>OU452278.1:8637145-9837145 GCA_911728535.1 Pammene fasciana | reverse complement strand
GAGAGTTCGTTTATGAGCTGCATCCATCAAGGGGTTGTGGACTTCATCATCATCATCATCATCTCAGCCATAAGACGTCCACTGCTGAACATAGGCTTCCCCTTTGGACCTCCATAAGTATCGGTCTGAAGCGACTTGCATCCAGCGTCTTCCGGCGACCTAGAACTGGACTAGACTGGGGTTGTGGACTTGGAAGGCAAAAAATCTTCATATGGGTCTTGTTATATTGGTCAATTCATTTGCAAGTACCTAAATCGCAAATTCTCAGTTCGAGGCGGACTACTAGTTTAAATTAAGGTAGCAAATAAATATTGCCCTGTCAACCTGTCATAATGCAAATGGTGTGGCTCCTTAGTGAACTACTTTTGTATTCTAGCTTGATTATTTATACTTAGTAGAAATGTATACACAGCTAAAATCAATAGAAGTAGCACATCGTGACTGTAATATTGATACAAATTAAGAAGCGAAAATCCTCAACATTGCATTGACATTCGATTCCACCTGCAAGTCGATTATGACGAGCGTCACGTTCTGTCCCTTCCATAAAACAAAGTTACAACAGGGCCCAAATTTCAGATTGAGACTCAAACATGGCGATTGTGGCTTAGATTTTTTTTTGTTCATTCAGGTGTGTAATATTGATAGCTTAGTGTGCGGTGATATATAGAACACGTGCGTAGCTAATGAAGAATTACTCCCAAAACGAGTGTAACCATTATTTGGTTAAACAACCTGTAGTTGCCGGGGTTGGGCACAATCCGCACAATTCGACAATTCAAAAATTGACAGTCTCTGACAAACATAAGACTACTTTGATACATTCTAGTACATATTTCTAACTAGTACCTAATAGTGATCTCGCATTTACAGGATGTTTCCTGTAATAAGAGCAATACATTAAAACGCAGATTCTTCTCCTCAAATAATAAAACTTTTGTTCTTTTGTAAAAAAAAATATTTTGTAGTTTGTCTCTTTTTCATACTAACTGAAGAATAAATATCTTTTATCTTTTTTTTTATCTTATCTTTTAACTAAATAGTATTTTCAATGAACGTTAAAATCCGTCTAATTGACATTGCTTGTCAGTCTGGTCACCCTACAGATATAATCAATTTCGGAATACCTACATTGCGTGTCCGAATAAAATTTAAAGTGTCCTAAAACTTAAACCATAAGTTATTTTTTAAAGTTGCTGAACAAATGTTGTCTGGGTGTAGAATCTAAGTTTTAATTAATTGCTCCTATTACAGGAAACACATGGTATATCAGAGTGAATTATTAACAAGCGTTTCAAGCGCAGCCAATACTTGGACGTCGGTTCTTCTTTACGCGGATAAATAAATAAAAAAACAATCAAGTAACCTTTACTTAACTTTAAATAGCTGAGACCTTCAGTCGCTCCCACGGATTAGCTTTGTACACTTAAATAAATAACTATACTAATACAAACGGTTGTTACCGATCGCCGTCCGCCGCGGGCCAGATGCAGCCTTGATTCAACCACGCGTTGCGACCGAGTTCTTTAAGGCCCAAAGCACACTTAGTGGAATTCAGCCCAGGTCTCAGCGGAATTTCATTAGACCACAAACAACAATCGAACTATTAAAACTAAGTATAATCCAGTACAACTATTCTGCTCCACGAGTTCAATACATACCTAGTTTTAATCATAATCATAATATCTTTTATTGCACCATGGTAAATTACAAGCTGTTACAATTAAAATAAGTAGTGTCTCATGGACCCCAGTAGGGTATGGCAATTATTAACTTATTCTAAGCATATTTATTTTATCAAAGTTTGTTTTATTCATTTATGAGTATGACCATACGTTGCCTTAAAAATTTACTTTTAGACCATGTGGGAGCTTTTGGACTATAGTGGAGGTCTTTTGAAACGAGCCGCCTTCCGGCTGAATATTGTCTAAGATATAATGAACTCGGCTAATATTCAGGCTGAATTCCTTTATAGAATGTATTCTGCTAAGATCTTCACTGAATTCCGCTAAGTGTGTATTGCGCGTATTACGCAGCTTTGTGCCACTAAGACACAACGTACAAACAAGTTTTGAAAGCTATCTTTAGAACGTAATGATACTCGTATTAAACAAGTAATGTTACTAATTAGGGAACAAACAGTGTTTTCAGCACCTTATACATTTGAACTGTTGTTTAGTGCACTGCCTTATTCGTAGAGTTTATTTTTCTCGACTTGGTTTAATTGGGTATCTCCATGTGTAGGGACAAAACACACCTGGGCTGAATTCAGAAAATTAATAGACAAAATGCTTAAATTCGTCTATACAAATTTAAACAATCATAGACAAAACACAGACAAATTTAAGTACCTATCTATCATATATCAGGCGGGTTGGCGCGCGCAGTTTTTTTTATTTATTGTTGTTTAGGCTTTAGGAAGATGCTGCTGCCCATCTCCCGGTATATTCCCTTAGCATAGCAGACTCCTACTGCAACCACGGGACGATATGGTGGGGGACAATTCTAAGGCCGGGCACCCCACGGCTAATTTATTTTGTCTATGAATTTGCTTAATTCAGCTCAGGTGTGTGGTGTGCCTTATACTTAGAATAACAGCAACTCACATGATCACTTTCCAGCAGTGTATTATGTGTTAGTTTGATGTTTGTTCAAACTCTTATAATCAGACGAAGAAACTCATAACTTGAGTAACAGATCAATTTCTGTTTTACGACTTACATACATGCAGAACTAATAATGCATGAAAAGAGCATTTATGTCTGCGTGATCATGATCAGAAATGTCGCCGTGTCGTATGCACTGCACATGCGCGCGATAAAGCTGTGCCACTGATTGTAGGATTGTGAAACCGCACTTACAAAATATTAAACAGAATTTTATTGAACCACACGTTTTAGATAAGGTAGTCCTAGTGGTTGCCTAGCAACTAATAGTTAACACCGCCCTGATGTCACCTTTATTACAAAGGACATAAGTTTAATTTTTATGACCTGTAATGGGAAAGTAATTGGACGTTTACCTTATAGGTTATATAAGAGGAAAATTTAAAAATCTAACACAACAATCCACACTTTAGTTAAATCGAAACTAAGGCGGTAAATGTACCAATTTGAAACGGCCACCAGAGACATAACGAGCGCCACATATACTCGTAGTCTATCTGGAAAGAAAAGTGTCGTAGAATGTATGAACTCCCATATTGGCTGTGTCCATGAGTTTGGCGGCATCTCTTGAGCAGGGGGTGAAAGGGTTTTTTTTTCTTTTTTATTAATGGCATACTTATACTCCTTGCTTATATGAAATGTCACTGGCTGATTCACTATTTTGAGAGTTGCCCTACGGGTGATGTCAAATATTCTGAAATGTGATATTGTCAAGAGCCCAATTACTTGTTACATTGTGCGCTGCGATCGTTCACTTTACCCCCACCATGCACTTCGCACATAGCCAATAAACCGACACTTTTCTTTACGGACAAACTCTAGTAGCTAACGAAATTGACGCGGGCTGCACTTTGATAATACTCGTAATTTGTGACTTTATCAGACAAAAGGTACCAAAATTGTCGATTAATGCGATAAGTTTGACTCTGTGCTGGCGTTGTTCTAATGTAAATTGCGTTTACCTTTTGTAAAATAAAGATTCTACTGCTATAATACTAGTGGTAGATATCCTAGAAGAGTTTCGCAGGGACTATATACATTGCTTTTAAGTATTCAATGCCTTAAATTTGTGTATATCCCAATTAACGGACATTTACCTCGTTTGTGTGTTTTATATAATATGTATACGTATATTATCCTTGTCTTATTTTCATGTCAGATTTTATCTATTTCATTCAAAAATATCAGGGTAGGTAGCTAATATTCTTTTTATAGATACCTATACCATACAACATATCGTCAATGGGGCCCAAAAATACTTTATTAGTTCGAATCAATATGTTTTACATGACCTAAGTCGCTCAAAATAGAACTGCATTGAAGTATTAAATGCATAAACCTCGTTTACAATGTAAATGCAGCCAATAGCAGCCGTTTTGTGCGGTTCTGATGTGCGGGCCGTTATCATAATCATATCATATCTAGGTAACAATATTTTATCTTCGGGTTACTTTTATAATATCGTCATTATTGTCACTGTAAATATCGGCCGTATTTTTTTAAATAAATGACGTTTTAAAGTAACCATTAAATAACACTTTTCTAATGAATTAATTGTATGGAAGGCATTGGCTTTTTTAAATAGGGTAGGTAGGTACCAACATTTAATACCTAGTATACCTACGTACTAATTAAATTCAAATCATACTACTATTATCTTTGAGCAATGCTTTCACTAACAGTTACCTAGGTAAAGTAGGTTTTTCGCCACTTATATATATATATTTTTTTTTTCTTCTTATGGACTTTAGGCGGTATTGCCTGTAGCCAATGTCAAGTATAAAAAGGCGGGAAATAAGAGCTTGTAAGATTCAATCTTTAGGTACAATGCATGGTACAATGTCTTCAATCGATAAGTATTTTGTTTAATCAAATAAGTTTTAGGCAACGTTGTTCGGTAGAAGTGGCATAAGCCTTGTTAGTTGCTATTTGTAGAGTGATAGCTACTCCCTACAAATGGCTCGAGGAGGCTACAGGTTGTTCTGAACCAATCAATGGTTACACGCCTTTTAAGACTAATTCTTCATTATCCGCACACTTGTTCGTTAGATCACCGCACAATAAGCTATCTATATTACACACTGAACCACGAAAATGAACAAAAGACAAATAATTAATCCTAACGAGCTGCGACCATGATGAGCTCAACCCATGGCATAGACCCCCCTAATATCCTTCTATATTTTATATGGAGTAAACGGGCATACCTATTTGATAAATCGTAGTCTGTGGGAGTTAGCCTGATACAGTTAGCAGCAGAAGTAGCTAAGCGGGTGAGGTGTTCAAAATGAGCTTGACACGACTTTATTGTTAATAGAATAAGAGCGCGTGGAAGTCATTTTGACTTAGAATTTTTTGCTGCTGACTGTACAACGCAACGTTAGGTAGGTAGTTCGCTCACTCCACCCCCGCGAGATGCGAACTTATCTGTGTTGCATATTGTATATGTACACTATCTATCACAAATATAGAAACAATTACTTCACAGACCGATAAAGCACACAAATAAACTAGTTGATAGTTGGTATTAAAAATATCATTTATATTTATAAATAGTGTCATTCTGTACCTATATATACATAATAAGTAATTGTAATTGAGGTAACCAGTCTTGATTTATTAAAGATATATCAGGGTAATTAACAGTACATACTTTATTCAGTTATATATTCTAATAGATCATAATAAGTAGAATAGTTTAATCGTCATATATTAACTTGTTAGAATTATCAGTATAATGCCGATTAAGTTGTTACACCTATGGTTTAACCTTGTAACTAATAAAACTGTTTACCTACATAATACGATACTACTTAAAGTAAAAATACGAATACATAATATTTACAAATACAAGCGAACGAGCATATCTTAATGTAAATAGGCTCGCCGTGATAAAAACTCGATACTTACAAGTATCTTTAAGTTTTTATCAACCGCGCTTTGCCAAGGTTAGGCTTTATCCACAGCTAAATATGCGTACAATATCTGAATATCGATGATGTTGCTGCAACTCGTTTTAAGCAGGTATATACTAACTGCTTTTGAAATACATATTGTTTTTTTTCGACACAGGTAGCTAACAGACTCATTACTCAAGAGATCACCATGAATGAATATTATTTAAATATTTACTAAGCCTTGCATAAGTAGATACTAACGTCTTTGAAATATAGAAGTAACACATAACTTTTATATGATGTACTATTGCATAAACAACCCTTTTTCGTTTCGTTAATTTATAATATCGTTTTAATTACAGCCAAAGGATTCCTTGAATAATAACTGCTGTGATTGTTCCCGTTTTAAAACAATGAAGAAAAGTTATTATCATAAGGTACTATTTATGCATATATTTTAGCTTTAGCAATACTTTCCTTTATAAGAATTAATATTCTGCTACTGCTTCCAGCAATCCGAGTGAGAGCACGTCAGTCGCCGCGCATGCAACGCATACGTAAACAACATCCTCAAGATGCCGAACTTACTTTGTCTTTGGAAGTGAGTCGCTTGAGATCCAGCAGCTTCTGGTATTGGCGGAGCGCCCTCATGTAGAGTCGGACGGGGAACTCGGCGGGCAGGGTGGCGGGGCCCGCCCGCGCCCTGGACGCGACGTCCGCGCCTCCTCCGTTCATGGCACCCCTCACACACAACACTGTTCCTTATAGCACTGTACGGATACCGTCATAGACGAGCGCCTGCAGCGCGTCCGAAGTGAACGTCGGCCCCACGCAACACTGACGTACGCGCGCCCCCCGCGCATGCGTCGAGCGCTTGCAAAAAGGAAACCACGACCAGCGGCTTT
The DNA here is from genome assembly GCA_911728535.1 of Pammene fasciana. Lineage (NCBI taxonomy): Eukaryota > Metazoa > Arthropoda > Insecta > Lepidoptera > Tortricidae > Pammene > Pammene fasciana. Next base: position 9,830,677 of record OU452278.1, on the reverse strand, counting down.
CCTTGCACCATGACGCCGGCCGCCGACCTGACCCGCTTTTACGATAAAAAATACTTTGGCACCTAAATCTGCAAGGGCTTTAGCACTTCGAGCTGAGAGTCCCGAGCAAATATTGTAGGTCGTACCTATCACAGCGGCCATCGCTGCTGTTTACTATCGATTCCGTCGACATCGACAGCCACGACCATCAACAAGTCAATGAACTTGGCGTGGCGTGTATTCATAGATTTGATTGTGTTAAGCCAATTTGACATTCAACGAAAACAAATTAGGTAGGTACCAGTCGCGGCGCGTCCATAGAACACAAATTAACACAATTCCCGTCAGCTTGTTTAAGTTTCAGGTGCTTGAGCAGTTTCCCTACAGCTCATGAAGAAATTTTTGGCCAAATTCAGCCCCGGCTTGCCTAAGAAATGTTTTGACCCACCGCCACTGGTAGGTACGACACGACAGATAGCACATTTGAGGTGACGCTTTGGCAGACCTAATTATTTTCCGACAAAACAAACGTCCAAAGTAGGTACTACTTACTTATTTTTAGCTGAGGGCAGTGGCCACCAACTGCGGTCGAGTGCGGACCTGTCACTTGCCATCCCGCCTCACAAAAATCGTGGCTACCTACAACAAATCGTTTGCTGTGGGCTCAGTCAAACTCTGCAAAACAGGTTACCTGCCTGTTTTGCAGACAGTCACAGTCGGTTGCTTCGCTCAAGGAGAAGCTAAATAAATTGTGGTTACCTGACTCTGATTAATTCGTTGCTACTGTATTGTTTGGTATTTATTTGTCTTAGATGTTTCTTTTGTCTGTTTTTATTATTATTGTTTCCTCTCTCCTCTCTGGTGTAATATATATGCTTATCCTGTAATTTTGTATTTATGTATCGATATAGTATCTTTCTCGTACATTGTTGTACAAGTTGCCGCATTTGTCTACCTTTATTTACTTCTTTTCTCATCTACTCAAAGGTTAATTGGAAGAGATCTCTTAAAGGGATAAGTTCGCCTTTATACTTGAGGTTTCTTATTATTATATTGTTTTTAACTTGTTTTTGTACAATAAAGAGTTTTTACATTACATTACTTACTATGACATAAAAGTCTGTACCAAGTATTTTTCCAAAATGCGTATCAGTCTGTCGGTATGGTCATGTTATGACCCAACAAGAAACATGTGCGTGTGTCTGTCTGTCTGCATTATGCAGTAAGATGAGTAAGTCAGTTAGCAAGAACACGAACCAAGGCAGACTAGGTCTCGCACTTACGCAATGCACTTGTGGTGGTGGTGTTAAATATTAAATATTTATCGTTATTTGAATATTGTACTTCTAAAAACAGTTATCAAGTAAGTAAACTGTCGTTAGCGTTTGTGGATAAGCTTTTTACTGCCCTCCTCAGGAGACTTAATCGGATTGGATCACTAATAGAAATGAAATGATGCACATATCCACCCTACTGGGTGGATATTTATGATGACGATGAGAGATTATTTACAATAAATAAGTAAAAAAATAAAAATATGTATTTGGGGACAATCTTACACTTGACACACAATTTCACATCTTACAATGATTAATTACAACTAGATTTACAAATTAAATACGAGATCACTTTTTAGGATCTCTGAACTCCTCGTAATCGAACAGTATAAGGATATAGTAAACATATGCCCATACAGTATTATGCTGTAGGTAAGTACCCTTTAGCATTATGCTGACGCTAAAACCATTTGCCACAAACTGATTTTAGAAATAAATTCGTACTATAGTTTAATTTACTCTGTAATTAATTATGTTTTGTGGCAATTTCATTATCATAGAATTATTTTAATATTTTTTATTATTATTTTAATAGATCGCATGTGGTACATACTTACGTACAGATGAAAATAGAAAAATAAAATAAAAGCTGCTCTACGAGATTTCAAATCGGACATCTTAGTCAATTAAGAGGAAAGTACCTTTTTCGTTATATTTCTTTCTAAGTATAAACTTTGCAACATAATATGTCTTGCAACTTATTCAATGGACACGGAACCACGGAAAAACACACATATAAAATATGTACACATCAAGATACATATACAAGTATACATACTTGGGTACGTAAATAAATATTTATATAGGTACCATGTTAATTGTTAATGCCACAAGCTACAATAACGGAACAAACTCTGTATTCCAACCGGGAGGAAGACGAGCTTTCAATTTAATTAAACCAGTATAAGAGTATCCTCTAAATTCATAAGAACTATTTTAAATCTAACACTATACTGATGGTGAGACAAACGCTCTTGTGTTTGATAAGCAATTTCAATATAGACATATAGAGCCAAAATCGCGAGTGCTAGCGCGTTTCGACCACGTATCGATATATTATTATGTATGTATGTAATAGGCCAAGCACACGGGCGTTCAACCGAATCCATTTGATTTGAAACCAGTTCGAACTTTTAGAAGCTTGATTTGTTATTGAAACGTTACATTGGTGTTACTTGCAGTGTATTTACACTACTACAGGCAGCTATTGGCTATGTGCGAAGTGCATGGTGGGGGTAAAGTGAACGATCGCAGCGCACAATGTAACAAGAAATTGGGCTCTTGACAATATCACATTTCAAAATATTTGACATCACCCGTAGGGTCAACTGTCAAAATAGTGAATCAGCCAGTGACATTTCATATAAGCAAGGAGTATATGCCATTAATAAAAAAGAAAAAACCCTTTCACCCCCTGCTCAAGAGATGCCGCCACACTCATGCACACAGCCAATAAGCGGAAAGGGAGTTACATACCAACAAAATCAAGTTACGAATTTTAAAGTTCCAATAAGTACAGGTACCCTAGTGACCGCTAAAATAATCTTCTAACGTCCCATACATCCATACCTATACCTACATCCTTGTTCTCGACAGTTCTCAGACCGGATTAATTTGCATTAAGCTCTCGGTTTGCTTTTATTTGGCCTAAGCGTTGAAACATCCGTTTTTTTATGTAAAATCTGTGACAATCACGTTTTTTAGTCACGTTTAAACTTTACACGTGAGGTTAAGTATAGGTATTGCCCATAAGTTTTTCTTAAGGTATCGCTCACTTTTTAATTAAGCACTGAATGGTTTTGTATGTCAAAATTTACAAACAAAAGTACCCAAAACACGTGATTCACATGCATGTTTTGGTCTGTTTTAAAGACATATTATTGTATGTATGTATGCTTGTATTTCGTATATTGGTAAGTAACCTACCTTATTTTTACAGTCTTTACTAATTTACCAAATCCTAAGGACTTTTAAAAATGTCGAGTACTTCATACCCTAGGTCATTTTACTTATATCAAGTGTACATAGATGCTTAACTGTTATATAAGACTAATAAGAGTTTGATAAAAGATATATGTACCATAAACTCGATTATAGAAAAAAAATCCGATCATCTTGCTATAGTTAGACCCGAAGAACCACCCTATCCATATGTAGTTTTTTATATAAATGAAAAAACCTGACTATTTATCACATTACTCCAAATTTAAGAACTATATTATTTAAATATAAACTATAAATAAAATAAAATTTATAATTTTTAACTATGCATATGCATTCCATTTTGGTATAATGTGATCAATATTCAGAAATACTATTAAACTACTCAACATTATCATTTGTTTCCTATACGTATCCACTCCACCGTGTAAACCACTTCGTACGGCAAGAGCTATTAAAAATACTACTTTAGGTATTTTAGGTACCTAGGTATCCTACGCTCTTATGTGATCTTTTGCCAAATGCCCGGGTATACAGTTTAATTTTAAATCTCTCCATATTTAAATCAAATTTTCGTAAACATATAATATTCTTAACGTTTATTATACTAAACACTTAAGAATCTAATAAAAAAAAATTAAAATAACATTATAGCGGAAACTTTTCGTCTGATTGGTTGATTTTAACCAATCACACGAAATAAAAAAAAACTGACTAGTTACATTAAAAATTAGTTTAAAATGTAAATTTAATATCAAAAAGATTTATTTACATAGCAAACGATGACGGCAGTGGAAACTTGATTTTAACCAATGCTGGTTTGATGGCAATGCGTGGCCTACGTGCCGCGCGTCATCGACTACTCTTCCTTTCTTGGACAAGTTTTTAATGAGCATCTAACGGACAGCGCCGGTCAACACCATTGTTTATTGATTAGTTTAATCATTGTTACAACAAACATATTATTATTTCGGCAACTAACGTCGGGTAATCAAGTAAAGTATAAATTAAATTGGTCGTTCTAGATTTATAATACGTGTATAACTCGATATTGACAAGCGGTTAATTGGTGGCAGTTATTATTGACAGCGGCGGCGGAAGACTTGTGCAGGTCACAAAACACGGTAAAAATATAGAACCAGTTGCATCAACCACTGTTGACGGACTCATCAGCCGGTTCCGGCAGAATACTATTTAAATTTCCATACAATAAAATTTTGCGAACGTTTTGTTTTAACGGAGACAGACGGTTTGGTGCCTGACCCTAAGTATGATACTAAAAAATATCACCTATGTCCAAAGAATAAAAAGCTTTAAATTTATATTAGTTAGATTCGAATATTTTACAAGACGAATGTACTTACGCATGTAATCAACTTTTGCTTTGTCAACATAACCTCACTTTTCCAACACTTCACTATCTCAGTCAGTGTCACTCTATTATCTGTAATTTAAATGTCACTTGATGAGCAACCACTGATAACTAATGCATAACAATGCGTCGATTTAATCATTTGAATATAATCTCCTAGCTGCAGGGAAAGATTAAGCTCGCGGCGTGCAGTAATGTCGAGTGCACAGACCCCGGACTCCCCGCCCGACACAAAGCACGGTTATTCTTATTATAGGCCAGGCACGCTTCGCGGGATGGGGCTCCATGACCGGCCACGCCACAATTAACCTACTCACTACCAGCCGTAAAGTCTAAAATTAATCATCCTATCATAACTGCCATTTCCAGAAGTCTTTAAATAGTTACTTGAACCAAAAACATTCGTGAACTCGTGATTAAGATAATGTTCTGTTTTAAAATATTAAGTTCCTATCTATAAGACTGTAGGCGCATTAAAGTTAAATTAACTTCATTGTCGGTTAAGATAGGTCGCGACTTGGAGACATTTGGAGAAAGTGACGGCAGGTCGTTAAGATTAGTGCTCGAGGTAAATGAAAGTATTGTGTTTCTAATGAGAGGATAGGTAAGAAAGGCAATTAAAAGCTAATGCAGCTGTAAAAAAACACTTTCTTTTGAGAAAGTAGTTTTCTTCTAAAAGCTTCTAATTACTAGTAGCTAGCTGCCTACTTAAAACAAAAGATCTTTCAAGTACTAGTACCTAAATGAATTAAGTCGCTCCACTAAACTAGTTACTAATGACAGTGTTCTAAGCTACATTTAAATAAATGTAGGTCCAAACATTATCCTAAAATAATAATGACACAAATGACATAAAATAGACCGCATAACAATAAAAAAGTTTTAATTTGTAAGTCACCAGCACCACCTACACGTGTAATTCGAATATTTTTGAATACAATATTTACGATTCAAACTGGCAATTTTGGACCTTATAGGCAGTAAATAAAGTTCACGGTGATTGTAGCATATCTCATGTTCTTATACAGTAATTACTGTAATTAGTCACGGCAGATATAGCTAAGCGCCAAACAAAAGATAGAGACCATAACAAAACACCAAGCGAGTAGACTGGAAATGTCTGTTTGTGTCAGGGGTAGCTGGGCAAGCGGACTGAGTCACGATTTTGGCATTCAGCGACATTGACTTAAAGTTAAAGATGTTACAAGTTGAACTTTATAAAACGCACACGCGGTAGGTACAATCTAGGTACCTATTATAGTCAATAGTTATTATTGTTGGGCTGGGCCTCTATTTCTTAAGCGCTAATGATTAGTGTTCCAAAGGACTCGAGCCTTTTAGCTCTTTTTTTGAAGGCTGGCCTCGATTTTGTCGCCTCGAGGGCTAAAGAGCTTTTTAGGCTTTTAGCCCAGTCAAACAAGCCTAGTCAAATTTAGGAGCCTAGACTCTGGGAGCTCGTCGCCTTATTAAAAGGCGTTACATTTAAAGGCTAAAAGTTCTTGTCAAAATATTGAGACTCAAAATAATTTTAGCCTCTAAGCTTCATAGCCTCAGAGGCTAAAATATTTTGGAGTGTATAAAAATATTAAATTAACTCGACTCGTCTTTAGTGTGGTGTTTAAAATAAAGTGAGCAATAATTATCCAAGGCTAGAAATTTAATAGGTAATTTAAAAAAAGCGGCCAAGAGCATGTCGGGCCATGCTCAGTGTAGGGTTAAGGGTAAACCTCAAAAAATCATTTATTAAGGAATACTTGGCGGCGCTTAATTAAGTCAGTTTACATACAGCCGTTTTCGAGTTATCACTCAAAAAACGCATAATGAGAGGATGTTAGTGTCGCGCAGTAAAATGACTTAAGCGCCACGAAATATCCCTTAATGAATGACCTTTTAAACGAATGTCTTGTAACAGGCGCGGCAACTATGGAACCCTATACTGAGCATGGCCCGACATGTTCTTGGCCGGTTTAATAGATCTTATTTGCTTGGTCTAAAAGTTACAATTCAGCTTAGGTTTAAAAAAAGGCTACAACCTTTAAAAAGGCTTTAAGCCCTTAAAAAGGATACAACCTTTAAAAGAGCCTATAGCCTTTTTTAAGACTGAGGCCTTATTAAAACCTCTAGCTCTTCGAAACCCATTCCATTGAGCCAGCTCTAAAAAAAGCTCCGGAGCTCTAAAATTTGGACTAAAAAGGCTCGAGTCCTATGGAACAATAATAATGATTGTTATTTTATTTATTTTTCAATACTACGAGGTTATATTAAATCGCTCTTAGTTATTACACGTGGATTTTTATTAGATTATCGAAATAGTGCGGCTATTAATCTAATAGTTACGTTTGATACCCTAGTATAGCTAGTACAGTACGAAGCTTTATAATTTAGAATCTAAATTATAAATTGTAAATTTTAGATTAATAGAAGATTAAACTTATATGTAAAAGATAATTTGCATATGTACTACTGATTGATAAAAAAGTTTAATTATCGTTATTTCATGCTAATATAATATCGAGAACTCGCCTTAATAGAGCTTTATTACAGGTTTTAATAAAATTATTATTAAATAGACTTATGATTTATGGACCCACTTGCCTAGCTGTATTTGATTGGTGGAAAAATTACAACGGCTTAAAAAATAACTCGTTTGGTCTCGATGATATTATTGACATTCTGTTATGAACTTGATTTTAGTGCAAAATCAATGAACCTAGCTTTTTTATACATTTTTTGCTGCGATGCCGCTGAACTACCTATTAATTATACTAAAGATAATGTGTGCTTATAATGGAAAGTTATCAGAAAACGTACTTCAGTAACTTTTCGATAAGTATCTCAGCTCAGAACCCTTAGTGTAATCGTTTCACTAACGTAATGATTGCGTTTGCGTTAGGTCTTAATTTGTATGGGATTGTTAACACAGCACACCAAGAGGAATGTATCGAAAACTAAACCACCGAGTATCTATTAGTCTACTCGGTGATTTAGTTTTCAATACGTTCCGATTGGTGTGCTGTGTTAAAAATCCCATACAAATTAAGACCTAACGCAAACGCAATCATTACGTTACGTTAGTGAAACAATGGGGTTGGCAACTGTCAACGGTTTGGCCAGATGGCGCCAGCATAGCTAGGTCCCTTTCACTAGTATTGTTGTATGGGATTTGGCTTAAAGGCTAGCCCATCCAGGTCAAAAAAAATTAAAAAAAAACGTGATTTTGACACTATTTGTAGGACTGACAGGGACCCAGCTATGCTGTCGCCATCTGTAAATACTTTCGACTGGCCAACCCCATTACATTAAGGGTCCTGATACAATTAACATTATATTCATTATCAAGTTATCTGTAACGTGGTAATTATGCATTTGAACAATCTGACGGGTTTATGGGTGTCTCCTTTTTTAATCTAACCTGTGATAAGATGTAATTCCTGACTTGTGTTCATTAATGATTTCTTTGTTTGGGGACCGTTTAAGACACCCACATTAATTAGTTTTACTGTCTTGTTTTGTCTTTGGTCTTGAAGTATTCATAGATTTTACTTAAAAAAATGGTTATTAGATTTTCATTGTGTGATCTAACTAAGCGTGTTTCAACTAGTTTCTATCAAGTAGGTACTTAATTACAATGCATCACGAAAAGCTGTATTTAGAAACCAAACCGATATAAAATGCAATAAAACTGATAATTTCAATTTTTATTGCCAATATATAAGTCCATTTAAATTTCTAATTCTTTTTAGAATGTTTCTATATTTAGCGTATGTGTTTGAATGCAGGCCGGCATTTTCGTGGCCCGAGTGCCGAGTCGCCGAGTGACGTCAATGAAGCTGATCCACTGCGATAAGAGCGCGCGCACGTGAGCGGTTCGATTCGACAACAATGCCTTTGATTAATTATTGGTGATCTAAGTTGTTTGAAAGTTGTTACACTCGTACAGATTCAAAGCTTTATCCAAAGACAATAGTTTTATGTTACATAGGTAAATACCTACTAAATTCTGTACTTGCATTCTGTTCGCTATATGAGTTTAAGATTGCCAGAAATCCCTTGATACATCACATAACCGTGACAGGTAAGGGACCTGCATTTGTTCATTAAGCTGTTGACTTTCATTACAGTTTTTAGCGCCCACAAACTATGGTGTCTGCTTACCATTAAAAAAATCATACGAGTGTTTACCGCCGACGTTATACGTAAAAGATAAAATACTTATGTACAGACAGTAACACACTTAACTGACCATCGATAGACCTTATGCCGTTGCAATAGGGATTACAATAGTCAGCAGTTAACAGTGTTGGCGTTGGTACTAGCTAAGACGGATTGATAAATAAAATAAGTTAAATAATGGCAATTTAAAGCTCATATGAGAATACGCCCTAATGGAGCTTCATTACAGATTTTAGTTAAAAAAATCGTTTGCTTAAATACTTGATTGATGGAATTACAACCGCTCGAAATACAACTCGTTTGATGAATCTAAAAAGGAATGAACAATTTACAATTTTTTACCGACTTCAAAAAAAGGAGGAGGTTCTCAATTCGACTGTTTTTTTTTGTATGTAGGTATGTTACTCGATATCTCCGTGAATCGTGAACCGATTTTCAATTTTTTTTTTATCGAACGTGTATAGCCCCTAGATGGTCCCATTGCCACCAAGTCGGGGTCTGATTATGGGATCCTGGAGAAATCGAGGGAACTCTTCAACTATTATAGGCACCTATAGTGATTTCACTATTTTTTACAGCAACTCGGCCGCTTCCTCTTGGAATAGTGGATCCTAAGTGAAGTCGGTTCTTTTTTTTGTTTAATATTATTATATAAAAACTATATAAAACGGGATATTTACCATATGAGTTTGTTATTGTGAGCTTCCGGTATTTCGGCACAGTTGCATGCGCCATTATCACGGAGTAAGTTAACACACACAAATAAATATCCCGTTTTAAATAGTTTTTGTAATGTTAATGACCATGTTAGCTTAAAATCGTAATTTACAATGTTGTACGTATTTCTAAATATAATTTTATAACATATTTTAAATAGCTACATCTTGTGCTATTTGCACAAATTTGCATCAAAAATGTCAGGATAGTCTCTTAAAAATACCTAACTTATTAGCAAAGCATCTAATCACTTAAATGTTGTATAATACAGGACGAATTATGAATGGGCTGTGAAAAAAATAACTACTCATGATTTTAGTTTGAGAAACACAGTTTTTAGTTGGTCTCAGGTACCTGCTCTAAGGTTTTGGAAGTAATTTGTTAACTTGATGGACTTTATACCATAAAACGTAAAAAAATTGCACTCTGACCATATTGATGTGTTCAACATTAAAAAAAGAAGGAGCTCAGTGACGACAAAGCAATGCCTTGACGTTGCTGCAATCCTAAAAAAGCATCTTATTGGTTATACTTTGGAAATGTGAAATCCATAGTTTTGTAGTACAGTCATCAAATATATCGGAGTTGCTAAGGTACTCAAAAATATCTGAGCATGCACTTTATCTCCTTGACCAAGGCGCTGTTCAAATATTTGTGGCCACCATGGCCACTCCGATATATCTGATGGCGACTGTAAATAGTAGTGACTCGTATTTAGATCTCAAAAAAGAAAAGACAATTGCGACCAATTAAGTACTATCTGTGTACAGTCGCCATCAAATATATATGAGCGGCCACGGTACTCAAAAATATCTGAACATACACTTTATCGCCTTGACAATAGAGGCGTTGTTCAGATATTTGTGACCACCTTGGCCGCTCCGATATATCTGATGGCGACTGTACATCCTCGTAGTATTTCTAAAAACGTGGTAATGATCTAGTGGTTTTGATCAACGCTTAATTTTTTGTACATTGAAGTTTTATTAAAGCATGGTTTGCTCAGGTACACTGACTGGCAACTAAAAGCACCTACTTAGTATGCACCTACATATTGCATTCGTAAAAACAAATTACTTATGAAGTTATGATGTAGAACAACAAGATCAGCATAATTCAAACAGTGAACTATCCAGGTAGGTATGAAGTTATAATGTTTAAAAAAAAATTGCAGTTCACTGTACAAACACTATTATTTTAAAATACAAATTTTGTGTGGTTGACATCTTACACAAAATACAGTCCGTGAGCTTTAAGAAGAACCTTCGGGAATCGGCGATGACACGCGAAGGTAATATTACTAATATTGCTGTTCTGCTTTTTCATGTGTCAGTGTTGATTGATACCCGACGTCTCTTTCTAAAACCCGAAGGTTATTTTCAGAGCTCACGGACTGTAACATGGTTTATCTCTACATCACAAACGATTTCCGAAACATGTAATTTTTTTATAAAATGTGTTACAAAATCGAAGCGACTAGTCACGTTCCAATGGAAAAAAATCGTAGCAGATGCATAGACAAAAAGTAAGACACCGATTTATTTTTCCGATGATTCAATATACGCTGGGCGTTAACGTCAAAGCGATTAAGCTACTCTCGGCAAGTTCCTTTTTTTAAACACAGAAAACGATTTTTTTTAGTTTCAAATAAAAAAAGATGTATACAAGGCAAGTACAAGGCAAATAAGATACGATACAAGGCAAAGTATCGTTTTATTCGCAACGTAGGTACATTCAATAAAAAATTGTACCCATTTCAGAAAAGATCAGTTGTAAAAGAAAAGAAAACCAATCAAGAATTTTTAAGTATGGTAAAAGAGAAGAGAAGTTTGTTGAGAACCATAGATAACAGGAGAGGGAAGATATATGCTTGGACACCTGCTACGATGAGTTCATAAGAAACATCATAGAAGGTAGAGTTGAAGCAGAAAGGAAGTCAGGAAAGCCAAGGAGAGCATACATGGATCAAGTAAAGGAAAAAATAAACGTCGTGTCGTATCAGGCTGTAAAGGAAATGGCAAATGACAGACAGGCATGGAAATTGCTCCACTGACAAGAGCCTAGCTCTTAAATATATGATGATGATGATGATGACGCATTTCAGAGAGTCTCCTTGATTCAAACAACCATATGGATGATGTTTAACTAGAGGCTGCAAATGCTCATATGAAATGTTCAGACAAAAACAATTCTAACTTTATTGGAGTAGTTACTTTTGCGATCAGGAATTGACGTCTATAGGATTACAAAACATGTGTAGGTACTTATTTTTCGTGCTTTAAGTATCGATACAGTCGATTCCGCTATAAACAGGCTTATATTTGCGAAACACAACATACAAATATCGCTTGATTTGCATAAACGTGAATGTTATAATGGCCTTTACTTACGTCATCAATCAGGCTATAGCGATTATATCAAATGCCTTGCAATTAGTATGTTATAGTTTTATCTCGCGGGGCGGTTAAAACTAGTTTGGTGCGATATCGGCGCCGGCGTCCTATCCTGACCCGCTGCAGCTTCTGTCGACGCCCAAACTATAATCTATTTAGGTACGAATGCGCTTCTTAATGTTTATCTATATTACACAATTTTACTGGCGCCTCTGTGACCTATTCTCTGGCGTGGGGACTCTCCCTTTGGAGCGATAGTTACCTACTACTAACTAAGTTATAAATAAATGTAATGATACAAAATAGTAATTAGTCTTCATTAATTGTAATATTAATATCATACAACGCTACCCGAACTAGAACCAGTTTTGAGGGCTTAAGGAATATTCCTTAGAAACATGACGTTTATGAATGAATTACATATATAGGTAATTTGTAATAGCCTTTATTAATAATCTTAAATCTACTTTTTCAGTAACATTTTTTTTGGCTTAATCTAAAGTTATAAATTTATGTAAATAATAATGTTTTTTTTTTTCCTTCCTTTAGACATCGGTAATCCTTGACTTTCGCCATAATGGACCCGCGCGCGACTGACTGACTATGATATTCCGGATCTGATGATGGGATCCTTGAGAAATCGAGGGAACTCTTCAACTATTATAGGCACACCTTTATTGCTTTCAGTATTTTATACAGCAACTCGGCCACTTCCTCTTGGAATAGTGGATCCAGAGTGAAGTCGGTTCTTTTTTTGTTTAAAATTATTAATTGATCAGTCAACAAGTTACAAAACTGCGTAAATCCTCTTTATGCCTGTCTATTTTTGTCAGACAACAAACGATCGCTATAGTCGAAGTGTCCCACACATCGGTCACACGCGAGTGCGAAGTCGTGATCCTAATTCTAAACAGACCATTTAATTCTGTAATAGCCCTGTTTTTGTCATACATCTATGTTCCATTTCGTAATAACACTTTTGCTTGTCAATGTACCTCTAATATGACGTAAGACGATCTAAAAAAATATATTCCAATGTACTCGATCATAGCAATTAAAGTGAGGATCAAAATGACAGCCCGAATTAATTTATACCACACATGCGACATGCGCGGCGATGTGCAAAAGTGTTTGACGTCGACTGTACAATGTCATCTTATATGTAAGCCTCCATAATATGTGTTGTACGATAACAAATAACTGAAATAAAAAAACGGGCAATGAACCACTACCCAGTAACTTACGTATTCTCCGTCTCAATCCATCTACCTTTACCGTGATTATCATGCAACATGACTTATTTAAGCGGCTGACTTTGCACTCATTATTAAAAGTATATATACACAGATAAAGTTTTTTTATTATTTAATTAGGTACGTGTGTTGATGTACTCATTATGTAGTAAGCAAATGAGACACAGATTGCAGTAAACCTTGGAAAAATACTGAATTCTTCCTGTGTTTATTTTATAGTTCTATTTATAAATAAAAAGTGATAATTGTGGATATTGTAGGTACATAGATGTATTTAAGTAGACAGGTGTTTTTAAATTAGTTTAAGGGCCGAATAGATCTATGTATTATAATTTACAAAATATTTGACAGATTTATAAATATTTGCCAAAAACCGGACACTGTGATGGCAAAAGCATATGGTCGCCGCCCCTCAGTCATGAGGAAACGACTAGAAGATAAATACAAAATCGAAACTCGAAGAAACATCTATTTTCAAGGAAGAATAATTCGCGATATAAACATAAACCTCTACCAGGATTTGAACCCGGGCCCTAAAGTTTCAAGAAAATGTCACTACTCGCTGGGCTACCGAGGCCGTTGTCAAGGAACATGTTTGATTCATAACTCTTGATTAGAGTATTTCTAACCGTTCTAACTTGAACCTGACATAACGCTAAGGTCACATTAGGTACATTCAGACTCACGTAATAGTTTATGTAAAATACGTTTTTATTGGCTTGACGCACAGTATCACAGTAGGTAAGTGCATTGGTACTATAAAATAGCATCCCCGACCAGATCGGGCCACGTGACCATGTGGTGAGCGTAAAGCGGGTTATCACGGAGTTACAGTGGCTGCTGGCTCTTTCCATTGGAACACGCTTCTCTTGAGTGACACAAGTACCATGCGTTATACTATCTAGTATCGAGATTAGACTGGCATATATTATGTTTATCACTATCGAAGCGTGATTTAAGCAAGTCGAGAGAGGGCAATAAAATGCGTAGCGCATCGTAGATGCTCTACGAGACAGTTTAGCCACGTGTGCTAGGACGAACCTAAATAAAATAAAATAAAGCAGTATAGATTGCATTAGTTTGTACTGTACCTAGTGCTAGATGATCATTTTAGAACTTCACTAATAATTATTACACGTAGGTATTGTTGGGACAAGGCAGCATCATTAATAGACCCATACGGGTCTATTTGGAAACTATTATCACTGCATGCGGCTGTGTTCACTTGTGTTTAGTCACTAAGCGTGACATGTTCGGAGTGCTTAGGTCTCCATCCTCAAGCACTAAGAGTGCTAGGCGATGGCGTGGCGTCGCAACGACGGGTCGCGGCTCGGTTCACCTAGCGCGCGTGGTGACTAACTAAACACAAGTGAGTACAGCCGCATGCAGTGATAATAGTGTTAAATATGTCTGACAATAGTTTAAATTCTAATTGGAAATTAAATTGATTAAGCGGATAAAATAACATATAAGTTCGCACTAGGGTTTCTGCTCGAGAATTCTCGAGGCGAGAAATCTCGAGAAATTTGTCCTTCGTCGAGACGGGAAAAAAAACCGCAATGCCTCGAGAATTCGAGAAATAAATCGCAAGAGCGATAAGAAAAAAAAAACACGTGTTTAACACTTAATGCGTCTAGCTTATGCTGTCTGTGCTCTGTGCTTAACCTGTCGGATGAGTGGGACTGTAGGACCGGCTGTCCAGTCCAGAGTGGGGTCGCTAGAGCTGCGTTCTCGAGGGTAGATGTGGAAACCTAAGTGACGAGTTGGCTATATTATATGTTTAAAATCTAGTGACACCTCTCTACCCCCAGCCCCGCACCGGTGTTGCCCTTGAGCCATCTTTGATGTCGCTTTTTATGGGATCCCATCTTGCGGAGGGCGAGTCACCGTCTACCGGAATTAAAATTGGATACCGTTTTATTAAGCAGGGGTCCGGTTCTTCACCCAATAGCCCAGTAATTAGCCCATACTATTCACCCAATAGCCTAGTACATTTTAGACACCATTAACTGAATAGTCCTTACACCATGGCGGGCGCTGTCTCTGCGTGCGTCCCATGACACGGGCAAGGGCAGCATCCTTGTGTATGTGTTTAGTGTATCCCTCACTTTTCATTAAATTGTCTAAAGGGCCTTTGCGCGTTGGCTTTGGCTCCGCATACGCCTACCAAAGGTCCGGAAAACCATTGTTCCGTGGTCGGAAAAGACCTCCTAAAATTTCTCGAGATACTCGAGAAACTCGAGAAATCGTGGTCGAGAATTTCCGTGCCTCGAGAAATAAAAAAGGTCGAGAAACCAGAAACCCTAGTTCGCACTTGTCGATCCAATAATTAGATCATATAGGTACATAACTACCTTTACGACATAATCGCCCATTTAATTACTTACACATTATCTATTAGCGATTTGACCTACGAAATGATATTATTACCTACTGACTGTAATGTATTATCAACCAATTATGTTTACAAACAATCACAGATATGCGCATCATCTGGCCTGGCCATGCTAACTTCATGTGAATCAGGGTAACCACTGGTTACAAACCAGTTTGAACAAAAGGTCGCTTGGGTTAATTAGGCCTGTTTCTTATACATTGTATTTGGGTAGATTCTTTGGCAATTTTATATTGAGACGATGCTTAATTGTCTGCGACATGCGAAATACATATGTATATACATGTGTAATGTATGTGCAATTCAAATAATTCATTTATTTCCTTAATAATTATTTTATCCACAATTTTATAATCCACGCCGCAGGCTTCGTCAGACAGATACAAAAATAGGTCAACCACAGGCTTCGTCACATAACAATCAAACTTTACAAGATGAAATCCGCCACAGGCTTTGTCAATAACAAGTATACACTAAAGCTTAATTACACTACAGACCACCCCGGACTGTAGCCGGCCCAAAAGTCCCCATGACACTAGCAGCGTTTCCACGCTGAATTGTCAAGGAAATCTGCTGAACCAGGTACGATCCGGAGCGAGGATCGCAACCCCTCTCTCTGAGTCCAATGAGCGATGAACGTCTCTCTGAATGATGTGCAATTTGTTAACAAAGCTAAATATGTCTAATACTATTGCAACATAGTCGACACAAACCCAAATTAAAATAGGTTTGACGTCAATTACTTTGGAGTTGCTTGATTTGTAAGAAAAGTACGTTTCTTAACAAATTTATGTTAAACCAATTTCAACGCCAATTCCTTACAGTATTTTGACACGCTGTTGTAAGACTCGTGGTATTTACCTAAAACAAAAACTGGAAAATTTTTCAAACAAAAAGATTAAAAAAAAAATAGGAGATATATCTATGAATGGCCAAAAAATACTCATGAGATGGGGTTAGAGGTTAGTCCACGTTTAAATAACGTAAAGCAACGTAATTTTATGCAGCATTTTTTCAACGCTTATCTGCAAACTCTAAATAAAGTGTTGATACTTCTGTCAACCTGAAACAATTTAGTACATTGATGGATGTCCTACTTGTAAGTTTACAAAACACGGTTCAACAAAGTACAACAATGGCGCTACAGCGAACGCAGGCGCATTGTGATAGCGTTTGAGGCACGACGGTAAATAAAAACATTCTCACGGCCTTATCGCACTTTTTCCGTTCACACGCCGTCTCGTGTTCACCTCGTCGTCTACCTTTATATAGGAGCAGTATTCAGGTCAAACGGACAGACGGATGGAGAAAGTTGCAATAAGAATGCGTGTCCACCCGAGATGAGCGAGGATATACTACGAGGGATGTGTTACAATCGAATAACTTCATTCAGCTCGGTCTCTCAGCGCAGCTCTAGGATTGGTCCTTAACAAACGCATCCCTCGCAAGGCATCCTAGCTCATCTCTGGTGAAAACGAAGCAATAGGTTTGCTTCCTTACCTTTTCGGTACTGAAGCCTATAAACTTGTTATTTATCTTATTCGAGCATACATCGACGTCAAAGATATCTTTACACTTTTGAACCTTATTCCTCTGTAATTAAGTGCAAATGTGTAAACATATCTTTGACGTCGACTGCACAATGCACATCAAGAGGTTTCTTGTACATTTGCACTGAAATTATTTATTATTTAATATTCCGATTTTTCAATCGCTGCCCAGTAATATTTACATTTCGTTATAGTAAGGGACAATCCCGGTAACTGCGCAGATCATGTTTTTTTTCCTGATGTGAGCATGATGAAATCATTACATGTTATTAGTGACTGTAGGTCACTTGGTATCCGAAGTGCGTTCCTAGACAAGGGGACCCCTTATCGGCAGACGGCGCCCGCGACGTCTGGTGACCCTGACACGGATGCTTAGCGCCCCTACCCAATTAAATTATCTTACCGTTTGGTTTTATTCGACAAATCAGACTCTTCGTCCATCCATTAAAAAAATCAATACATTTTATAAAGCCAGAAGAGAAGACAGAAGCTAGAGCCAACTTGGTTTTCATTAATCATAGGCTGTTAGATAACTATATCTGTAAACTATAGTAATAGTAATTATTTTTTGCATCCATGGTATTTGTACATAACAGTTATTATAAATATTAAAGTAACAGTATCTCATGGACCCTGACTAGGGTGTAGCAGACCTTATAATTATAAACAAAACAAATTATACTTAGCCTATAGGTTCTTATAGATCATCGTCCATAAATTCTGATACCGAATAGTAACATTTTTCTGTTAGAAAACTTTTTAATGAGTTGGTAAAAAGACTATGTTTTTTTATTTCTTCATGCCGATGCCGGCGGAAAGCGCGTTTCCAGCTTCCACCACTGGTCGTAACCTCTAATACAAGGTGTAACAAAATACTGGTGATCCTTTTAAGAGCATAATTGGTATCGTATTCTAATTATGAAAAACTAAGAAAAAAACATTGTTTCGCGAAATTTTGGTTTTGTTTGGAGGGTTGGCCGGCTGGGACGACGTGTCCCATACAAAAACAATTTTTTTTCGCGCCCAAAATTTTTTTCTCCTATATTTTCTTACTCACAGTACGATACCAAATATGCCCTTAAACGGATCACCAGTATTTTTGTTACACCCTGTATAACACTTTCTAGGCGTTAGTATTCGCCCTTCCCACAAACAAAATACATGAGTCATAGAAAGGCGTGTGTATTACAGGAATGTGAGAATTTGTGAACAATGGTTGAACCCGAAACGTCGACCTTAACATATCGTACGAGCATATTTTTAACGTTCTAAATAAATATTAATTAGTTGACACCCACCTGAAAACAAAGTAAGTGCTTGAGTACTTCTTGAGTTACGATATTCGATATACCTGTTTAGTGTTTACACATCTTAATTTTCTTAAGAGATAGTTTAGAAAGATACCTGCCTAAAAGTTTTGTCACGGTCTATCTATAGAGGTGTGATGTTGCATTTACGGTTGAGTGACAAAGTTCTGCGTTTCTAGACAAAAAGTATCATATTTGTCACTTGACAAAATAGTATTGAACTTCATTCTCACTGAAGTATTAGTATTAAACCATATTTCTACCAAAAATGAATGTAATTAACGTTTATGTGTAGGTATAAATTTAAGACGTTGTTCATTAAAAGTGCGCGATTGCTCAGCAATGAGGGTAAATTGGTTTGTTTACATTATTTGCCATATCAATTGACCATCGGTATAACAACCGCTCTGGCCCCTAACACAAAATCTGGGTCCCATCAGGAAGAAAGGATGTAACTTTGCATGCACGTAGCTTATATAGATACAAAAAATAGAAGTGGAAACAAGTCATCAAGTGATTGTTTTCTTCCCCTCTCCCCACTTTTGTATCCCAATTTTCATTTTTTTACACTTTTTATGAAAACGGTAGAATTTACAACAGAACTTCCAATTAAGGTACGTTGGGGTAAGATAGAAAGGTATTTTTTTAGGGATAAGATAAAAAGTAGTCTGTAATGCTCCGGCATATGGACGATTTTTTGTCTTACCCCGAAAAAAAATACCTTTCTATCTTACCCCAACGCACCTTAACAAAATATACTTCATTCAATTCTCTACAATAACTGTTAAGGATGTATATTTATTACTAGGCTTTATTAAAGTAATGTAGTTATCAAATGATGAGTCGCGAAAATTGTGGTAAGTAACAACAAGTAAGTAGGTACTAGGTACTATAGAACACTTTTTTAGTTTATAATTATGCAGTCAACGTCACCGATACTGAAAAGGAAGTTGGTTAGCATGGTTACACTCACGATTCACAAAAACATTTTATCTTACTGTGTGCTCCAACATTACTTAATCCCGAGATCGATAAGTTCCGTGAAAAGCTAAAAACCTGCAGTAATATCGTACACAACGAAGCTCGCATAAATATCTGACACAAACTTTGCTGTCAAGTCATATCAGCAAATCATGTACCTATGTACCTAATGTTTATCATGTAAGGGAGAGTCGAAATCGAATCAGAATTCAGAATGTTGCTGATAAATTCAATGGCCGTGGCCCCATAAATGCGGGATAATATATTGGATAAAACAGGTTAAAACTACTTTTACTTATGTCAAGTAGGTAGTCAATTTGAAATTTCTTTGTTATTCTAACATAGCTAAGTAAACGACGAGTTACGAGTCTAAAATTTAATAATTTGAATAATTAGAAGAGCGTATCATATATTTTTGCGTCTTGCATTGTACATGATATTATCCAGGTGACTCTATCCCTATATATCAGCTGGCGAACATATGTAAAATGGTCACCGTCTTAACGTGTCATCGAAGCTGTCACGCTCTTCACTTAAGTGCCAGGGTAAAACATGATCGTCATCATAGAGACCTCTTACATCAATAGGATAATGATTTATACAGTGTCCATAGAAAAGCGACGCTTGCGCAAATGGCTCGTAAGGCCGATGCGCGACCGACAGCCACGGCTGCATATGTGACAGCTAAATCGTCTGATGGTGAAGGTGACAGAGCAGCGCGTCATCGGTACCTCAGTTCCCATTTTTTGCAACCATGCCTTATCGTGCGCGACTACACCCTCACTCTAGGTCTTCTTACAGCTGCAGTCACGATCTTCTGTTTGTTTTTCCCAGTCATCGGGATTGATCC
Source organism: Pammene fasciana (assembly GCA_911728535.1). NCBI lineage: Eukaryota > Metazoa > Arthropoda > Insecta > Lepidoptera > Tortricidae > Pammene > Pammene fasciana. The sequence continues at coordinate 9,810,429 of OU452278.1, read as the reverse complement.
TGAAGAACATGTCTCGTTTCGCACAGTTCTTAAAACGAATCATATGATGTCCAACCAATCGCTTAGCGTTAACGACTTCGCTTAGGAGAACCTTACGTGGCAAGCGAGAGTGCTCTATTCTTTGCATGTGCCCCGTTGCGTGTATACAATGGCGATCATACTGTGTTTATCATCCGTACAGAAGTCCAATTTACACTGGTTTAAAGTGACAGGTGCCTAAGCGTTTACTAAGAGCCCAGTTAGCACTCGTCGAACACACTAGAATACGGCAAAGGAGTTCTACTTATTACTTATTTTAATTATGTCGATTGACGTGCGTCATTCAATAGTAAAAACATTTACGAAACCGTGTGGCTATTTGTTTTTATACCTAAACTTGGACAGTAACGACTTAATGGAATAAGTAATATTTACGGATTTAAACGTGTATGAGTCATGTTCATTACCGTTAACCCCTTGTCTGTGGCGAATCCCGCAGCAGGACAGGATCATCCATGCAATGTATTGAATTCTAATTATGATTAGCGGCCGCCACAGACGAGGGGTAAGCAGATTTTAAATAAAAAATGAGACACTAAAATATCTTGAATTCCGGTGGACGGAATGGCTCTGGCTCTGGCTGTGGAATGAGCTCCTTGTCGAAGTCGTCGAACGAGCCTACAGTATCCATACAGTCGGTCTACGATGTCTATAAATAAATAAATATTAAGATTATACCGTGAGTCGTTTTCTTTAAGGTAGTCCTTACTGAAAACTTCCTTCCGTCCTCGCTGAATTCCAATCTAATGTTTAGTACGGGACGCCATAGATTATATGGTCGTATTTGACCCGCTGGAAAAACTAACTCATTAAATTGTGAAGCAAACTCAACGAGTTCTAAAATCTAGTATCATTAGGTCCGCCTGAACTTTTTATTAATATTTATATGCAGTGATCGTAAATTTTACAGCTAAATTTTTTTGTGAAATTGTTATCGAACTCCTACTACTACTAGTATGTATTCGAGCAGCTACCTGCGCCTAAGAGGTGTTTCGATTAGCGACTCCAACTGAATAATTACTGGCGTGTTTCAATAAATATGTATGTTGTGATTGACGTCAACGGCCTCCGTGGTGCAGGGGCATACATAGTAGGAGAGCTCACGACACTAAACATAGTTCGATAAGACTCCCAGATGATATATATAATTAGTTACTTCATTAACGAGGTAACACGCAATGGGGGGGGGGGGCTGCAATTCAAAAATCTAGGATGATACTCGTAAGACTCCCAACTTAACTTTAGTAATGTTTTTCTGATCTTTATGAAAGTTGTTGCGGTTGTAGCAGCGATACGTACAATTTGAGAGTTCGTTTATGAGCAGGATGGATCAAGGGGTGTTGGAGCTAGAAGGCGCGATCGATTGATCGATTCTGCTCATGAACGACAATAAACGACAACGACATAAACAAACTCTCAAAATCAAAAAGCCATCGAAATCCCGAGACGTCACAGTAGCCAGAAGTTGTATGTAAGAATAGCAATAACGTGGGAGTCTTATCGAACTAGGTTTAATGTCGTGGGCTCTTAGACTAACAGCAAGCGTGCGCGGGCGCTCCCGCTGGCGCGTCCTGCTCCTGCGCCCGCTCGGCAGGGCGTTTACCCTCTTCCTAATGTACTGCATACTAACCATTCTAGAGCATTCCTAGACACATCTCGTATATTTAAGAGAATTCGTAGTAAGACCGAGGTTTTCCTGATTGAAAATTTTGATATCGTAGCATCAGTATTCAACGTATTTTAATAGACGTAGAATACACTGAACATAATTATGATGAATATTAACTTTTTTTACACAATTTCGGTGAAATATAAGTATAGGGCGCACCAGATGGTAAGCGGATACCTTGTCCTAAGGACGCTTACTATAATTGAATGATGTTAGTACATAGTAAAATATAATAGTATTTCCTGAATGAATAGTATAGAATTTCAATTTACATAATGATATTAATGATGGCAAAAAGCGGAACTGCTGTAAACGCCAAACAGCAAAGTGGAGGTTACAGCAGTTCCACTTTTTGCCATCGAATGTTCTTATTAAATAAGCAGACCAGCGTTTTTATTAGACATACTTAAAGTAGATAAATGTAACTTACCTCTAAACTACGTAATACTATGAATTTACTTGGAAAAAAATACTAAGATGAAATAATTTAAGTACACATTCGAAACTACGCATAATATCCTTGTATATGAATTTTAAAAACGTGATTCCGGGAACGTTAGGGATAACAAAAACATGCTATCAACAACAGATTTATATTTAGATTTATTTATTTCATAATAATAAATTATAGTACAAATGGTCTTAGCCTAATGTATACAAATTTATATTATGATCGTCAAAGTAAATAAACATATTTTGTTGATTGATTACATTTAAATTTCACAAAACAATATAAAAAAAAACATTTTTGGCCTTTCCTAAATGCTCATGATATTCTTACGTACATATACTTAACTTAACCTAATATGGTGTAGAGTATTCCACGCCACAGTACAGTAGTAGGTACCTACCTATGGGTAAATTTTCAAGAATCTCTAACAAAAAAATGTGCAAATACGCAGCGTTATGAGGAAGGAAGTGTAGTGGTTATCAATAACGTTTCCTTATAGGTAATAATTGAGTGGAAATAAATCCAATGAATTGTGCGTTTTCCAATAAAGTGACGCAGATTACGTTTGTGAAGTGTTTGTTTTCTTGTTTTCTGTTGGGAAAGCGTTTAAGAGGCGTTGTTGTTACTCAACATTGCAACTTAATTATCAACTTAAAAAAGCAGAATATGCACAGCATTTGCAAAGATGATTTGTAGATTAGATAGATAATTTCTTTATTCACCCTCAACAACTTTCGTTACCCACAACATAGGTACATGGCATAAACATGAACAGAAAGCAAGGATAAGATTAAAAGGCATGCATGCCTTAAATAAATATCATAATCAACACGTCAACAGGAAGCCATGTGTCATGGCAGAGAATAGGGGCTGGCTCAGCATGGTGAAGCGGCAAGCGACATCGCTGGTATTCTGCCAGTACCTTTATTCACTTTAACTACACCCATATCATAAACCCTCCATGATGCGTTCAAAAACCGCACGTTATAACCACCATAAAAATAGATTGTTTCGTTAGTACTTACAACAAATGTCTTATCTGTAACGATGTTATTATTATCAAATAATAAGCAAAAAATCGATATCATTATGAAAATCCGGGTGGGCGTTATTTTTTTCAGTGTAGGTAGATAACTAGTTAAGTAGGTATGTTCATGGTAATAAAAGTAAAAAATAATGGAAATTATATACCTTAACCTAGTGGAAGTGTATGTAACAAGCTAACGTAGCTTTCACAGCCTGAAAATCATTCTCTTTTCACCTGTTACGTAAAGATTACAAACACATAAATCCTATACAAATTTACACAGTACTGGCCTTGAAGAAACCTTGTAAGACAATAAAGAATTGTAGGTTTACGGTCAGCTTGTAATTGCAACGAGTAAATACATGCGCCATTGTATTCACACAAAGCATTGATTTGCTTTGTTTACTATTTTTCATCGGCAAAAAATGCCCTGTGGATGACGGTTATTTCATGGATTATGTGAAAATACACGTAAGAGGTAAAAATAAACAAACATTTTAAAATAACTTAATAATATACAAAATTAAATTAAAATGAACTTAATATCACAAATATTGTATGACAGTATTCATTAGGTAAGTAAGTACCAAATATTTTGTCCAATACATATTACTCAAATATTCTTAAATTCTTGAACACATAGCTTGGAAGAGAGAGAGAGAGAGAGAGAGAGAGAGAGAGAGAGAGAGATTCTTAAATACGGTGCTTTTCGGATGTACTGTGCTATAAGCTGATGACTGAATGGAAGAGAGTGCTACAGAGATGGATGTATGAACCAAAATGATTTTATTTTAATGTTTTTTTTTAAGTTACTATAATTAGTTAAATTGAAACGCTTTGGTTTTAATTGTCATGTTACAATTTTGGTCCAATAAACAATAAGTACAGTAAGATTTTTCCAAGCTGTCCGAATAGTAGGAAGCAATCTGTAGTAAGATTCGGACATCTTAAAAAATACTACCATACAGGTATTGAGGTATATATATATAAGTGACAACAGCGTAACGTGACTAGCTTAAGCTACGAGTTCGATGCGTAGTCTTCTTTGAATCTACGCAGACGCAGGCAATGCACTTCATGTTTATGTACGAAGTGTCGAAGGAAGAGTCCACGCGCGTCACTCCGCTTCGTAGGCTTTATTCTTTGTCTGCTTTTGGAGCCGCAAAGCGTCATATTGATACATTAATATTGCTATAAAAAATATGGGAAGGTCTTCTAGTAGAGTATGGCGGCAACGGGGAAGCCAGGCTATAGGCAACGGATATGATATAATATGATATAATATTTACCCTACCGAACAATTTGTGACCTATACCCGAATACTCATATCTACCTATTTATAATTTTAGTATAATCTTCAGTTTTCATTGAAGAGATATTTTCCACGTATAGGTAGGTAATGTTACGAAGTAGTTACTTTACCTACCTACATTAACCTGATTGATGAAAAGCAACTCCATAAGTAATAGTCCATGGTTTCTTATTTCAAAACAGTCTGACACATTATTAGTTTCCTGCACGGCACGGAATTGTTTGATGAGCTACGTTAAACAGATAATATTTCAACTCAGTATCAGCTATCAGCGATGTCTTCACCGCCGAGGAAGCGATTTCCAAAGCACGCACAACCCGTTGATTATGAAACTCTCATCATTTGACGTCAACGCCACCCTGGCCGAGGATTCCCATCGCTTCCCGATCACAGCCGGGCATTCGCCTCTTGCAAACCAGTATATGTATAGTGACCGATCAAGAGTAAAGTTGTTACTAATCTCGAGGTTATGTCTACGAGTTATCCGGACTCGAACGCTCGTCAAGCAATTGGATTAACGGACCTCACTTTCTCTGACTCGTCATTCATTGGACGTGAGGTTCGCGACCATACGAGCGTTCATTATCTGTTTACTCTGACCACGATTGTGATAAAATTTTCTCTTTATCGGTTCCGGCAAATATTTGAACAGATGACCACTTTTTAATATGATACCACGGTAAAATATTTTTACTATTTCTTTCCATATCGTCAATAACGACGCATTCTTCACCACCATCAACTAATAAGTAACAAATAAGATAAGAAATTGTATAGATTATTCGAAACAAAATTTTAAAATACAACATTTAAAACATGTTCCAAAAATTACAAAATATAATAGTAATTTACATTGTATTTTATACAATTGTGACATAATGAAGAGCTTTTCAGTTGAGTACCCAGTTTAGGCCACGAAGCTTGCTGAATGGCCTAATTAAGACGAGATTGAAAAGCTTAATTATGTCACTATTATTATTATCACTATGGAGGTTCACAATTCGTCGGAATCTTTGTTTTTGCATTCTTTTATGTATGTTCACCGATTATTCGAAGACGGCTGGACCAGTTTGGAAAATTCTTATTTTGTTTTAACCAACTGTAAAGTATACCCTATACTTCACAGGTGGGTCCCATTGTCACCAGGTTTGGATCTGACGATGGGATCCTGGACAAATCTCCAACTATTATAGGCACAACTATAATGATTTCAGTATTTTTACAGCAACTCGGGCACTTCCTCTTGGAAAAGCGGAGCCTAAGTGAAACCGGTTCTTTTCTTTTTGTTTAAATTATTAAAATTTCTGTACTGGCCTATAATAACCGCGAACGAATCGTCTATTTACATCACTCTCTTTCGAATATGCAAGAGCGATAGATATGGAGATAACCATACCCGTGCTAACTCGCAGCAAGTTCTAGGAATTGGATGTCGATATAATATTAGGTAATACATGTGCTCATTGAAAATAATCGATTGCTAACTATATAAAAAGATTCGGTTCGATATTATCGCTATCATGTCTGATATCGACCCTCTTAAAATAATAAAATTATACGGATGTATAATAAATTATTTCAATCAAAATTAGACAATTTTCTGTCAGTGCGATTCATATGCTAGAGCAGCTAGAGTAAGAATAATATACGAGGTAATATTCCGCTAACATTGTTACGAAGAATTTGCTGACTAACATATGATGCTGACAGTAACATCGATATATTTTTTTGTAAAATCTTTTGCTACATCACTTTAGTAGTGGTGCCCCGAGTTAGCACACGTATGGAGATAACAAATTTTCGATTTTGAAAAGTTGGGACGGCGAATTTCGAAAATCGAAAATTCCTTATCTTCATACGTGTGCTGATGAATATAATGCAGGTAATGCAACTATGATGACACTACTGGTAAAACGTTTCTTTATTGGTATTGCAACAAATGGACAAATACAATAAATTATGTTCGCCCGTAACTGGTTTGTACTGCTGCATACTACAGTAATTAAGTTCCATTCATTGAACAAGCGGCTTTATACTTTACAATTAATGACCATGTTTGCTTATAGGCAGCAGACTGGAACTGGGACTTCAACTGGAGACCAGGGGGGGGTGATTTTTGAGATTCGAGTATTCGGAAGTGACATTTACAACTCAGAATAAAACGATGAAATTATGTTTTAAAAATAACAGCGATAGGAATTTAAAATCATGATTATAAACTATTAATTTCATGTGAAAAAATTGGCGGTAAGCTTTAGTGTGCGATTCTTTTCGAGCTTAAACTTTTTGAATTCGGGCGCTCGAAAGTCAAAAATTGGCCCCCAGAGGCAAAATAATACCCACCATTAAATATACACCTATTTGTTATTAAGGTTGTCTGGAAGAGATCACTTTTTAGCGATAAGATCGCCAATTATTTTACCCCTACTTTTCTGTTTGTAACTTGTGTATACTCTGTTTCTTTAATTTGAGGTGTGCAATACAGAATATTTATGTTATGTTATGTTTATATTAATATCTTGCAATACGGCTCTCTTTAGGCTCTTCAAAATTTAAGATGGTTTTAGGATGAATAAAGAAATAAAGCTCTCAGTGAGAACGCAAGTTAATAATCCAGAAAATATTGTGAGCAACAGAGTTAAAAAGCATCCTATGTATTATTAAATGGTTAAATAAAGCAAAAGTAACTTTATTAATTTATCGGCGGTTCAATTCACTGTATTAGCGAATATTCACACACACCTACAGATGTAGTGAATAATCCTTTCTTTTCGTATTTTCTCGGAAGTAGTAATCTAATGCTAGTTCTCACACTACTTTTTAGTAGTGTGAGAACTAGCATTAGAAAAAGACAGTATGATTCTCCCTGTCTATGCTTGAAGTGGAACAAACTCTGGCCAAACTATAGCTATACGTCACCAAGTACACGACCCACATGTCAAAATTTACGTAAATCTGTGCTGAGTAAGTAACCCCAAAAGTAATAGTGCGTCACTTTGAAATCCTGCATATTTTGCAGATACTCGTAACCAATTCCTAGAATATATTTTTAGGGTTCCGTACCCAAAGGGTAAAAACGGGGCCCTATTACTAAGACTTCGCTATCCGTCCGTCTGTCCGTCTGTCACCAGGCTGTATCAGTAAGTGTAAACAGAATAAATATTTAAGGCGGCTCCTATTCCTATACAACAGACATGATTTTATGGGCGTTGGCGGTGAGCCCTACTCGCATTTGGCCGATTTTTTAAATTTTACACATTTCTGGCAGCTAGGAATCAAATTGGATATTAAATTAGGACTACACGTTAAACTCGTCACGATTGTCTTAATACAATGTAAAAAATCAAATAAAATTTATGATTATAAATATGTAGTAGACTATTTGTCAATAGTGTCAATACGTAAAGAACTCAAATTGAAAAAAGTAGCCAAGACTCAAAACGGGTGGTACAGTCGCCTTCAGATATATCGGAGAGGCCAATGTACTCAAAAATATCTGAAGATGCACTTTATCGCCGTGACAATAGAGGCGTTGTTCAGATATCTGATGGCGACTGGAAGCCTGATAACTCAATGTGAATTTATGGCAAAAAAAATAAAAATATATTTATAAAAGATAAGTTGACTGCACCGCTTTAAGCAAAGCTTTTATGCAACTTAACTCGTCGGTTTCAACAAAATCATTATTCAGCTGATGTACAGCCTCACGTGCTCCTTTAGGTAATATCATGTAAAACTTAGTTAAGTTGTTTTCGATTTTAAATAAATTATATCAGCTTAGATCAAAAATCACAGAAACAAATCCATTCATTGACGTCATAATGTAAATAATGCTGACATGTTGTTTTTACTTTGAAAATGCACTACGCCATTCACGGAATGTTGTTTACGCAAGATACGCCTTACTTAATCAAATTTACGTAACATTAAACCATGACTCATATTTGAGAGTAAAACGTAAAACTTTTCTAGTGTAGCCAGCAAAATTTGGGTTGTATAGACAAGATCTGAAAAAAAATCGAATAAAAAGCCAGGTTCGCTTATAATAAAGCGACAACCCACTATTTTGCTGTTTTCTTCTTTTTCCAACAAATATGACTGTTAGAAAGTGATTCACACAGCGTTAATATATATCGTAGCTTTATAAAATGCGACCCAAGTAGAAAAGGAGGTAATGGTGAAGGCTATTTCACATTGCACAGTAGTTGGGATGTAGAGTTCAGTGGCGGCGCGTCCATAGAACACGATTATCCTCGGCTTGCCTAAGAAAAAATTGACCCACCGCCACTGGTAGAGTTATAGCATTATGCTATACAGATACACCCACTTCACCACATTTGATGCAGCTACAAGCATGTATTTTCACAAATTCGGCTAAGTAAATTACAAATAAAAAATCGCATAAAAATATGCGAAATGGTAAAATGCTTAATTACTTACAATCTAAACGTGTACCACCTGTCCCGAAATTCAACGATAAGCTGGCACCAGAAGATAGACCTGCTGATAGACTACTCGAGGAAAACAAAATCTCAATTTATTATGAAATTACAAAATTAAAATTAAAATCGACACCCCTAATGGGGTATATAAATTTTGGTAAAAATGGTATAATACTCTTGGAACAAAATAAAATAAAATAAATCTAAACAAGAGCCGTATTTTTTTGTAATTCCACAATAAATAAAACGATGAAATTATGTTTTAAAAATAATAGCGATAGGAATTTGAAATCATGAGTATTTAAACTATTAATTTCATGCGAAAAAATTGGTAGTAAGCATTTGTGTGCGATTATTTTCGAGCTTAAACTTTTTGAATTCGGGCGCTCGAAAGTCAAAAATTGGCCCCCAGGTCCATCTTCTGGTGCCAACTTATCGTTGAATATTGGAACACGTTGTATAGATGTCATATACAAAGGATAAAGTGACCTAGACCTCCTGACTTAAATAAACAAATCAATTTTAATAAATAAAATAATTTGATTTGTTCTTCAGTTGCTCTCAATCTTCTTCAAATTGTTAAATGAAGTTTTGATAACGAGTACTCGGTACAGTGGTAAGAGCGGTTCTGATTCCGACGGTTTTAGAGTCCCATTGGATTTGCAGATCATGCTTTGACATATAGGTCCTCTTACTTTATCCACCATTCTCACATTGAGGAAAAATAAAGAAGACAGGTTGAATGAATGTAAAACAAATTATTCTGCGACTACTGCGCAAATACCTAATTAATTTGCTAGAACACAAAAACTAAAACGCCAGCTTTTGTTTGTCAATTTGTATACAAACAGTACAATCTGTTGAAAGACTATTAAATTTAAGTAAACCTAAAGTGGTCCAGATACTGTCAGTAGGTAATAAATTCATTATTTCTGTGCCCTATGTATATGAAGAATGAGAAGGATGAGTTGAGAAATAATGTCATTATTACTGACCGTATATGCTAAATAAGTAGTTAAGCTTACCAGCTTAACTACTTAGACATTATTTTGTTTATGCGGTGTAGGAAAACAAGAAAATTCTGAAAATTTGGTATGCCGCTGGCAATGTCGTTTTATGAACGTCTCGCTACTGGCACCTTCATAAAAAATATGCAGAATGACTTCTGAAGTAATACGTATTTTCTTCATCAATATGACGTAGCTATATGAAATTGGAGAATTTACATGTGATTACAAGGAACAAAGCAGAAACTTTTTTTTCCGTTTGAAAATACTATGTTAAATGTTTTGATAAAAATGAAAGCTATCCTTTCATTCACTAACTCATGCAATGCATAAGTATATGTGTTGTATATCGGGCATGACGTGAGCTTATCAATCCGCGTGGTAGGTAGGGCCAGCCCGCGTGTGGCCGCGCAATTGCTCTTCTGACCACGTATGAATCACACCCCGTCACCTACGTCATATCCGGGGTAAAAACGAGGGAAAAGAGAAATACTTGGAGGGGAAAGACACGTATTACATACATAATGTAGGTAAATATATTGATATAATAACTCCGATTTTTAAATCAGGCTGCACAACCGATCCCGGAAATTACCGCCCTATCTCAGTACTCCCTATGATCTCTAAAGTGTATGAAAAAGTTATCTACGCCCGTCTAAATAAATTTCTTACCGCAAAAAATATTATATCGCCATATCAATACGGCTTCAGACCAAGATCTAATACGCTATCTGCTACAATCGACTTAGTTACCACAATAAAAACGAAAATTGACCAAAAACAAATTGCATTAGGTGTCTTCATTGACTTAAAAAAAGCCTTCGACACGGTCTCCCATGAAAAACTTCTAAAAAAACTTCGAAATATAGGAATTACAGGAGAAGCCCATAAAATAATAACATCTTATCTGTCAAATCGTCAACAACTAGTTAAAATTGACAAACACCAAAGCAGCCCTAGACAGATATCATATGGCGTACCTCAAGGATCTATTTTGGGGCCACTCCTGTTTTTACTATATATAAATGATATCCAAGACATAGGGTTAAAAGGCAAATTGACTTTATACGCCGATGATACCAGTCTTTTTTACTATGGACATGACATAGAACACATAATGTTGGAAGTACAAACGGATTTAGATCTTCTCAATACATGGCTTCAACAAAACTTGCTCACCATGAACGTTGCTAAAACAAATTATGTAATTTTTACTGCAAAAAATAAAAAAATCAATGACTACACCCCACCATCAATAAATAATCAAGAAATAAATATTAAAACGAGCGAAAAATATCTCGGCTTAATAATCGACAGTAAATTGACATGGAGACCACATATCGATGAAATAAAATCTAAACTTACTTCTTTAACTGGTGCTGTCCGAGGTATTGCCCGATGTCTCCCACAAAAGATAAAATATCTTATATATAACTCCTTAATCAAGCCACATATTGACTATTTAATCGAAGTTTGGGGGACAGCAGCAAAAACCAATCTGTCTAAAATACAAATAGCCCAAAATAAATTGCTTAAGGCCCTTTTTAACTATGACTTTCAAACACCGACTAAAAAAATGTACAAAACTCTTAAAATTATGAATATACCTCAGTCATACATATATTATACGTGTTTATTAGTCCGTAAAATACTTCAAAAAGATATACACTCACAGATAATTTTTACAAAAAAACATCAAGTACAGAAGATGAAATTACGAAGTGCGAATAATTTAATACTGCGGTCACCACGGACAAATTATGGGAGAAAGAGCATCGTGTACGAAGGCGCTCAAATATATAACAAATTACCGAAAAATATTAAAGAGTCGAAATCCATAACTACCTTTAAAAAACACTTAAAATTTCATATATTCAACAATCTACAATTAGAATAATAATAAGAAACTAACCCATTAGGTATTATATTAATTATAATCTCTAAATATTCAAATATACAAACTTGACACTAGATATACATAATAAATATACCTACACATACCTAACTAAAATTAATAATAATAAATAAATATTACTAAGAAAAAAGAAAAATAAAGTAATAAATTTAATTAAATAATTTAAATTCATTGTTACATTAAGTGTAATAATTAAATAATGTAAATAAATAAATAATCTAATAAAAATAAAAATGTAAATTCATTGTTACATTAAGTGTAATACATAATTAAATAAATAATACAACTTTAGGTCATAATCATAACCCGTTACAATGAAAAATTTAATACCAAATAATAATTCAAATAATGTATTACATCACTAGTGTGCACGGCTATACCGCCTATACCGCATCCATCCTTGCCGCTGTCATTATAACTCTTGAATATTTTTGTTTGTTATCTACACTGTGACGCATCTGAACAGGACGGTCGAAGTAACTCGTTCTCTAAGCCGTTGTTAATGCTACAAACCATTTCTACCCACTTTATGATAATTATGATGTATAACAAATAATAATATAGTATTTATATAAGATTATTTTTATTGTAAAAATATAATTGTTAACTGCACGCTAGCTTTAAAAGTATACTTAATATATTAGTGTATCTCATTTAAGTGAATTTTGTAAATTCGTTATGAGAAATAAATGTCTTAAACCAGATTTTTGACTGATTAAATTAAACTGTTGCGGTATTAGTTTTATAATAATTTAACGGTTTATTTCACCATACAATTACAACATGTCAAACGCAGTGACTAAAGAAGAAAGTTCTTTGGCTAAAAAGTGAGATAAACTAACTATTATGGAGTCCTGGAAAATTGCATGCTTAATTTTCATTTGCTTGCAAACAGTGTAGTACCCATTGAGTTATAATATAATAGAGGCGCAGACACAAACAAGATTTTCCGAAAATATAGCACAAAAAAATGTGTAGCCGGCCAGTGCGAATTATTTAACATCGTTAAGGTTGTATTACAAATTAGAAGAAAGATATGATAAAATTTCACCTGTCATTCATCTGGCGTTCAAAAATCACATGGCACATAAGAGCAATGGAGTCGCTCTTGTATTAATTAATTTATTATTTATAATAAAAAAAATTATGAAACTTTTGTAATAAATATTGATAACTTCATAATTATACCTATTTCGCGTATTAGTTCGTTTTAATAGATTTGTATAGTGTGTATTGTATTATATTGCCTTCATATTGTTGATAAAAATAGGAAATTATTAACTATATATATATTTATGTATGTTTGTGCTTTCCAAAGCTAAGGGTTCATATATCTCCATAATAGTTATTTTCGCGTAGGTTGACAACATCAGCATAAAAATAAAACTATTTGTGATTATGTATTAGTGTTTAATTCTGAACAAATAATAATCGATTAAAGATCGACATAATATTTATAATAACATATTTAAAATGACGTATCGGACGGATTTTCTACCTAAGTTTGTGAGGCGAATGTTAAAAGTTGGAGGCAAACGTCAGGTACCTAGACCGGTTGCCTGATTCGACTCCAGAATGGAATGAAAACTGCACACGGTCGGTTATGTTTACTTGTTTGCATTCTGACCTAACGTATTCCTGACGGTGTAAACCGTACGGGCACAATGGGTGGCGGGTGAGGGTTGAGTTTTTTGGCCGCCGAGCGAGCAGAAAGGGAAGCAGGCATGCGGCCCATGCGGGGGCGAAGTACATGCTCAAGACAAATTTAGAATCAAAAGCAACACAATAGCTCGGTAAACATAGTATTTCATGCTTTCTTTTTAAATCTTTAATTCCAAAATTGATAGATCACACTTTGAAATAAAGAAAAAATAATAAACGAAAATATTTTATAATTGCTTTCTTGGGATTAGATATGAGGATATTACGGTATCATTTGAGGTATATTTTACAAAAACCGGCTAAAGTTCGTGTCGGACCACGCATAACAGAGAATTATTTAAAAAAATCACAAGTCACAAGGTCGTATCTGCCTATGTACGTAGTTTTTTGGAGATCACTCGAAAACTCCTTAACCGATAATGTTCAAATATTTTTTTTAGCAATTTCACTAGTGGCGCATTAAATACACCTTGTGTTAAAATGTTATAAGGATACGTCTCAAAATGTCTGTGACATACTTACAGAGGGACGGAATATGACGAAACTATAAGGGTTCCGTTTTTGCCAATTGAGCCACGGAACCATAAAAAACTATTCAACATTATAAAATATAATATAATAATAAAATTTACTAAATAAGTTTTAATTATTTTCTGAGTTTCGTAATTTAAAAAAAACAACAACTACTCCACTAGCCTTATGCCTCAATGCTGTCAGTTCGGTTGAAATTTACGAAACCTTTACTTCCTATCGCCAATTGTGCCTATAGTACGTTGACCTTCATGCTGTAGCATTTAAGCTTAATCCCTAGTCTCACTTACACTGGTAATATTTTAACGAAACGTTTGTTAGTCCTTTGTAAATATACTCGTCGGGACGATCGGGCTTCGCTCGGCTCGGGCTCGGCTCTCTTCGGCAAAATCTGTCGCGTTGCACCCGCTTTTACTGTGCCACATTTGGAGTGCTGATTTCTTATCTAGTATATATAAAATCATTGGTAGTACCTAATGGATTCCTTTCACTAATATAAGTCTAGAGTTAGGAATTTTGGTGGCATTGGGTGAACAAAGAGCAATGGAGTCGTTGTTATATTTTTTTTGATTGAATGAATGAATGAATAAATGATTGATAAATGATAAATCAATAATGCATAATAAAATTTATTAGTTACATACAAGTAAATTGATTCAGTAGTGAGAGACATGGTTGATTTTGGCAATCATGCTCAAATTTTGAGGAATGCTACGTTAACATCGGTGGATGTAAAGAGATCTTTCTCGACACACAAATGGATTTTTCACAAATTGAGAAATCGTATAACGCCAGTGAATATTGAACAAATTGCCATAGTGTATGCTTTTCATAATCTTGACGACCATTTATCATCAGATGAAGATAACTTGCAAGATTTTGAAACTTTAATTCCAGTTGCAAGTTGTTCAAGGTCTTGAATACATAATCATTTTAGTTAAATAGTAAAATTTATTTACATGTAATATTTTGAAATCTACATAATATATGGCTTTATCATTCAGTTATTCATTTATTCAAATAAAAAAAATACAATGGCGACTCCACTGCACTACTTGTGCTAAAAATGCCACCAGAATCCTAACCCTGATTATATAACTATATATTCTGTGCTGATATATTTATTTAGATGACGCATCTTTTTTCGACGTTGTTTACAGTGACCCATCATTCTTACAACAACGGTATGACTGTATGACGCCGCTACTTTTTACAGTATTTCCGGGCGAGGTTGTTGTTATTTTTTTCATTGTATTTCGCAGTAAATTAAGTCTGCGCGCAAAATGCTGGGTTCGTCGTCATTAGACGTGACAAAAACAACGCTGTCCTTTGGTTTTCAGTAATCACTAAGTACCAAAGTCAAAGAGCAGCTCTATACTCGTACAATTTAGGTATTTTAACAGTTTTCTGTTTCCTGGTTGGGTTATGTACCTGTTATCCGTGATTATCTAATCATTCTTGGAGTAACGTACGTAAGTACGTGGTAGCCTGGCGGTAGGACGTCCGACTTTCAATCCGGAAATCTCGGGTTCAAACCCCGGCTCGTATCAATGCAATGACTTTTTCGGAAGTCATGTACGGAATATCATTTGATATTTACCAATTGTGCTATTCAGTGAAGGAAAACATCGTGAGGAAATCTGCATATGTGTATATGAAGTCCCCAACCCGCTTTGGGCCTGCCCGATCCCTCTCGTACATGAGAGGAGGTCTGTGCCCAGCAGTGGGATGTTTATAGGCTAACATATCATATATAACGTACCTTAATCTTTAGGAAAATTAGGACAAAATAAGAACAGGAAACCTACAGTTGTAACCACTATACATGATCAACTCATCATCATGATCATTAATCAACTTTAATTAAATGCGTCAGCAGGAGAAATAACATTAGACAATTACCCTTAACGCTAAAATTCATATAAAATCAAGTAATTAACTTACTTATCTACCTAAGTATAAAATAAAAGGTGTCACCAAATGTTTCATGTCTTACGTTACTAACCAACATGAAAAAAATATTTTCACATATAATTGTCAATTTATTGAGCATCCTAGTGACCGACGCATAGGCAATCAAATCCTGATATGAGTCACCAATCTGTGATCTTTACAATCTGCTCGAGCTCAAGCACATCCTTATAATATGAGTAATATAACAAGAATTTCGTTTGGTTTCACCGTAACAGATTAACTCGTTTTTTGCTGCTTTAAAACGACTTACCTACTATGTCTGCCTACACCCCGAATTTGATAATATTTTGACTGCTGGCTGGGAATGTCTAGAAGCAAATGCGCTTATCTTGGAATGTGTTTTTAACGGTCGGATAAGGTAAACACAATGGTGTAGGTTCATAATATTTTGCGTACTTAACAGGCGCTCTACAACTGGCGACTTTCATGGGAGTATCTATATTATATGCACACCTTTTTATAGATACCTACCTATTTTAGAACCAAAACCCCGAAGTTCTAACTCTCCTAGGATTTCCTAGAGCCAAACTTCGAATTTGACCTGTATATAGTAATTATTTTGCTTGACTAATCTTAAGTAATCTAATGTTATGGTTGACCGATTTGTACAGTATAAACCCTAACAAAAACCTTCAAATCGGGATTTGATCAGTTAGTTGAACAAATGATAAAGCCTTACTTTGTAGAGCTTTTTCTTCTCTGAGGAATATAGGTACAAAAAATCTATGGTTTCTTTCACATCGGCACCTAACAAACTTTTTCCATTCGAGATTCTAGGTGTCACGATTTTTAACTGTTTACGTTTGTTTGTTTGTCAGGATCGTATGAACTGCTAATCAAATAAGTATGATTATGATCAAGGCCGATGACAAGTGACAAATTTAAGGTTAGACTAAGCATCTTAGGGGTGCGAGGTGCATAATAAAATTGTCTACACAATAAATAAATAAATAAATATTATAGGACAATCTTACACAAATTAACCTAGTCCCCCAGTAAGCTCAATTAGGCTTGTGTCGTGGGTACTAGGCGACGATATATACATATAATAGATATGTCGTAAGCCGGGACGGCGGAGCGGTTGGGTGGTGCTGCTGCTGCTGGCCTCTCTCGATAGTGGTGGTCGGATGGACGGATGACCGAGATCAGCAACGCGTGCTTAAGGGTAGGTTAGGAACTCTCAAATACTGACTTTATCAGGAATCAGGATAGTCCAACACTAAACCATTACACAGGTACACGGACGCACGGTAATGAAATAAAACGTAAACACTGGTTTAATAACTGTATTGTTTTCAAATCTCTTAAAACCAGATTATGGGAGGACAATAAACTACCACCGGTTCGGAAGGGAGCCACTACTGAGAAGAACCAGCGTAAGAAACTCAGCGGGACTTATTTTGTTACCCCTGAAACACTATTAGAACTAAATTGCGTAGATTACACTATGATACAGATCACACAGGAACTCAAAATACTTTCTAATCACAAAATGATCTTAAACACTTTAACTACGAAAAGCATTGACTGATTTTATAAGGCATCAGGAAAACGAGGAGAGTTCCCAGCTTGCGTCCGTGTGCTACTCAAAATACCACCCGTTACTATACGACCGAACCGACTCGTCTTTAAGTCACAGCCAAAGCGATACTGACTGCTCGACAGTCAAAGCAATAATGAATTCTGAGATGTTGATCGTTCGCTAGTCAAACCGATAATGAATCCTGAACGAATACTAAATCACTACTAAGATACTGTCCCCATGACGGTCAAAGTGATAATGAATCGTCAAGTACTACTGTCACTGGTTTTTATACCCTCAAAGGCGGGTAAGTCTAAACGTGACTTTCAATGACTACCGACGCATTTCTTACTTTAAAGGTGGGCAAATCTAAACGTGACTTTTAGTAAATACCTGCACGGACCAAACTAAGACCACTCCCGAGCAATACCCTGCTCATCGTTTTCCAAACTTGTTAAAAGGTAACTTATTACAACAAAACATCAAATTTCTAACAGTTATGACATGTATAGCGTGGCTCCGCAACAAGCCGCTGCTTGCTCGCTCCGACACGGCCGTCCTGACGTCTCACACGTCCCAGTGTGAGGTGTCTGTAAAGAACAAAAAAAAACTTCTAAAGCAAAGGCTCTCTTTCGCTCGGCCTACCTGACCAAGGATAAGAAACAAAAGTTTGGTGATCAAAATATCTAATCTCCGTAAATCCATAAAACTACTCTGTCGAACAGCACAAATTTTATAAAAAAAAACACCTTTTCGTCATAAGCAACGTTTTGTCATTAAATTTTATGACAAAATTTTAAGTTTTAATAGACCGCGTTTTCCCATATTGTTCACAATGACCACCATCATAATAAATCGTGTTTTTCCATAATGCTCACAATGACCACCATCATAATAAATTTTGTTTTCCCATAACGCTCACAATGACCACCATCATAATAAATTTTGTTTTCCCATAACGCTTACAATGACCACCATCATCATGAAATGACCGGACCACCATCTGGTTATCTCGCAATGCTACACCTAGCAAGACCTAGTAACTGCAGATGCTACACCTTAGCAACTGAGTCACAAAAGCCACCCTCAAGAAATGACCGGACCACCATCCGGTCATTCCGCAATGCTACACCTAGCAAGACCCAGCAACTGCAGATGCTACACCTTAGCAACTGAGTCACAAAGGCCACCCTTAAGAAATGACCGGACCACCATCCGGTCATCCCTCAATGCTACACCTAGCAACCCCCAGCAACAACAAAGCCAATGCAACTAACCAAACGCACGCCACCCACAGTTGTGGCCGCACAGCAACGGAAAAGGACATAAAAACCTACTTCCGGTGTTTTACGCCTACGTCTACGAATAGTAAAGGCACATTGGCTATGTCAATAGGCATTGAGCGTCATGAATAAACAAACTTCATCACTACGGGTAGAATCAGCTACATCAGTTATATCATCGTCAATCTGAATCCATATCAGTTTCAATCGTTACGAAAATAAACAAGTGCTGTTTAACAAATTAGCTTTCAAATCCTTCACTGATTACTATGACTCATAAAAATAACCAAAAATTAACACGTTAAGGTTAACGTCAAGTTTTCACATGTAATCTGTCAACTCATAACTCTCCAACAAACTTTTTTTGGCTAATTCTCATTTCAACTTCAACAATGAAAAAGATTACTTCATCTTTACACTACTTCTTTTCAAAAAAAATTCGAAAAATCGAATTTCGAAACATGTCTGACAGATAATCCAATGTAACCCCAATAAATTGGGAACTGCTCACCGAGTAAACAACTGCTTTCACACATGTCGCCGTCTGCACACCGAGGACAGCATCGATACCAGACATCTGCTGCGCACCCAGGCAGCTTCCGTCGCGCCATCCGGACATGAAGGCGCCAACCAGCTACAGGGAGGCTGTTTTTCACCACAGCGAACTGGGAACATAAATTTGTGTGGCATCAGTTTCATCATGTAAACTAAACTAAAATGTCAGCATGTATTTTACCACAGTGAAAACAAACTGGATATTGCCAATGTATAAGGAACTATAACTTTCTTCTAACTTTATTAAATCGATTTCAATCAAGTGTGTTTTATTTTACGAATGAACTTAAATCCCAGAAAAATCCTTTTCAAACACGTAAAACTTTACGAACGGGATTACTAAAGGCTATAGCATTTTTAATGCTTAGTCATTACTCTCTAAGTCAAAGTTTTAAATAATTGGAACGAAACCTGTCCCTTTTTTTTTTCAATGCAAAAGCACAGATGACACTGCCTAACTTCCAGGTTGCTGAGATGCCAGCAAGTCGTGTAGGCTCAGGCACCAGGCGAATACCGCCAGCATAGGCTCAACCGGCGCTCCCTCGACAGGAGCATAGTGTCCATAGTTGCAGCATTCTGTAACGTTAATTTTTACACGAGTAGCACATATTTACATGGTATGCTCAAGTAGGAGTCTGGCCAATGACTACAGTTTAGAAATGATGATACTTGATCATAAATTGTTTAAATATTGCACAACGTTCTGGAATGTGATCTCATAATCAAAATAACGTAGGTATTAGAAAGTAGGGACCTTAAAATCAACCTTAATTTTCACTTTTAATAAAAACTTCATTTACCGCATAAAACTTTAAGTAAGGGCTGTCAAAATCTCACAGCGTGAGCCACACTATTCGGCACCAAGTTACAAAATGAGTAAAGCTCGCCAGGTTTATTCACTAAGCATATGACACATAACCTTACCAGACACGTGGTAGCAAAACAATCCGAAATCACGCCACAAAAACATCCCATCTACAGATGTTAAGTTTACTGGAGTAGAAACCTTTTACAATCAATTCACAATTAAGAAACGATATTCGTCACGTGGTTATTAGAAAGTGATAAAATTTGTTTAAATTCCTTTATTGTAGGTACGTAAGGCACCACGTGTTCGCGCCACGGCATAATACTAGTAAAAGATTTTCATAAAAAAGACATGGAAGTTAGAATGCAAATTCTAGCTTGTCTGTTACCAAGTTAAGTATACCAAAATTACTAAAATGGGTTGTTTACAAAATGGAAATCTTAAAATCATGACGGAGTAGTCAATCAATACCAAATAATAAAAGCAATGGTTCGACCTCACCACAAAAGAAGTTCCTTTTACTCCTTACACGCGTAGTGCTAGCCACGCAATTCTCCTTGTGGACATGTACTTTCTTCATCCCAACTTCTGATGTCGTAAGCCGGGACGGCGGAGCGGTTGGGTGGTGCTGCTGCTGCTGGCCTCTCTCGATAGTGGTGGTCGGATGGACGGATGACCGAGATCAGCAACGCGTGCTTAAGGGTAGGTTAGGAACTCTCAAATACTGACTTTATCAGGAATCAGGATAGTCCAACACTAAACCATTACACAGGTACACGGACGCACGGTAATGAAATAAAACGTAAACACTGGTTTAATAACTGTATTGTTTTCAAATCTCTTAAAACCAGATTATGGGAGGACAATAAACTACCACCGGTTCGGAAGGGAGCCACTACTGAGAAGAACCAGCGTAAGAAACTCAGCGGGACTTATTTTGTTACCCCTGAAACACTATTAGAACTAAATTGCGTAGATTACACTATGATACAGATCACACAGGAACTCAAAATACTTTCTAATCACAAAATGATCTTAAACACTTTAACTACGAAAAGCATTGACTGATTTTATAAGGCATCAGGAAAACGAGGAGAGTTCCCAGCTTGCGTCCGTGTGCTACTCAAAATACCACCCGTTACTATACGACCGAACCGACTCGTCTTTAAGTCACAGCCAAAGCGATACTGACTGCTCGACAGTCAAAGCAATAATGAATTCTGAGATGTTGATCGTTCGCTAGTCAAACCGATAATGAATCCTGAACGAATACTAAATCACTACTAAGATACTGTCCCCATGACGGTCAAAGTGATAATGAATCGTCAAGTACTACTGTCACTGGTTTTTATACCCTCAAAGGCGGGTAAGTCTAAACGTGACTTTCAATGACTACCGACGCATTTCTTACTTTAAAGGTGGGCAAATCTAAACGTGACTTTTAGTAAATACCTGCACGGACCAAACTAAGACCACTCCCGAGCAATACCCTGCTCATCGTTTTCCAAACTTGTTAAAAGGTAACTTATTACAACAAAACATCAAATTTCTAACAGTTATGACATGTATAGCGTGGCTCCGCAACAAGCCGCTGCTTGCTCGCTCCGACAGATATATAATAGATAAATACTTAAAAACATAGAAAACATCCGTAGCTCAGGAACAAATATCTGTGATTAACACACAAATAAATGCCCTGACCAGGATTCGAACCCGGGACCTCCTGCTTCATAAGCAGAGTCACTACCAACTAGTCTAGGAGGCCGTTGAAACAACAACAATAACATAATTTATGAAATTAACCATGTGCCAACAGCATCTAAGAAGTCGATGTACAAGCACATACCTACTCACTATACATTGTTCCATGAACTACATGGGTGGGCCTTGAAGGCGGGCGTGCTGATTGAGTATTCAAGAGACAATGTTACTTTGAGTATGAATTTTATGATAGCTACGAATAGGGAATGTCACGCGCCAAATTAGGAATCACATAACTGTCTCATTTGATTTTCCTGTTGTCGTACCTTTTCGACCAAAATAGTTTGCCGAAATGTCAAATTATTATAATATGCAGCGTTTGCATTATTAATGGAAAGGTCGAGCGTACTTCTATACTATTGAGTTTTTTGATACTTATGCACCAATTATGAAACTTACAGTTGTAACTTTACGATAATTAATCAAATCAACTTTAATTAAACGCGTAAGCAGGAGAAATAACATCTACAAGGTGCAACAAAATTACTAGTGATCCTTTTAAGGGCATAATTGGTATCGTATTCTAATTATTAAAAAGTAAGAAAATATTTGTCGAAAAAAAAATGGTTTTGTATGGAGGGTTGGCCAACAGCGACGACATGTCCCGTACAAAAAAAAAATTTTTCGCGTCCATAAAAATGTTCTACTTATTCTGACTCGAAATACGATATCAATTATGCCCTTAAACGGATCACCAGTATTTTTGTTACAACCTGTAGATATAAATTGCTATTATTTAGGAGTTGCTCTTCTGTGAAATGTCATCCATTAATACGAAGATCTTCCATGGTGCATGGGCGCTAACCTACCCTACCTAAAACCTACGGAAGCCTAGAGCCCAATATGATTACATATGAAGATATTTTGTTAATTAACTTTATGTTATATTAATAGGAGATTTTTTTTTCTAAACTTATCACTAGCTCCCAAGAGAGTTCTAGAATTCCACGTAAGTCAATGGAACCGATGCAGTTCATGACCGTTTGACCGTACCGAGTGGATTTAGTGATACAATTATTATTTATATAAGCGCTGTCGTCACGGTGGTCCTGGCGCGTCTCATTGTCGGCGTCTATCGGTGGTCAAAAAACGATAGGTCACTGAGGGGCATATATTACAATAACTTGGTATGTGCGTACTGCTGGGACTCGTAGTTGAGGAGATTCGTTGACCCGCGCCACGCGCCCGGCAGAATGACCGGTCCATGGCCGAGGCCGCGCTGAATATGCAGCGTCACACCTTTAATATTAATATATATCTTTTTAAAATGCCCCCCCACATAATGATAAGACTATAATGAAGCGTATAATGTAATACACTGTGACCGAGGAGGACTTTACACTCGACGTCTGACGGGGACATTTTACCGGCGAACAGGAAAGGCTGTCGCGAAGAGCAGATTAAATACTTGCTAACAAATATACACCGTGGGCAGATTAAACCCGACGGATTCTAACCATGTATTCCCGAGGCCAAAAGAAGGCAAAAACATTGTATGACTCTAGGTAGGGATTGCAATCCGGATTATTCGAACTTCGAAAATCCGGATTATCCGCCAATTTTTCAATCCGTTTCTAAATCCGGATTTTTAAACCCAAATCCGAATTTTCGGATTTTTTGTTAAGCTATTATACAATTGCCTTTTGCACCGTTAAAATGTTCTGATTACTGAAAATACGCGTGAAGCGGGTAGAGGGGGGGTTGTCTGGCCGTGCTGCCCCGGCTGCCCGTGCGTTCGCTCACTGGCCTTGGGCCTTAACCCCTCCGTGCCCTCGATGCTGATTGCTGTCATCAACTGTCATGTCATGTTTCGCGACGAAATATGTAACGGGGTAGGTACTACGATATAGTTTTCGGAACTTCCGCAGCGGAGATGTGCTAAAACCTTCAATAAATTTTGATCCTATCATCTGTTGTGACACTTGTGATTTTTTTTTAATACCACGACGGCAGCAAACAAGCATACGGCCCGCCTGATGGTAAGCAGTTACCGTAGTCTATGGACGCCTGCAACTCCAGAGGATTCACATGCGCGTTGCCTACCCTTTAAGAACCTATACACTCCTTTTTTGAAGAACCTCATACTTGTAGCCCTCTGGGAAAACCTCGGCAGGGAGTTAATTCCACAGTCGGAGCGTTCGCGGGAGGAAATTCCTCTTAAACCGAGCAGTGAGGATGAACACCCTGCTGACGGCGAGCGGTGCGGTCGGTGATAAAAAGTGGCCGTGGGCATCATTACCAAACAGTTCTTCAGAGCACAAACCATTGTACAAGCGATAGAACACACATAAGGAAGGAGGCAAAGTCCCTTCTTAGACTCAAAGGTTCAATATCGCTCTAAGTTTGGGTTTGGGTTATCGATCCGCACAGTGCGCCTTTGCACCGAGTCAAAGGGCCCAAGCTGGTACCCAGGTGCTCCAGCCCAAAGGTGACAGCAGTACTCCACTCCATATGGGATCTGACTTGCGACTTGTAAAGAATCTCTGCCCCGCAGTGAAGTATATCCTCGCTCTATTGAGAACACCGAGCTTTTTGGATGCCAGCTTAGCCTTCCCTTCAAGGTGACTACGGAATTGGACGTCACTGTAAATGGGGTTTTCTTAGCGGTAAACGCGCAAACTTATGTCTTTGTGGGGTTGAATCGGACTAAGTTATCCGGCCCGTGTAACATGCATCCCCAGTACTGTCGTCCGCATAACAATAAATGTCACCTATAGACAACATATCATTGATATGCAGCAAGAACAGCGTTGGGGATGGTACAGAGCCTTGCGGGACACCTGCACATCCATGCTTTCAGAGCAACTACCGTCGACTATGGCTCTATGACTATGACGTCGGACAAAAAGCTGGCAACCCATCTGCACAATCCCTCGGGCAGTCCGTAAGATGGCAACTTCGACGGAAGACCTCGATGCCAGACCCGATCGAAAGCCTTAGCTATATCAAGGCTGATTGCCAATGCCTCTCCCTTGCCAGACCCGATCGAACGCCTTAGCTATATCAAGGCTGACTGCCAGTGACTGTAGGATTCCTAATTAAAAATATAAATGATATTTTTTTGTTTCTAAGTTGCTTTTGTTATTGATATAATATAACTGTGTAATTAATATAACTTGTTATTTGATCATAAAACTATCACAGTAAAGAAAAATACTAATTTCTTATTCAAAAGTCGTTTTTTTTTCAATTTATTCCTAGTACCAAGAAAACATTCCCTAAATCCGGATTTTATTCGAAGTTCGGATTTCGGCGCGAAAATTATCCGAAAATCCGGATTTTGTAAAATAGATTCGGATTTGCAATCCCTAACTCTAGGTCGATTTCGCCTTAGTTCCAGAGTAAATGCCAATTAAAAAAAAATTCAAACACTATTGTATCTGAGCGAAAAATGCCTGTTTGATGACGATATCACCACTATGGAGACTAGTCTGATGAGGAGATCTTTATTGACAGATGTCAATGTAACAAAAAACTTTTCAGTAACTAGTTATTAGGAAAAAAATGTAAAAAAATAATTGTTAGTGATATTTTTAGTAATAAAATTTAGTTCTTATGTTTATAACATTATAAAAAATCCAAAAAAAAACGAAAAAAAAAAATTTTTTTTTGGCAGAATTGGCCAAAAGTCGTATGACGTTTTTTGCTTCTTTTGGCCCCGGGAATACGTGGTTAAAACCTGTCGGGTTTAATCTGCCCACGGTGTATAATGTTTTATGTGAACTCCTAAATCTCGAAGTGTTCCATTCCAACATAGATAAAATTATGCTAGCATTTGCTTGAACAAATGTGTTTTTTTTTAAATATTCAACCACTTTTATTTATTCGTTTATTTAGAAATATAGATACGTACCATCACTATTTGCAAAAGAAATACCTGCCTTCAGAATCTTAGCCATCCATTACCATTATTACAGCAAATTAACATTTGTTTTTAGTTTCAAGACAAGAATGGTTAAAAGAAGCTTTATAATATAGGAACAGTTTTAATAAGGAGAAAATTATTTATTAATTAAATTTCACCAAAAGTGTATAAGAGAAAAGAGCTAGGAAGAGTAGCTACGGCAGCAAAGGAGTCCCAGCGATTTGAACTAATAGTAAATATAATACGTGTCTCAAACCTGCCACAAGAGACGTAGCAATCGTTCCTAGGCCATAAATAAACCATAAAGGCCATTACGTGCGAGCTGATAGAGTGGCGCGTAAATAAAGCCCGGCCAATGCACGCCGACCAGTTGCGCTGATTGATTGAACTTGACTCTGCCACGCAACGCACACAAGGCACCTCTTAATTTTTATTTTGTCAATAATTACACTGAAAAAAAAATCTGGGAAACCTACTGAGATTACGGTAAAGTTTACTGAATCTTACTGATTATTAGTAAGCCATACCGTAATCTCAGTAGGCTCCCTGATTATTTTTTTCAGTGTAGTCATGGTGGTCATTCATGAGATGTTTAATAAAATTAGTCATGAATCGTAAGACGTTTCAAGATTTATCAGTGCTATATTGAATTAACCCTTTATAGGGCAGCGGTCTCAAAAAAGACCACCTGTAACATCATCTTTTTGTATTTTTTTCTTGTACCGAATTTTTAGGACTATAGATTGGCGATGAGGCTTGAATCGAGGATTTTTTTCAGTCTTGCCCGTTAAAGGGATAAAGTAACCAAAGTAAAATACCGAGGTGAATGCCCAATAATTTTAGGGTAAACCCAAATCTCATCATCATCATCATCATCATCTCAGCCATAAGACGTCCACTGCTGAACATAGGCCTCCCCTTTAAGGGGGGGTTTGCCATACGCGCCACGCTTGGCAGGCGGGTTGGCGCGCGCAGTTTTTTTTTGTTTATTGTTGTATACGCTTTCGGAAGATGCTGCTGCCCATCTATTCCTGCCCGGTATATTCCCTTAGCAGACTCCTACTGCAACCACGGGACGATATGGTGGGGGACAATTCTAAGGCCGGGCACCCCACGGCGCCAAATCTCAATTCTGGTCCAAATCCTGAGAATGCAAGCGTGAAGGGATTTCCGATGATGCGCTTCCGTTTATATGGATCATAAATACTGACGTAAACAGCTCTCACTAATGCACATGGTTAATTTATCATCAAGCTGTTTTGATATGCCTTCTTGAAGAACTACCTACGCATTATTGTATATAGTATCTTTAATGTATTAGTAGTACTGTTTTGATAAAATAAGTCCCGCCGAGTTTCTTGCCGGTAATAAGTAATACTTCTCGGGTCAGAGGTGTAGGGTTAGAACCGGTGGTAGTTTCTTTTCTCTCTGACGTTCATAAGTGCATTGTAATGTGCCTAAATTGAAGAATAAATATCTTTTATCTTTGAAAAAAAAAAAAAAAAAAAAACTTGACTGAGATATTATCATAGTGTGCCTGTTGCAGTATTTGAACTTCCTCATAGTGTGCCTCTTGCAGTATTTGAACTTCCTCTCTTACTGCCTTGATGCCCGCTCTCTTTTCGTGTTACCTTCTCCACATTTGGAATTCTCACTTATGAGACCATCAACGTAGTAGGTAAATAGGTAAAAACTTATTTTGTGCCAATCGCAAATATCGAGCCTATGCGCATTTAGATAGCAGAAAAAAATCGCCAGCGCTCCTTTGCTCCGACATAATATTCACAATCTTACATCTCTCTTCTTTATCTTCTTCTGGGTATCGAGGGCCATTTCGAAAATCTGATATCACATTAAATTCTGACATTCTTTTTATTACTGGCATCAAAATCAAATGCCACGTGCCTAGATAAAATATAATTAGCATCTTTAAAACAAATTAGATGTATTTTCGGAATAGATAAAAATATTAATTTAATATGATATCAGAATGGCAGTGCGCGTTTGGCCGTATGCGCACGCGCCTGGGTCGTGCTAACGTAGTCTCTTAAGGACTCTGTCATGCCCAATTACGATTTAACCCCAATTGCCGAGTGATTTATTTTCGCACGACGTGATTCCGTGGGTTAGATCGTTCGTTTGCGACTATTATGCACGTCATCGTTGGTTTGAGCTGTATTATTGCTCAAAAACAGCAAGCTATCAATCGTTTAAAAAAGTCCTGCTGTAAGCCGAAAAGCGAAGAAAATGTTTATTGGTAGGTTTTAAAGCCACATATTTTAACTTAATTGCATATAAAGTGCAATGTGAATTACTTAGCTGCAAATAGAGATGATAAGAGATGGCGAATTATTTGGCATTTGGCATTGACGGTCTTTTGTGTCAATTGTCTAAGATTATCGTTAGATTAACAGTTATATTCTCGTAGATGCATTTTCGTGACCAAATTCACGCGCACCATTATATCTTAAGTATTTTTTTAAATCATGCAGCTTTATAAGCTTTTACACTTTGACAAAGAATGTAATAGTGACAAAGAGTGTAAAATTAATACATGGTTCGAGAAAACTTTTAATAATTCAGTGACAGCGCGGGCGTCCGTCCCCTCAAGTACGTTGCCGCGGGTTGAGCGTTCCTACGACTATTTGACGTAAATGTTTTACATTATTTTACAAAAGAAATACTTTTTATGGCATCGAGTATAAATGGCCAATGGCTTCGAATTTAAATTTTTGTACACTGCTCTTGACCAGGCTAAACTGGTCTTACCAAGAGAAAATCAGTGCCTTTCCCAGAATTTACCTTTATAAAAATCATATCTGTATACTATATAGCATAAGATAGAATAAGTCTGACATGCGTTGTTTTTGGACATTAAAGGTTTGGATTTGATTTGATTTATTGGTACAGCTATTGGTTAGAATGTTCAGTCGTTGATCCCGTTATCAGAATTGAACAAAAAGATGGGACGAAATCAAAAAGTTAAAATATTTTTCTAAATCAGTTCATATTATACATGATGAAATTTTATAAAACATGAACATTTATTCAAATTAAGAACCGACTAAAACTAAACATATACACAGTACCCGTGAGGATTGCGAGAGATTTTATCAGTGTATTCCTGATCATAATTGGAAACTAAAATGTCATATAAACTTTTCTGGATTTCGCCTAGTTTCAGAGTTACTGCCAATTAAACAAAAAAAATTACTATTGTAATTCAGTGCAAAACGCTTTTTGATGCCGATTTCACTCTTTATAAAGCCTAGTCTAGATATCCTTATTGACAGATATCAAAATGCCAAAGAATACGTTGCGTAAACCATTTTTTACGAATAAAAATGTACCGATTTATTTTAGTCGATAGTTTTAGCAATAACATTTATTACTCCTTGTCCTTATGACCTCAGGAATTCGTGGTAAAAATCTTTCGCAATGCTCACGGGCACCGTGTATATTTTGCTGACTAATTAAAGCGGTGTATGGCATTGCCCCTGTTTAGTTTGGTCACTACCATTTATGGCAAGTTACAATCTGGGTACAATCCTCCTTAAAATTGAAAAGTTACGATATCGTAACTTTGCTAATGCCGAGAACACATATTTATATAACAGGGTTCTTCATATGGCACAGCACTTAGAATATAATTTACAAGTATGTAGTACCTAAGTAACAAAGCAAGCATTACAGTCCGTCGGTTGCCGAGGGACAGACTGAGCTTATGGATCAAAACAACAGTTGAACACCCTTATCCCATACTTTACATATGTCTAAGAAAACACGAACATTGAACCCGAGTCCAGGCCCTTGGGCGTTAAATGTAAACACCATCCCAAGTAAATGATGTTCGGAAATATATTATAATGCTACCGAGAATTAAGAGCCCATCCTGCTACGTAGTAAACACGCGATAGGAGCCAGAGGAGTACTACGCAGTTATGAATGTTATGTTATGATAAACGATAGGAAAGAGGAAACTCCCTAACCGAAAGATAAAATAGCTTTAGGTACCTAATTAATTATGTCACTCAGTATAGTCCTAAATATATTGAAAAATGAACAAGTGTACTTTTTTTCTCCTAATTAACTTTTGGCCTCTATTCGACATGGCAAAACTGACCGTCGCTAGCAATTTTACTCTGATATCTCTCTATTGAGAGACTCTAAATTGCAATGGCACTAAAGTGAGATGATACTCTGTGCCATTGCTTCCTTAGGCACCGGGGTTCGGACAGCAAATGCCAAGATCTGCGTATATACATAAGTACTCACAAGATCACTTAGTTTTTGAGAAAGCGACTCATATCTCTTTAAGATCCCTGACCCTCTAATCCTGCTCTTGTGAACCACTAATGTCAAAAAGAAGTACCTACCTAGGGCTACACGTAGTGCAACCCTATGAAGTACAGAACATTACGGCCCAAAGAATCTGGAACTTTCTGGAGGCAACGGGCATTAGTAAGGAACTTTAAAGGGCTGTCACAATAGATCAATGCTGGTCGATGCGACACTCAAGGCCCACACCAACACAATAATAATAATCCAGAGGGAAAACATGAGTTATTTTCGTCGACGACTGACTAAGAGGAGAACACAACAAATTAACAAATTGCTCAATCAAACTGGTTCATCAGGCCACCGGAAAATGTTCACGATGAATCTTTCTACTGTATTACACCACAAGATCAGTGAAGTAGGAACCAATAGGCTCTATCGTAGAGTATGCAGCAGAACTAGTAGGCGAGGTTTTCACTAATAACTGATCTTATTATCAAGAAAACAGCTTGTCGAGATGATTTTGGACACCTCACACCTTGGCTATTTCAGCTGCTGACTATACCTATCATAACATAATATATTTGTGGCTGTTTCATTTTAGAGCATTATTTTGTTGTTGTCATCAGGTCATTTGATAACGCGATCCAAATGAAATCTTACTTACTCTACAAAATAAATAAATGTTAGGTACAGAACCACCTAAAGTGATGGGTCGAGACTTAAGACCAGAAGAATGTTGTAGTAAGATCCATAATTATAGTAAGTATTATACGAGTAAGTACGTAGTATGTTCATAAAAGTTCTTGTGGTGAAGTGAACTTATGAAAATGTTCAATTTATTCCGGAAACTTAGTATTCAATGAACACCGTAAGTACCACAGGAAAAAGTGGTAGGTGAGTAGTCGCCAAGTCGCCATCAAATATATCTGAACAACTCAAACTTGTACTCAAAAAATATCTGAACACTTTGTCATTGACAATAGATGCGTGGTTCAGATATTTATGAACAACTTCGCCTCTCCGGCTATGTTTGATAGCGACTGTACTTACCTACCTCTATTGAAGCCCTGTAGGTACTTATTCTAGATTGCAATTGTCATAAGATAATGAGCTATGAGTCCTATTTTAATAACATAACATTGTAAACGATTTGATGAAGTCGATTACTATTAATTTAAGTTCAATGTCTAATTGTACGTAATTTCCGGGGTCCATATGACGTTTATCTTTACACTCTTACATTAAGTCACAGTAGGTAATGAAGATAGCGGCAATTTAAAATTGCATATTTCGCAGTAGACTCAAATCTTTTCCTTGTAAGTTTCTTCGATTATAGGTATTTTCTAATAGAGACTTGAACAGGCAGGAACATTTCTTGTTAACTTCTATTAATCAATATGTACGTAGGCTGATTACTTTTATGTGACATTATGAAATTACTTACCCTAATCTACTTACCCTACCCTTACCTCTTACCCTAGTCTACTTATGGCTTTTTCGAATGAAACAAAAGTTTTCCTTAAAATCCCCGCATTTTTACTTATGATAAACATTGCAAATCGGCCGTCAAGATTGATTAAAACAAATGAAAGCAGCTCGTGAGCCGTCAATGCAGGGCTGAATAATGCATCGTCTCCGAGCGGAGCGTTTACCCCACCGTCTGCGCCGCCGCCGGCGAAGCATTGCCCTTTGTCCTGTGACCTGTGGACGTCAACCACCTCACGCATAGACTCTGGCAATTGGATGGAAATCGAAACGACCAGAACGGAAGCGACGACGCATCGGCTGGGCATCGGATCATTGATACCTCCTGTACCATCCGGTACGTCATTAATGCAGTTGGCTATAAAATTTAGATAGAAGAATCGGTTATAGGTACCTACGGTGCGTCGGCTTGGCATCGGATCGTTAATACCTTCTATGCTCATCCGGTAGGTCTTTCAAACCGGTTGTCTGTGAAATTAAATTAATAATCAGTCGTCGAATTAAAAGGATTGGTACTTAGGTATCTAAACTTAAATGTATGGCCATTTAGCCATTCATAGGCATATTATAATATATAAGAAAGATGTTATAGGTATGTATCATGAATATTACAAAAATTAAAGACAGAAACAGTACCTATTGACGGTATCGGTAAAGTTCTCAACTTTTGATTAAAATGAAAGTAACTACCTATCGCAACCTGGCGCATTTGTGTTGTGCTATACCCACCAATGTTATTCATTCTACGGATTTATAAGGAAAAACATAACCAAATACCGTTCATTTTGGTATAATTAAGAATCAATTAGTAACCCCGCTTACCTAAACTGCATTCTACGATTGACGAAGTGACACAGTTCGTCCTGTCACGTACGCCGCCCTCAGTGGGTAAACTATGTATTTATAACTAATGACAATCGGCATTAATGAGACCGCGGCAATAATAAAAAAATCAGGGCCTTAATATCGGTCCGCAATTTTGATCATATAACGAGTAATCGCGACTAATGTGTTGTCATTAACTCGTTAGCTGACGCATGAGATGTGGATGGCACTATGTACTACAGAATGCTCAGTTTGTAACATACCACGTAAATTATCCCATCTTGCCTTCTTTTACATACATAGGTACATACTTATTATTAAAAACACTAACCTCCTTATTCATTAACGTCTCTCAGGCCTCAAGAAGACAAGATGGAGTAAACAACCTGAATGTGAATATTCAGATTTCTATAAGATAGGCTCTTCAAATACGTTATTTGGATAGCGACTAAATTTATATGCAGAATTGAATTATCGTCGATTTCACCTAAGGCATCCATCGTCATCGACAGATTGAAAGCGTAGAGTTGATTTTACGTGCACTTTAGTATAAAAATGCTAAAAAGCCTATAAAAGAAGCGCCGCATATAAATAATTATTAGACGATTTGAATTATATTTAAATAATTGTCGAATTCGTAAACTTTTGCAGAAACAAACCTACAATAATCTGCATAAGTACTCGTACTCGCAAAATAGCTATATCTTGGAACCAGCATATGGCTATGTTTCAACAAAACCATATGCCACCAAGAATTTTTTTGTGACATGCATTGATCGATATAGTCGTAGACATATTTGAATTATTTAATATGATAAACCTGTCAGTCACCTTACGGTCGTATATTTAGTGAGTAGATACATTATGTAATTTCTTGAATTTGATGCATATTTATTCTTACAGTTTGGTCTGTATGCTTCTAAAAAACCACATGGCTTCAGTGAATTCTCTCCATTCTGCACGAGACACCTAAAATTATTTCTGTACCCATCCTTTTCTATGTATATGAAGGATGTGAAGGATGAGTAGAGAAATACATATGTAGCGTCATTATTATTAACAATGTTTGGTGGTTTATTATAGAACATTACGTACCTCCCTAGGGCGGTAAAATAAAAAAGGGCCCAGATCGCTGGCATTTGTGGCCCGAACCGAATGTAAGGGCATAAACAAGCGATCTGAGGCCTTCAATATTACCGCCCGTGGTGCGTATATTTACGTCTTCTCCTTGGTGTGAAGTGAGATTTGCCGCTGCGCCCTCGAGCGGTAAATTTCACTTAGCGCCCAGAGTGACGTAAAAATATAAGTATATTTGAAAGCAAACAATATAAAAGGGTTTTGGCACAATGTTGCATAAACATTAAAGAGTTATTAGTAGGCACGCGACACGTCACTTGGCGGAGGGTCTACGTGACTTTAGGCAGAGCCTACGGCCCAGGTACTAGCTTAGCCTAAATTACCTTTGATACACAACAAATTAATGAAACCACAATTCCGCCGGCACTGATTACATTTAGAAGGACGTACGAGTTAATAGTTAATACATCAACATCATAGCTTCACAATCTTGCTTTTAATATTCTTGTAGCGAAGTTCTAACACATTTGATGAACATTTAATGTTATAATTAGTTTAATAAACTTACTTATAAATATTATTTTCAGGTACTATATAGGTAAGCCATGTAAATCACGACTGTTTGTGTGGCAACTAGCTTAGGTGTTTGAAAATTGTATATCTGGGAATTATTTTTACCAATATTATATTTGCTAATGTAGTTTTACTCGCATACAGGTTTAAAAGTATCTGTTTTACTCGCATACAGGTTTAAAAGTATCTACTTATTTATATCATAAAGGCAAATTACTATTGAAAACTGACGTCAAACGGGCGTTATAATTTATTCAAGTTATGCACCAACAAACACTTTATAATATATACATATCTAGTTTAGGCAATATGTGTGTTTGTTGCAACAAACAAATCTTTTATTTATATCACTTTTTTATACCGGTGACACACAAGCGCTAAGGACGCCTGAAAACCAGAGGTATCACTTGCGCGTTGCAGACCATTTATAAATCTGTGCGCTCCTTTTTTGAAAAACCTCATATTGTGGTCTCTTGGGAAAACCTCGGTAGGGAATTCATTCCACAGTGCCGGAGCGCTCGCGGATGAATCAACGTACCTATAGGTCACCTATGTGATCTATTTATCTATCTATCTATTCATATACAGAGTGTTTCCTGTAACATGAGCAATAAATTAAAACGTAGATTCTACTCCTCAAACAATAAAACTTTTGTTCAACAACTTTTTAAAAATATGTATTTTTTAGATTGTCTCTTTTTCATACAAACTAAATAGTATTTTCAATGTACGTTAAAATCCGTCCAATTGACATTTCTTGTCACCCTACCGACATAATCAATTTCGAAATACATTGCGTGTTCGAATAATCTTTAAAGTGAAATAAAAATCAAACCATAAGTTATTTTTAAAAGTTGCTGAACAAACGTTATCTAGTTTGAGGAGGAGAATCTACGTTTTAATTTATTGCTCCTATTACAGGAAACACCCGGTATACAGAGCTGAAGAGGGTCGAATCGAAAGTCTGTAAGTACATGAAAGATATTCGAAAAAAAATTGGCTGGGGATACTGAGAATCGATGCACGTTACAAAAGTTTGTCGATTTTTTGTCTGTTTATCTGTTTGTCTGTTTATTTGACCGCGCATCACGTGAAAACGGCTGAACGGATTTAGATGACATTTTGTATAGAGATAGTTTGAGCCCCGGGAAAGGACATAGGATAGTTTTCATCTCGAAAATCAACTCTGAAGGGGGGGGGGGGGGGAGTGAAAAGGGGATTGAAAGTTTATATGGAGAATTTTTAAACCACTGAAACGATTTCAATGAAAATTAGTATGGATATAATTTGAGTCCCGAAAAACGACATAGGATAGTTTTCATCCCGAAAATCAATTTAAGAGGGGGTGAAAAGGGCGTGGGAAGTTTGTATGAGGAATCAATAACCGCTGAACGCTGGAAATAGTTTTAGCTCTGGGGAAGTTATAGAATAGTTGATATCCAGAAGTCATTCCTTAAGGGTGAATCACTAATTCCACGCAGACGAAGTCGCAGGCAAAAGCTAGTAGATAGATATAGATATACATCGAGACGACCATAATTCGATATTAGCGTGACCAATTGACCATACCTACTATCAGGGCTCGTAACCGGTTAAAGCAAAAAAAAACCCCGAAATAACCCAATATATTTAATTATTTTATGGCTTTTATGTAAAACCCAATATTGTATATTTAGGTTTTCACTTCATATTATAGGATATTTCGATTAAATATGAAACAGCAACGAAAGAACGAAAAAAAAACGGTTTTTACTAATGGAGCTAATTCCGGTTTCCGAGCCCTGCCTACAACTATCAGAGTGCGCCTTTTTAAGTGCGGTTGCAATGTTCCCTCTGTACATTAACAATAGAAACAGAAAAGATACATTGTTGATTATAACAGTTCAGTAGGCGTTGATAGTTAGACTTTAATTGTGAAAGCAATGGGGCCTTATTGCTAATATACAGCTATACATCGTCCGTTTGTATAAGTACCTACCTCATTTTCTTCTATATTTTTATAACCGGATCTTTGAAGAGTCAAAGTCATAATATAACAGACAGCCACGAATATTTATACTCGTAGAAGTGCCTAACAAGCATCGTTATGGCGGATTGCTTGTTATTTTATAAAAAGGAAAATTAAAAAAATTACGGTCGATCAAGACTATTTTTGAGACACTAGTAAAAACGGCGCATTTTAACATCATTCTCCCATAAATAGCACGACGACAAGGTCACAGTTCTTTTAACATGAAAACAAACAAAGTCTAGGGAGGAGGGGAGAATTATAGGGCTACCTTAAGTTAAGAAATACTATCGACTATGAAAATTAAGTTTTTCTACTCGTCGACTTTAATCTGTGTATTAGGACTTTATAGACCAGACTTAAACCTTACACATTTAAATGTTGGACAGTCTATGGCACTTCCGGGATCATTAAATAGATTTATTAAACAACCCGCCCCTAAACTAAAATAATTTTGAAAAGAGAATGTCATTCACATCTCGGTAAAATGTGTAGAGTTTGTCCGGAAAGAAAAGTGTCATGGTTTATATGGGAGCTCATACATTGTACGACACTTTTCTTTTCGGGCAGACTCAACTTGATAATTTCTGAACGTACTTAATCTGTCAAATTTTCTTCTACTAGTTCTACTTAAACTTGCTTTTACGTTGTGATTGGATTATAAAAAGACCAATCACAACTACAACGACATCTTGGAAGTAAGTTTAGCCACAGTTTATTCTATCCATCTCTTTCTACTACGCACACAATCATATGTATATTTCTTTTCGGTGGTGTCTGTACCACCGAATAGGCCCAGATACAATTACTTCCGGTTTGAAAAATAGTGTTTGACGTTTGATTGGGAAAAATTTAGAAAGAATTACAGAAAATCAATGCTTACTTAATACTCGTAGAAAAAGTATTGTAGACAATAGTGACATAATTAAGCTTTTCAATCTCGTACCTTAATTAGGCCACTTAGCAAGCCTCGTGGCCTTAACGCGGTACTCGACTGAAAAGCTCTTGATTATGTCATTATTGTATAAAATACTAAAATGCCCTACCTTACTATAGACCATTCCCTACCTTGCTATGGGTCATGCCCTACCTATCTTAAATTACCACTGCCCTAATTTAACTTCAACTCTGGCTACGACTCTGTGTAGATACTGTAGATACCTACCTATTTGTATTTTAAATAAAAGGGAAAAAAACCAGATTATTATAGGTACTACAACGAATTAATGTACAGGTCTTTAAATAAACGCCCCCAGACAAGGAAAGTTCATCTTATAACCTCAGCAAGTATACGGTTTTTTTTTTCAAAAATTACAAATGTTTGTAAACGGCGTGACAACAATTTTTTTTTGTCATCTAACACTAATGTTTAGTTGTCATTACAGGTGCTAGCTATATTTAACAACACTTTGGTAGTTATATTTAATAAAACTTTGTAATTTTCCACAAATGAACCTCTTGCGATTACATAAAGTTTGTTGTCCCGGAATTTCCAAAAAAAATAGTAATTATTACTATTATTTTTGTTGAAATATATATATATATATTTTTTCATGTAAAAGGCAGCAATTGCATCTTATCAGGCTTGAATACCCATAAAACCCAACAGACTGTAATGGTATAATTACCGCGCTATAGATAACTTAATTGATGATGGAGTACTGAGACATCGAACATTTTAGATTAAGCTCCCATTGCATGAAACCTTACCTCACACGGTGGCAGAGCAGACACATACTACAGCGATAGATAATACTTAGGAACACTGGACTATAGTAGGTTGCCATGGCACAGCCTGGAAGAACATAGTTTTTTTTAAATTTTAAAACGTCATTTTTTACCAAAATTTACATCATAAGGTGGCAGATTGAAACCTTTACCCATCGAAAGAGACCCCTTTGGTGACCCGAACCCGCATAGGTTGCCAGCCCTAAACCTGGTAGATTTCCAGGTCAGCCATGTTTTATGAGGCCAAAAAATGGGGTAATTTACCTCATCAGGTGGCAAGCTGAAATTGATGCAGATCGATAGCCCTTGGCGTGCCATTCACGAATATATAGGGTTGCCTGCCATCAGCCTGGTAGTTTTTCTGGTCAGCCTCCTCAAAGTATCGATTTAGTAACATGGACCAACGAGAAATTCATGTACAGAAGCTAAAATTCGAGGAATATTTTAGTGCGAACCGTGATATTTAATTAAAATCTATATATTGACAGTCTTGCAATGCATACGTGTTGAAATAATAGGGTAAATGAACCAGTTCTGGTCATTTCTCACTAATTATATAGATGACTACCGGAAAACTTAGACTGCGGGTAATATTGAGGACGCTGCGACAATAAATCATCAGTGTGTGACGTAAAATTGGTTAATCACCTCATTTCCGCAATCTCCTATTACTGCTTCGCTTAAATATGCTCAATCTGTGGGTGAAAAAACACCCTGACTTGGGTACTTTGATTACTGCGTGAAGTCATAATATATACGACCGACGCCTACCAGAGCACTCTCTACTACTAAAGGGTAAGCATCCTTCATACGCATAGACTATAGGGCTGCTATCCCCTGGAAATAGGCCGCAGCCGTGCATCCCGTATCCGTCATGACAGTATTTTCAAATATGGGAAATAAATGTTTCCGTTTAAGTTCAAAGTTCACTTAATGTTAAACGTGACATATACCTAAGATCTACGTACGGTCATGCTGGATATTATAATTATGTAGAAATCATAGGACATCATTAATCACTAAGTATTTTGTTCTTACCTCTTTTCCATTTCAATTGGGATTGGGCCTCTTCGTATGTAGGCACCAGGACTTTCAGTCTTGGGTATTCGGTGGTTCGTTATTCAGGGCCGAACCCGCATAGGTCGCCAGCCCCAAGCCTGAGTGATTTCAAGGTCAACCATGTTCCATGAGGTGAGGCCAGTAAATGGGATAATTTACCCTATCAGATGGCAAGATGAAACTGATGTAGATTGATAGCTCTAGGCGTTCCATTCACGAGAATATAGGTTTGCCTGCCATCAGCCTGGCAGTTTTTTTGGTTAGCCTCCCTAAACTATCGATGTTAATATCTTGGAAACAAGAGAAATTCGCGTAGAGATACTAACATTCAAAGTATATTTAAATGCAAACCTTGATATTTAATTAAATCTACACATTGTGAGTCTTGCACTTCATACGTGTTGAAATAATAGGGCAAATGAATCAGTTGTGGGCATTTCTCATTGGTATTATCGGTTTTTAGGGTTCCGTAGCCAAAATGGCAAAAACGGAACCCTTATAGTTTCGCCATGTTCGTCCGTCCGTCCGTCCGCGGTCTAGCTCAGTGACCGTTAGCACTAGAAAGCTGAAATTTGGTTTGAATATGTGAATTAACCAAACCGACAAAACAGTGGAATAAAAACGCGAAAAATATATTTTGTTAGGGTACCTCCCGTACACGTGAAGTGGGGGGCGAAATTTTTTTTCGTTCCAACCAAGTTGTGTGGGGTATCGTTGGATAGGTCTTTTAAAAAGAATTAGGGTCTTTTAAAACAGTTTTTGGATAAAACTAATACTTTCGGAAATAATAGCCCCAAAAGTTTAAAACAGGGCGTCCCCCCCCCCCCCATCTAACTTTTGAATCATGGGTCCTAAAATTTAAAAAAAAAACATGTTTTTTTTTTAATTTTAGGACCCAGTCAGAAGAGAGTCAGCAAGAGAGGAAAGTTGGTTTTTCTTGCGAGTGCTGATTTTGAGTCCCGAGTAAGCGAAAGATTCTATAATTGAATCACGAGCGAAGCGAGTGATTCTAAGTTTGAATCTTGAGCGTAGCGAGGGATCTCAAGAACACGAGATGTAAAAAAACCATGAAGTTAGTAGGATCACTACATTGAAAGAAAAACCGGTCAAGAGCATGTCGGGCCATGCTCAGTGTAGGGTTCAGTAAACTGAGACCATTAATTCAAAAGGTCATTTCTCACGGGAAATTTGGCGGCGCTTACGTCATTTTTACTTATGTCCTTTCACTATGGGTTTTTGAATGATAACTCAAAAACGGCTCAACCGATTTATTTCAATATAGTTTTCATTGAAGGTACTCATTGGGTCTCAGTTTCATGTTTTTTTTTTAAATTTTAGGACCCATGATTCAAAAGTTAGATGGGGGGGGGGGACGCCCTGTTTTAAACTTTTGGAGCTATTATTTCCGAAAGTATTAGTTTTATCCAAAAACTGTTTTAAAAGACCCTAATTCTTTTTAAAAGACCTATCCAACGATACCCCACACAACTTGGTTGGAACGAAAAAAAATTTCGCCCCCCACTTCACGTGTACGGGAGGTACCCTAACAAAATATATTTTTCGCGTTTTTATTCCACTGTTTTGTCGGTTTGGTTAATTCACATATTCAAACCAAATTTCAGCTTTCTAGTGCTAACGGTCACTGAGCTAGACCGCGGACGGACGGACGGACGGACATGGCGAAACTATAAGGGTTCCGTTTTTGCCATTTTGGCTACGGAACCCTAAAAACCGATAATACCAATGAGAAAAGCCCACAACTGATTCATTTGCCCTATTATTTCAACACGTATGAAGTGCAAGACTCACAATGTGTAGATTTAATTAAATATCAAGGTTTGCATTTAAATATACTTTGAATGTTAGTATCTCTACGCGAATTTCTCTTGTTTCCAAGATATTAACATCGATAGTTTAGGGAGGCTAACCAAAAAAACTGCCAGGCTGATGGCAGGCAAACCTATATTCTCGTGAATGGAACGCCTAGAGCTATCAATCTACATCAGTTTCATCTTGCCATCTGATAGGGTAAATTATCCCATTTACTGGCCTCACCTCATGGAACATGGTTCACCTTGAAATCACTCAGGCTTGGGGCTGGCGACCTATGCGGGTTCGGCCCTGAATAACGAACCACCGAATAGCCAAGACTGAAAGTCCTGGTGCCTACATACGAAGAGGCCCAATCCCAATTGAAATGGAAAAGAGGTAAGAACAAAATACTTAGTGATTAATGATGTCCTATGATTTCTACATAATTATAATATCCAGCATGACCGTACGTAGATCTTAGGTATATGTCACGTTTAACATTAAGTGAACTTTGAACTTAAACGGAAACATTTATTTCCCATATTTGAAAATACTGTCATGACGGATACGGGATGCACGGCTGCGGCCTATTTCCAGGGGATAGCAGCCCTATAGTCTATGCGTATGAAGGATGCTTACCCTTTAGTAGTAGAGAGTGCTCTGGTAGGCGTCGGTCGTATATATTATGACTTCACGCAGTAATCAAAGTACCCAAGTCAGGGTGTTTTTTCACCCACAGATTGAGCATATTTAAGCGAAGCAGTAATAGGAGATTGCGGAAATGAGGTGATTAACCAATTTTACGTCACACACTGATGATTTATTGTCGCAGCGTCCTCAATATTACCCGCAGTCTAAGTTTTCCGGTAGTCATCTATATAATTAGTGAGAAATGACCAGAACTGGTTCATTTACCCTATTATTTCAACACGTATGCATTGCAAGACTGTCAATATATAGATTTTAATTAAATATCACGGTTCGCACTAAAATATTCCTCGAATTTTAGCTTCTGTACATGAATTTCTCGTTGGTCCATGTTACTAAATCGATACTTTGAGGAGGCTGACCAGAAAAACTACCAGGCTGATGGCAGGCAACCCTATATATTCGTGAATGGCACGCCAAGGGCTATCGATCTGCATCAATTTCAGCTTGCCACCTGATGAGGTAAATTACCCCATTTTTTGGCCTCATAAAACATGGCTGACCTGGAAATCTACCAGGTTTAGGGCTGGCAACCTATGCGGGTTCGGGTCACCAAAGGGGTCTCTTTCGATGGGTAAAGGTTTCAATCTGCCACCTTATGATGTAAATTTTGGTAAAAAATGACGTTTTAAAATTTAAAAAAAACTATGTTCTTCCAGGCTGTGCCATGGCAACCTACTATAGTCCAGTGTTCCTAAGTATTATCTATCGCTGTAGTATGTGTCTGCTCTGCCACCGTGTGAGGTAAGGTTTCATGCAATGGGAGCTTAATCTATTTTAATCACCAGTCGTGCAGTCATATGCATGCAGCGAGATAATTAGGTAAGCTATACTAAATAAGAAAAAAGGTAAGGTATAGATTCATTCAAATTAGGCTACCTACTTCCAAACTGGGCTACGTACTAATATCTGACCTACTACTGACGCGATGATGTCATATTTTACTTTCTGGCTATTTACACCGTAAACTGTTTCCGTGCATGCAGATAAGTGAATTGGTGCATGCTGCAAGCTTGCTTTGTTTTAGTTATCTATAAATGAATATAAAATAATACATAAAAATTTGATTCACCCACCTAACTAGTCTTTACGTTCTCTTGTTGTGATATTATCGAACGAGCGGAGCAAGTTCTTACAAACAACTCAGTACTGGGACGTCTCGGCATTTCGATGGCATTTTGATTTTGAGACTTTGTTCAACGAAAAATTTAGTAACATTTTTCTGATCTTTATGAAATTTGTTGAA
Organism: Pammene fasciana; assembly: GCA_911728535.1. Taxonomy (NCBI): domain Eukaryota; kingdom Metazoa; phylum Arthropoda; class Insecta; order Lepidoptera; family Tortricidae; genus Pammene; species Pammene fasciana. The sequence goes on along the minus strand of OU452278.1, from coordinate 9,767,804 downwards.
ATCGTAGCAGAGATACATATAATTTGAGAGTTCGTATATGAGAAAGATCTATCAAGGGGTTGTGGAGCTAGAAGGCGTGAAAAAAGTCATTGAAAGGGTCTTGTTATAGTGGTCAACTCGTTTTCAAGGAAATTGCGACTTCTCAGTTCGAGGCGGACTACTAGTTATATCTTAATTATGAATTATTCTAATATTTTAAATATAGGCATTATTCTACATAAGATGTTATTTATAAACTAAACAATTATGCTAATCCTAATTAAAAACGAAATAGCAGGAAGGAGGCATGTGTGCGGCGTCCGCGTCCGCGCAGGATGCGCCGCGGCGCGGGCGCGGGCGCGCCTGCGCGCTCGGACCACGTGATCCGATTGACGTCAATACTGACCTCTGGCAAGCGCTGCCTCAGCCTGCTTATCTGCCTTACTCCATATACACAGTGAGCATATAAATTGACTACTTCGCATTTAGCGTGCTTAATAACGCCACGCAGCTAGCGGTCTGCGCAGTTTAAATAGGAAGTCCATTCTATGACAAAAATGAACGTGGGAACACGAATCTACATACATATACCTACTAAAGATCTGGCGTGGAAGTTGTGAAATTGTTCTAAAGAGTCCCCCACACAAAAATGAAGAGAGATAAATAAAATCTGTGAACTTGTCCAAATTTTTGAAAACTTTCCATATATAACTTGCACATCTGTTTGCATGCCATTGCCATATCTAAAATTTACGACATTACCACAATGTACCTATATCTACATAAGTAATATGTAGGCAACAGTAAAAAAGAAGCTTCTAAAAAAACCTTATATTTTTCCCATGAACAGCAATTTTACTAAGTATAATCTTTGTATACCTATCACTCCTATACGTACTAGAACATGACTATCCGAAGAACGATTCAAAGAAAAAATATGGTTTAAATACAATTTTTTTAAAGGTTACATTTTGGTTGCTAAAGTATCCATGTGCAGCAATGCAAGAAGCTAAAGACAGACAGAAGATACGAGAATCACTGTTCATCTCTTGCTTGATAAATGGAGCAGGTAACAGATTTAAGTCTCAATAGCAACAGCAATTTGGCTATACATAATATACATATGTATTGGCAACACTAGCGCCGGTCAGGTTACTTGAATCTCCACATCATCAACGATCGCCGTGTAGGACATTCGGTTGATAAAAATAGGTAGCGGGAAATATTATTAAAATTTATGATTAGCTTATTTAAAAGAGCAGGTCACGCGTTTTTAAAGGTATCACATACGCATAATATCAATACTGAACGAACTTAAAAATTCAGAATTAGGGTTCACTGAATTTCACTGATTAATATGTATTATCATCCTCAATCATGACGCCTGAAACTGTGAATATTTATTATATTTATTTGCAGGCAAGCACTTCTACATCTGACGCACGAAGGAAAACTGCCGATTCTGTTTAACGGGGGGTTTTTAACCACAAATAGAAATAAAAAATATCAAACATAACTTAATTTCCTCTTTTACGGGGGCTGATAAAAAATCTATGTATCTCTGATTTTCTGTCAACGCTCTAAAACAGAGTTGGGTCAATTTGGATTTGGTCACAAGTTACACGTTAATTTGTTAAAAATGAGTTAAAATTCCCGGAAAGTTATATGTAGCCGGAAAGTTGACCGTACGGTCAACGTCAAAAATATGTTTACACTTTTGCACCTTACCTACTCCTTTCTAATAAGGTCTAAAAGTGTAAACATATTTTTGACGTTGACGTACCACCAAAATACTATATCTGATACCAAAATGTGATCACCGAACAATATAATAATTTTAAACAAAAAAAGAACCGACTTCACTTAGGCTCCGCTTTTCCAAGAGGAAGTGCCCGCGTTTCTATGAAAAAATACTGAAATCAGTACAGTCAGTGAGCTCTAAAAAGAACCTTCGGGTTTTAGAAAGAGACGTCGGGTATCAATCAACAGTGACACATGAAAAAGCAGAACAGCAATATTACCTTCGTGTGTCATCGCCGATTCCCGAAGGTTCTTCTTAAAACTCACGGACTGTATAGGTGTGTGGCAGATCTAATCTTCTGGTGTGACCTTATGTATAAGGTCATCAACTTCGCATTTATTTGATGATCGATTAAAACATACCCTTTTTAATAACAATTATTTTAATCGAACCCGCGGAACGTAATCCAAGTGAAGTTCTTGCAGAAAATTTCGGACACAACTGTACTGTCAGCTTGTGGTCAGCTAGGTACGAGGGTCATGCCAAAAGAAGTTAGATACTCCATGGTCATTTGATCGATACTGGCCAGTGATACACCATTGTAAAGGCAGGTTATTTGCTTATAAATTCAAAAATGGAACACTTGGAAAATCTTAGGATTTTTTTTGTGATTATTTTTTTTCTGGTTAATTTTGGGGGGAATTTTTCGCAACAATGGAGCTTACTCGACGTGATTTTCGTGTTATGATTTATTATGAGTTTAAAAAAGGTTTAAAACCTCAAGAGTGTTTTCAACTTTTAATCTTGATCTTTGGCGAATCTGCGTGTTCACGTGCAACTGTTTTTAATTGGTTTGCTGAATTTAAAAGGGGACGGGAGAGCTTTGAAGATGAGGCGAAGACCGGACGGCCGCCAACCGCAGTTACTCAAGAAAATGTACAGGCTGTGGAAAAAAATATTCGTGCGAACCGACGAATCACATATGTAGAGCTCGAGCGTGAACTGGGCATTGGATCAGCAGCATTGCAAACCATAATTCATAATCAACTGTCCCTTCATAAGCGTTGTTCAAGATGGGTGCCGCACAAACTCACAGATTTACAGAAAGACCGTCGCGTGGATTGGTGCAAATTTATGATAGATAAATTCGACGCTGGCGAGAAAAAAAACGTATATGATATACTTACAGGTGACGAAACATGGCTATATAACTACGATCCTGAAACAAAGCGACAGTCCACAGTGTGGTGTTTTGAAGATGAGCCGACGCCAACAAAATGTCGCCGATCCCGAAGTACACAAAAACAAATGGTTGCCTCATTTTTTTGCAAGAGGGGACATATTGCTACGATAGTGCTAGAAGATCAAAGGACAGTTAATTCAGAATGGTATGTGACAGTTTGTGCTCCAAGAGTACTGTCAGCTTGGTGTGACAAGCGGCCGAAGTCGGGAACCCAGCACCTGCTGTGGCACCACGACAACGCTTCCCCGCACACTTCTGCTAGAACACTTGACTATTTCAGCTCAAAAAACGTGACTATTCTGCCCCACCCGCCATATTCGCCTGACCTAGCCCCCTGTGATTTTTACCTTTTTCCAAAGATTAAAGAAAAATTAAAAGGAAAGCGATTTGACAACAAAGAAGATGCCCTGGCTGCGTATAATTATGAAATTTCTGAGGTGTCTAAAGAAGAGTGGTCATCGGTATTTTCTAAGTGGTAGGTGGTGGTCTTCTGGTAAGTGGTTTAGACGGATGGAAAAGTGTAAAAGTGTTCACGGTGAATACTTCGAAAAAATAGATAGCTGTAATAAAGAATAAAGTCTGTAACTTTTGAGTATCTAACTTCTTTTGGCATGACCCTCGTACCTAGACGTATCAGTCATGAACTCATGACACTCATGACATTTGGATGGATTTTTGATTTTGAATACATTATACGGAGAGCTGGCCACGTCAGATATGACACAATAATGAGAGCGACGAAACCCCTCTAGTTAGTTTGCTATACTATGCTTATTTTTAGATCCGGACATCTGGCAGCTGTAAAGTGGTGAATGCAAATAACTTGAAGAAAAGAAATCTTAAATTTCTGGATTTGATCAAATATTATGAAAAATTATGTAATTAATTAGATTGTATCATATCTAAACGTTTCGATTGGGGGAAGTAGTGCCAAATGATGTATAATGTAATTTTTGGTTACTCGCCTACTGTTTTTGTTTCCGCAATAATACACAATGTTTTTTGTTCTTATGTTAAAATATAGGCCCTGTTCTCTGTAAATGACACAACTTTAGCAGTTTTTATCTATTTTGGTATTACTTTTTTCCAACTTAAAGACTTTATTGGTCTGTCACTCTGATCTCCACCCATTAAAAGCTGCCAGATGCCCTGATCTAGCAATAAGCATGGTTATGCAATCTAACTGGACTGGTTACAAAACTCTCATTATTGTGTCATATCTGACGTGGCCAGGTCTTAGACCACATATTTCGCGATAACTTTGGTCGTTTTTCTGATCATGAAATTTGTTGGGGTTGTTTGTTACAGAGATCAATATAATTTGAGAGTTCGTATTTAAGCAGGATCGGTCAAGGGGTTATGGAGCTAGAAGGTACGAAACAATCAAGACGCGCTACGATTACTATTACCTGGGTAAATATTTAGGTAAATCGTATCGTTTGACGTTCTATGTTTTTCTCTTAAAAAATATCAACGTAATATCAAGAAAAGAGTTTAGTCGATTCTCCGTCGCGTTTCTATAGTATTTTATACAATAGTGACATAATCAAGAGCTTTTCAGTCGAGTACCGCGTTTAGGCCACGAAGCTTGCTGAGTGGCCTAATTAAGGTACGAGATTGAAAAGCTTAATTATGTCACTATTGTATACAATACTTTTTCTACGAGTATTAAGTAAGTATTGATTTTCTTTCATTCTTTCTAAATTTTTCCCAATCAAACGTCAAACACTATTTTTCAAACCGGAAGTAATTGTATCTGGGCCTAAAAGAGATATACATATGCTTGTGTGCGTAGTAGAAAGGGATGGATAGAATAAACGGTGTCTAAACTTACTTCCAAGATGTCGGTGTAGTTGTGATTGGTCTTTTTATAATCCACTCACAACGTAGAAGCAAGTTTAAGTAGAAGAAAATTTGACAGATTAAGTACGTTCGGAAATTATAAAGTTAAGTCTGTCCGAAAAGAAAAGTGTCGTACAATGTATGAGCTCCCATATAAACCATGACACTTTTCTTTCCGGACAAATTCTACATATTTTACCGAGATGTGAATGACATTCTCTTTTCAAAATTATTTTAGTTTAGGGGCGGGTTGTTTAATAAATCTATTTAATGATCCCGGAAGTGCCATAGACTATTCAACATTTAAATGTGTAAGGTTTAAGTCTGATCTATAAAATCCTAATACACAGATTAAAGTCGACCAGTAGAAAAAATAATTTATATCCTACCTAATAAGATGATTTTTTATGTGTTTGCACGACATAATTTAAGCAGTGAAGTTAGGGGAAATGTTGTAAATGAGGTTCATAAATAAAATAATGTTTTTCCATCAGCGTGACCGCAGCACGTGAATATCGCCCGTCGCGTCGGTCACTCACCGGCCATGCACCTTCTAACGCGTATATTTATACTTTTACTATTAGGTTAATAGTATTCTCAGTTATCTATTTTTAACATTACAGTCTTAAATTAAATTGAAATATAAACGAATTATTTAATTAGGTTTATTTTTTAGTTATAATTTAATTCAGTTTAAATAATTACGAGACTTACGAGTATCCGGCGTACCAAGGTACCAGACGCAGGTGATGATGATAATTACCAAGCTGAAATGGAATTGGGCGGGACATGTTACCAATCGACAAAACGTTGGCCCCGTCTCTATCGCTCTTGCATATACGAAAGAGAGTGATGCAAAATGCAAATAGACGATTCGATGAACGAAGTAGTTCGCGGTTATAGGCCAGGCACGGTGACGACAGGTGGACCAGAATGTTGCCAGATTGGTGGCCTCATTGGGATAACAGCAGCCCTTGGCATCCGTTGGCTCGTTGGATGGACAATATTCGAAACCCTTTGACTATAATGTAAGTATACTGATTTAAACTCACACGATTTTCACTTATTATTTTGACAAACACGGGACTTAATCGCGCACACTTACTTTTGTAATTTTCCTGACGTTTCGAGCGTGTCGTAATGCTCGTGGTCGCAGGTAGACTCATAATGTAAGTATTTGACATATCCAGATACCTATTTAGGTTTTCACGATTATTGTGACTGTATAAGTTTGTAAATATCCATTGCGAGCCAGCAAATAATCTCAACATTTTCATTAAATTGATCCTGTATCCGCTCTATGATATGATGCCTAATATAATATCTACCTGATTAGCTATGCCTGAAATAAGAAATCTCTACTGAAAAAACTACTTAACATTACCACACCCACCAAGTGGGTGGGGTAAGTATTTGCCAAGATATTATTTAAGTTACATGTAAATAATGACAAGCAGGCACAATAGAGTAGCATAAGGGATACTTTTAAACCTTTTATCGATACCCATATCATAAACCCACCATGATGCGTTCAAAAACCGCACGTTATAACCACCATAAAATAGATTGTTTCGTTAGAAGTTAGAACAAATGTCTTATCTGTAACGATGTTATTATTATCAAATAATAAGCAAAAATTCGATATCATTATGAAAATCCGGAACGTGTCGAAAACTACAACACCGAGTCGAGATACTTCATAAATGCTCGGTGATCTGGTTTTCGATACGTTCCGCTTGGTGTGCTATTAGCCTATTAAATATCCCGTAATAATAATTTTAGACCAAAAAAGAACCGACTTCACTTAGGATCCGCTATTCTAAGAGGAAGTGGCCGAGTTGCTTTAAAAATAGTGAAATCACTACCACCTATAGAGGTGTGCCTATAATAGTTGAAGAGTTCCCTCGATTTCTCCAGGATCCCATCATCAGACCCCGACTTGGTGACAATGGGGCCATCTAGGGGTTATACTTACCCGTTCGATTTAAAAAAAATTAAAATCGGTTCACGATTCACGGAGATATCGAGTAACATACATGCAAAAAAATAAAAATAATGATAATAAAAAAAATATGATAAAAAGAAAATTCAGTCGATTTGAGAACCTCCTCCTTTTTTGAAGTCTGTTAAAAATGAAAACCGAACGCAAACGCAATCGTTACGTTACGTTACGTTAGTGAAACGACTACACTATAGACAGGGCACAAAATTTCAAAATCGCTCTCCTTTTCGATGCGACAGGCAAACGATATTACTTTTGGGCAACCGAGCTTTTTACCTGATTTTACTAAGGTGTTTCATAAATGTATTATAGCGAATGTTAATCCCACGCAGACGAAGTCGCGGGAAAAGGGTAATTAGTCTATATATTTAAGGTCTATCTTATACCCTCGATATCTCATTAAACTTTGATCCCAGCAAAAATAGAACCTTTTTTATAGAGAATTTTATGTGAATTATTTAAGTAAAAGAACATATTTTGGTAGGGGACACGGTTTACGAGTTATTTAAGAAAAAGTAAAAAATGGGTAATTTTTTTGGCCGCCATCTTGAATATCTCACTTCCGGACAAATTTTCTTTGAAGGCAACCGGCGATTCGGATACAGCAGGGTCTAAATCAGGTAAAAAGCCCGGTTGCCCAAAAGTAATATCGTTTGCTTCTCGACATGGATTTTTTGAAAAATGGAACTAGACTACTAAGGGTTTTATCGTCGGGCGACAACCAAAACTCACTAACTGCTACCACAAGCAATAAAACAAGGTTGATTTTCCGCTGATTTCGCGCCGCGCCAAACGCGACGTGCAGCAATGCGCTACGGGCCGGTTCAAGTAGCACTCCTAGAGCTTGAAGATGGAGACCTGGGCTCTCCTAAACATGTCGCGCGAAGTGACTAAAGCGCTGCGAGCGTAACCGTTTTATTTTATAATGTTAATAGGGGTAAATTTCACCGCAATCGGCCCAGTACTTTCTGAACAAATTGGCTGTGACAGACGGGCCGAAAGACAGGCATAGATAACCCCGAGTTCCGCATTTTTTGAAGTAAGACACCCTACAAAAATAATACAGTTACATAACTTACCTAAACTCCGGTTCACCGTGATTTTTTTTTAATTTATTATGTTATGGGTTATGCTCTTTATCGACGTTAATGTACTCAAAAATCTCCATCCACACTTTCGTTCCAAAAACTCAATACGACAAAATACTGGTAGATATTAATAACTGAAAAAATAATTGTAAGGGTAATAATGCCCTGGTTACACCTACCGAGTACAGTGGCATTTTGCTGTCTCGCCACTGTACTCTTTAGGTGTAACCAGGCCTTAAGAATCATACACATAAAATAAGCAGACGTGACGCAGTGAAGACAGAACTGTGATACCATAATAAACCGATTTCTTCGTGTTTACGCGCGATACGCACACGAATGCAACTCGTGGACGAGACGAGCGGTGATTGGTTCAAACGTCAAAAGTGACGAGTATGTGCACGAGACCGCGGCTTTAACGAATCACAATTTCTTGTTCGTGGGATAACGTCTTCTTATTTTTAACCGACTTCCAAAAAGGAGGAGGTTCTCAATTCGACTGATTTTTCTAAATTATGTCTATGATAAGGAATAAGAGAATTTTTTTAATGGGTGTATTGTGATGGGACGGGGACTATTAACCCCGAGGAACTCTACATTGACTTGTTCTAGACGGGTATGTTTAGACTCCTGGGCAAGAGCGGACGCTACCAATTAAAGCATCCACGGTATGCCCATCGTGCAGCCTTGGAGAGCGATACCCCCCGAGGTAGAAGTTGTTGAATACCCCGCAGACGGAATTGACGACACTGACCTTACATTAAAAAAACCGGCCAAGAGCATGTCGGGCCATGCTCAGTGTAGGGTTCCGTAGTTGCCGGCCTGTTACCATACATCACTTCAAAAAGGTCATTTGTTAAGGGATACTTGGCGGCGCTTACATCATTCATTTTACTTACGACCTTTCGCTATGCGTTTGTGAGTATCACTCAAAAACAGCTAAACCGATTTTATTCAATATAGATTTAGTTGAAAGTACTTATTACGCGTCACTTTCGTGATTTTTTTCAAATTTATTGAACCCACGGTTCAAAAGTTAGATGGGGGGGGGGCGCCCCATTTTGAACTTTCAGAGCTATAATTTACGAAACTATTCAGTTTATCCAAAAAGTGTTTTACAACACCTGTACTATTTTCAAAAGACCCATCCAAAGATACCCCAGGGTTAGAGCGAAAAAAAATTCACCCCCAGACTCATGGAAGGTAGGTACCCTAATAAAAAATATTTTTCCAGTTTTTATTCTATCATTTTGTTGGTATGATTAACGCACATAGTCATACCAAATTTCAGCTTTCTAGTGCTAACAGTCACTAGATCGTGGACGGACGGACGGACAGACAGACATGGCGAAACTATAAGGGTTCCTAGTTGACTACGGAACCCTAAAATCAAATAGGAAAATAATAAATAACGCTTACATAAATTGACAGCTAATACGCCGATAGACATCGCTCGGGCTTTAGGATGAAAAATTATTTTCACAATATTCACTATCGCATCCAAGAATATTTTTATAAAGGATACCCACGCATACATTAGTTTAGCAGTCGTCTGGTCCTGTAAAAAAAAATTACCTGTAAAGTCTGTTTACGGACGATAGCTTTACGTCATAAGAAAATATTGATGTTAATTTTAAACAAAAAAAGAACCGACTTCACTTAGGATCCGCTATTCCAAGAGGAAGTGGCCGAGTTGCTGTAAAAAATAGTGAAATCGCTATAGGTGTACCTATAATAGTTGAAGAGTTCCCTCGATTTCTCCAGGATCATCAGACCCCGACTTGGTGACAATGGGACCATCTAGGGGTCATACCCGTTCCATTTAAAAAAAATGAAAATCGGTTCACGATTCACGGAGATATCGAGTAACATTCATACAAAAAAAATATATATATATAAACTTTTTACAAAAAAAAGATAAACCGACTTCAAAAAGGATAAAATGAAATCATTATGTTATTTATATGCGTTACCAACTGATATGTTTGAAGTCGGTGCCAAGCCAAATTTGCAAGAGTTAATACGAACGAAGCGATGAGTTCAGTGAATTGTTCTTTTTACTCTACAACTAATCTAATATGGTATGGATTGCACGTAAGTATATATTCGTTTCGACCATGCGTTAACTGTTAGGCAAGTGGGTACAGAAAGTATAATCATGCGTCCTATATTTATTAACACACGAAAACGAACGTAGCCCGTGGTTCGGTTTGAATTATTTATCCTTCTTTATCAAAGGTTTAATCCGAAGTATAAAGGACTTCAATGGCTAGATTAATTTTTCTATACTCACATACACCCAGTACATACACCGTGTTAGTAAAAAAGGCACGATATTCAAATTTTCTATGGAAGGTTAATTGATCTTACGCGTCTAGTCTACATATTTTTTTTCTATTTGCTGCCTTTTTCTGATTATTGATAAAGTAGACGTGTATCAGAGTATATATGGTTGGTATGGCAGAGTATGTATGGTTGTCACATTTCATCAAAATTGGATTAGTAGTTTTAGATATGAAAATGTAACAGATATAATCACATTCACCATTAAAAAAAAAGATAAATGATATTTATTCTTCAATTTAGGCACATTGCAATGCACTTATGAACGTCAGAGAGAAAAAGAAACTACCACCGGTGAATCATGTTTTGTGATGTTCACACTTGAAGCTTATTTGCCTAGTTTTGTAATTTTTGGCTTGGCACCGACTTCAAACATATCAGTTGGTAACGCATATAAATATCATAATGAAATGATTTATTTTATCCTTTTTGAAGTCGGTTTATCGTTTTTTTGTAAAAAGTTTTTATTTTTCCATTTTTAGTGGTTGTATGCTTATTTATCAAAATCGGACAACGAGTCTCGGAATAATCGGTAAAGATCTTCATCGTTAGGTCCACTCCATCAAATTGGTGGTTTTCGAGAGGGAATGCTTGAGTTGCTTAAGAAAACACCCAAATCAAGATACTTGTGCTTTTAAAAATTGAGGAGTTCTCTCAATTCCTCATGGATCCCATCACCAGAACAGCACCAGATTAATATGGGACCATTTTGGAGATATTTCCATCAAACAAAAAAAAGAATTGTCCAAAGCGGACCACGGTTTTCAGAGTAATCCCTAAAAATCCTGCATTTAAAAAAATCAACATCATTATCATCAAAACAATCATCATCATTAGGTACACTTCATAAAAGTGGTGATTTTCGTGAGAAAGTGCTTGAGTTGCTTAAGAAAATAACCAAATCACCACGCACGTGCCTTTAAAAATTTAGGAGTTCCCTCAGTTGCTCATGGATCCCATCATCAGAACAGCACCAGATTAATGTGGGACTATCTTTGGGGTAGTTCCTTTCAAACAAAAAAAGAATTATTCAAATCGGACCACGGGTCTCGGAGAAATCGCTGAACATCCTACATTTAAAAAATCTTCATCATTATCATCAAAACAATCATCATCATCAGGCCCACTCCATCAAATTGGTGGTTTTCGTGAGAAAATGCTTGAGTTGCTTAAGAAAACACCCAAATCACCATACATGTGCCTTTAAAAATTGAGGAGTTCTCTCAATTCCTCATGGATCCCATCATCAGAACAGCACCATATTAATGTGGGACCACCTTGGATGTAGATCCTTTCAAACAAAAAAAGAATTACTCAAATTGGACCACGGGTGTCGGAGTGATCGGTGAACATAAATTAAAAAAAACACCAAACCGAATGCAGAACCTCCTTCTTCAATGGAATTGAAGTCGGTTTAAAAATTCAGTCGAATTGAGAACCTGCTCCTTTTTTGAAGTCGGTTAAAAATAGCATACTTTTATTTGTGATTTGAATTCAAGATGTTTACAAAAACAACATAACTGCTTAGAGTGGTTGACACTTTTTTAAGAACATTGTTAATTTGTTTCAGGTGTCAACCAGTGTAGTCAGTTATGTTGTTTTTGTAAACATCCCTTCTTATTATCACTGAATTTATTTAGGAAAATGATCAAATAAAATACAGTAGGTACCGTCGCCATCAAATATACCGGAGCGGCCAAGGTATTCAAAAATATCTGAACATGCACTTTATCGCCTTGACAATAGGCGTTGTTCAGACATTTATAACCAGGTGGTAATTTTACATGTTTCTCAATAGTATGGCCTGTGGCCGTAACGTTACCATGGGGATCTGTCCACGTGACCGGAACGTGTCACTTTTTGTCACTACCGGTGGTCATCGATAAAGGCAATGTCAAAAAACTTGATCATGTTTTGACGGAAAAATACTGTACCATCGCAAACACTGTTAACTGACCATTTGTAATCCCTATTGCAACGGCATAAGGTCTATTGATGGTCTGTTAAGTGCGTTACTATTTGTACAGTCGCTATCGAATATATAGGAGCAGCCAAGATACTCAAAAATATCTGAACATGCACTTTATCGCCTTGACAGTCGAGGCGTTGTTCAGATAATTATGACCACCTTGGCCGCTCCGATCTATTTGATGGCGACTGTACTGTCTAATCGGGATCCCTTTGTTTCCCATAAACTTATTGTTTCGAATTTCGATAGCCAGAAATTGATATCCATATAATTTATGGGCATAAACATCAATAGTCATATTTTTTGTAAAGGATAACGTTTCATAGTTCTAATAATAAAGATCTATAATATTATACACTATAATCGCAAAAGGCATAAAATTGATGAGTATAACATTCGAAGGTCTATCAATAATTATTCAGAAATATTTTAAGGCATATATTTTATCGGACTAATAGTCGTTAATCATATCGTTTTAATGTCATCCCTTTGTTTCCTATAAACTTATTGTTTCGAATTTCGATAGTCATAAAATGATATGATATGCAGTAGGATTTATGGACATTAAACATCAATACTCATAATTTTTTCCAAGTATAACGTTTAATAGTTCTAATATTAAAGAGTAATAATATTCAACACTATAATCACTAAGATCATAAAAATTTTATATTGCAAAATTTTATTACGTCAAATTTTATGTGGTGAATAATTGTGTAGCAAATGATTTGCTAAGGCATTTGCGTACATTTCGATATTAGTGCGGAAAGTATGTCATTACTTGAAGAAGAATGACATTTACGCACGAGTATCAAACGACGTTTTTTAATACAGTTGCGAAAAAATTATAAAATTGTCAATTATTCACTTTGAGGTTACTTTAGTACATGTATCCGAACCAGGGGGGGGGGGGTAACATTACACACACATATACACTGATGAAAGAGATGTGCGCATACACAATATTACGCGTGCAAATGAGATGCAATGACACATTTTCCGTCCCTCATCGCGTATGCGTTTTTTTTGCCTGCCATCGGGTGTCTGCCATCGAACTGTCACTGTCACTGGCCTAGTTTAGGGTGGCCAGTGCTTTTAAAGTGACTTTACCCGTCAAGTTGGGTAATTATTGGGTTACGTAATATTGAAAGTTTAAACTTTAAGTGTGAGTAAAATTATTGAATTTAGCGAAAACTCAGACAAACATTTATAATGAATATGTTTTACTGAAATAATTGTTATGTTACTTGTGTTAGGTAGTAACTTAAACAAATATCTAGCTTGTAATGACTTTGATGGTCGGATGGGGCCGATTAAGTCAGATTGCCCAGAATGAGCTGTCATTTTGGTGTCTGGAGAAAATAATAATAATATGAAAACTAGATTTATGGTAAAATAATGGGGGATTTTCTTTACGTGTGGTATCACAAATCTTAGCTGTCAAAATATAGCTGTCCCTGTCGGGTATACGCTGACCCTCTGTCTATTCTATGGTAGGTCTATGATCCGAACGCTCCGCGCGGTGCGGTGCGGCGCTGTGATTGGCTGTCCTGCCCTCCTAACGAAAAGTGCAACAACTCGAGTTTTGGGTCAAATTGAGTTATATACATATTCAGGTTCAGAATAACGAGTTCTATATTTTCTTCTTAGACAGTTTTAAGGTATCTGTAACGTAAACATGTTTTTTATTATTCAAAACTGCAATATCTGAGGCAATGACTAGTGATTTACTTATGAAGAACGACATAACTGTAGTTATCGCTCTTATGCTTAGTAAAATTGTAATAACAAAGTTAGTCCAATAACTAATCATAAACGCAATAAGTGAAGTTGTTACACTTATGTTTAGGATTGTCTAAATTTTTATGATAAGTTTACTTAATAACAAGGTAATACCTAAGTTACTGCATTTATGTTTAGGACGATGGGGCAAAGACAGTATAGTTTTACCAATCAAGGTGCAATATGATGTCAAGTTATCGCATTTATGAGTAGTAAAATGTTCATTGTTCACTGCGGGGCGAGGGGTACGGATAAGTTGCCATTTTGTTCCACGAGCACCCATCAGACGCAGGCGGCGGTGCCAACGAGCCGGTCGATCCCATGTGTTTCACGACGATTTTGGTGTGACGACACATGTGTGTTTATTTGGAATAAAGTTAATTCTTAATTTATGTTCAATATGTATGTAATTGTGTCACATAGTAAACTTCTCTATATTGGTTACAACACTTTTTTTCCCAGTTTTATGCGATCCGAGAAAGGGTTAAATTTCAATAAGATATATTGCATTACGGCGAAATTTACAAAGTTACAAAAATCATAATCCAATCCAAAGTGACAATAAACATTGTGTATAAACTATTTCTTATAAAAAAAATTTAGAAATTCATTTAAACCGATAATTTTATCAATGAGATTTACTTATTATGTACAAAAGCATTCAAAAAACGAAATTTTTTTTGGCGTTTTTGACTTATAGTCATATAGTTTTTTTCTTCTATTCACCTCAGAAATGCGTGGTTCAAATCTTTCTGTTTCCTCATGTTACACCGTGTATAATGAATTTTGCAATAGGATCTTAAAATCCGAGTTACGCGACTTTTGTTTGATGCAATAGTCAGTAATGAAAAACTAGTATTATTTACCAAAAGTACTCTAAAAATAAATGTTTAATTTTTTTATAAGTATGAAACAAACTAATTACAATATGTATAAATATACTTACAAAATGACCTATATAAAACTAAATTAGAATTATAAATAAAACTAAATTAAAATAAAAACAAGAAAAATATACCTACCTACCAACCAGTCATAAAAAGAATACCCCATCCAGCAGCTCCGATTGTGGCTTGTGGCATAGTCCCCATCACGCTAGCGGCGTTTCCCCTTTGTATCGCAAGACTTATTTACTTACTTTATTTATTTTATTTTTTTTTACTTTTTTTATTGTAATCTTATTTCATTAAAAAAAACTTTTGCAACAACCATAATAGAAAAAAAAATTAAACACTTTGTCTTACTAAATAAAACTGCAATAAGTAAACTACTTATTGTACTTAAGATTCAAGCATGCAGTACATCACCATACTATAATTGCTTAAAATAATCGCAATATCTTGAATTACTTACGATAAGTGCAATAAGTAGACTACTTATTGCAGTTATGGCTTGTAATTATATCATGTCTGTATTGGGCCATCCTAAGCATAAGTGCGTTTGCTAATTTTTTATAGTATTAATAAGTAAATAAATGATTATAAGGTACGTACAAATAAACTCAATAATATTATCTATTTTTTGGTCAAAGTTTCAAGTCAATAGGATGTGTAATATTGGAGATATCAACTAAAGAAATTTAAAATCTTTTACCGCGTTTTTCTCGAAAGTAGCTTGACCCTAGTTATTGCACTTTTCGTTAGGAGGGCAGTGTCTGTCACTGTCATTAGCTGTGATTGGCTGGAAAATTAAAAAGCACTAGTGCGCGATATCAAACTTTCCGCTCGCTAAACCACTACAAGAAAAGCAATTTTTTGAGCAACTGTATTAAAAATAACATATTGTCACAGTTTATGTGGTAAATAATTGTGGAGCAATTAGTGCTGCTCCCAGAGATAGGTAGGTTAGGGTTATTTTTTTATGACCCTAAAAACGAAACTGCTCCCAGAGACAGGTAGGTTAGGGTTTTTTTATGACCCTAAATCCGAAACTGCTCCCAGAGATAGGTAGGTTAGGGTTTTTTTTATGACACTAAAAACAAAACTGCTCCCAGAGATAGGTAGGTTACCCTATGATAGAGGTGATCACTGATCAGTTACAGAGTTAGAAAAAACGGTTCAGGATCACGACCCAGATTTCACCCTACCCTGCATGGATAACTATTGATTATAAATACCTTACAAACACCATAACACAGAAACACGAGGGTCGCTATACCCATAGGAATAGCAAATGCTAAGCTGACGGCCATCATCACGATACCTGAAACGATTATTTACCTGTTTGATTTTACTGAAAAAAAAATAGAGTAGTATTTTTAATTGAAGTCAGTAAACTGACAGCTTCGGCCATACATTGTTAATCACTTTGTAGGGCAAGAGCCAAGAACACAGTCTAGAATAAAAAATACCACAATATGTATAATATAAACAGATTTTTTTTACTAGAAATAAGTAAAAAATAGTATTAATACCCAGGACAAGTAAACGTTTACTAAAAACAAGGAAACTTTTACTAAAAACAATGAAATGTTACATGTTTTTAGTAAACGTTTACTTGTTTTTAGTAAATTGTTTAGTTACTGTTAAAAAGAACCGACTTCACTTAGGATCCGCTATTCCAAGAGGAAGTGGCCAAGTTGCTGTAAAAAATAGTGAAATCACTATAGGTGTGCCTATAATAGTTGAAGAGTTCCCTCGATTTCTCCAGGATCCCATCATCAGACCCCGACTTGGTGCCAATGGGACCATCTAGGAGTTATACCCGTTCGATTAAAAAAGAAATTTGAAAATCGGTTCACGATTCACGGAGATATCGAGTAACATTCATACAAAAAAAACAGTCGAATTGAGAACCTCCTCCTTTTTTGAAGTCGGTTAAAAATAAGCTTCATGGCACATGTTTATAAAAGTGATGCTGAGTTCCGAAAAAATAGTATAAAATAGTAAAAACAATTATAATTGGCCAAAACTACAAAAAAGTACCGAATAAATTTTCGGGTCCAATGTTAAAACTGTATAGTTAGTTATACGGCTGCGAAACGTGGAAGGTTACGACGGCAATTTCCAATCAGCTCCAGGTTTTTATTAACCGATGTCTTCGCCGGATTCTCGGTATTTACTGGCGCGAGACTATCTCGAATAGAAACCTTCTAATACGATGTCGCGAAACCCCAATCGATCAACAGATCAAGAGGCGCTAGTGGAACTGGATTGGCCACACGCTCCGGAGGGGTTCCGACCACATACCCAAACACTCCAAACAGGCATTTGACTGAATCCTCAAGGAAAGCGAAAACGAGGTCGTCCCAAACAATCCTAGCGGCGCACGCTTTTTGACGAAGCGATCATCGGAAATACTTGGAGCGAAGTCAAGCGAGATGCGCAAGAGCGTTTGGCTTGGAAAGTTACTGTGGACGCCCTCTGGCCCATTTAGGGGACATAGGAACTTACGTCAAGTAAGTCATTTGATATTAAGATAGTGGTAACAAATAGTAACTTGTATTTAGGTACAGAAAAACCCAGTCTGTCAGTGGTCGGCATGTACCAAAGGGGCCACCACGACACTTAAAAAATTGTGTATCAGTGTGATGTCATATAAAAAGGTTGTATTTTTATGATCTTATCGCACAGTACACGTCAAAATAAGCATGTTTTGTATGGAATTTTTTTTCGGAAGCCCAGATGATGGGGATCCTTACTACCAATTATCAATGTTATCATGCTCAGGGTGCTGTTGCGACTAGGGTTTGCAATCCGAAATATCCGAATATTGTATGGAATTATTCGGATAGTAGCCATATTATCCGAATAATATTCGGATAATGCAAACTCTAGTTGCGACTTTTGCGCACCCTGTCTAGCAGTAAGGCCATTTTCTTGCGCTAAACGGCATCAAAGCCGGCTTTGATGCCGATACATGATGGGCCATCATAGGGACGCCGCTATATGACGAAGCGAGCTCGCAATATCGTTAGCTCTTTCTAACGCATAGCTCCGTATCTATGATGGCCCATCATATAGAGGAGCCATATGGACGATGCGCTGCAGAAGCGCGGAAGTCGCAACAGCACCCTAAACGCGTTATTGTATTGAATGAGCAAACTAAGACGAATGTTAGATTATAATTTTACGTACGGTTAGAGGGTAACTCGGCTTCTTCAACGTTGCTAAGTATTAATTTCATGGCCACCGCCGCAAAAATCGTCAGAAGTGCTTGCACTAGGGTAATAACTGCGAATATAATGCTTCCCGTGCGCACACTTGCGCTCCAACAGCATTTCTTCACAATTACGCAAGTCGGTAACCCCATGAGCAAATTTACACTTGCCTAATAGTAAAATATATAATCAGAAGTAAAAATGTATGTATAGAAAAAATGACAAAGATTCTTTGACATGTCACAAAAATATACTCAAAACTCTTGACGCTTGACGCTTAATATTTAAGAAAAAAAAAACAAAAAAAAAAGATAAACTGACTTAAAAAGGATAAAACTTGGATAAAATGATCATTGCGTTACCAACTGATATGTGTGAAGTCGGTGCCAAGCTAAATTTGGAAGAGTTAATACGAACGAGGACATGTGTTCAGTTAATTGTTCCTCTTACTATGTATACAGGGTGCCCGGTAAATAGTGGACAACCTTATAACCACCGACAGGCATACGTATTTTACAATTTCACATGCTGTCAAATATCGGCCAACATTTATGAAAGGCAGTTATTTTATAGGTTACAACTTCTTCTTCCTCCTAGCGCGAGCGTTTCCATCCCAGCTTTTTGCTCTATTGCGCCTGCGCTCCGCTTGGCAACCTAATCCCAGGAATTGGCGGAGGCACTAGTTTTCTACAAAAGCGATTACATCTGAACTTTTAACCCAGAAAGGAAACTAAGGCCTTATTGGAATTAGGTCCGGTTTCATCACGAAGTTTTCCTTCACCGGAAAGCGACTGGTAAATATCAAATGATATTTCGTACATAAGTTCCGAAAAACTCAGTGGTACGAGCCGGAGTTTGAACCCGAGACCTTCGGATTAAAAGTCTGACGTCTTACCGCCACGCCACCGACGCCTCTTAATAGGTTACAACATAAGGGCGGCCCCCGACTATCAGTCAAGTCGGCCTGTCAGTTGTTCGGAGCCGGCGAATTTTTGTTCCAACTGACAGGCCGAGATCGTCAGGCGGACTGCAGGCGGACTGATAGTCGGTGGCCGGTTTAAGTATTTAATTATTTTATTCATTTAGGTTTATTGCGTTTAAATGCGCACTCTCAGGTACCTATGTAAATATTATCTCAGGAGCGTGATTATATAATATTGTATAATTTATTTATACACAGGAAGTTACAAGATTCATGACGCACGTCGCAGAAGTCCATAGATAACTAATAGACTAAACAACAATCAGTCAAACATTACCCTCAAGCGCAATGCTTCGATAATTAGTTACATCGACATAACTTATCTCATGATGCAACATAAATGGACAAGAACGGTTACCTACTCGGACGCAGTAAGACTGGACTTCACTAGATAGTATACAAAACAAAGTCGCTTCCTGCCGTCTGTCTGTATGTATGCTTAGATCTTTAAAACTACGCAACGGATTTTTATGCGGTTTTTTTTTAATAGATACTTAGAGTGATTCAAGAGGAAGGTTTATACATATGTATAATTGCACGTGCGAAAGCCGGGGCGGGTCGCTAGTTGCTTATAAGTACGATGAATTAAATTGATAAAAATTTATCAATGGTTATGCGCGTAAACTGATGCAAATGTTACATCTATCTATCCCTTTGATTATTAAACCAACCGGATGCGAGACGCGCTCTCATTTCTATCGGAAAAAGTCTGCCATTTTTTGCGGGGGTGGGGAACGTGAAATGTATGCGAAACGTCAAAATAGCCACGTCAAATAAACAAATCAGTCCATACAATGAGTATGACCACTGGTCATACTCATTTGGCAGAGGGGAACGCCTGTCAATGGCTACTCCGCTTGGGCTAAAGCTCTAAGATCTATCCAGTTCGTATGTACCCAATGCTGAGTATAGGACTAATTCTTTATTGCGCCACTCTTTTCGGTCCCGTGCTAGTCCCATCCACTGCACATCCACCGTTCGGTGAGAAGGAATGATGGGAAAGTTACTAAATGGTAGCTAAAATGGCCCAAAAGGCCAGCGTGGAGATCGTCATTCGTCAACCAGAATGTCACATACAAAAGAAAAAGTGAACCAAGACTCTGTTGACCTGCAGGAAACCAAAGGCCTGAGTTCTTTTTCTTTCGTGTTTGTCATCAATTTCAATAGATATATAATTTACATAGTACCTACACTCCCTTCTTACTGGTTCTACTAAATAACCAACCAATTTATTTAATACTTAAAACAATTTGATTTGTTTTCTAGTTATACGCTAATTTTTAATACATTTAATTTCAAACTTTAAAATGGTACATATAACGACTTAAAAATATCACTAAAAATATAACTAAACTACATACTTATAAAATAAACCCTACTATAAAGTCATCTAAAACTAAAAATCTAAATCTAAAGTTGGCCCCTGTGGTATGGTGCCGAGGATGCTGGCAGCATTTCCTCGCTGGATCGCAACACTTATGCATTGGGCGAGGAAGCTGCCAGCTCGTTTATCCCCGGTTACGTCGACCAGCCGTTTAGCCAACTCTCGATATAATTTCTGTGCTGCTGGGCCCCACGGACCAAGAGTCTCGACTCCAAATGCAACAAAGTTGTAGTTGGCGTCGAGACCCCTGTATTTGCGTCTTTTGCGGGCCTCAGCCTCCTCCGCCGCCGCGCCTACTTTGCGTGTGGTACCGTGGAGATGGGACGGCGCCAGCGTGTCTACACAGGTAGCGTCCCACACGAGCACACGCCCCATCCTCCACGGTATCAGTGACATGCCGTCGGGTCTCTTGCCATCGTCTCTAGCTATACCGGTAGGTTCCAGTATTGCAGGTACGTTGACGGTGGCAAGAGACCGACGGATTATATCGTTTAAGGCGGCGTGGCGCGAGAAGCGGCCCACGCTACGTTGGCAGGATAATCCGTGGTGCCCCAGCCGGTCGACGTCACTACCACAGCATTTATGAGGCGCGCATAGTGGCACCCCTAAACGCAGCCCGACCGCCACTCGGAGGGTATTGGCTGCCAAATGGGTACCTGTATTAGGCGAGGGGTAAGCACTTAGCCAATGGCCAGCCTCCTTGCAGCCCACGGCCATCAGTCGCGCGCGTTCGGGTCCTGTGCTATTGTCCAAAACAGAGGTGTAGGTTAGTTTACACAAAACATCATCCCAGCCCCTTTGTGATTTGAGGTTAATTGGAAAATTTTGCCCCGGGCAGGCGGCAGCCAGGCATTTCTAGCGTCGTCCAAGTCTGAGATCTCGTAGTTTGTGGTCGGAGCCCTCAAGATTTTTCCTACGAGATCACCAGAACTGTGAACAGACGATAGAAATGCTGGCAGTGCAACACTGGAAATTTTGCGCACCCCTAGCCCGCCGTACCGGACGGGAAGGGATTCTTGGAGCCAAGATTGTTCGGTGAGCTTTAAATTTAGAATAAGTTCCAAGTGGGCTTGGGTTATACGCTTACTTTAGTAGGTTGACTAAACGATTTCTTGTTACCTACTGATTTCGCGGCTGTATGACTGGCAGTTGCCGTTATTATTTAGCAAGGAAAAAGTTCTCTGGATCTCAAAAATAATGTTGGTGTGCTGGTGGTTGTTGGTGGCTAAATAAATAAGGTCGACACTTACATTTACTAATAAGGATGTACATCTAGTTCTACCTCTACTTATCATTTCTAAGGTAGCCATTTTCTTTGCAAGATATTGTTTTTAAGTAAACACGTATTTCGTAACCCCAAAATACGTAAACCTTTTTTCTCTATGTCAAGGAAACACGACGTTCATCTATTAAGTATAAGTGGTATTGGGAATACCCACATTTAAATAATCAAACATGCCAAAAAAATGTGAAATTCCGTGTCGTCTTTGGTCAAATTATAAATATCAGGTAAACACTCAGCAATATACGTCTGTAAATAAGGTATTGATCCACTGCAAGTTACGCAATTTTTATAGCTCCTTGCCCTCTATCATCACCGAAAAATACTAAAACAAGACGACGGTGGTACGAGTATAGTCCCTCAAGTGTACACAGCCCAACTATATAGGAAATACATCACAACATTCAATTTCGTAAGACATACATTGGTGCCATGGCACCAAATTATGTGATGAAAATATTTTAATATTGACTTCAATTTGTTAGAATATCAAATCTATAAAAAACCTATTGTTAAAACCATAACAGCACAGAGTCACGTCACGTACAATGCTGTACTATGCAGCGAGGATTTTTTCAAACAAATTTTGCAATTTATTCAGGTCATCTTTAAATTTACCCAACGAAGACGGTAGACTATATGCATTTAAGGTAAGACGCCTTTTCTTCTTTTCAGAATGGCGGATCTGGGTGAATGGGAGGTTTGTAGCCTCAAAGGTTTAAATGTACTTAAACCAGCGATTGTTCTTAGGTAGGTTTTAATTTTTAAACAAGTCGAATGATGTTTCTCTTATAATTTTATACGGGGGTTTCAAAATGTTGAATTCAGCCTGTTTCGATGTAAAAATAGTATTTTATACAATCGTGACATAATAAAGAGCTTTTCAATCGAGTACCGTGTTTAGGCCACGAAGCTTGCTGAATGGCTTAAGTAAAGCACGAGATTGAAAAGCTCAATTATGTCACTATTGTATACAATACTTTTTCTACAAGTACTCAAATTAAGCAAGTCGGTTAGAATAGAGTTCGTAAAATCTGCTGCCTCTATATAATTGGGTAACTTCCATCTTCCGGTGATTGTGCCGACGCCCGCCCGACCACGGCGGCGTGGCCGGGCCGGCTTCGGCACCTGAGAGAACTAGAATATTGTATGAAAATTTTAGTTTAGTCGACGATGCTAAAATATGCGACCATCGAAATGAATGCGCTAGTAAACCTGTGTATATAGTCTCAATTCAAGGATTATAGTCGACGAGTAGAAAAAGCTAATTTTGAATATTTTACGCACGGATTTAGAGCGATATAAACCTAGCCTTTTTGAAATGTTGCGGTCTAAAATGTAATTGGTTGACAACTTAAAACGTTTATATCCTATCCTTAATTAATCCACAAACCTTAGAATAACTTAGTATCAGCACTCATACAAGCGCCAAATATTGGTATTTGTGGGAAATCCCAACATTTCTGAAGATATTTGCTTATTGCCATCAAGAGCCAGTAATCACATGCGGAATCTTCTGCAACTTTAAAATGACTTATATGTTCATATATTGTCATAGTGTGTATGACTTTTTAATATGTTGTTCCACTCATCAACAGGCGCATGCCACGGCCTAACCGTGAATCATTGATTGTCAAATAAACGCCTTTAAATATTTGCCGAATTATAATACATAATTCACGTCCTTTGATTCATAACATAACGCCACACATACCTTAATTAGACGCGTTTTTTTAAACAGTAGGTAACTAGGTAACGGGACTATTTAACACTGATCATCATCATCATATATTTAAGAGCTAGGCTCTTGTCGGTGGAGCAATTTCCATGCCTGTCTGTCATTTGCCTTCTCCTTTACAGCCTGATAGGACACAACGTTTATTTTTTCCTTAACACTGATACGGATCTAATATTAATAATTATGTGATTATCTTACCTTATAATTTGCTTCATTTTTCTGTTTGCGTATGCCTTTGATTCGTTTCGGGATCTGTGAAATAAGTAAATCGATGTTTAAGGGAGCGTTATGGGTGCTACCACACCGCCATCGATCGAGTGGTGTGGCAACATCCTTACACGTCGGGTCTCGTCCGGCGGGGCGAGCTACATGCATAATATGCATTATACATGTGTTTAATTATTAATAGTTAAAGACAGATCTATGCAACCCGCTGAACGAAGCCAGACGGGTACATAAACGCTCCATATAGTTAAATCATCCAAAAATGTTGGCAGAGTAAAGAAAGAAGATGTTACGTTTCATTTTGCAATATAATTCCTTATGAAGAAGCCGGCACACGCAGTTTAATACTATTGAGGGTACTTGCTATTAACCTAGCTTAATATTATCATAGAGTGACTTATATATTAGAGCAGCACAGCCTAAGAACTTTTTGAAGCTCAAGTCAATTGCGCCCTCTGTCCGAAAGCCCCCTAAAGATACCGAAAATGTAAGAGAAAATGTCACCTGCAGTGCTACTCCACCTAGTAACAAATAGCGTAAGTAGTACACTAGGGTGGAGTAGCAGTGCAGGTGACAGTTCCATTGACAGAGGGCGCAAAGTTCTTAGGCTGTGGCCGTCTATATCTCTGCAGTCTCTGATATTATTTACGTGGTCATAAGCTTACCGCACAATGGAAGCAGCTGAAAAGCGATTTCGTTGAACTAGATCGGGCTGTGGTTGGGCTAGATTCTTCGACTGCCTCGTTGGTGGGTACGGCTATGCCCTGTAGAGAGAAACAGGATAGCTCACACTGTTGGAAAGAGTTAGTTAAAAGCTTAGGGTAGTTTACAACCATAAAGCGAGGTTCAGACTAGCAAGTTTACTTGCGGCAAGTAGGGACGCAGCTATATGCTAGAATGAAATAGCGATATTCATGTCTCATTCTGAACTATAGCTGCGTCCCTACTTGTCGCAAGTAAACTTGCTAGTCTAAACCTCGCTTAATACGAACGAATGCTATGGTAGAACTCGGTTATATTAGGAAAATCTCTGGCTTTAGATTATAATAGACTTATAATCTTGTTAAATACTTAACAATAAAAAGCTCAGAAATTAATGGCCATGGTCATTAATGTCATTATTCTGACAAGGTCCCATTTGGAAGACGGTGCCTATACGTTTTTAGGGTTCCGTAGTCAACTAGGAACCCTTATAGTTTCGCCATATGTCCGTCTGTCTGTCTGTCCGCAGCTTAGCTCAGTGATCGTTAGCACTAGAAAGCTGATATTTGATATGAGTATGTGCCTTAATCACGCCGACAAAGTGGTAGAATAAAAACTAGAAAAATATTGAAAAAAAAACATGGATGTGAGGCTTGATAAGTACTTTCAATGAAAACTATATTGAATAAAATCGATAGAGCCGTTTTTGACTTATCACTCAAACACGCATAGCCAAATATCCCTTAGTAAATAAAATAACCTTTTGAACGGATGTATTATAACAGGCCGGCACAACTACGGAACCCTACACTGAGCATAGCCCGACACGCTCTTGGCCGATTTTTATTGCTTGAATACAATATTTAATCTGTTCACGGTACGTCGTAAGCGCCAACTCCAAATGGTACCTTTGCCAAAACAATAATAACAATACATATGTTTAAGATAGCGTGTTCAGTCGACGTCAGAGATAAAAGTGTGTTTAGTATTTTGCACCTTATTATAAAGGAGTAACGGCGCAACAATTTTACCTGTGATGTTGAAAGTAAAAACATATTATTCTGTCAGTACCTCAATATTTCATGTAAATTCCATCACAGGTTGATGATTACCATAAACGGCCGAGGAGACGATGCATTTTGAAATTGTCCTTACCGCCTACCTATAGTTAATATCCTTGACGGCCTCCTAGCCCAGTCGGTAGTGACCCTGCCTACGAAGCAGAAGGTCCCGGGTTCCTAATCAGTAATCCTGGTCAGGGCATTTATTTGTGTGTTTATCACGGATATTTGTTCCTGAGTTATGGATATTTTTTATGTAAGTATTCAAGTATTTATATATGTCTTTCTATTATTATATATCGTCGTCTAGTACCCATAGGCCATAATACAAGCCTTATTGAGCTTACTGTGGGACTAGGTTGATTTGTGTAAGGTTTTCCTATAAAATTTATTATTTATTAATAAATATAGGTACCCTATCAGTCTCAACCTGAGTTAAAACAACCTGCCTAAATTCTAGCAGGCCGCAGGGTACCGGCTCTCATATGCTACGATTACTGAAAAGCAGTATACACTGTAGGTGGACTTAGGATTACAAACACCGAAAATATGTCCTGTTTATTATAAGTCTTGTTTTTTAGGTACACTATGAGTGCGCGACTTTCAGTTTAGGTGGAATGGACAGTTGTATTTAAAATAACTCCAAGAAAAACAACATATTAGCGGTTAAGTGTGAACAATTTGTTTGTAGTCAAATTCGTCATATTTCCTTCGAACTTAACGAGCAGTGTCTATGATAATATAACTAACATGTAGCATAGTTAACCTTGGCGAAACAATTGAACCAAAGGAACAAAGCAGATGTGGCGCCCGAGGTGCGTGCTTCATATTACGCTAAACGAGCAGGCCTATAACTTTAATCGGCTTATTGCAAACACGATTCAATTATTACGCATTATGTTTTTTGCTGCCGAAATAATATTGTATCGAAAGAAACCGGCCTAGTAATAAACTGTAAGCAAAGTTTCACTTTGAATTGCTTGCAGTTAAATAACTTGTGTGTGTGATATAATTTAAAGAATATAATTATATGATAAAGTAACTCGATTAAATGTGCTCACGGTTACTGATTACGTATGCGAACCTGTTGTGTTTGGTGAAAAACTAGTAGGTGAATCTGTAGTATGATTTAAACCCGTTCTAAGTCTACTTCCAACTCAAACGTGGGATACCAACAAGGAGTACAAAGTGAATACCGATAGTTAAAAATATAATGTGAACATTTTTGATGACAGTGTTAGGCCACCATATGTATTAATTAAGGCAAGCGTTAGGTGGGCAGGCTATGGTCAGACTGCGAGCCGGTCATAATCGCGCAAATATTGATTGGAGTTGAATGCACCGGAGTGCGGTACGCGTCGCGACCTTGTCCGCGAGCAGATAAGTGCGCCGGCGCCGTGCCGGTGCCCGCGCGCCTTACTCACGTTAGCTTCGCTCTTCCCGTCGTACACCGCCGAGTAGCTCTCCGGCGGGAAACTGAACGAAGACATGCCCACTGTCACACACACTCGCGGTCAAGCACTAGGTCCGCTGGACCGCCGGCCGCGACCGCCCCGGCGATCCATTGTTCCTTATTGAACGTTTCGCGAAGGAAGACGCGCGCGGGCGCGGCGGGTAGGGGCAACGCGACCGCACTGACGCTACGCCGGCGCCCGCACACGCGGATTATCGCTTTACTCACCGATAATGAGCAAAGCAAACTTCCCCGTACTACGTTTGTATTGGCCCCTCGCGATGAGCGCCCTTTGCCTATCGCGGACTATACTGAAATATATAGCGAAGGGACTGACAGTTGCGAACAATACCCACACTGTGGGTAAGCCGAGACACTTGATGTGTTTATTTATAGACTTAAGTACCTACGTAAGTAAACAATAATAAAGTAAACCATCGGTAACATTGATTTACCTCAATGATCGGTAATCAGTGATCGCGCAAATCGAACGAGCAGTGAATAAACAATAGCAGCTTAGAGTTACTGTTTATAGGTATTTGCATTAAATATGAATCCATGCATATCCGTGCAAGTGGGTTCATGTTAATGATCGGCATTAAACTGGGAAGCATTTGCATTAAAATAAATTACCTGGGTATTTAATTCAATTCAATTTGATGTTTATTTCTTCGATTTCACCTGCGAGTCGGTCACCCACACTATACAGTTTAGTAACATTGTCGATGACGTATTGCTTCCTTCTACTTTAATCGTAATAGTAAGCTACCTTCACATTTTAATCTTAACGTGTCTTAACTAGTGCCTTTTTACTATAATAATATAATATAGATTCATATATGACATTCGAACGGTTTTCTCACAATACCGAGTCGAGTGTTATCTCATAATGTGTAAGATAAATAAAACATGCAATTTCATTTTGTTTCTTCAATATTAATACAAAACAGCAGAGCAGGGAGCCGATTTTTGACTTTCGAGCGCTCGAATTCAAAAAGTTTAAAGGTCGCAAATGGGGTTGGCCGGTCGAAAGTATTTACAGATGGCGCCAGCATAGTTGGTACCTGTCAGTCCCATAGACCTATATAGAGGGGACGTGACATATGAAAATTAATATGTTCGTCTCGTTTTAACTCAGCACTATATTCATAAGCAAAAAGGGATGACTAGTATATACGTAAAAACCTAATGAAGCCGAAAAATCAGCCATATTGTGAGCTGATGACGTCATCTTCTGTCAGTTGAGTGGTAATTTTAGGGTTGTACTCTATTTATCGAAATTGATATCGATTTATTATTAATGCCTACTACCATTTTCTTGTTTCATTATGCTACCCAGCTTGAAATCCACACGAATTATATTATCTAAATAATAATAATAATTTCCTGATAAGTACCTATTTAAAAAAACTGGCGATTTCTGGGGAGTCTCTGTCGATGTTGTCAAATCCCTAGTATCCCTACTTGAAATAGTAACCCCTGCCTTGGCAATTGTATTTAACAAAAGTGTTGACTGCGGTGAGGCCTTGTGGCCTGTGAGGCCTTGGTCACTATCGATATCGATTTATCGACAAAACCTTACACAGTAAAATCTTCTTGGAAGCACTATGAACCGCCATGTTGTGAGCTGCGCTACTTGCGCTAGCTTCAAAACTTTCGTTGATATGCCATTTCCATAGATATTCCTTTTTCATTGGTCAGTCCTACCAATTGTGTCAAATTCTTGTTTTTTTTTTTGGAATTTTCTGACCTGGATGGGTTAGCCTTTAAGCCAAATCCCATACAACAATACTAGTGACAGGTACCAGCTATGCTAGCGCCATCTGGCCAAACCGTTGACAGTTGCCAACCCCATTATTGCACATAAAGTTCGTCGCCAATTTTTTGGCATGAAATTAATAGTTTAAATAGTCATTATTTTTAAATTCCCATCGCTATTATTTTCAAAACTTAATTTTATCATTTTATTCAGAGTTTTAAATGTCACTTTTGAGTGGTGTAATCTCAAAAATCACCACCCAGGTCCCAGAGGTGTAAAACAAATTATCAATAACAGCGGCAAAAATGTTAATTTTAACATATCAAACGGACATAAATATACCTTCTTTTTTATTTATAATATAAATATATAAAATACGCCGATATATTATTGGAAGCAATACTTATACCTACTTACCTACAATACATAATATTTATTACCTCATGTTATGTACTTACATTGCTTTAGACTCAATGAAATCGCTAATCAATGCCTTACGAGGCTTTTGTTTCAATCAAATATAATTGTATAGGTATGCGTAGACCCACATATCTTGTTTGAATTTCTGTTTTAAATACAATTAACACGTATGGCTGTCACCTACGTAAAATGTTTTTGTAGTAAGTACTGTTAGTCAAGGAAACTGCCATTCCTTTTTCCTTATTGTGCACCCAAATCAGGTTTGCATTAATAATAAAATGAGCTTTTATTAAGGCAAATAGGTACTTATTATAGTTATTATTAGAATTTATCGGATTGACTTTGCTATAGTAGCCCTCAACCAATGTGACGACCGGGGCCATAAAAGTCCACAATGCAACACAATGGATAACTGATAACGCGAGCTCAAGGGTTTTATGGCCCCGGTCGTCACATTGGTTGAGGGCTACTATAACGTTTCGAGCCCTTTACAGGGCCCGTGGTAAAGTGATAAACGGCCGATGGTCTATCCCGTGACCACGTATCCCGTGACGTGTTGAAACGTTGGGAAACATAAAAATTACGCGATTAATACGGTAAATTCTAATGACTAGGTATAATGAATTATCATCGCGGGAACAGAAAACAATATTAAATTGGTACTATTATTATATTTACTTAACATCCTAAAATCATAAATATAATTGATGCAAAAGTAATAATTTGTTATTGCTGGGTATTGAGAGATAATCGCTTAGCAACGGACAATCAACAATGTACATTCGGTAGCCGATGACCATTGCTGGTATCTCTTACTTAATAATTCATGATTATGATTTATTAGGAGTTGTTAGTAACACACTTCGGAAACATATACCTACTCATATTTAAGTAAGTAAATATTCTTTATTGCACCAAAATACAAGAGTAATAAAAGAAATATATATAATGAAATATATATATATATATTTAATGTTCAGAATAAAATTATTTCATATATTATGCAATCCCATCTGAAATATACCCACATAAGTAAGTACATGAGAGGCGGCGCGTCCAAAGAACACGATTCCCGTCGGATTGCCAAAGTTTCAGGAGCCTGAGCAGTTTTCCTACAGCTCATGAAGAAATTTAAAGCCAAATTCAGCACCGGCTTGCCTAAAAAAATGTTTGACCCACCGCCACTGAAGTACACATAAAACATTATCACTTATATGCATTGCCGCCATCAGATGTCTGAGCGTATAAAATGCTTACAAATATCGGCATACACAACTACTACCATAGCGTTAGAGAACATGTTCAGATACTCTGTACCTATAATAAAAAGATTTGTATCAGTGGCATTTAACAGAGTTCGCATTATTTAACTACTTAGGTTTCGACATAGAGACAAAAAAACATCACATATTTAAAGACTTTTATTTCAAATCAATTTTATCATACAAAAACATTCTAAATTTCTCGGCTAAGTGGATTTCACACTTGAGATCGATTCAACAATACATCGTAAGTCAGATTACAATTTGAGGAATACTGTTTACTAAGTCAACATCGTATAACTAAGCATATAAGCTTTCGCACTTCAACGGTCAATTTACTACTTGTTTTTTCAACTTGCGTATTTTTTAACAAATTATATTGTACTAATGAGAATCACATAAGCAGATCGATTTTCACATTGATTACAATATTATTTTCGGATAACATTCCTGGTCATTGTGATTTTAAACAAAAAAAATCCTTTTTGCTATCCGTGTGCAAACTTTATGCACAACCAATTATATATAGACGTATAATCGCCAGCCGTTTATTTATACGCAGCAGAATGTGAGAGGTGTCTTCAGTAGGTAGACGATGAAAATAATGATTTATTAGTCTGAAACAAATAAAATATTCACAATGCTTGTAAATCATTTCCATACAAGTTTAAAGAGCGGTTGCATCAACTGTTGGTAAAAAAATGGTATGGTAATGGTATATGGAAGGTTCTATAGGATAATAGCTGCGTTACATTAATTTAGTTCGATATATGCGCTCAATGCAACCCCTCCTTAAACTTTAGTCTAAATTGATGATTAGGCAATTTTGTGTCCTGATAACTAAATTAGGGTAGAAAAGATGGCTTGTATAGTACTAACGCAGTGCAGTTTAATAGGAATCTCTAAACGATGATATAAAATACAACCTTCGTAAATACTTGTAGTACGTACTAGGTTATTTTATTATGGCTACTTGTTGATGATAATATTTAAAAAAAAACATAACTATTGCGGTCATACCCATGGAAACATTGATTCCCTTTGCGTCGTCGCACACACGAACTTTTTTTAATATAGGTATCAACTTGTTTTTGTTTTTTGTTTGTGACCGGTTCTATAAAATAGGGGCCATTACGCCGATAATTTATGACCCATTTTATAAATTGGCCTGTTACAGTGTTATGAATGAAATAAATCGGTTGTGGAAGTACGTCATCATTAGTTTCTAAGTACATACTTAGTTAAATTTTTGCCATGAATTGCCATGGTTTAACATTGTATAAGAGCAACGCATGTGGAAGAAACGGAGCGATGACTTATTACAAAGTCGTTGTAAGTACTGATGTGCTGACGGAAATTTTCACATAGGAAAATTTCGGAAATTTCTTATAATTCAAAATGGGGATCGAAATTTCCTGTTTCTTAAATTTATACTTCCTATATTTCTATTTAAAGTTTCTGGAAATCTCCGAAAACTTTCCCAACTTTTTTGAAATTTTCCCCAACTCGCACATCAGCATTTGTAAGGATTTTGGTGTCAATAGTAAGCTTTCGTGTGGCAAGTTTTCAAAACGCTGTTCCTTCAATCCTATCCGGTTCCTTGCCGATCGAACCATCCAAGAAATAAGGCTCACTTACCATACAGCCCGAGGCCTGGTATTGTCACGTGGTTTGCAGCACAGACCGCGTATACACGATGAGTTGTAACGCGCGCGCCGCCGCTGGATCCGTGTTGCGTTGCAACCGTTGCTGCGCCGAATGGACTGCTAGAGGCACTCGCGCGCTCCGCAGGAGAAGTTTCGCCTGTAAGAATGTAACAAATGACAAGCAGCTATTTTTAATCCATACGAAACATTCGCCTTGACTTCGCCAGGCCTAGAATGAATATTTTCGAGGTGCTTAAACTCAGGAAAGCCAAGGAAATCATACATGGATCAAGTAAAGGGAAAAGTAAACGTGTCATATCAAGTTGTAAAAGAGCAGGCAAAAGACAGTCGTTCATTGAAATTGCTCCACCGACAACAGCCCAGCTCTTAAATATCTGATCATGAAATTGATGATGAATGGTAAGTTCTAAATTTATAATTTTGCTAATTGGGGATCCTGTTTAAGGTTCCGTAGTCAATTAGAAACCCTTATAGTTTTATCTTTATATAACTGGTATATCTTTCTTTCTGAATTCTAAATTGTATTTATTGTATCTAGCATGCCTATTTTTTTATTAATTTCAATGTCATTTTATAAAAAATCTTGCATGATTTTCCTATTTGTATTTTTACCATTCCTTATTTCGCCTAGTTCTCACAGTAAGTAATACAAAACACGTAATAAAATCAACAACGCCATTGAGAATGGTAAGCGTTGCATTAAGTAACTAGTTGCTGGCTGCTCTATAACCAATCAAGTGGCATTGCACATTCTCACACTAGGTCTAGGGTCATTGAGGGCATACGGTAATATTTTATGTAATAAATGGTAAATATTATAAATCTAAGTATTTGTTTTCGCAATAAACATAGAGAAGTTGCACTTTCATAAAAATGTTGATTACTTAAGTAAGTGAACACACAAGTCGGAGTCGGTCGAGAGGTGAATATTTCTGCCACATTCTAGCAAATCTTTTATATTCCTAAACTGCAAAAGGGACCAATTGCAATTTTAAAACGACAATATAAAGGTTATTGAATTTAAAACAAACCCTCCGAAACATGTCGCGCGTAGTGACTAAGCACAAGTGAGTACAGCCGCATGCAGTGATAATAATATGAAGGTTTTGTTTGGCTACTATAAAATGACAAAGATACACGAGTCGCGCACGATATAGACCACAGACCATCCGTCTCTTTCTGATTCATATTTTAAGACAGCGAAATTAATTAATAATTTTAAGAACAGCTAAATACCATTTGAATTCTTTCAGAATAGATCTTAAGTAGGTGGTCATTTAATACAGTATGTAACATATATTTAGTATATTCTCACCTATTTCTTTTAACCCCATAGCAAATCCCGGGTTAAAAAGTATCATAAAATCCAGAATATAAGCTGTGAACTTTAACCTCAACCCACTCAACCGTTTTTGCGTGATTGAGTAATAAAAATCTATAATAACTTCTCATTAAAAAACTTACAAAATATGTTCTAATCTAAAAAAATTACACCTGCGTAAATAAGTCACCGGACTTATTTATGAGATGATTGTGTGAATCCTCAGTTTTGCTCTTGACTGTAATTTTTTTTTACGTTTTAGTTTCATACACATTTACATAATAATAAGCACCTTCAATAGTAATTTCATGTAATTATATATATTACCGCATTATAAAGTGTAATCAAAATCCAGCCACTAAACATAATGCGTGTTAGTACAGTTTACAATTTGGAACGTAGCCGCAGAAACCGCAAGAGGCATCGGCTTCCGTTATCGGTTACAAGAGCCCAGCGACACGATAATAATGCCTAACGAACGAATTTCATTTCTTAGTCAATTTATTATGCCTTTTATGGCTGCTCTACATGATGGGCCATCATAGGGACGCAGCCATGCGTTAGAGGGAGCTAACGATATCGCGAACTCGTTTCGTCGTATAGCTGCGTCCCTATGATGGCCCATCATGTAGAGCAGCCCTTAACTATCTAAAGCAGTGAACTAGTCCTTAGTGAAATATGATTTAGACTTATCAGCGTGAACTGCCTGTCTATAATGATATAATAACACATTATATTATGTTCGAAATATCCAGGAAAAATCATATTTTTTTTTAAATTATGCCTCATGCAGGATACTTGTACCGAAGAGGAAAAACCTAGTTCATAATTGACAAATAGTAATCATACTCGTCTTATTTGGTTAGTCTCGAGTTGAGACCTAAAACTCTGTTATACTTAGTTAAGTTTGCACTTTGCCGAGCGCAAGGTCGCGTTCGGCGGTGATTTGCCAGACAGATCTGACAGGAACATTTATACAGTACTATATTGCTAGGTCATCAATCTACTATAGCGTTTATCCCGGCCTTTACCATAGTTCAATTTGAGGTTGATTGTTGGTTTGATTAGGGTCCGCTCGGCAACCTAATCCATGTTTTTACGAAAGCAAGTGCCATCTGATCCTCCAATCCACAGGCCTTATTAAGATTAGGTCCGGTTTCCTCGCGATGTTTTCCGACACCGAAAAGAAACAGCTTATATGGTTATAGACTTATAGGTGATATATACTAACACTTACCTTATGATTATTAGCTGCCAAGGCCCACACAGCGCGAGAGGCCGACACGATGTCAGCAACGTCCCCCGTTAGGAGGCTGCCAGTCAGCATCTCCAGAAGTTCAGCTAAAAAGTTCAACTTATTAAGACAGCGTTTCTAACCAATCTGTCACGATTTTGTATTTTTTTTGGACAGGAAACCGGTATTCAAACACGACATTGCACCTTTTTTGCAAATTTGTGTACAAGGTAATTTGTAAGTCAACCCGGCTAATGGGTGTGGGTGAAAATTGAATTGAATTGAACACAAACAATGACTATAAGCATAACGTTAACCGTCATGTACACTCGCCAACCCTAAAATATTCATAAACAATATCTATATATTATAATAGTCTTATATTCATAATCAATAATCATTATTACTTAAACTATAACAATACGCTTATTGTCAATTTATAAATGCCGCGTGCACACAATCAATGAAGATAAGCATAACGATAACCGCTATGTACAATGTACACTCGCCAACCCTAAAATATTCATAAACAATATCTATATATTATAATAGTCTTATATTCATAATCAATAATCATTATTACTTAAACTATAACAATACGCTTATTGTCAATTTATAAATGCCGCGTGCACACAAACAATGACGATAAGCATAACGATAACCGCTATGTACAGTCGCCAACCCAAAAATATCTGAACATGCACTTGGTCGCCTTGACAATAGAAGCGTTGTTCAGATATTTGTGACCACCTTGGCGGCTCCGATATATCTGATGGCGACTGTATGTACATGGACCAAGAAGAATTACATATGGACCAAGGAAACCTAATTTGTAGCCTGGCAACACTCTTGGTCTTGCTAGTATAAATATAATCTCTTATGTTTGCTTTACCAATGAAAGAGATGCATCTCAAATATTTAGACAATTACGAACGAGTGTGTTGTCCTTAGCCACAAGGCTTGTAAAAATAACCTTTAAAAAGTGTTTACTTAGTTACCATGCAAAGGCATGGACTGTGCATATTTGAGTTTTACGCAAATGTCGATTGGTTGTCATCGTTTAAACAAACATTAGCGAGTGACTGCAAAGTGACAGACAAGTGTAATAGTTGGCGGATAATGGCTGCCGACTGATCTTTCTCGAGTACATGATAGTTTCGTCAGTAAGTCCCACAGACGTGTTCATATAAAATTGGTGAATTTAACTTGCATTTTTTCTAGTGACAGAAATGGTTAGCCAGACAATGTTAAGATTGTTTTAGACATGATTCATGGAAATATATTTATAATAAATTTTCAATAGTCATTTTACTTTTGGTTAAACATACTTAAAGCCAACTAGTTTATGTCTTGATAAAGGGTCTCAGCACCAAAACCACACTACGGAATTGAAACTACACTGAAGTCAAAAGTTATAGTCAAAATCACTAAAAATCTAAGCTGATTCAGTGACAGCTTTCAACCGCCAAATATGGAACATAAAATTTGTTTTGAATAGCCAATCTAGGAGAATACATAATAGATCAATGGCTGAAGTCACGTTATCAGCTTACAACGTTAACAACTTATTTATTCAGAGACGTAACTTTTTATAAAATTAACAGCATTTCTAAGCCACTCGTCTCTGGTAAGTGCTAAATGGAATAAGTACATAAATGACTTCTGTGCCACAGAATGTGATGAATTATGGCCGAACAGGACGCAGAACTGAGTCGGGCGATTTAAAATAATAAACATTCATAAATAGAATGACAGCTATAATTAATTATACAGTAACTTATAGTTCTCCATGCGTTATGTATTATTACAGCTGTCAAAAGCAACCTTGAGAAGTTAAACGTATGCATTACACAACATATCTTTTGAATAATTTAAATGACGTCAACTGAAAAATTATGTGTACATAAAATCAATAGAGTTGAGAATGATGTCCGGTCAAACTGGATCATATTAATCATTTTGTTTGTGTAAAATGGTGTTTATTTTTATATAAAGATGAAACGAAGACAAAATACCTACACAAGCGTGGCTGTTTGAGTGCTTGTACACACAAATAAATGACCTATTTAACTCTAAAACTTGACAGAGACATTTAGAGAGAAAAATGGGGCGCAGTGGCGGATAACAAGATACATGCCTGTGTGGCTTCAGTGGCGTGTCGTGCCAGCTTATTATAGGTAGCTGCGCGCTTGCTTTGACAATAAATTGGGTTATATGGCTCGGTACTCACTGCCCCAGTGAGCAGAACAGTAGCGACCACTGCTGAGTTAAAGTGAAACCTATAGTCAGGTACTCACGGTCATTGAGGAAGGCAGGGCGCAGTGAAGGATGACACGCCGCATGCGCCACGGCTGCCAGCGGCGCCGAGCGTGGCCTCAACGCCAGCACCGCCGCCGCGCCGTCTGCGTGCCGCGCCAGCGAGCAGCACAGGAGCGACCACTGGTGGGTTAAGGCGTGGCTTCGGGCTCGGGGACGCATCTTATGCAAGGATGAAAGCGCCTCGCTCTGAAGAAAATAGTACATTTCGATACTAGGTCGGAAAGGATGTCATTATTCAACGAGTTCCGAGACATTTGGTCACGAGCCGCAGGCGAGTGGCAAAACTCGGGACGAGTGAAGAATGACATTCCGTCCGTGTATCGAACGACGTTTTTTAATAAAGTTGCGAAAAAATTATAAAAATGGACAATATGTCACTTTGAGGTCACTTCATCCGAACACTCGCGCCGTGCGATGCGGGGCGGTGATCATGAATCCTGAGCTGTGATTGGCTGGAAAAGTAAAACGCGCTAGTGCGAGAAATCCAACTTCTCGCATTATAAACTACTACTAGATTTGAGCAACTGTGTTAAAAAATGTATTGGTTAGAGGCAGGGTTTTGGTATCTATTCTCAAACAGGCTCAAAAGTTGTGCTCACATAGTGACGCCGTTTAAGGAATCGCTCACTTCCTGAGGAGCTCGCTTAAACTCATACCTCATAGGTCGTGCAGTACAGTGATACCTTCAGTATGACGGCGCGGCAGTGGTGGTGGTGTAGGGCGTGGCGCAGCACGCGCACGCAGGCCAGCAGGCACGAGTCGCTGCGCGCGCGGCTCGCGGCCGCCGTCTCGCGCGCCAGCAGCGCGCAGCACTCCAGCAGCAGGCTGCGGCCGCCATAGCACAGGCCGTACAGCGATACCTTCAGTATGACGGCGCGGCAGTGGTGGTGGTGTAGGGCGTGGCGCAGCACGCGCACGCAGGCCAGCAGGCACGAGTCGCTGCGCGCGCGGCTCGCGGCCGCCGTCTCGCGCGCCAGCAGCGCGCAGCACTCCAGCAGCAGGCTGCGGCCGCCATAGCACAGGTCGTACAGCGATACCTTCAGTATGACGGCGCGGCAGTGGTGGTGGTGTAGGGCGTGGCGCAGCACGCGCACGCAGGCCAGCAGGCACGAGTCGCTGCGCGCGCGGCTCGCGGCCGCCGTCTCGCGCGCCAGCAGCGCGCAGCACTCCAGCACCAGGCTGCGGCCGCCATAGCACAGGCCGTACAGCGATACCTTCAGTATGACGGCGCGGCAGTGGTGGTGGTGTAGGGCGTGGCGCAGCACGCGCACGCAGGCCAGCAGGCACGAGTCGCTGCGCGCGCGGCTCGCGGCCGCCGTCTCGCGCGCCAGCAGCGCGCAGCACTCCAGCAGCAGGCTGCGGCCGCCATAGCACAGGTCGTACAGCGATACCTTCAGTATGACGGCGCGGCAGTGGTGGTGGTGTAGGGCGTGGCGCAGCACGCGCACGCAGGCCAGCAGGCACGAGTCGCTGCGCGCGCGGCTCGCGGCCGCCGTCTCGCGCGCCAGCAGCGCGCAGCACTCCAGCACCAGGCTGCGGCCGCCATAGCACAGGCCGTACAGCGATACCTTCAGTATGACGGCGCGGCAGTGGTGGTGGTGTAGGGCGTGGCGCAGCACGCGCACGCAGGCCAGCAGGCACGAGTCGCTGCGCGCGCGGCTCGCGGCCGCCGTCTCGCGCGCCAGCAGCGCGCAGCACTCCAGCAGCAGGCTGCGGCCGCCATAGCACAGGTCGTACAGCGATACCTTCAGTATGACGGCGCGGCAGTGGTGGTGGTGTAGGGCGTGGCGCAGCACGCGCACGCAGGCCAGCAGGCACGAGTCGCTGCGCGCGCGGCTCGCGGCCGCCGTCTCGCGCGCCAGCAGCGCGCAGCACTCCAGCACCAGGCTGCGGCCGCCCACGCACAGGCACATCGCGCTCCATGCTGCAGAACAATAACCCACTTAAACTTGGATACATTCAAATGAAATCCGCTAAACGTCATCAATCAGCTCATCAAATCAACAAGTGGTACATTAAATTATCCTAACCTTTAGGACAGTTGTTAGAGAAAGTCAACAGCAGGTGACCGCAGCCTCCCTCAGCTGCTCGGTCGTCAGACACCAAGGCCACAGCCTGTTGAGTGACAGCACTATGTTGTCTTTCCGCTAGACTTTTCTTCACTAGCAGACGACCCGTCATTAAACAGCTAATCAGAATCAACAAGCAGTACATTGACCTTACCATTAGGACAATTGTTAGAGAAAGTCAATAGCAGGTCTACTACAGCCTCCCTCAACTGCTCGGTCGTCATGCACCAAGGCCACAGCCGGTTGAGTGACAGCGCTATGTTGTCTTCCGCTAAACTTTCCTTCACTAGCAGACGATCCGTCATCAAACAGCTAATCAGAATCAACAAGCAGTACATTGACCTTACCATTAGGACAATTGTTAGAGAAAGTCAATAGCAGGTCTACTACAGCCTCCCTCAACTGCTCGGTCGTCATGCACCAAGGCCACAGCCGGTTGAGTGACAGCGCTATGTTGTCTTCCGCTAAACTTTCCTTCACTAGCAGACGATCCGTCATCAAACAGCTAATCAGAATCAACAAGCAGTACATTGACCTTACCTTTAGGACAGTTATTAGAGAAAGTCAACAGCAGGTGTACCGCAGCCTCCCTCAGCTGCTCGGTCGTCATGCACCAAGGCCACAGCCGGTTGAGTGACAGCGCTATGTTGTCTTCCGCTAAACTTTCCTTCACTAGCAGACGATCCGTCATCAAACAGCTAATTAGAATCAACAAGCAGTACATTGACCTTACCTTTAGGACAGTTATTAGAGAAAGTCAACAGCAGGTGTACCGCAGCCTCCCTCAGCTGCTCGGTCGTCATGCACCAAGGCCACAGCCGGTTGAGTGACAGCGCTATGTTGTCTTCCGCTAAACTTTCCTTCACTAGCAGACGATCCGTCATCAAACAGCTAATCAGAATCAACAAGCAGTACATTGACCTTACCTTTAGGACAGTTATTAGAGAAAGTCAACAGCAGGTGTACCGCAGCCTCCCTCAGCTGCTCGGTCGTCATGCACCAAGGCCACAGCCGGTTGAGTGACAGCGCTATGTTGTCTTCCGCTAAACTTTCCTTCACTAGCAGACGATCCGTCATCAAACAGCTAATCAGAATCAACAAGCAGTACATTGACCTTACCTTTAGGACAGTTATTAGAGAAAGTCAACAGCAGGTGTACCGCAGCCTCCCTCAGCTGCTCGGTCGTCATGCACCAAGGCCACAGCCGGTTGAGTGACAGCGCTATGTTGTCTTCCGCTAAACTTTCCTTCACTAGCAGACGATCCGTCATCAAACAGCTAATCAGAATCAACAAGCAGTACATTGACCTTACCTTTAGGACAGTTATTAGAGAAAGTCAACAGCAGGTGTACCGCAGCCTCCCTCAGCTGCTCGGTCGTCATGCACCAAGGCCACAGCCGGTTGAGTGACAGCGCTATGTTGTCTTCCGCTAAACTTTCCTTCACTAGCAGACGATCCGTCATCAAACAGCTAATCAGAATCAACAAGCAGTACATTGACCTTACCTTTAGGACAGTTATTAGAGAAAGTCAACAGCAGGTGTACCGCAGCCTCCCTCAGCTGCTCGGTCGTCATGCACCAAGGCCACAGCCGGTTGAGTGACAGCGCTATGTTGTCTTCCGCTAAACTTTCCTTCACTAGCAGACGATCCGTCATCAAACAGCTAATCAGAATCAACAAGCAGTACATTGACCTTACCTTTAGGACAGTTATTAGAGAAAGTCAACAGCAGGTGTACCGCAGCCTCCCTCAGCTGCTCGGTCGTCATGCACCAAGGCCACAGCCGGTTGAGTGACAGCGCTATGTTGTCTTCCGCTAAACTTTCCTTCACTAGCAGACGATCCGTCATCAAACAGCTAATCAGAATCAACAAGCAGTACATTGACCTTACCTTTAGGACAGTTATTAGAGAAAGTCAACAGCAGGTGTACCGCAGCCTCCCTCAGCTGCTCGGTCGTCATGCACCAAGGCCACAGCCCAGAGGCGTATTTACCCTATGGCCAAGAGGGCCATGGCCCGGGGCGGCAGGCTGCCAGGGCCCCGTACGCTTGGTTCTGGGCCCCTTTTTCGATGCTGAACTTCAGTTAGGTACCGGCCCATAAGGCCTAAGAAAGAGTAACAATTTCGAAACGCCACGATCTGGTTTTGTAAATAGTAAACATGAAGGGCGTTTTTTTGTACTTATGCCGCCTTTTCATATCTGCCATTGCCATGTATCATATCACAGAAAGTAAACTGCAATTTTTGCTAAAAGGGAGGACGATATAACCATGCCTGGTTATTCAACTAAGCTCCCGTTTTCAGTCAGTAAACTTAATCAAGTCAGTAAAACCTGATCGTTGAGAATCCGCGATCCGGGTCTATAATCTTTCCTGA
The DNA here is from genome assembly GCA_911728535.1 of Pammene fasciana. Taxonomy (NCBI): domain Eukaryota; kingdom Metazoa; phylum Arthropoda; class Insecta; order Lepidoptera; family Tortricidae; genus Pammene; species Pammene fasciana. The sequence continues at coordinate 9,726,462 of OU452278.1, read as the reverse complement.
TCTTAGCGTTGATCTTGGTTGCATCCTTAAGTACTGTATCAAAGCCTAGGGTCCGATCTAGTATATTTTCTCATCCACTTCGCACCGATTTCGGCATCCTATTTAGAAAGCTCATTCGCTCACATTAACAGATGTTGGGCGGGGCTCCTGACTGCCGTTTTGTGACGGCGTCACATCCCATGTCTTTTTTTCTGGAACCTTGTACCTATGTTAGAATTGCATGTTTAGAATTGCATTTTATGGAAGCGACTGCGGTCTTACTTCCTAACACAAAAGGGAAGGGGCCCTTACCAGCAGTGCCTCGTTCGTTATACAGCAAGTGCACAGACTTGCAGGCAAGAGCTGTTTCGAACTTTATTCATCGAAAAGTAAAAAGCTTAATAGGTCATTAAATCACTTGGTCGGACACAGCCCTCAGCCTGGTGCGGTTTTCGGACACTTTTAATGGTGCCATTTTCGGGGTGTTTTTTACCTCATCGAGTAGCAGAATGAAACCAAGCTCATTTGATAGCTAAAGTGATGCTCTTTCAATATGTTTAGGCGGACAGCCGGCAGCCTGGTCAGTTTCGTTTTCGGACACTGAATGGTGCAATTTTAAAAGGTGCTTTTTCTGTCTGTAGCTGAAATTTACGGCCCTAGGGCCCTACATTAATCAAATTTGATAGGTGAGTGGTTTTTATAACTCGCCATAAATTGGGGCACAAGAATTGTTTTTCAGAACATTTTTTAAGGCTGCACTTCATACAAGTAACTATTGTAACTGCATCCCATCTAGAGCAAATGCTGCAAGACCTTCTCTGCAAGTTTTGATGTCGGACACACAATAAACAGGGACAAAATTAATTAATGTTCAGCGGCGTGAAACGTAGGGTCAATACACCTATTTGGGCCAGATAGCATCCTTGGATAAAAGGCAAACCAACGAAATCGATCGAAGCATCGAGAACACCTGGAAGATCTTCGAATTTGGTCCATGACAGCGCTTATGAAGGGTAATCAATCCATCTACTGATACTAAAGCACAAACTCGTCGACATGTGTTGTGTATCCTGCCATTCCATTCCATTAACAAAGGCTGAAAAGTCCCGACTCAAATTTTGCCAGCGAGCCATGAAGCACAGAATACTGGGAGTTCGTAGAACCGATCAAATTAGGAACACCGAACTCCGCTTAAATCGGCCGGGGCAGAGGCAGAACAATTGAAAAAGGAGATGACGAAACGATCTAGACGCATTTTGTAGAGAGTGGCGATAGTATGCACTAGGCCGTGACACTGACAAGTAGCAGAAGCGAGGGGAGGCCTTTACCCAGCAGTGAAACAAAAATTAAGAAGATATTTTACTGTAAAGTTTTATGAAACCGGAGCAAGTCGAGAGCGAATCAAGAACGGAATCAAAACCGCGGCACCTCGCCCAACGAAATCGCACTTGTTTCGCTCTCGATCCGCTGAAGTTACGCGCCGTAACGTGTAGTGCTGTACCGCGGTATCAATCCAGCTATGCAGATGTGCAAAAGGCGTCAGCAGGGTGTTTTTTCAACGTTTGACAGTACACTAAGGGTTCAGAAAGTTTCAAGAAAGTTTTAATAGTCTGTTTGGTAAAGTAACAGGGGCGGCAAATTTTTCTGGCCCGGGGCGCCAAATTTCTAAATACGCCTCTGCCACAGCCGGTTGAGTGATAGCGCTATGTTGTCTTCCGCTAAACTTTCCTTCACTAGCAGACGATCCGTCATCAAACAGCTAATCAGAATCAACAAGCAGTACATTGACCTTACCTTTAGGACAGTTATTAGAGAAAGTCAACAGCAGGTGTACCGCAGCCTCCCTCAGCTGCTCGGTCGTCATGCACCAAGGCCACAGCCGGTTGAGTGACAGCGCTATGTTGTCTTCCGCTAAACTTTCCTTCACTAGCAGACGATCCGTCATCAAACAGCTAATCAGAATCAACAAGCAGTACATTGACCTTACCTTTAGGACAGTTATTAGAGAAAGTCAACAGCAGGTGTACCGCAGCCTCCCTCAGCTGCTCGGTCGTCATGCACCAAGGCCACAGCCGGTTGAGTGACAGCGCTATGTTGTCTTCCGCTAAACTTTCCTTCACTAGCAGACGATCCGTCATCAAACAGCTAATCAGAATCAACAAGCAGTACATTGACCTTACCTTTAGGACAGTTATTAGAGAAAGTCAACAGCAGGTGTACCGCAGCCTCCCTCAGCTGCTCGGTCGTCATGCACCAAGGCCACAGCCGGTTGAGTGATAGCGCTATGTTGTCTTCCGCTAAACTTTCCTTTGCTGGCAGACAGTCCGTCATCAGGCAACTGATCAGGGTGAGTACCCAGTACAGTGTCCGTAGGGTTGGATTCTGGAATATACTCTGGTTATCAGTGGTTGTTTATGTTAAAACAATTAAATGACAGCGTACAAAAATCAAAAATATGAATGGTAATATGCAACTAAGCTCTATCATTTAAACTGAAACTAATAATATTGAGGAATATATACGATTGAGAAGCAGTACTGATGAGATGATCTATCTCTATTGGAGTTTTATCGCTTTATGTACTGAATACCTATTGCTATTCGATTTGGTTAGGCGTAAAGTTAAAAGTATGCCGATTGTTTATGTGATGTATCAAACGGCTAAAGACAAGACATCCTGGAAAAAAATCCTGATAGAAATAGGTCTCGTCGTATTTTATTTTTATACAAATGACATTAGCTACATGCCTAAAATTTGGACCTTAACACAGTGGAATAAAGTGATTTATACTTACAGTATTTTCGTTCCTGATCACTTCAACGGGCTGCCCCAACACGGAGAGTCTGTCCCGCACGCTCTGCAGCGTGGCCAGCAGGGCTCGCGCGAACTGTCGGTGCACGCTGTATAGTCTAGCACGAGCGCTCACAGACAGTAAGGACGCAAGGCACTAGTATTACTACTGTTGTTCTATACTTACAGTATTGGCGTTCCTGATCACTTCAACGGGCTGCCCCAACACGGAGAGTCTGTCCCGCACACTCTGCAGCGTGGCCAGCAGGGCTCGCGCGAACTGTCGGTGCACGCTGTATAGTCTAGCACGAGCGCTCACAGACAGTAAGGACGCAAGGCACTAGTATTACTACTGTTGTTCTATACTTACAGTATTGGCGTTCCTGATCACTTCAACGGGCTGCCCCAACACGGAGAGTCTGTCCCGCACGCTCTGCAGCGTGGCCAGCAGGGCTCGCGCGAACTGTCGGTGCACGCTGTATAGTCTAGCACGAGCGCTCACAGACAGTAAGGACGCAAGGCACTAGTATTACTACTGTTGTTCTATACATACAGTATTGGCGTTCCTGATCACTTCAACGGGCTGCCCCAACACGGAGAGTCTGTCCCGCACGCTCTGCAGCGTGGCCAGCAGCTCTCGCGCGAACTGTCGGTGCACGCTGTATAGTCTAGCACGAGCGCTCACAGACAGTAAGGACGCAAGGCACTAGTATTACTACTGTTGTTCTATACTTACAGTATTGGCGTTCCTGATCACTTCAACGGGCTGCCCCAACACGGAGAGTCTGTCCCGCACGCTCTGCAGCGTGGCCAGCAGGGCTCGCGCGAACTGTCGGTGTACGCTGTATAGTCTAGCTCGAGCGCTCACAGACAGTAGGGACGCCAGGCATGAGCAGAGACGGCACCAGCGCTCGTCTAGAAAAAGAATCGTAGCATTTCTATATCCCATCTAAAATTATTAATAAAAAGTTCTACCAAACGAAATGATGCCTTCACTTACCGAAGAATACCCAAATTCAATGTAGATGTGCCTATAGTACTCAAAAGGGATTTCTCGATTACTTCAAGGTCTCATCAACAAACATTGACTTAGAGAGATAGGAAATCGATTTTCTATTTTGAAACCGATTATAGAGGTTAGTGTTTGTGACCATCTATTGAACTCTCGGGAAAATGATATGTACATCATTTGGCTTTCACAAGTTTCACTTAATCTTAAATTGGAACGCGATTAGCGTTACCATTTGAGTCGATCAATATTTTATTTACTCTTTATCTTATCTCTTTGATAAATAAAAATTTAAATAACTGACTTGAGTAGCGCAGTAAGTAGATCTTACGCATTATTAGAGAAAAGGTGACTTGGCCAAGATGTCAATCGTTTGTAGAAAAGGAATCGAAACGCTATCCGTCTCACTATCGCACTAATATAGAAGAGTGATAGAATAGAGTTACCGATCGCGTTTCGTTTCGTTTTCAACAAACGATGGTAATTTTGGCTAAGCCCCCAGAAATCGCAATGTTATTATTTTTTGTCGATCGATCTAACCCAATCGACGGTTTCTAATTTGTAGTTCGCATAAAAGACCGATTTTGTGGTTATGAGAAAAATAATTTATCCTACGAGATTTCTAGGTCGTTGAACATAATACGATTTTTTTAACCTCAGACAAATTAAAACAAGGTGGCATTATGAATGACGCCTTAGAATTTCATTAAAAATTTTCACTTTTCATTATGGGGGATGAAACAGTTTGAGTAGATATACAAGCAAACTTCTACCTTACCTTGACTTATGCACATTACCTCGCAGAACCATATTCTGGTATAGCAGCATCAGCAACCGACACAGCTCCTGAACCAAGTACTCCGGCCGACAATCGTTCGCGTCTCCCACGCTGAACAGACTGTCGAAGCGAAGTGCTTTCATGTTGTCCAACAGTTGGATGTAACAGTTTGAGTAGATATACAAGCAAAATAATGCCTTACCTTGACTAGACTCATGCACGTTCACCCGCAGAGCCATATTCTGATATACCAGCATCAGTAACCGACACAGCTCCTCAACCAATTACTCCGGCCGACAATCGTTCGCGTCTCCCGCGCCGAACAGACTGTCGAAGCGAAGTGCTTTCATGTTGTCCAACAGTTGGATGTAACAGTTTGAGTAGATATACAAGCAAAATAATGCCTTACCTTGACCAGACTCATGCACGTTCCCCCGCAGAGCCATATTCTGATATACCAGCATCAGTAACCGACACAGCTCCTCAACCAAGTACTCCGGCCGACAATCGTTCGCGTCTCCCGCGCCGAACAGACTGTCGAAGCGAAGTGCTTTCATGTTGTCCAACAGTTGGATGTAACAGTTTGGGTAGATATACAAGCAAAATAATGCCTTACCTTGACCAGACTCATGCACGTTCCCCCGCAGAGCCATATTCTGATATACCAGCATCAGTAACCGACACAGCTCCTCAACCAAGTACTCCGGCCGACAATCGTTCGCGTCTCCCGCACCGAACAGACTGTCGAAGCGAAGTGCTTTCATGTTGTCCAACAGTTGTATGCAAGACTGGTCTTGTGTCTTGTCGGGATGTTTGCGGTTTGCAGCCGATTGTGAAAGCTGGGTGAGACAGAACACGGCTGCGTCTTGGAAATCTGGAAGCATAATAATATTCTAGTCTATCATTTTAATATTCTAGTGGTCATACATTTTTAACTCATCATATTTTCCAGTCCAATTTCCAAAGGAAGAGGTTCTCAAATCGGCTGTATGTTTGTTTCTTATTACATCACCATCTAGTTGATCAGACGGATACTAATGAAAATATTTAATTTGAAAGGATATTTTCAGCTCTATCAGAATAACCTAACAACATAAAATTCATCAACAACAAAATAAAATTCATCAATTAGTCATTAACATAAAATTCATCTAAATATATAAAAGAAGAAACTGACTGACTGACTGACTGACTGACATATCAACGCACAGCCTAAACCGCTGGGTCTAGAGTTTCCAAATTTGGCATGTAGGTCCCTTATAAGGTCTAGGGGTGCACTAAGAAAGGATTTTTCAAAATTCACCCCGTAAGGGGGTGAAATGGGGGTCCAAAGTTTGTATGGGGAAACAAGATTAGTTAGACTATTTTATTTGAAACTTCACCGGAGTATTTCTAACAATAAATGAGTAAACACGTGTTTCAGCTTTTTTGAAAATTCAACTCCTTAAAGGGGGAAATGGGGGTGAAAAATTCTGAAAATCAATATGGGCATCGTTTCTATGGTTTATCGGGTCGCTGATTACGAAATCAACAACCATTTTATTATACAACGTGGCAGGTGTAAAATATCATCCCCTAGGGGGTGAAATGGGGGTCCAAAGTTTGTATACGGAAACAAGATTAGTTAGACTGTTTTATTTGAAACTTCACATGAGTATTCCTAACAATAAATGAGTAAACACGTGTTTCAGCTTTTTTGAAAATTCAACTCCTTAAAGGGGGAAATGGGGGTGAAAATTTCTTAAAATCAATATGGGTATCGTTTCTATGGTTTATCGGGTCGCTGATTACGAAAACAACAACCATTTTATTATACAACGTGGCAGGTGTAAAATATCATCCCCTAGGGGGTGAAATGGGGGTCCAAAGTTTGTATACGGAAACAAGATTACTTAGACTGTTTTATTTGAAACTTCACATGAGTATTCCTAACAATAAATGAGTAAACACGTGTTTCAGGTTTTTTGAAAATTCAACCCCATAAAGGGGGAACTGGGGGTGACCAAGTCTGAAAATCAACATGGGTATCGTTTCTATGGTTTATCGGGTCGCTGATTACGAAAACACCAATGATTTTATGATACAACGTGGCAGGTGTAAAATATCATCCTCCTGTTGGGGTGCGATAGGGTTGAAATGACAAAATATCAATATAGGAGTCGATTGATGGTATTTTGGGACGTTAATTAAGTACGAAAATGGCATCAATTTAGAAATTTTGGTATAGAAATAATCTAAAATCCGGGAAAGGACATAGGGTAGTTTCTATACCGAAAATCAGCCCTTAACACATTCAGCACCGAGAACCCGACTGTTGGCTTCTCTGTTCGTAGCTACTACGCGCTACATACGAGGAATACCTGGCTACGCGCTACGAGCGTAGCGCGTAGCGCTACGCGGTACGGAAAGTGTTAAGGGGGTGAAAAGGGGATTAAAAGGTTGTATAGAGAATTTTTAACCGTTGAACCGATTTAAATGAATCTTGATATAATAGATAGTTTAAATCCCGGGAAACAACTAAGGGTTATTTTATTGAAAAAATTAACCCGTAAAGGGGTGAAAAGAGGGTTGGAATTTTGTATAGGATTTTTTCACAGCTGAACGGATTTAGATGAAACTTGGTATACAGATAGTTTGAGGCCCGGGGTGAAACAAAAAATAGTTTTTTTCGCGAAAACTACCCTTAAAGGTAAAAAAGTTAAGGGTGAAACGGGGGTTGCAGGCTTATATAGGGAATTTTAAACCGTCGAACCGATTTAGACGAAACTTGGTATATAGTAAGTGTGAACTGGCAATGACTAAGGGTTGTTTTCATTCCGAAAATCATCCCTTGAAGGAGTGAAAAAGGGGTTGGAATTTTTATTAGGAAATTTTTAACACCTGGACCGATTTAGATGAAACTTAATGCTTATTAGCATACATATAGTTTAAGTCCCGAGAACGAACATAAAAATAGTTTTTATTTCGAAAATTAACCCTAAGGTTAAGGGGATGAAATGGTGTTGGAGGTTTGAATGGGGAATTTTTAACAACTGAACCGATTTTCAAAAATCTTAGTATAGAGAGTCCCGGGAAGCGAAAAGGATGTTTTTTGGGTTTCGTACCAAAATGTTAGAAAAGGAACCCTTATGGTGCGACTTTGTTTGTAAGTCAGTGACCCAAAGGCAGGCATGTAACGCCAATTTATTAATTTTAAACATGAATGGGGGGTGGGGGATTTCTGGGTAGGTGAATGAGAAATCAAAAACAAATAACTTTATTGTGTGGCGTATCAAATAAACGGGCTTAATGTGAGGATCTCTAATTAGTATAATTTTAACATACCTACATAACTTTGAAGTTATTAAAAAAAGGTGTAAATTAATCAATATCGGAAACTGTTCGACAGAAAAATTTACAAAAGTTACAGATATAATAGTTATTTACGTATAAATTACAGGAAAACTAATAAGAGTGCAGACAAGCACCAGTCCGACTTAAGACAAAAAAATCGGGGTACGAGTCCGATTCGCACTCAGCCGCCCTATAAATTCTCATGAAATCATGCTGAAAGCGTCTTTTTTCAAAAATGTAATAAAAAAGTTGTTCGTACGAAACCTTTAAGGCGCAAGTGACACCCGTACTGGGGCCGTATTCTAACTTTAAAACACGCACAGACACGATCCAACTTCAATGCAAATCCAATGCAATAACAACACAACACAGCTAACGCCTACACGTTTGAATCAAAAATGACGGAATTTGCTTGAAAACTACTGCGATATGCAACTACAATACAACTTCAATATTGGTTGATTATTGGTTGTGTGTTGGAGTTATGTTTGAGATGGATTGTGTTTTTAATGTATTGTTTAAGTATTTTAAAATTAGAATACGGCACCTTGCCTGTTTTTGTTAATTTCCTAAAATCATTACTTAAAAGGGGTGAAATGGGGGTTAAAAGTTTGTATGGGGCATTTTTAAATGTTGAACCGATTTTGATGAAACTTGGTATGGAGATAGTTTGGGTCCCGGGAATGGGCAAAATTGTATTTATCCCGAAAAACAACGCTTACGGGGATGCATAGCAAAGGGGTTGGAAGTTTTATAGAGAATTATTTTCAGTTGAACCGATTTAGATGAAATAAATATGTTGTTGTATAGAGATAGTTTGAGTCTCGGAAAACGACATAGGATAGTTTTATCCCGAAAATCAACCCTTTAAGAGGTGAAAAGGGGGTCGAAAGTTTATATGGGGAATTGATAACCGCTGAACCTATTTAGATGATTTGGTATAGAGATAGTTTGAGTTCTGGGGATGGATACATAGTAGTTATCCCAGAAGTCATTCCCTAAGAGAGTAAAAAGGGGGGTCAATTACTAATTCTACGCAAAGGAAGTCGCGGGGAAAAACTTTTATTCAAGAGTAGAAATCTGCATTAATCATGATGTACGCGGGCGAAGCCGCGGGCAACTGCTAGTGTGAAAATAAAACAAGAAATAGCACACCATATTTCTTGATTCGTACCTACACGATGAAAGCTGTAAATCAATAAGGAAAACCACGTAAACTTGTGGTACATCTGTACCTAAGGTAGGTACCTATTATGTGAAGTCATTAATAAAAATAAACATAGAACTGATGCAATTGTTCAAGTATTTCACCGAACACTTGTCTGCGCTACAGGAAAATGTATATAAGATTAGTTTTATGACCTGTGACATCACTTTCCAAGCACTGCAGTAATAAACTGAAGAACGGTGTGGACGGTTCAGTGCGTAGCTGCGTCCAGACCGAGTCGCTTGTTGATCGGTCTGGTAGGAGAGAGCCGAGGAGAAGCAATGCCTGAGTACGCGCTGCCAGTGCGTCGACATTCAATTCGTCTGAAATAACGAAGATGAAAAGTAATATTTATTCAACACAACAAAAATATCTATAAAAACATTACGTATCAAGTGGAAAGTAAAGAGATTGTGGCTATCTGACCCCCAATAAGTTTTAAATTATATTTATCATAATCCGAACCGATTATTGTTATTAATTATGTTAATCTTTTAGTATCGTTTTTTCTACTCTTTTGTGTTGTCTCGTCGGTCCTCTGGCCAAGGTCTCTATCACTAGGTAGAGTGCCCAGAAGGCTGGCCGGATTTCCGCGCTGGATAGCTATGCTGATCCGTTGACCAAAATAGTGGCCAGCCCTATAAAAGTAATGTTGTACGATCGGTATGGGATATCAATGTACAATCGTCATCAAATATATCGGAGCGGGCAGGGTACTCAAACATAACTGAACATGCACTTTATAATAGACACCTTGACAATAGAGGCGTTGTTCAGATATTTGTGACCACCTTGGCCGCTCCGATATATCTGATGGCCACTGTACGACATTTGGTTCGAGTTATCAAGGGAGCGATAGCGAAAGTAAATAGTCGTCAAATGTGCTTAGAAAGGTGATAAAAGGATTATTAGTAAAAACCATTATAGTAAACGTTAATATAACATCAATAAAATTGTGATGTCATTCAACTTGATGAATAAGAATACCTAATAAAAAAGCCGAGATAAAAATAAGCTTAATCATGCTTATCTTGGTAATAATAATAAGCAGGCCTGAATGCGCAAGTTAATCGGCATGTTATCAAATCGGAACTACAGGATCAAAAGGTTCTGATCATAATATCAACTTTATTGACCATCTATTGAAAATATATCCATCTATTGGGAATATTTATTATAGTTGGTGTCGTAGACGCGGCGCGGACTCGTCAGTTGTCCGTGGCAGAGCTGCGAGACCAGGATATCTAGAAATATTTACAAACTCACCCTCGTTCAGCGGTGTAAGCGTCATCATCAGATTATGCAAGCAATCCTTGGTGGCGGCCAGGGCCGCGCGCACGCACTTGTGCGGCGCGGCGGCGACCAGCGCGCGGCACGACGCGGCGCGGACGCGGCAGTTGTCCGTGGCAGAGCTACGGGACCAGGAAGCGCATCTGGAAATATTAAAGGCAAGTTTTTGAGCAAGAAATGCCGAAAGACTTGTTGGATCCGAACCTAGGTCGCTCAAAATCATGATTCTTGACCGCTGTTTTAATTAACCGCGCTCGCTTGTTATAAAATCTTGCCAGTCCATTTTAATCTACGTTTAATAACCAGTGGTCCGTCTCCAACAGAGACCTTGTGATTTACTTGCAAATGAGTTGATAACAAGACTTGTGAAGATTTTGCGCATTCTAGCTCCATAACTCAATGATCGATCCTACTCATATAAGAGCGCCGATAGATGGCGATATACGCACATTGCCGCATTTCTAACATGCATGTGTAAGTATATGGTACCCTAAATGTCTTACTTAAACAGAAGTCGATACAGCCCCTGCTCGTTCCACGCCTGCACCGGGCACAGCTTGAACGCCTCAACGTTGTGTAGAACATCGGCGAGCGCCGCGACCAGCGCCGCGGTCGGCGTTCGGCGTGCGGGCGCGCCGTTACACGGCGATATACGCACATCGCCGCATTTCTCGGCGCGTACTTCGAGTTCTGACCGACGCTCGAGTATTGACATTGGGACGTTAGGTTCTGCAAGTTAAATTATTTAATTTATTCATTTTATAGACGGTAATGCTGCCGACACGTTTACTGTTTGTTCTAGAATGTACCATTGGGTTCATAATTGCATATCCAATTTATGTTATGAATGAATTCATTGATAAATTGGGTATGCAATTATGAACCCGATAGTACACAAACAGTTAAAATCGCTTATTAAATCTTCGTATCCCTCGAATTATTCTTCACGAGAACATAAAAAGAGCGAGATTCATGGCACTAGGTTGCTTGTAATGCTTATCGTCCAGTATTTTAATACATCTTAGCAAATTAGCCGAATAAAAGCTTATCACTACATACTATAAAATAAAGTCGCTTTCTGCTGTCTGTCCCTATGTATGCTTAGATCTTTAAAACTACGCAACGGATTTTGGTGCGGTTTTTTTTAATAGTTAGAGTGATTCAAGAGGAAGGTTTATATGTATAATTGCACCCGTGCAAAGCCGGGGAGGGTCGCTAGTTAAGATATATTTCTGACTCTATTGTTCATCAAAACGCTTTAAATATTGTGATGACAAACCGTTAGTTTATAATATTTTAAATTATTTTCTTTGTAGCCAAATTTTTTATGGCTAGCGCAAGATCACGCGCACCTTCTAAGAAAGAAGAATAGTAAGGCAATAGATACGACATGAATATACAGACAAATACGGCCTATTGAGTTGGCGCCATAAATAACGTGGCGACAAGCACGCAAATTCTATTCAACCACATCAATCTCAGTTTCCCAGCTAATAATATCGGTCATATCATATCTAATCTCACGTATGTGACTTTAACACAGCTTGTTTTGATTGTAAATAGTAAATACGCACGAAATCTAAAATCACACTTTTTAAATGTATCAACAATATCTGATATGGATGGCAGCTTAAACGGACTTACCAATGTGGTTCTGGTATTTTGTTTCATTGCAAAACTCTACGAAAGTTTCGATACAAGTTTCCAAAAAATTGTATTCTTGAAGCTGTAGTAAGATTTCATTCTCCAATACCTGGAATATTAGAATATATTATAATTAGTTTGTGCGTAGACACATACACGAACGAAATACATTGAAAATTTGAAAAAAAAACGTGAAAGTGCTTCGAAATGGCCTCATCTCAGCATTGTGCTAGCGATTGCCAGCGCTGATCTTCCGATCTACATTAAGACATTTTGTATGTTTGAATTTTACAGTAGGCTTGCACTTGCAGTTTGTCGCCTGAAGTAGCCTAGTTGCATGTGGATACGGTTACAGGGAAAGGTCGATTGGAAATAAATACATCAATTTAGATTATACATTTACTTTAATATTATAAAACGAAGAATAAATTTCAATTCTATATGTCGTAAGCCGGGGGGGCGCGGTTGGGTGGTGCTGCTGCTGCTGGCCTCTCTCGATAGTGGTGGTCGGATGGACGGATGACCGAGATCAGCAACGGGTGTTTAGGGATTGGTTAGGGACTCTCAAATAGTGACATTATCAGGAATATCAGGGTAGCCTAACACTAAACACATTACACAGGTACACGGACGCACGGTAATGAAATAAAACGTAAACACTGGTTTAATAACTGTATTGTTTTCAAATCTCTTAAAACCAGATTATGGGAGGACAATAAACTACCACCGGTTCGGAAGGGAGCCACTACTGAGAAGAACCAGCGTAAGAAACTCAGCGGGACTTATTTTATTATCTGAAACATTCCTAGACTAAATTGGGTAGATTACACTAATCACAAACACACAAAATACTTTCTAATCACAAAGGCCTCATTAAATCTTCAACTACGAAAAGCATTGACTGGTTTTATAAGGCATTAGGAAAACGAGGAGAGTTCCCAGCTTGCGTCCGTGTGCTACTCAAAATACCATCCGTTACTATACGACCGAACCGACTCGTCTTTTTAAGTCACAACCAAAGCGATACTGACTGCTCGACAATCAAAGCAATAATGAATTCTGAGATGTTGATCGTTCGCTAGTCAAACCGATAATGAATTCTGAACGAATACTAAATCACTACTAAGATACTGTCCGCATGACAGTCAAAGCGATAATAAATCGTCAAGTACTGCGGTCAGTAGTTTTTATACCCTCAACGGCGGGTAGGTCACAACGTGACTTTCAATTATTACCGACGCATTTCTTACTTTAAAGGTGGGTAAATCTAAACGTGACTTTTAGTAACTACTTGCACGGACCAAACTAAGACCACTCCCGAGCAATACCCTGCTCATCGTTTTCCAAACTTGCTAAAAGGTAACTTATTACAACAAAACATCATAATTCTATCAGTTATGACATGTATAGCGTAGCTCCGCAACAAGCCGCTGCTTGCTCGCTCCGACATATAAATTTTCAGAAATGCTTGTGAAACATATGGTTACCGGTTATTGGTTAAATCATACTTAAAATAAAAACAAGTGACTCCCTAAAATATTTTAGTACCTGTACCTACACACTTTTATTGCTAACTGGACTGCCTACTCTTTGCAAGTCTATCAATAATAGCCCGCCAAACGAAGGAAAACTTAGGGGAAATAATTCGTGTATAGGTGAATTTTGGTACAGTTGTAGATAAACGTGTCTTACACAACATACTAAAAATACTCGTGGTTAGGGGCGCCGCTAACGGGGAGAGGGGGGTGCGGTGGCTCATACGAAAAAATGTTCTTCTACTTAATTAATCCACAAATAATTTTCTACAAAAAAGGTTCTTTACACTTTTTTGCTGGGATCAATGTATAATGAGATTTCGAGGAAATACGATAATCACTTTTTGAAAATTTCGGAGCTATTATTTATGAAACTATTAGTTTTGTCTAAAAATTGTATTAGGAAACCCATATTTATATTAAAAGACCTATCCAACGACACCCCACACATTAGGGGTGGAGTAAAAAAAAGAATTTACCCCCCACTTCATGTGTTCGGGAGGTACCCTAAAAAATAATATTTTTTCAGATTTTGTTTTAAAACTTTGTCTGCGTGTTCAAAACACACTCCTACGAAGTTTAACTATTCTAGTACTAACCATCACTTTAGTTAGTTTAGTTAGTGGGCTTCCTTCGGTGCAGGGCTTTAAAACGTTACCAATTCACATTATAAAATAACGTTAGGTAACGGTAAAACCATAAAAATACCTTAGTACCGGTAGTAAAAATGTAACGTTACTTAATAACATAACTTTATGGTAACGTTACCCAATTAACGTTACTTTTTATCGGTAAATTTACTTTACATTGCAGGGCTGGCTAACGTTACCCAATTCACATTATAATAACGTTAACTAAGTAACACTATTTTGATCAGTAATGCTACGTTGCCACACCGCCCTACCAGAAAGGCGCACGCCGCGCGGCGCTAGTTGATTCGCATTGTTGCCACTTCGTGCACTGGCCTCCGTGACACGTTGCCGAGAGTCTTGAACCCTACACATTTCGCTCGAGTCGAATGCGGGTGGGTATTGCGCGACGTTTTGTGTTGACTGTTGGTTGGTAACAGTTTGTGACTTGGCTGTGATTAATACAGGGTGTAACAAAAATACTGGTGATCCGCTTAAGGGCTTAATTGGTATCGTATTGCCAGTAAGAAAAAGTAGGAGAAATTTTAATGTTAGTTTAAAAATTTAATAATGTTAGTTTTAAAATCCAAGATGCCATATACTTTTTTCTTAAAAATCATCATGGTAGTCGCTTTCGAATAATTCGGGTGTGCAGATTACGAAAATAATGTCTGTTTTAAAATCCAAGATGGCGGCCATCGACCTTTTTCGTATAAATCGTCATGGTAGTCGTCTTCGACTAATTCGGATGTGCAGATTTCAAAAATAATGTTAGTTTTAAAATCCAAGATAGCGGCCATATACTTTTTTCTTAAAAATCATCATGGTAGTCGTTTTCGACTAATTCGGGTGTGCAGATTTCGAAAATAATGTCTGTTTTAAAATCCAACTTCCAAGATGGCGGCCATCGACCATTTTCGTAAAAATCGTCATTGTAGTCGTTTTCGACTAATTCGGGTGTGCAGATTACGAAAATAATGACTGTTTTAAAATCCAAGATGGCGGCCATCGACCATTTTCGTAAAAATCGTCATTGTAGTCGTTTTCGACTAATTCGGGTGTGCAGATTTCGAAAATAATGTTTATTTTGAAATCCAAGATGGCGGCTATATATTTTTTGTAAAAATCGTCATGGTAGTCGTTTTCGACTAATTCGGGTGTGGGGTGTGCAGATTTCGAAAATAATGTCAGTTTTAAAATCCAAGATGGCCGCCATATACTTTTTTAGTAAAAATCGTCATGGTAGTCCTTTTCGAATAATTGGGGTGTGCAGATTTCGAAAATAATGTGTGTTTTAAAATCCATGGCGTTCATGCACTTTTCTTAGAAATCGTTAGGGGTCTTTTGGATTAATTCGGGTATGTAGATTTCCAAAACAGGGACCGTTTTAAAATCCAAGATGGCGGAAATAAACAATTTTGTCAAAATCATCATGGTAGTCATTTTGGCCTAATTCGGGTGTGTAGATTTCGAAAATTAATGTCTGTTCTGAAATCCAAGATAGCGGACACTTTTTTCAAAAAAATCGACATGTTAGTCGTTTTTTATTAATTCGGGGCAGTAGAATTCAAAAATAAAGACAGTTTTAAAATCCAAGATGGCGGAAATGGTCAATTTTGTCAAAATTGTCATGGTAGTCGTTTTCGATTAATTCAGGGGTGCAGATTTCGAAAATAATATCGGTTTTGAAATCCAAGTTGGCTGTCGTACATTTTTTCGTAAAAATCGTTATGGTACTCATTTCGACTAATTCGGGTGTGTAGATTTCGAAAATAAAGTCTGTTTTAAAATCCAAGATGGCGGCCATGCACTTTTTCTTTAAACACGTTATGGGTGTCGTTTTCTGTTTATTCGTGGATATAGATTTCGAAAATAAGGACCGTTTGAAAATCTATTTTGTCAAAATCATCATGGTAGTCATTTTGGGCTAATTCGGGTGTTTAGATTTCGGAAATAATGTAGTATTGAAATCCAAGATGGCGGCTATACATTTCATTTTTTATCATGATGATTATGACAAAATTGTATATTTTCGCCATCTAAGATTTTGAAACGGTTCTTATTTTCATAATCTACATCCCCGAATTAATCGAGAATACCCATAACGATTTTTAAGAAAAAGTGCATGAACGCCATGGATTTTAAAACAGACATTATTTTCGAAATCTACACTCCCGAATTAGTCGAAATCGAGTACCATTACGATTTTTACGACAAAAGTATATGGCCGCCATCTTGGATTTTAAAACAGACATTATTTTCGAAATCTGCACACCCGAATCAGTCGAAAACGGCTACCATGACGATTTTCACGAAAAAAGTACATGGCCGCCATCTTGGAAGTTGAATTTTAAAACAGACATTATTTTAGAAATCTGCTCACCCGAATTAGTCGAAAACGATTACCATGACGATTTTTACAAAAAGTTGGATGACCGCCATCTTGGATTTTAAACCAGTCATTATTTTCGTAATCTGCACACCCGAATTAGTCGAAAACGACTACCATGACGATTGTTGAGAAAAAAGTATATGGCCGCCATCTTGGATTTTAAAACAGACATTATTTTCGAAATCTGTACACCCGAATTAGTCGAAAACGACTACCATGACGATTTTTACAAAAATTTGGATGACCGCCATCTTGGATTTTAAAACAGTCATTATTTTCGAAATCTGCACACCCAAGTTAGTCGAAAACTACTACCATGACGATTTTTAAGAAAAAAGTATATGGCCGCCATCTTGGATTTCAAAACTGACATTATTTTCGAAATCTGCACACCCGAATTAGTCGAAAATGACTACCATAAGATTTTTAAGAAAAAAGTATATGGCCTCCATCTTGGATTTTAAAACAGACATTATTTTCGATATCTGCACACCCAAGTTAGTCGAAAACTACTACCATGACGATTTTTAAGAAAAAAGTATATGACCGCCATCTTGGATTTTAAAACTGACATTATTTTTGAAATCTGCACACCCGAATTAGTCGAAAACGACTACCATGACGATTTTTACAAAAAGTTGGATGACCGCCATCTTGGATTTTAAAACAGTCATTATATTCGAAATCTGTTCACTCGAATTAGTCGAAAACGACTACCATGACGATTTTTACCAAAAAGGTGGATGGCCGCCATCTTGGATGTAAAAACTGACATTATTTTCGAAATCTGCACACCCGAATTAGTCGAAAATGACTACCATAAGATTTTTAAGAAAAAAGTATATGGCCGCCATCTTGGATTTTAAAACAGACATTATTTTCGAAATCTGCACACCCGAATTAGTCGAAAACGACTACCATGACGATTTTTACAAAAATTTGGATGACCGCCATCTTGGATTTTAAAACAGTCATTATTTTCGAAATCTGCACACCCAAGTTAGTCGAAAACTACTACCATGACGATTTTTAAGAAAAAAGTATATGGCCGCCATCTTGGATTTCAAAACTGACATTATTTTCGAAGTCTGCACACCCGAATTATTCGAAAACGACTACCATGACGATTATTAAGAAAAAAGTATATGGCCGCCATCTTGGATTTTAAAACAGACATTATTTTCGAAATCTGCACACCCAAGTTAGTCGAAAACTACTACCATGACGATTTTTAAGAAAAAAGTATATGGCCGCCATCTTGAATTTTAAAACTGATATTATTTTCGAAATCTGCACACCCGAATTAGTCGAAAACGACTACCATGACGATTTTTACGAAAAAGGTCGATGGCCGCCATCTTGGATTTTAAAACAGACATTATTTTCTAAATCTACCCACCCGAATTAGTCAAAAACTACTACCATACCACGACGATTTTTACAAAAAAAATAGCGAAACTGAACCATTAAATAATACATTGCCAAAAAGCAAAAAAATATAATACGTGCCTAAAAAAGAAATACCTAACAATTTTACAACACCATCTTACATCTCCGTACCATAATAGTATCGACGCAAGTAGTAAAAGAAAACATCACGAGCGGCAGCGGAACGGAACCCTACACTGAACAATTGAACATGGCCCGACATGCTCTTGGCCGGTTTTTAATAACTCAATTTGGTTTAATCACTCACTAGGACGCCGGCGCGGCGGCGTCGTACGTGAATGAACACTCGTTCGATATCTAACGATGGTATCCATCAGTGTATCTAAATAAGCTGCTATTCTACTAACGTTAAATAATAACGTTAAAATTATTTAACGATACCTTTGAGTTAACGTTAGCTCTATGCATTAGCTGGTAACGTTACAATTTTTTTACCGGTAAAAAGTAGTAGAAGTAACGGTAAATGGTTTAACGTTAATAACAACTTAACGTTAAATCTGTTTGACAGCTGTAACGATACCAACTTTTTAACGGTATTTAAAGCCCTGCTTCGGTGAGCTATAAGGGGTATCCGCGATCGCATATTTCACTAGATGGTATCACCACCGTGGCGAGACCTGTCGCCATGTCTTTTTAACAGCAGCTGTCAAAATCCAGCAACAAAAAAAAAATATTTGGTGGATTTTGATAGCTGCTGTCAATATTCTCATTGCTTCTCGCGATCTTTCGAATGAGTCCTAACACGGCATGGTTGCATTGCTTTCTTGAGGAGTTCGTTAAGTCACCTTACGACTGATCATTAGATCAGCTCCGTATTAGTTTACTGCATTCACATGTAAATTTTGGAAGTACTTATATACAATTTTAGCTCAATCAGACACCGGGAAGAGTTTAAAATTTAGTTAGTACATTTTGAAACAACAAATATACGGAGTTACGGTAAATAAAAGTGTGTATTATAGGAAACGCTCAGTTCAGACATAGAAATACTGATATATTTAAAGTGATTAAATAATATTTTGACACAGGAAAATAACAACGCTTTAGAATTACATAATACTTAATATAAATAGTCTATTCACATGTTATCTCAACATAAACAATATATCTAAGCAGGTCATAACTTGCGAGTAAGTACATCATTAAAAACAAGTAAATCATAACCACAATTACAAACCTATAATAGTAGTCGCCTTGTCTACAGTCATCCAACTCTCTTGTATGAATAAATACATTATCGATTTATTCAAAACGAGATTCACAGTGATGCCCTTTCCTACTATGAGATACATGCGGGAGAGCAATGAATCATAAATACTTAGTTTCACTACATAATCATATTTATTTTTACTCGCGGGTAAAACCCAACTCATTTTCGTTTAAGTGCGCATTTCACACATAACTGAGAACATTATTTATAGTTATCGCTTACAGTAAAGAAAACTTAAAATACCTAAACTATCAGACTTAAAATTAGGCGGTATTTTATTTATAAAGCCTTGAATTCAAGATATATGCCACCCTTGTTTTTCAGCATTACACTTCTGGGGTCGTATTCTATGCGTGTAGTTCGAGCGCTCGGCACCACCTCTAGCTTGCTCAGCATGGCCGCCAGGCCCGCCACCACCGTCAAGTAAGCGAACCGACCGCCTGCAATATATATTCACATTATGCATAGTTCAAATGAATAAGATATACATCAGGATAGTTCAAAGTCCAGCTCTAAGATTGATTACTATCACTAATTTACTTATCATAACATCGAGGCGCAATGCAGTGTTTACAGCCAATTTTAAAACAATTATGAGAATGATACATTATTTTTAAAAATATCGATGCAAGAACAAAGGATGTTTGTATAAAAAAATAAGTATCACAGCATGAGAGCATTATTGAAACAATGATGCATACCTGGGCAACTTCTCGGTCCGCCTCCGAAAGCAAAAATGGCTGGTGGATTTGGATCGTTAAAGCGTTCTGGATCAAACTTGTCAGGGTCCGGGAAATAGCGGGCATCGCGCTGCATGCACTGAAGTGGGATGAGGACGGAGTTTCTGAGCTCTAGTTTCAAGTCAGTCCCAGAGAGCACACAAGGAGATGTGCAGAGACGAGTCACGAGCGGCGTCGGCGGATGCAATCGCAGCGTCTCTGTCACCGCGTGCATAGTAAACTTCATAGCGCTTACCGCCTCATAGTTCAAACCACTATGCCTTTCCATGCACTCCATTATCTCCTCTCTAATTCGATCTTGTAGCTCTTTGTCTTTAGCCAATTGGTACAGACAAAACGATAATGTAGTTGCAGATGCCTCTAGCCCAGCCAACATGAATATAAACGAATTAGATGTAATTAGGGCATCCGTCATTTCAAACTCTTTTTCAGTCTCTTGAACATTCAACATCAGCTGAAGGAAATCATTTCTTTGAACGCCGGAGCGTCTTTCTTTGAGGACCTGGTTTATGGCAGACGTGAAAAACGCTTCAACGTCTGGAGCATAACTCCTCAAATTTAACCACTTGAATAGTCTCGGGAAAAAAGTCCGACAGTAGCGTTTCAAAATGGTGGCGCGGTCTACTTTAAACATTTTCTTTGACATTTTCAAAAAGGGTGATTCTGGGTCCTTCAGCGATCCGGGGTCGACACCGAAAGCGCAGCTTCCTATAACATCTGTAGTGTAGCGACACATCACTTCAGGAACCTCGACCTCTCCGAGAGAATTCAGCAAGACATTCCTGAGATTGTGAGCGCACTCTGATATAAGCGGGAACATCCCTTTCATCTTAGCTGATGAGAATGTTGGAGTTATGATCTGCCGCATAGCCTTCCACTCCGCACCGCTCATATTGGCCACATTCCTCAATAGCGGCTCCCGTCTGGTATCCGTTGCCGATGTTATTCGATCACTAAAACTAGCAAAATCCGTTGAAAATATCGTCTTTGCTATTTCCATATCCAGCACCAGCAGCGTCGGCCGACGCGCTTGGAAGATGCCGACATACTTTTCGTTTTTGTATTTCTCGTAGAAATATTCTAACATCTTTGCATAGCTGCGTCGAGATGTAAGAGTCGCACCAAAGTTCCCGAAAATAGGACATGGTTCGCGGTAAAGTACTTTCCTTCGTAGCCAATATTTTCTTCCATTTGATGCGTAGTGAAAAACCGTAAGAAGAACAATAAGTGATAGTAAAATCACTAAAAGAACAACACTGAGCCACATTGCGCACTGATTTTATCTGATTGTAGTTATTGTTTGAAAATTAAATGCAGATTATCGCACGCCGGCGTTTCGAGCGTGAGTAAACAAATGCAGGCGAGACGGCGTGGCCTGCGGGCGAGGTTCGATGCTCGAGTGAACGAAGTGTGGAGCGGCCAACGGCTAGATAAGCCCTACCGAGCGCGAGCGCCGGCATACTTGTTTTATATACAGAGTAGTGTATTTCAAACAGTATTTTTTTAACGCGGCCAATAGCTAAGTGGCAATACACGCTACAAAGGGACAGCTACTCTATCTTCCTAAACACTTAGTTACGTTAAAGTTTTTAACTAATTGCTAACTGTTCGAAGACAGGTTACTGTTTTAGTTCTCATACTGAGATGCCGGCTCGCGCACTCAAGGCCGCGAATGTTGACGTAGCGCGCCCGTGACTCGCATATACGACACCTTAACTTGTTTGCTACGCGGACCATTGTATTCTGGAATAAATAGCTCCAATAATGACCATCACATTAAGTATGCATTATGCTTGCCGGTCGACGCTCAACGACGAATCTTGCCAAAAATACTTAGTGGGTACGTGATAGCAATAATGATTACTGACGTGGGCTAGTTTTTGTTTTCTATTTTTAAACCGCATCCGGTGTAATAATGTTCCAGGGCCATAAACTTTGAGTAAAGGGGTAGTAAGTTTCACAACACTGAACATAAATTATTTTCTACGTATTACGCGAAACTATAAAAGTCATAGTGTTTATTAGTTTTAAAGAAGTCGCGGGAAGAACCTACAATCACAAACGAATACGTGAAACCGTCCAATTTTGCCCGTTTTTTTAACATTTTCTCAGGTTCGGTATACTTTTTAATGTGCAAATACAGTCTATCTTGTCATGGGATTGTGTTGCAACAAAGAAAAAGTCCATTTTTATAAAAGTTTTCGAGCAATTTGATATTTTCATGGCGGGCAAAATTACCTTCACTTTCGTCCATGTTTGCCCAATCTCGGTATTCGCCAAACTATAGCACTTAGAGTACTTATGCGTAAGGACAATGTATAGTTTTGGGGAAAATTGGCTTCAATACATTACAACCGATATAGAAATAACGATAGATTGGTCTAAAAAGAGTTGGGCAAACTTGCCCGCCAACTTAGGATGGTTTTCATACAACCAACTTTAAGATATTAGGGTTGTCAAAAACCTGTATGATAATGTTTGAAAATTTATAAAACAGTACTCATAAAAAAATCATCAGTCTCACAATTGGTGGATTCAGTGATATTGTCATCAACAAATGAAAATAAAACCTAAATCTTAAAACTTAAAAGTATTGTTGTGTAATGTTATATTTAGATCAAAATTATATTTGTTATATTTAAATAAATTCAGTAGGTATATTAAATCAGTTCCAGTATTCATAATATTTGATCGGATGAATAACGTACTAGTAGTACACTAGTAGTTACGTGGTGGCGCTGATTTTATCTCATACATATTGGCTCTGAACTAGATGGCGATAAATATTTGGAGCCTCAAAAAGTTCTTAGACTATGGCCGTCTACTATATATTTAAGTCTATGGTTTTAGTAAAAGTACCTATGATCAAATATTACGCGCCACCTAGTTACGAATTACGTACTAGTAGTACACTAGTCGTTACTAGGTGGCGCTGATTTTATCTCATACATATTGGCTCTGTTTAGGTGGCTCTGAACTAGATGGCGCTAAATATTTGGAGCCTCAAAAAGTTCTTAGACTATGGCCGTCCACTATATATTTAAGTCTATGCTAAAACTAGAACAGAAAAAGTGACAACCCTTGTTCATATTTTAGAGCGGGCAAAATTGGCCGATACAGTTGCGGCTTAAATTGCCCAACGTCATAATTTACGATTTAATTTAAGCAAGTCACTGGACCGAAAGTAGTAAGTAAATGTTCAAATAACTTGTGTTTACATTATACAAAAACAAACACTCGCCTTTGTCTCCGCCATTTCACATTTCGCCCGCAACAAAACACACGGTCACATCGACAAGCTTTTACAGCCAACTGAATAAGGTTAGACCTAAGCGCACTTCGTAGTGGTGCCATAAATGTATAACCTATTTTCTACTATTACAACCGAAAGTGACTAAAATACTGTTTTTTTCGTGTAATTCAAATATTAAATTATATTTTACTCAGCGGGCAAAAATACCCTCAAGGGCAAAATTGGACGGTTTCACGGTACTTTATCTTTACTTAGGTACTTGGGAAATTTATTTCGTATGAAATGTGTAAGTGTAAGTAAATATTTAAGAATTGTTGACTGTATTGTCCGTGTGTATCGTGACTTCATGATTCATGACCTTATTTTTGCAGTTACAAAAGATAAATTTGTACCTAACGCTCGTATTTAAAATAAAACCGGACGGTCATTTAACCTAACTTTAGTATGTTTAATATGTATGTATAAACATTGTTTTCGATTTTTATTTCCTATTCAACATTGTTGAATAGGAAATAAAAAAATTATATTGTTTCACATATTTAAGTACAAACAATAGTTAATAAGATAAATAACGATCAAAGATACGTAAATGACAGACTACTTATCTTTAATACTACAATGCTACTAAGTAACGTTGCGGGCATAACATTGTTATTGGTTGTTGGTTTAAGAACATCGTGCCACCTAAATTTCTACTACAACTAACCGATCTCAGGTCAAAAGTAAGTAAATTTACTTCATGTAAAGTGTTAACAAATGTCGCATCTCCACGGCTTGCATAAAAATACTGCAATCATTCTAATAGGTAATACATATTGCGAACTTTGTTGGTGGATGGGGTCTAAGAGGCATTGTAAGTCCTTCTATAAGATGATCTATGGTCAAGGATCAGTTAATTTACTTGTAAGTGTTATCGTATGTCGCACTGCCCCGCTCAGCGGCACCATTGAAAACTGGCTTGCATACAAACACTGCAATCAATAAGTAATGTCGTTACTTTGTTGCTGGTCTCGAGGCATTGTAAGTTCGTTTATTTGACGATCTCTGGTCAAGAGTAAGGTAATTTACTTGTAAGTGTTATCGTATGTCGCACTGCCCCGCTCAGCGGCACCATTGACAACTGCCTTGCATACAAACATTGCAATCATCCTAATAGGTAATGTCGTTACTTCGTTGGTGGTCTAGATGCATTGTAAGTCCGTTTATTTGACGATCTCTGATCAAAAGTGTGTTAATTTACTTGTAAGTGTTAACGAATGTCGCATCATTCTGCTTAGCGGCATCATTGATAACTGGCTTGCGTACAAACACTGCAATCATCCTAATAGATAATGTCGTTACTTTGTTTGTGGTCTTGAGACATTGTAAGTCCGTTTATTTGACGATCTCTGATCAAGAGTGTGTTAATTTACTTGCAAGTGTTAACGAATGCCGCACTGCCACACTCAGCAGCACCATTGACAACTGCCTTGCATACAAACACTGCAATCATCCTAATAGGTAATGTCGTTACTTCGTTGGTGGTCTAAGCGCCAACTAGCAATTAAATAAATGAATTGCAGTGGTATTTGTGTTTTGAGAAGTTGGTAATTTGTAATTTATTCATTTCAAAAACATTGTTGCAATTGCAAATCAGTAAAAAACTATTTTTTATCACAATATTTTTTATGTTATGCTTTTATTGCTCTCGTGTACTATAGATACTGATAAAAACACTCTCAGACTTACAGTTTTTTAGATAAGTAATACAATATGCAATCATTTTTTATTGGCCATAGATTGCAAATCTCAAACGTCACGCACTGTATGAAATGATAAATGGTGTATTTGATGTGTATTTGTTATCAAGTTTTCTCGTTATTTACATCACAACAGACTTCGATAACGATTTCCCTGCATGCGTTAGAAGCACGTTTACCGGCCAGTATTTATGTAGGACGATCAATAGAACCGCAATTTACTGGTACACTCTCATTATATCGGTATAGATGATTATGGGCGAGTTATACGAGAGAAAACCCGGTTTGAGTTAATATTGTTGCATGGAAAAGACAAATAGTGGTAGTAGTAAAACACTTTTTAGCACTAAAACATTGGACACGAAATAAATTTCATTTCAATAAATATATTACTACATATAAAGCTACATATACAATTTACTATACGGTGTGTAAGTCTAATACGGGCGATATATTAAACCATACATAGAACTCATAAGTGTAATCATTAATTAAGATGTTTTTTTAATTATTATTTTATATATTTAACTTAACTGTGACCCGATAATAATTTTTTGAAAATTTTATCAGCAGCAATGTACTGTAAACATGGTATTGAAAGTAAATGTCAACGACAGGGCTTGTAACCGTAACCGAAATCCATAGTAAAAACCGGTTTGTTTTTTCGTTCTTTTCGTTCTGTTTTATACTCAATCGAAAAATCCTATAATTTGAAGTGAAAACTATAATAAAACATCGTGTTTTACATAAAAACCATAAAAAAATTAAATATATTGGATCATTTCGGGGTTTTTTGCATTAACCGGTTACAAGCCCTGGTCAACGAGCGTTTAACGCGAGTGTGTTTGCATTACATTGCGGGCCGAATTATTTTGTATGGATAAAATTTTAATTGCAATTCTAAGTCAAAGTTATCTAATTACATTTCTTATGTCCTATACTTTACATCGTTAAAAGATTCGCCCGTATTAGATTTAACACTGTATACATAACATTTGGCACATACATACTTTTTTTTAAATAATGATATTAAACTTCGTATTAGCATAACACGTACCCAGTTATCGTCTTTAAATTGAGCAAGTTTCTGTTGTTTTGTGATATAATAATGCAAGTTCTGAAAACATTTATTTTGTGTTGAAATATGATAATAGTTACTGGTTTTTGAGCGTACGACTTGAGTGTCTGCGATAAAATAACAAATCAGGCGGACCGATTCGCGGAATACAGATATCCGCCTGTATTACGACCTGGTCACGCTACATTCCAAACGAAACGCTTCTAAATGTATATTTGAAAGTGAAAAACGTGTTCAAAAACTTTGTTTTTAAAATAAAAGCCTTAACATTATGGTTCCTCGTTTTCTAAAATAAACACGCTAAGCCTTAACGTTGCTGAGTATAATAGAAACAGTACAGTTTTTTGAAATACCGATTACTCATCTAAGAATAGAATTGAACGTCAATCAACGACAATAAACTCGATCAAAGAACGTATTCTGGCAATTAATAATCAATAATTCATTCGTGTGTAATCCCAATGCGATAAATAAATAAATTGGTTCTATTATTCGCTTATTTACGGCCACTTTAGCTCAATGGGTGTGGTATCACCACCCGCTAACTCCTATTTAAGTTTGAATTCCAGTAAAGGCATTTGTATGTGCAATTAACAGGAATTCTATTGTATCTTGTCTTAGCTATTAAGCCAACTTACTATTTTACTTGCCATTTGTAAATCTGGAGGTTTTAAGAAATTGCATCATGATGCTGTAGAGTAATTTCAATGAATGACTCTTGCCTTTAACGATAGAGTTTGCCCGTAAAGCGAAGTGTCGTGGTTTATATGGGAACTCGTACATTTTACGGGGCTTTTATTTATTTATTTAAACTTTATTGCACAATACAAGAAGGTACAAATGGCGGACTTAACGCCTTAAGGCATTCTCTACCAGTCAACCAATGGGCAAAACAGAAAGATGCTTTTCTTTCCGGGCAGACGGGCAGACTCTATAAAACAGCTCAAGAAATGGCCCAATTTTGGCCAAACCTTATAGACACACTATCCTCCCACCATTTGTATCTCAAGAAGGATTTTGCCAGAAGATTTTACGCCACCTGCGTAAGTACGTTTGCTCCCACGCACCTTAGCCGCACTGTACGCTCGGCAGGAGCCGCCGCTGAGCAAGCGGCATCACTTAAGAGGGCCAAGTACTCTCTACTGTCTAATTATTTGTTCATCCCCCTTGCTGTCGAGACTTCGGGGTGCTGGTGCGCGGAGGCCAAGGTCTTTCTTGGGGAATTGGGGCGCCGCCTGCAGGAGAGAGGCTTGGACCCCCGCTCCGGGTCGTTCCTGGCGCAGAGGCTGTCCATCGCGATTCAACGCGGTAATGCGGCAAGCGTGACGGGCACCTTTGCGCCGGGAATGATGCGGGGTGGTTTATTTGAGTGATTGAACGGACTTATATTTAATTTTTAGGTTTGGACATATTGTTTTTTATGATTTTGCCAGAGTACTATAAAACTGTTGTAAATAAGGTTTGTGTGTTTATTGTAATACTCACATCGGTATAAGGCGATGGACGCGAAGCCAAGATGGTCAACAGGGTAGCGGCCGCAGCGCGCACCGCGTTGGCTTCGCGCTCGTTCGAGATGATGCTCACGGCGTATTGGGCCATGGTGTCCGATGGGATAGCTACATAGACACATGAGTGTAATTAGATTTACATAGTATTGTATGAAAAAAAGATGACTAATATGCATTTCATACACATTTGCTTATGGGAAAATTAATTCTTATACAATTTTCACAATTACAATCTGATATTATGTCCAAGGCCCTAGATCCCGCGGCAGGCCTAAGATGCGCTGGCTGGATGTCGTGAAAGCGGACATGGCAGAAAACAAACTCACACCTAAGGATGTCGAAGGCCGGGCAAACTGGAGGTTATGCAGGAAAGCGGACCC
Organism: Pammene fasciana; assembly: GCA_911728535.1. Classification (NCBI taxonomy): domain Eukaryota; kingdom Metazoa; phylum Arthropoda; class Insecta; order Lepidoptera; family Tortricidae; genus Pammene; species Pammene fasciana. The sequence goes on along the minus strand of OU452278.1, from coordinate 9,698,519 downwards.
TGGCACTAGGCTGGGAAAACGCTAAGCCGAAGAAGAAGAAGACATCCTGATATTATTCTAAATCACGCCTCGCTCCAACGCTGCTACCAACACTTGATTATACGTTGAAATTGTTAATTGTTATTGAGACAGTACTGTACCCTGTATTAACTGCGGCATAAGTTGCGCATAGCGCGCCAACTGCGCTATAACGCGCAACGCGGCTGCCCGCAGCGACGCGCGCGCGCTCCCCGCACAAGTCACCATGCAACGCACCGCATCGCCCGACCACGCCTCGCTCCAACGCTGCGATTAAACCTTGGTATAAAGTCTTAAGATTTAGAGAAACAAATGAAATGTAATCACAACAGTCACAACACAGGTAAAAATGGTAAGGTAATAAGAATTACCATTACTTCTTTCCACGGAATTTGACGATCAGTGTGCGAGTCACTAGCGCGTGTGTGTTCGAGATTCGCAGTAGAGAGCTCACCTGCGGCGGTATGCCCTCCTCGTCGATCTGCCTCATCATGGCCAGCAGAGCCAGGACGGCGTCGAGGCGGCACGCCTGTCCCTTGCGGCCGCTGCCGGCGCAGCACCCGCTCAGTGTGCGAGTCACTAGCGCGAGGCAGGAGTCGCGCGTGTCGGAGGACAGCTTGCAGTAACGCGAGTTGAGGGCGTATCGTATACAACGCATCAGCTCGTTTAAATACCCTAAGAAGTTCAAGTCAATTAGAGATATCGCCAATAAGGAAAACCAACTTATCAAACAAGTTCGATATAAGTTCAGACACTTACCAAGCATATGAAAATTCCTCAAGTCAACTTTTTCCAAACACGCGAGCAGTATTTTGACGAGACTTTCCAATCTGCTGCTGTCAAAATCATCATAGGTTTCCAGTATTACGACGCAACGGAGCAACACTTTGATTATGTGTATGTGTAGCTGCGTGATTTCTATATTGTCTTGCGCAGTTTGTTGAGGGAATAATCTGTCGCGGCTCAACAGGGCTATTATAGATGTGTCTTTGCCCAGAAAGCAGGATTTGATCCAAGCGTGTGCGAAACCTGGATTATAAATAAAGAGTTAGGGGAATCAGGAAAGATTTAGGATCCCATCAAGTAACGACAGTCAAATAAATACTACCTTCGCTAGGCAAATTATCCATGTATGCGACTATAAAGTGCAGTAGAGCGATTAGAAGCGCCACGTCACGGGGCGACGCGGGCGGCGCGCATAGGAACCGGCGCATGTGGTGCCACGGCAGGGCGCCGAAGTCTGCGCACTCTGGAGACCGCTTCACCAGGTGAGTATAGCTGTAGAAGAAAACGATAATCACCTAATGGTGCCATTGAATAGGAGATTACAACGCAAATCAGGTCTTAAAGCGAGCTTTGGATGAATTGCGTTAACAGGCGCACAATCCCTTCCTTAGCCCTGCTGCGTCTGCCTGCCTGTTACTTGCTCACGCCTACACCACTGAACCGATTAAGATGAAATTATGTTTAGAGATAGTTTGAGATATATTTTATAACGCAAATCAACCCTAAAGAGTGTGAAAAGGGATATAATGTTTGATATCACATCTTATTTTGACGCGGGTTAAGCTTGGCTGCGGTTTAAACACGCGCGCTTATGTGGCGTTTTTCGGCAGTCTAACCGCACCTTTAGATCTTCATTTTAACATATTTTATTAATTATCCTATGCCTGTGTTAACCACACCTTTCAAGGATATCCAACGCCCCGAAGACTTGCTTATGCGCCGTTGCATTCTCCAGCGCCAGTAGAGCTCTAGTGGCCTCATGGACCGGCGACGCGGTCCGCAACAGCGCGAGATCGTCGGCCGTGGGGCGGAGGGCGAGCGGCGCGGGGGGCGGAGCCCCCTTGAGGACGCTTGAGGGGCTCACCCAGGCGCAGAACCAGCGCACGCGGACCGCGGCGCGCCAGTCGTCTTCGGATAGTAACCACTCTAAAAGAAAATTGTTGAACGATTGTTTCAATATTCTCAAAGACTAATATGAAAAATAAACCATTTAAAAATAACTGAGCTGTTCGCCGTTCTAACGTAGGTAGTGCCAAAAGTACTGAGCCGAAATTATGAAATACTTATGTCAAATTTGTCGTGCTTGACATTGTCTTCTTATTTATTTACCCAACTTTGAAAAAGGAGTAATAAAATAGGTAATATTATGCAAACGTAATATTGTTTGAGAATAGGACTTATTACGCACAACAAAAAGCACGTCTAGCGATTTTTCCATTTTTTTTCAAAGCATTACAAAGAGATGTTTTGCGAATGAATAACTGTACGTCATAAACGGTTCTTCCGCTTACCTACAATGGAGTGTTCAGCATTAGGACTAGTACTCCAGTAGCTATTCACGTTGAACGGCAACACAGTCCGGTCCACGACACTTAAAGGCAGGGCTGGCACCTGGCAGCGATTGGCATCTAGCTCCTGAAGCACGAACCCTGACCACGCTATCAGAGCCAGTACTTGAGTTGACATCAGCACTGCCGAGTCGTTCGCAGGAAATACCAAAATAACTGAAAGAAAAAGAGGAATTAGAATATATCTTGAAAAAATGTGTCAGACGCATGATAATGCCAGACGATCCTGACGATGATAATGCCAAAAGAAAGAGTTATTGGTTATAGGAGTTTACGTTTGTACGATGTAGGTTTACGAAGTTGTAATTTAGCGCCAATAATACTGAAACGGATTTTAACACACTAATTGAAGCCCCATGTAGCATAAATTACATTTTGTTGTATAATCTTTTTAGTAAAACGGCTCTTTATTAACTCATGCTATTTTTTTTTACTTTGATATTAAGAAATAAGACCCCGCGAGGTATACGGGCGAATTATTTTCTATTATACTGCGTTTTTGTTGCGTTCTGTGCTATGTGCTGTTAAACTTTTTGAGACTGTTTATGATTTTCTTGATATATTTCGAGTAAGATGATATTAGGACTCTTTTGTTATTATGTGCTTTATGTCGTATGGACATCATGCTATTTATACATGCTTGTTATTTGCTTCACACAAAATAGGCGCCCTAATAGGGAAACCTGCCCGTATTACAATACAATACAACTATAGTAATACATACTTGCAGCGGAGTATTCTGCTTAGGTACGATAAACATAACGATACGAAAAAGAAGTTCTTACCTCTAATCAAAAGTGCGGGTAAATCGTGTATCTTTGGCAAGCTATGCCGGCTAGCGAAACATACACTGTTGAGTATTGATACGCAGCTAATGGCACACTCTGGGAAGGCTAAGTAGTCATCCACCAACAGGGACATTCTGAAAAATATAGTACAATTAACATGGAGTAGTTACAAATTCACACGCTGGCTGGGTCGCCATGTGATGGGACTTAACTAATTGTAAGTATTACTTACAAGTAGCTGTATGCTTATATTGCTTATCACACAACATGAAAGTGTCATACGCATGAATACTGACAGAAGCTATAGCGAAGTTCTGCGAAGTATTTGGTACAATCATGACATAATGAATGGTTTTTCAATAAAGTACCGCGTTTAGACCACGAAGCTTGCCGAATGACCTACGTATGGTACGAGATACAAATTACGAGTATTCAAAATAGGCCATCTGACTATATTTTGGTTCTACCGTTTCGATTTTACATATATCTCTTGGTAATGCATGGTTTTTGCGCGGCAGAAAGAGCACCGGTAGCTCCGACCGCGCATTGGTTTATAATATAATAGTATGGTCAAGTATTTTTCAATAAATATTAAAGGCAGCAGTGGCGGCGCGTGTATAGAATTCGATACCCGTCGGCTTACCTAATTTTCTGGCACCTGAACAGTTTTCCTACAGCTCATGAAGAAATTTTAAGTCATATTAAGCTTCGGCTCGCCTATGAAAAATTATGAGCAGCCGCCACTGAAAGGTAGATTAGGCCGGTCCTCTCCCGTCCATCAAAAAGTATGCTTTTGTAGTTCTGTCTACAAAGTGTTAACTCAAGCATGAAATTCAACGAGTACAAAAAAGCTGTATTATTAGTTCAAATGCTGACATTGCCGTCGTGTGTTCTTACCGAAGTATAGAAACAATGAGCTGTATTCCATCGCACCGCAGGAACGCGTCATGCGCGCCCTGCTGCCGCATCAATACTGATAGTTGTTGCAGCGAACTCCTGCGCAGCGACGGCTCTAAAGCTGGCCTTACGGATGACCGGGTCGCGTATTCTGTACCATTTTCGTCTAGCACTATATCTTGCTTCAACACGTCGAGGATTTGTGAGAGACCGGTCACCTGTAATGGGATTGAACGAAATATTCGAACTCGCGGAGCGTAAGCGAAGTGAGTTCTTACAAGCAACTCCAGACCGAACTGTCACCCTGGCTATTGGGACGTCTCGTCATTTGGGTGGCTTTTTGATTTCGATAGTTTGTCTGACGATAACTTTAGTTACGTTTTTCTGATCTTTATGAAATTTCTTGGGGCTGTAGCAGAGATACATAAAATCTGTAATTTCGTATATGAGCAGGATCGATCAAGTGACTATGGAGCTAGAAGGAAAAAAAAAATCCTTCTTGGGGTCTTGTTATATTGGTCCACTCGTTTGCAAGTAAATCGCGAGTTCTCAGTTCGAGGCGGACTACTAGTTTATCTTCTATTATCATTGACGGATTAAGAAAATGCCATAATGCAACGATGCGCATTAATCATTGATCTTCCCTAAGTAGAAGAGATCATTTCAAGATTATCTAAACCCTTTTATTAAGTCTTGTTATTGATCCAACAAACAGCTGAGACTGCCCTTTTGTCACGCATTTTTGGTTATAGTTTTATATACACAATAATAGTGATAAATATAGGTTAAGTTTACATTGTGATTTGGTGTAAAAGACCCTAATTGTAATGTTTTTTTCACCTCAGCAGTTCGAACAAGCCTACTTTCCTCAATCCCTGGAGTGACGAAAGTGCGACTTTCATCACTCCAGGGAGTAAGGAAAGTTGCGACTTTTCTTTCCTAACATTTTACTGTGAAATAAATTGTATGGCAACCATATACATAAACGCAATATTTCACTGTAAAAATAGCAATTTCATAATTTTTCCATACTTTAAACAGGGCAACTATGAAGCCATGACGTCACGGCTTTATATCATTTTGTTAGGAGCGTTTTGAGAAACAAAAGCAAATCACAGACTTTAAGTCTCTTTTCTGTCTTTTATGTTGATTTAAGGCAATTGCCCCCATATAGACATTTTTTGATCCTCACAACAAATAGCAATTTCATAATTTTTCCATACTTAAACAGGGCAACTATGAAGCCATGACGTCACGGCTTTATATCATTTTGTTAGGAGCGTTTTGAGAAACAAAAGCAAATCACAGACTTTAAGTCTCTTTTCTGTCTTTTATGTTGATTTAAGACAATTGCCCCCATATAGACATTTTTTGATCCTCACAACAAAACGAATCGAATGATACCACGCATGAAAAAAAATCATCTAGAATCTTTCACTTACTCGGGACTCAAAATCAACACTCGCAAGAAAAACCAACTTTCCTCTCTTGTTGCACAAATAACTATTATACGTGGCCATAAATGATTTACTTACTTTACTTATTTACTTTTACACTTTGTTTTTTTTTTCCTTAAACAAGCCTTAGAATTGAAAACCTAGTTTAAAAAAAAAAAGGATGACATCAAATTAAAATTTGACTTACCTGGTGACTGTTTGATGGGGAGCTAGAGTAATCAACATTGAAGCTCTCTGGTTTTATTCTTCTTAACGCGTTCAGCAGTACGTCTGAACGTAGGGACTCTCTCGGAGGTAAGTATCTAGTGTCATCTGAAATCATACAATGTATTAATGTAAGTTTATTCTCGTAGACTATAGCTTGCAAATTGAACCTTAAGTTATACGTATCAAGGTTTATAAGGCACCATGCAGCCGGTAGGGCTGGTGCGTTGAGGGATACCCGTAAATTCTGCTATCTCGGGACCTAGAGACTATAGCTTGCAAATTTTAGCTATGCCCCATAAGGTGTACAACGCACCTAGTAACCTGCAGATTTGGAGTGCAGCCTCCATCCGTACGGCCACACACTGTACGAACAGCAATCTCACTAGGCCCATCATGTTCTGATTATGTCTTTCTTGCAAATTGAACCTTAAGCTATACCCCATAAGGTTTACAACGCACCTAGTAACCTGCAGAGTTGGTGCGCAGCCTCCATCCGTACGGCCACACACTGTACGAACAGCAATCTCACTAGGCCCATCATGTTCTCCGACGCGCAGACGCCCATACACTCCGATATATCTGGTTCTAAGGACTTGCATATTGCTTGCCCTGGGAAAAAATATATAGATTAAATTAAGTCGTTTATATTTTTTGGTCTAATAAATAATAGGATAGAAAGACGTTTTATTGCGTCTGGATCTACTACAGATTAAATACATTTTTTTTACATACGGTACCTGGTTTAGACCTGAAAGTAATGTAAATATATATCAAAACGAATTAATAATATTTAATATACAATATAACATTGAATATACAACATACAATCAAAACATATTCCAGGAAAACTGATAATAGCTATTTGTGCAACAAGAGAGGAAAGTTGGTTTTTCTTGCGAGTGTTGATTTTGAGTGCGATCTTGAGGATCTCAAGAATGCGAGATGTAAAATAACTTTCTTCTCGTGTGACACATACCACTTTTCACCTCAGTAGTGAGAACATATTAAAGTTAAAAAAACACATTTAATTACATTCCTGAATGAAAGGAATCATCATTATGACGAAAAGCTTCTAGAAACAAAATTTCACTCCCTGGAGTGAGGAAAGTAGCAACTTTCGTCACTCCCTGGAGTGATGAAAGTCGCGCTTTCGTCACTCCAGGGAGTGAGGAAAGTAGGCTTGTTCGAACTGCTGAGGTGAAAAATATATTGCTAGGAATACTAGTATGAACTTATAATTTGGCCAAGAAGTTTCTCACTTAAAACATACACAGGGGATCATATCATCATTTTCTTACGCTACTATAACAATTATAAATGATATAAATACTTGGTTATAGTTATTTTCCTCTACTGTCACAGCGAAGTTTGATTTGCTAGACTTTAATATTTTCATGACTGTAGAAGTGGGTAAAATATACCGACCAATTTCCGTGTCATGTGCCGCATAGACATGCAGCAGTGGCAGGATGGGTAGCAGACTGGCCAGAAGTCGCCACCAACAGCTCTCACTCAGCACCATTCGGCCGCGGAGCAGGTATAGCATAATATCAGTACCACTTGTTTTCACCTGGGGAAAAGGCAATTTATTTACCTTACGCATAAGACATTAGAAGCGGACCCGTGCAAGTTTAAAGCTCAAAATCGAATTAAAAGCGGGATTCATTGCGTTCATTTATTTTTATTCAAATCAGTACAAGCTTCAAGCGTAAGTTGTGTTTAAGTTGGACACCAAGAACTCCAACGGCGAAAGCCTTTGGAGTTCTTGGTGTCCAACTTAAACACCTAGCTTTAGATTTCTTGCAGCAATCTAAAGCTAGTTCTTATTAGTAACTTTATTAATAAATAAACAAATAAAAACTTACATAAAATCAGAAACGTTAAAACCTTACCTCTTTTATATTGGAGGACATCCCGTGGCAACATATCTCCGTCATAATACTAACATCACAAAGCAGTGAAAGACACTTCTCGTTGTCAATCTGGCTTATGTCTTCATCCACCAACACTGACTTCACCATATCAGCCATTCGACTGTAAAACTTAATGGCAACCCATTTTACATTATGAGCCATGAGACTTAAGGCTATGCTTCGAGCCATAGTCCAATCTTCATTGCTCAAGTCCATGTATCTAGCTTTTTTCAATAGTATATCAGCCACTTCGTCCAAAAAGCCCTCGTTTGCGTGTATTTCTATGACTGGTAAGGATTTTTTAATTATCTTTAGAACTTGTTTGCTACTGCGACACGAGTTTTTGTTCTTCATAAACTTAACTGCCTCGTCCATGGATCCTATGAGCCTGGATAACTCTCGATATTTTGTTTTGAATTCGTTACTCGTCGATATTTTAGTATTCTGAAAGTAAAATACCGCATAATAACAATTATCATATCAAAAGACAGAAAATTATTAGGTGGATAAAAAGATAAAAGATATTTATTCTTTAATTTAGGCACATTACAATGCACTTATGAACGTCAGAGAGAAAAAGAAACTACCACCGGTGGGTCCACGCTGAACGAGCCGCCTCGCGAGGAAATTGCCGCGCCAAACGGCACGGCCAGTTAAGACGCGCCTCAGCCGAGGCAAACGCACGCTGCAATGTCTCGGGCGAGGCAAGTCTACATTGGCCGAGCTGCTTCGCGAGGCAATTTCCTATTCGCGAATAAAAACACCTCGCGTCAAAATCATAACTAATTATTTTGAATAACAAATTATTGCGATTCAATATTTTCCTACGGTACGTGATATGTATGCCTCAAATCTAGATACTCTTTGTATTAACTAGTTCACTTACTTGTAGCACCTCACACATATGATCTAAGCTTACCTGTAACACCTCACACACATCCTCGCTCAGACGAGGATAGAACAGTCCCAGCGCTGGGTCGAGCTGCGCGGCCTGCAGGGCGACCATGAGCGAGGAAGGCGGGAGGGCCGAGCGTCGTGCCCAGCGCAACAACTGCTCTGCGCACCGCACTAGACGGAACCATGCTACTCGATGATGACTTAGCTCTGGATAGTTGGTATATGATATCCTGAAATCGCAAAAGTATTATCTGACGAATCAGGCATAAAAAAGTCAATTAAAATTCGAATTCATTGACAGCTATAAAAGTGTTACATTTTGTTTAGACAGTTTTAGTTTTTAATCACACAATCAGGGGCCGATTGCTAATACCTATTAGTGGAAGCCTCTTGCCAATCCCACTTATTAGAAAAAGACTTCCGCTAATAATATTAGTTACAAGTTGTTAAGCAATCGGTCCCAGTACCGTTTATTTATAAGACCCGAATAAAAACCAAACAGCACTTTTTTTAATAACAACTGCGCATCTGAAACCTATGGCTAACTCACTTGTATTTCGTCATCAGATCCCCGAGCAGTCTCATGACCATACAACTTTTATGCGCTATATCTCGGTGCGTTTTAGATGAATGGTCAGAAACCCAGAAACTTTCCATTACGCATTCCAGTATGAGCTGGATCAGGGACTCCACCAGGCTCAAGCACGTGTTTAAGGTTTTCTGAAAGAAGAATTCATGTGTGTGTGTAATTGTGTATGTATCTGTATGTGATATTTACGCCTCATCCACACACTCATTAATAGACCTTATATAAGCTCATGTAAGGGTTATTTAACTTAGAATAAAGCAGTACTCCGAGCAGTGTTTCTCTCTACGTCCCACGTCACATGGCGATCCTGCCATAGCGGCCTCGACCTGCATTGGCGGCAACAGACGAAGTGACCAAATAATTAAATGCAACATTTGCATCAAATTTTGCTACTAGAGGAGTGGAATGTGTTACGTAAATGCTTAGTTTGAAACCCGTTAAGTTGTGGCAGAAGGTGCTACGTATTCGAATATTAGCAGATGATAATAATATGCGGACGAATTCAGTGAAAGGACCCATTTTTTTGGCAGTACACATAGATACTTCTTTCTTTTCTTCTTCTTTCTTTCACAAATAGATAATATATAACGTGTAGTTTTAGGAAGTACATACTAATAACATAATAACTACATATCCACAAAGTGGGACCTCTTTCCCTGCACTGACACATATGTAGATTTTGTCTAACTCTTACCACATCTAAAACTTCGCTTTTATCCTCCGGATCGACGAGCACCACGCTTCTAGCCATGATAGTAAGCACCGCATGACAGGTTTCCAAAGCATACAAGGGCGCCGGCCACTGCTTCAAAGCTGCCAGAGAATCATTCTGCATATCGGGAGAAACGTTGCCGGCTAGCTCTTGAAGCTCTGAGTTTATACCGTCGTCCGGTTCCTTGGAGTCTGTGATCTGAGGAAGAAACAATGAGATTTAAAGTGATAACTTTCTGATTAGAGTTATTAGACGCTCTAAGCTTTCTAGCCTAGAATGTAACGATACTAACGATGGAGTTAGAAAGAGATGATGAAGATGAAATTTTTTTAATGTACCAGAAGGCGCTTACGTTGTACGTTGTATAGATTCAATATTGTATTTGAACAATAAAAGTGTAAGTGCCGGCTGCCAAATGGTACATTTTGATCTGGTCTGGACTTTCACTTTATGAATAAGCTACACATCCAAATCGCCATTTTGAATGGGACCATAATACTATAAATTGAAAAAACTATGTTACATAAATTACCTTGTACGCATCGTTAACAAAATCAACGGATGATAACTCAAAGACTCTCTTATTCAGGGCTCGGGTGATACTCAGTAGAACTAGTAACGCCTCATTTGGACGTCCGCCCTGCCCCGTGTCCGCCATCAGAAGCAGGTTCTAGAAAAAATATACAATCAGAAGCAATAAAAACTGATTTCAATTGGTGCTCTAAATGGTAGGTGTCATTATAGGATCCGCAGAATTAGGTGGCGACTGAGGTCATAAAACTTCGCTTTCACACTTGCACCGCCACGGCAAGAGAGAAGGAGACAGCGTTATGAACTCAGTCGCCACTTAATTCTGCGGATACTATAGACTTATTTTAGATACCTACCTACAAACCGATTCGACTAAAGGAGACTATGAAAACTGCGTTCCGAATTCGCGCGTCGACGGCGCATTTTTCATCCTATGAAGCAGTTTGTTTGCGCTTGTATCAATACAAATGCGATTCGTACTCAAGTCAGACGCGGCTTGTAGACCTTTATAGCTACATCGATGCAGAAGTGCGTCAGCATGGCTATCATGGTTGCAGTTTTATCGCCTACCGGATCATTCGTCACTTTCGCACTTATATACTTGTTAGAACGTGACAACTACAGGCAGGTGACAGGCGATAAAAACACGACCATATTAGGCTAGCTGTAGCGATAAAAACGCGCTTACAACACGCCGCCAAAGATACCTGAACAATAGCTGGCCGATTTAGAAATATTTCCGGCGGAAAATCCCGCAAGAACACGTCACAGATGAAGCGGCAGCATCGCCGCGTAGATTTGAGCAGCTTCAACGCATCTTCTACCAGAATTACGGTTTTGGAGTCGGATGACGTCAGCATTACCCACGGGAACAGCAGTAACCGGATGCCGTTTTGGTCTTTGGATCTGAAAAAACACAAGTTTTATCCATCAAAATTAACTAATTAATCAAATTATATTTTGCATAGCTCAGAAATGTCACCGAAGGTAATGTATAATTGAAATGCCGAGATATCCCAGTAGTCAGAAGTTGTTTGTAAGAACTCGCTTCGCTTACACTCTGCTCAGTAGATTATATACTAAAAGCATATCAATAGCAAGTAGAATGCACATATTTCGTATGCATAAGTTTCATTAAGTTACCTTTGTAGAACAAGATAAGTCGTAGGCTTCCCAGCGTAATAAAGCTATTTACCGCTTAAGCGATTTGGTTCATATCTGTACTGTAAGCTTATGAGTGATAATAAAATTCTTTAATCTTTATTACTTATTAGGTATACTTACTCACTGACGGGGTCTTCATTAGAAACCGAACCATCTCTTGATGATTGGTAATCATTTCTTAAACCACTCAAATAGTCCCGGTTTGAATCTCTACCACTTTCAGAACTGAAAAAAAAAAGTTGAAATTATATCTGACAACAAGTAACTCCCTAATTTTTTTTGTACACAGTTTTATAGCTGACTGTACCTAGTAGCATTGTCATGTAAACTATGGAAGTATACCAAATTTCAGCTCAATCAGACACCTGGAAGTGGTTGAAATTTAACTTACAAGATTTAATGAACATAAATAAATAAACAAACAAATAAGGGGTCAAGCTAAATAAAAATGATTTTATTATATTTAAAAACAAGTGACTATAATGTAATGATGTGATCTATTTTTAGAATCAGCTTAAAAAGTCCTTTCATTTTATACAACACACTATAGGTTTTAGAAGAAAATTTTTTTTTTCGTATACAATAAAAAGATGATATCATAACTCCTCTCGGTTTTATTAAATTTTTTTGGAGCTACGGGTCAAATTGATTCATATGGCCTAAAGATCAATCGTTTCAATTTTCATGCTTTTAACACCATTCGCAGCGTTTTTAGGCATACCGCTAGGACTATGGGCCAAAGAGAGATATGTTTGGTGCAGGCTAATTATTTTCTGTTGTTGTTTGGTATGTTTACTTTCAATTATTTTGTGTTGTTATTGATTGGTACATTTAATTACACTATACCCGACAGGGGTCCTTAAAATAAAACAAATAATAATACAAATAGAAAACTATTACTATGTAAAACCATTAAAGGAAAAATAAAGGCTTAAATAAATAAATAAATAAATACATTTAATTACAATTATTTTATATTGTTGTTTGGTACAGTTACTTACAATTATTCTATGTTGTTGTTTGCTACATTTACTTACAATTATTTTGTCATATTAATATACCTTAATCCACTTTAAAAATTGCTTACCTAGAAATAGAGGGAATAGTCAAGCGAGGCACATCCACATTGCTCTCTTCCACTGTATTGAGAAACTTGATACTCTCTATCAGCTCTTGGTAGACGCCGGTAGCATCTTGGTCTATTTTAGGCTTCAGTGCATCCAATTTAGCCAGAATTCTCTCTACTCCATACTCTTTGGCTATATAATTACCCGCTTTTGTCTATAAATTAATAATTAAAATTACAAAATATTCAATTCAATGCACTTGGCTAAAAAGAAGGAAAATACAGTTGTATCTAATAAACTATAACTACTTAGAAATATACTTATATTAAAACTAAATTAAAAACTAAATATTAATAAAAGCCTTATGTAAACCAATTAAAACTAACTTAAAAATACTAAAAACTAAAAATCTATTTCTAAAAACGGCCCCTGTGGCATAGTGCCGAGGACGCTGGCAGCATTTCCTCGCTGAATCGCAATGCTAATGCGTTGAGCGAGGAAGCTGCCAGCTCGTTTGTCCCCTGTGACCTCAACCAGCCGTTAAATATATGTATGATATTTACCATTAAAGTACTAAGTAATAATTGTAGTGCCTCTCGTTGGAGCGTCGGTTTTTGAACATGGAACCAGGCCAGCAAAGCCTCCAAGAGCTCACGCGTACCAAACAACTCGTCCTCAATTTCCCAACCCAAACGGAGCTTAGCGGTCAATAACTGCAATGAACGTTCGCGGATCTCCTTTATAGGATGACCTGAAAGAATTTTCAAGTAATATATATAGCGAAAGTAGGATGTAAATAAATATAATGAGAAGCAAGTTCACTCACCCAATTTCTTAATATAATTTAATAAATATTCAGTAGATGTCATGGTTAAGTCTAAATATGGAATGTACCGAGCACTAATTATCGAATAAAAAATCTATAACTTCCAATAGAGAAGCTGTGATCATTTATTTTGTGTAAATTGTTTACACATTTTTGAAAATATAACGAAATGTCGAATTGACATGCCAGCTGACGTCTTTTATAATGTAGGGCCATAGTAATATTTGGCCGGACCAGCAAAATAAATGCAGTAAAAACTCTAATCGTAATGAAATTTGAACGTTTTTAAACGTGTCTCAAATATGTTTCCATCGTTAGTATTGCCATATGCCTTACTTTTCGCGTTTTCTACGATTTTTGCCAGCTAAGCAAAATTACATGAAAGGAAATTCTATTTAAGGGTCAAAACACACTTAGCGGAATCACAGCGGAATTAAGCCAATTCATAGACAAAATGTCTATGGTAGCTGATTTTTTGTATGGAAGCCATAGAAAAATTTCCGCTACTATAGACAAATTTCCGCTACCATAGACAAAATTAAGCATTTTGTCTATGAATTGGCTTAATTCCGCGAGGAATTCCGCTAGGTCTATTTTGACCCTAAGGCTCAAAACACACCTAGCGGAATTTTGGCAGTAATGTATGGAGGTTTGTCGATGGTAGCTTAAATTTGTCTATGGCCTCCATACATTACGGCCTCCATTCCGCTAGGTGTGTTTTGAGCCTTTAATTGTTTGGTTTTGAGTTTTCACACCATGAAAGAAAACTAGAAAAAATATATTTTTTAAACGTATGTTTTACAGCAGAACGATTGGAAAGGACTTTATAGAATCACATTTTTTTGTTAGGGTCGCCACACACCTAGCGGTTTTCCTTGCGGAATTACCGGAAGTAGCGGAAATTTGTCTATGGTAGCGGAAATTTGTCTATGGTAGCAGATTTTTTGTATGGAAGCCATAGACAAATTACCGGAAGTAGCGGAAATTCATAGACAAATTAAGCATTTTGTCTATGAATTTCCGCTACTTCCGGTAATTCCGCGAGGAAAACCGCTAGGTGTGTGGCGACCCTTAGAAGACTTTTCTCTAGTATTTCCTAATTTAACATTAGGCAACATTTTGTTATGTCACATTGACAAAGACAAAATGACAATATGGCCTAATCCAACAGTCGGATACATGGATACTTTGGCACTATCTTTTGTGTTTATTTAATTATTCCATAACATAATCCATGAAACTCCAGATTTATTATTGCGGTAGGTTAAATATGTGTCTTTTTTTTTCTTTAAATTAGACTTATGTGTATTTTTTTACTTTAATATTCAAGTAACCTTACTTTGTAAGCCGACGGGCAACAGTTGCAAATTTTCCATATTGGTTACATACAGGCATTTCTCCTAATTTGTATGATTGTCTCGATATGTATTTAGTGTTACTGCACAAAATCTTTGTAAATTACAGATGGCTGATGTAAAATCATTGTTGAAAGAAGCAAGGAAACTTATTGATGAAAATAACTACGAAGATGCGCAGGAATGTTGTAAAAACATTCTACGAAAGGACAAACAAAACTATATAGCACTAGTGCTCCTGGGGAAATCACTACAAGATGCTGATCAAGCTCCGTTGGCATATCAGAAGGCTATTGCAAGCAAACCAGATCACCCATTAGCCTGGCATGGCCTTGCCCACTATTATGAACGAAAAGATGATGAACCCTCAAAGTACAAACTTATTACTGTCTATGATGAAATATTAAAATTGCAAATAGAGGAAGAAAAAGCTTTAGAGATAATTACTAAGCTCGGGCAACTTGGCTGCAATCTAAAAAGCAATGAAGCTGCTACTAGCCTTCTCCATTTTAAAGACAAAGCAAGTGAGGCGAAATTAATAACAGCAGTAGAAAGACAATTATTAGAACTTCTTAAGACTGGTATTTCTTGTAAAGAGGATGACATACCATCAATTTTAAAGGTTTTAGATCAGCTGTACATAAATGACCCGAGCAGTTCTCTTGAGTTACTATATGCCAAAGTGATTCTTCAGAAAAGTGACTATGCCCAATCAGTTAATGAAATTATTGGCCTTCAGTTCTTTTCACAGAATGTTGTGTTACGGGAGCTCCTCTGCAAGCACATATGCAACAGATATGTTAAAGATAACTCATTCAAAAACATACCAATAGAAAATCTTGTGGACAAAATAATAGAAGGTATTGAAAATTCCAAGTACCCTGGCTTGCTGAAATGTATGATTTGTTTTGAAAAATCTGAATATTTAGAAGCTTATAAGCAGTGTGTCCCATTAATAAACTATCAGCAAGCAGACGTCACGGAAGCAACATTTATAATAAAGTGTGCCATGATGCTAGACAAATGGGCTGTTGTACAAAAGTTAGCTACAAATTTCCTCCCTAAAGCCAAAGAAGTAAACTTTGTCCTGGATTTGAAAAGATTCTTATTTTTATCACTTGTGAAACAAAGAAAATGGAGACAAGCAATTTCCACTGCATCAGAAATACCCCTTGATACTCTAAGCATTAGTGAGCAAGCTATTCTGACAGAATGTTACATTGAAACTAATGAAAATGCACAACACATCATGGAAAAGCTTCAGTCAAGTGAATACTATCTTCAACTTCAAGCTTTATTTTTACTGAAACAACAAAAATTTACTGAAACTGTAACACTTCTTCAGGACATTCATGATGATCCATTGTGTTTGTTCTACTTGGGCAAGGCACTCTGGAAGCTCAAAGAATATGAAAAGAGCCAAATAAATTTACTAAAAGCTGCAAAACTTAACCCATACCATCCAGAAACATTTCTATATTTAGGTCATTTCTATCATGATTACAAGAAAGACTTAGAAAAGTCAAGAAAGTGTTATGAAAAAGCACATAGTTTGGACAGTACCAACCCCAAAATAACTAGAAAACTAAGTGAAGTATACACAAAATTAGAACTGAAGGAAGCTGATTTTGAACTACTGCTTGATGCAGAGAAGAACACACAGGAGTCTTGGTTAAATTTCAGATTGGGGTTACACTATATGAGTAAAAGATTGTGGGAAAATGCTGTTGTTCAGTTTAGAAATGTTATCAAAAGCGATCAGAACAACATAACTGCCTTTGAATGTTTAGCTGATGCCTACTATTCACGGGGCTCCTACACATCAGCATTGAGAGCTTACAATAAAGTGATGACTGCCAATCCTAGCAGGAGCTCTCACTGTTTTACAAAAATAGGAAACATACATTCTCTCTTAACCCAGTATGAGGAAGCAATTGACACATATGAGAAAGTCTTGAAGATTGATACCAATTCCATGCTAGCTTTAAAAGGTATTGCAGAAACATGGATGAGAATTGCCAAGAAAAAACTAATGGCTAAAGTATATGGCAGTGCTAGAGATTGTGCTCAGCAGGCTATAGATTACCTCATCACAGCATTGCAGAAACAAAAGCAATTTATCTGTCTTTGGAAGATTTTGGCAGATACTTTAATGTTTGTTACCACCTTGCCAAATAAATATTCCTATGTGTATATGAAAGATTTACTTGTGCAATCTGATGAGAATATACAGACACTTCAAAAGCTTGACATCTTTCCAAAAGCTATTGCATGTTACTCTCTTGTTGCTAAAAAGAACCAACAGTCTGCTTCTTACGAGTTAGCATCAACTTACTTTACATTCTATCAAGAATCTCAGAAATTGGTTAACTGCCACATAGCATATAAGTTGACTCTCCAATGCATCAAGGAAAAACCATCACATTGGAGGAATTGGAATTTGCTGGGGAAAATATGTCTTTTTATTAAGAAATATGATCTTGCACAACATTGTTTTGTCAAGGCTTTACTTGTGACTCGGAAGTGGTCTGTTGCCAAAATTTGGTGTAATTTGGGAACCCTATACTTAAAGTTAAATCATCATAAATTGGCTAACTACTGTTTTTGGCGCGGACAATCCACTCTACCTTCTTATCCTCTGAGTTGGATTGGGCAGGCAATGATTGCAGAAGTCATCAGAGAAGAAGAAGCAATGGATCTTTTCAGACATGCTTCTCGTCTTGGCTACCATCCTGAGAGTGCACTTGGCTATGCTGACTGGGTGTGCCGCTCATTGAAAAAGAGCAACAACTACAAAGAAAATTCAGAGTTAAAGTATGTTATAGATGGTCTCCATGCAATTCCATATGCTATAGATCTTGTTGAGTGGTACTCTACATTTGAACCAAACAATCCTTGTGCTTGCACTATTCTAGGGATCCTCCAAGAACGTTTTGGACTCATCAGGGCAGCATTTAAATCGTTTGAAAAAGCATTGCAGTATGCAGATGATGAAAATAGAAATATCACCTTCCTGAATATGGGGAGAATATTGATGAGAATGGAGAGATATGATGAAGCAGTGAAAGTATATAAAGCAATAACAGAAGCCAGTTTGGACTCTACATGTGGATTAGCTCTTGCCCTCTATAAAAAAGGTCTGTATGAAGAATCATATGCAGCGTATGATGCAGCTCTGCATTGGTTGAGTAATGAAGATGATGATAAGGCAGACATTCTTGTTGCTATGGCTGGTATTGTCTACATGTATAAAGGAGCAGATGATGCCAAAACTTTACTTTTCCATTCCATCCAAATATCACAAAAGAAGCCCACACCATACAGCTTATTTGCAATTTGTTCATTGGGACTTATACATTCGGATCAAAGTCTTTCTAAGCTTGCTGTGAGTGAGATGCAAAAATATGATATGGATGGTAACTTTGGATTTGACATTGGTTTCCTGAAAGCGTATGTTCTCTTATGTGATGAAAACATTGACGGAGCTATAAAATTGCTTAGTGATTCTCTTCATGATCACCCAAGCAATGCATTGTTGTGGTTTTGCATGGCCCAGTACTGCCTCAGAGAATCTAATAAGAGAGCCCAGGTGGCCAGCAGCTGTGCTCAGAGAGCCTTGTGCTTAGCCCATTATGGGGAATGTAAATGTAACCCAGCTGAAATAATCGCTACTGCCAGCATTGCTGAGAACTTTGCAGGCAATCAAACCAAGGCATTATTATTGGCTAAAGAGGGATTGCACATGTATCCTAATCATTCAGAAATCTGGGCAGCTCTCTTGTTCTCACTTTTGCCGCACAAAAGGTGGACAGAAAGGAAGGACTGGTTATTAGCTGCTGCTGGTCATATGCGACGGCATTTAGAAATATCGCGCTCTCTAAGCAGATGGGTTAACCTTGTAGAAAAGAAATTAAGTAGGTAAACAATTAAGAAATGTTTTAATGTATGTAATGTATTTTTGATTTGCCATTTTGTGCTTTTATATACTACAAGCAATACATTTTTCGCCTTAAGTAGTGACATTAAGAGGAGAGTTAACAGAGTGTATCTAATTATCTATAGTATATTATGTAGGTACAGTCAGCATCAAATATATTGCAACAGCTAGAGTAGCCAAATAGTTCGTCATACCATACAAAATATATGGTGTGAAGAACTATTTGATCACTTTGGCTGTTACAATATATTTGATGCTGACTGTACTATTGAAGTTACACAAATGATAATTCCTGCATGATACAAATAATGCATTTTAATTATACAACAGTATGTGCTGATAGAAATAAATCTATTTTTATGTTTTTGTATTGCCTATGATCAAATATAAAATACAATAAATGCAAATAAAACAATTGTTTTATTGTTTGAAGTCTTAATCACAAGTTTTTACATTTGCCATGCCATCAGAAACTCTTCTATATACTGCAAGAAACTTGTCGCCATTGTTTCTTGTCACCTTTTGGCCTTCTTCGGTGCTTTCATAGAGCTTTTCCACAATTGGGTCCATTTTCTAAAACAAACATATTATTGTAGTTCTTACTACTTTATTGTTGCAATTATAATTTTGTCAGACCAAGACAACAAAGACTACTTACCAACTCTTCATCTGGTATTTTCTCAAATAAAGGATGCTCCTCAAAATGAGTCACCATCCATTCATGCAAATCTTTTACATCTGTGATAGTATATACAATTCCCTGGAAGAAACATCATTTATTTACATATCATACTTGTAATTTTTTTATTTATTTAAGTCAGGTTGACCTTGGTATTTAGACTTGCAAAATTAATACAAATAGTTTTATGGTAAAAACAAGCAACAATATAAAGGAGGTACAGACTAGCAAGAGTTACCGAAAATATGGCTCGTGAAAATTTAAAATAATAATAAATAAAAAAATAAACAATAATTTTCACAATTCTAATGCAGTGTTGGATAAAACAGAACAGATTTTTAAACTTTGTATATTGAAGATCTAACTATACTTAACCTTTTCAACGCCAAGAGCCTTTAAAGTGGTTGACTAACTGTCGTGCCTACCACGCCAACAACCACTAAAGTGGCTATGGCAGACGCTGTTAAAGCAATTTTACTGTTGACAGATAAGGTTTAAATAAGTTTCTCACTAGTTGAGATGTTGGCGTGAATGTCACATTTTGATGCGAGAGAGAAAGCGTTGAAAAGGTTAATTATGAGAGATGGAAAATATGGAGAACATGAGATTACATGTAAAACCTGAAAAATGCCCCAACTTGATTTGAAGTTTTTTTTTTTTTTTTTTTTTCATTTATTAAGGAGCTTTTTCGATAAACGAATATGTCGCCCCGTTAGGAGAATACTTAATTAACAGAGTTTGAAAAAATAATAATATAAGATTTGTATCACACATTTCTGTCCTTCAGACCGCACTTAACAATATTTAATATTTTTTCCACCACATCAGACATCGGATTCGACAAGAAAGTATTACATAATCCAACGGAACTGTCTTTAAAAAGCTGTCGCCTGGGTCCCTCATTTCGGGCACACTCCATCAAAATATGATACACATCCTCAATACGATTACATAAGGTGCATAATTCCGTGTTAACTTTACGCATAAGGTACGCGAACTTATTCAATGGAATGTGTCCGGAACGCAATCTTAACAATAAAACGAGGTCCTGTCTACACAACGTACTATTATCAATCCAAGGTGAATTAAATGGCTGAGGCTGTATAGTTTTGAACCAAATACCTTTTTCATGAGACCTCTTATCAAAATATTCCTTCCATAGTACGCGGCAATTTTTTTTAACCAAATGTAAACAATCATTATACGGGGGTAGCAAGAAGAATTCGATACCATCACTGCACGCCTGTTTTGCTAATAAATCAGCTGTCTCATTACCACTTATACCTACATGCGACGGAATCCACTGTAATATAATAACTTTAGACATCGATTTTAAGTCTCGAATTAATTTAATTATTGTGTAGGCTATCGGAACTCCTCGAAAGGTCGAGGTGCATCGAGCCAGATGTTGCAGAGCACTTTTAGAATCTGTAAAAATAACGAATTTGTTCGAGTCGATGGATTTCACGTAGGATAAGGCTTCAGAGATAGCAATTAGTTCGGCTTGCATTATGGATGTGTTGCAGGTTATTTTTAGTTTTAAATTATAGCTGTTCATTTCATCGAAAAAGGCCGCCCCAATACCTTGACTATTATCTTTAGATCCATCTGTAAATATTTTGTAAAATGTAGAATACTTAGCCATTACCTCGCTGCAAATTCCATCGACTTCTGACCTATCAAAGTTTCGTTTCGCTTTGTTAAACGTGTCAATAAAATAAATAACGCCGCCCAGGTCTATGTTATGAATCCAGGTATCAAATGTGTACATTTCTAATTGCTTACTAGAGTGAATAGGTATATCTTTTAATTGATTATGCGATGTAATGAGTAACGGTATTTTTCTCCCCCTCCAGTGTCTGCTATTTTGTATAACATGCAGCTGATTTATGGTTGTATTTATGGGGCAGTTATTGAATGATCTCATTTTAAGATAGAATTTTCCTGCTAGGTAACATCTGCGGATCTCAAGCGGAGGAAGGTGTAATTCAACTTCCATAACATGGATCGGGGTTGTTTTTATGTAGCCTCCTATCACTCTCATTACTTGATTTTGTACCCTATCCAATTTAAGAAGGTTGTTTTTGCAGCTGCAGTCATACAAAAAACTAGCATAATCTATACGGCTTCGTACTAAAGAAATATACAACCGTCTAAGATGTTTCTGGTGTACGCCCCACCCTCCGCCCGATAATACTTTAAATAATTTAATATGTCTAGTTAATTTTTCACACAACTCATTAATATGCTTGCCCCATCTTAAAGAACGGTCAAGCCAGAGACCAAGATATTTGACTGAACTAACTATTTCCAAACGCGAGTTATTAATTATAATATCAATGCGGTGTTTCACAGGTTTCCTACCAGAATTAAACAAACATAATTTACTCTTTTCTGATGAAACCTCCAAGCCAAGATTGCATAGTATAACTATGAAGGTATCAATTGCCAATTGTAATCTAGTTACGGAATCTTGTAGGCTGGCCCCACTTGTAAACATCACAAAATCATCGGCGTACTGCGAGATATATACATTATTTATATGTTTACAGATGTCAATTGTGGCAACATTAAACAACAATGGAGATAAGGGGTCACCTTGACCTAGACCTTGGCAACAACTTCTGTGCGCACTGGAATTTTCAAATCTGATATTTAAGTTCCTATATGTTAAGAAATTCCACAAGTAGTCACATATAGATCTACCTACATCTAGTCTGTCCAATATTAATAACAGCTCCCGAATGTTTACGTAATTGTAGGCATTGTTTATGTCAATAAAACAACCTAAGGTTACTTGCTTAGTCGCGAAGCCCGCTTGAATTATTGTTACTAAAAAACTTAGGTTATCCAGACAAGACCTAGACTTCCTGAAACCTAGGGTATAGTCAGATAATGCTTCATTCCTTTCTATGAACCACTCTAAACGTTTGTTTATTATCGAATGAAATACTTTGCATATACACGACATAAGCGCTATAGGTCTTAGAGAGGATGCTGAATTCGAATCCCGCCCTGGTTTAGGGATCGGGATAATAGATATATCGCGCCACTGTGTCGGAACGAACCCCTGGGCTAAAAACCTATTGTACAATGTTTTTAAGATATCTTTACCTACAGGTGGGAGGTGGCGCAACATTGAAAAAGATATATCATCACATCCGGGCGAAGTGTCAGATTTTTTAATAGGGTAAACCACCCTAATATCGGCCCCGTCAACGTTTTTCTGACTTCAACTACACATAATATGTAAACCAGTTAAATTTCGTGTCATGTAATTTTTTTTCCTAGTGTGATATTTAATTGGCTTTCTTTTTGTTACATAATATTAAAAAATAACTTCGTCACATAATTATTATGATTTATTTTATCAAGCCACACCGCTTTTCCCTAACATCGGCCCACGTGTGCCTAAATCCGGCCAGATTTTTGCCTTATATCGGCATATGCAAACAGGATGGTGACACACTGGTTCCAATCAGTGGACAAAATTGGAGATTCAAATTAAAAAATGTGCGCTGTAAATACAATTGTTTATTTTTACGCTGTATATAAATCAGTCTTGAAAAATTCACCCGCCATGATGACAGTTGTTTACAGTAGACCTTATAAAAATCACACAGATTTGACTTTTGAATTTTATTGAGCCATTTTCAAATCTAACTAATATTATAAATCGTAAAATTTCAGAACATAACCTAACAATGTATGGGGGCGGGGTCATGATTACAAGAAAAATCTTGATAGCGTGATGTAATGTAATTGATAGGCAGCGCCATCTATCGAAATTTAGAAGCAATGTTTGGATGTTTGATCCTCAATCACGCGATAACGGCTGAACGGATGTCGATGAAACTTGGCATACAGATAGACAATGATATGGATTGAAACAGGATACAACACGGGCGAAGCCGCGAGCGGCATCTTGTCTTTAATAAATATACAATTGTTTGTTCTTAGTAGGTACCTAATTCAAGGTAAGGGACGGATCGGCAAGCGCAGCGTTACGTTAAGTGAAAACAAAAAAAAAAGTTGAAAACTTATATTAACCACAATTATCTATTTTTAATATTGTTTTTTAACGTTACCAAATAGTATTACTATTAAACAAAGATCTTGTTTTTATTATTTTATTTTACAGCTAAAGCATACAAATCAATATAATGTATCTAAATCAAATTCATTACATATTGTATTGTAACCCAAAAAACAGCAACGAAAGAAGAAAAATATGATTTTGTCCTCAAGTATTCACTTTGACCCACTGTGCATCACAGCTGATTATTATTGCTGTCAAATATCAAAGGAAGCCGCCCCTGCCGGTTTTAGGAATCGTGGGAAAAATATGAATTTCTAATACCGGCCGGGGCGGCCGATAATTAGATTTAGTACCAAAAACCGAGGCCTAAACCCGGCCCCTTAAAAATCACCATTTAGCATGAACATTTTAATGAATTTAGTATGTCAAATGATTCTTTGTTTCAATATCTATCGAAAACAACCAATAAACACCACGTCAAAAGAATATAATACAGCCAAATCGCTTACCCAAGAACGTCCTGCGCAGTCGGGATAGAGGTAAAATTTTGGCGAATTATGACATGTACGCACCGGTCCACGTTCAACGGCCGACTGAAGTGTCGTAAGTGCACCGATCGGCCGCCGTGCCGGTATTGTCTATCGCGTATGAAATAAGGTCTATTTTGGTACATTAATAGCTTAACATTATTGGACCTTTTATAATTTATGCCACGATTTGTGAGACACGGCCGGTATTAGGAGGGGGCTGGATTTAGGGTGGTTTACCCTACTTTTTTCTATTTCCTGAACTGTGATTGGGCCACTTAAAAAGTTATTGTTAGATGTAAAACCCGGTTTTTCGTGACAAACAAAGTCGGGAGTCAGACTTTTCAGTAATGAAATTGAACGGTCCTTATCTACATATTTGTTTTGGCACTTAAGCCCTTTTAACCATTTCATTCTCTTCCACATATCGCTAGATGATGTCGCATTATCAATGGACGTACAAAAATCACGGAAAGATTTATACCTAGCTTGCCGAATGAGTCTTTGTGCAACGGCGATTTTATTTTTTAAGATGATAAGGTTCGTTGGTATGGGGTTCTTTCTAAATGAACTTAATGCTAATCTACGTTCCGCTACAGCTTTAGATAACGTAGCATTCCAATATGGTTTAGGTATAAACTTGCTGTTAGGGTTCTGACAAATTTTAACAATAGGTATATGTGAATCGGCAGCCTTATTAAGTTCGCATAAAAAAAGGTCATACGCATCTTGGCAGTTCTCTGGAATGAATAAGTTGGTAAGTGATTTTTCTAAGGACGCAGAATACGACGGCCAGTCCGCTTTTTTGAAATTTCGTTTTAAGGTGGGTTTTAGGACCGATAAGCATTCTGTGGACATGTGTATTATCAAATGATCGCTGCCAAGAGACTCGTTAGTAACTTTCCAGTCAAAATTAATTGCTATATCAGTCGAAACTAGTGATATGTCAGGAGCGGACTGTCTAAGTGAGCCGTTAACAAGTTGAACCCTTGTCGGAGAACCGTCGTTTAAGGTTATTAGGTCGTGACTAAGTAGGGAGTCAAATATTTGCTTACCACGACTATCTGTTTTATAAGACCAAGTATTATAGTGACCGTTGAAATCCCCCAACAACAGCGTTTTTTTTTTCACATAAGGAAAATAACTCATCCCAGTCTCTTTGAGTAGTTTGAGTCGAAGATGGACAGTATATTGATATAACGTTTTCGAGAGGGGAACAATTATGTAGTTTGACGCGTAGTATTTCTATACCCGGGTTAGACATAACAGAGCGTATGACCTGCGATTTAACTGATTTATGAGTTAGAATCGCAACTCCACCGTATCCGTCTGCCCTATCATTGCGAAAAATATTGTAGTCACTTACTCTCACATCCAATCCCTGATCGCACCAAGTCTCACTCAACGCTGCTACATGAACATTCTCGCGAAATAGCACTTGCTCGAATGACGTACGTTTGTTTTTCAGGCTTTGACAGTTCCATTGGATTATGTTTAACTTGTTTTTATGAATGTTATTACTACTACCCATCACAACCGAGGTATTGACTTAAAAGAGGCAAGTCAAAAAAATTTGTAACCACATAATTAATTAACCACTTAATACCCTTTTTAAA
Source organism: Pammene fasciana (assembly GCA_911728535.1). NCBI lineage: Eukaryota > Metazoa > Arthropoda > Insecta > Lepidoptera > Tortricidae > Pammene > Pammene fasciana. The sequence continues at coordinate 9,672,946 of OU452278.1, read as the reverse complement.
CACACCCATAATTTTTTCCACAATAGACTCGTTCTCCTTGCAAAATAAATTCTTCAACATCTCCGTAACTTTCTCTGGTTTGCTATAATTACTCTTCTTTCTTCCTTTTGTCTTTTTTCCACCTTCATTATTCACCCTCTCCTCCTTATTTTTATCTGAATAATTATTTGTATCCGAGCTCGATTCAATGTCTATATCCATGCAACTATCTTCTGACTCATCGGTATGTTTATCATGCATTATGTGCTTGTCTTTTTTCTGATTTGTTTTCTTGCGTTTATTAGTTACACTCTTCTTCGCGGCGGGCGACTTTTGTTTTCGACTAGATGGGACGGACTTGGCAGACGCTGCATATGAGTGAGGCATTTGGGAAGGCGGCTTATCTTGGCTTTGTTCTTGATCCTCCGAATTACGGCCTATTCTAGGAAAGGAAATATCTGTTCGTGTGAGCTCGAATCCCGGGGTCTCTTCAGTCACTGCTACGGGGCTTTCTGGAACATACAGACTCGTCGCTTTACGGTAGGTAACGTTGAAATCAGCCATTATACCCCTTATCTTCCTCTCTTTAAGATAAACAGGACACTTTTTACTTAACGCTAAGTGATCACCGGTACAGTTTACACACACATACTTAGTAGCCTCACAGTTGTTATGGTTTTTGCTACATTTTGGGCATACAACTTTTGTTTTCGGGCACAATTTCCTGACATGGCCAAATTTCCAACAGTTTGAACACTGTGTCACAGGGAAAATGTATGGTTTAACCATCAAGCGCATACCAAATACAGTTACGTAAGCTGGCAGGGAAGAACCCCTAAATCCCAACCTCACGCATTCGCTGTTTACCCACTTGCCATCCTCCGATCGGCGGGATAGGCGCTTCGCAAACAGTAGGTCTGTGCCACCATCTATGCTTTCTAAAATCTCCTTCTCAGTTAGGTTCAATTCTACTTTCCTGATTACACCATATGATGCAGCAACTTCAGTAGTTCTTAATATATTCCAGGATTTTTCTTTTATAGCTTGGCATGTGATAAGGTTTTCTAAGGCACTTTCTGTCCCGAATTGAACGTAAATTTTATGCGAGTTGATGTATTTTATTTCTATGATGTCCGATATGTTGTTTTGCTGCATCAAACGCGCGAATGCAAATTGTTTAGGCAGTTCTTCCGCGGCTGTAATGTAGGCTTCAGGTTTGTTTTCTTCGGCTGAATTATTCCCTAGCCTTGGGCTATTACCTCCCTCTCTTCGCCGCTTTCCGTCCCGTCCTACAACGTACCAAGGTCCCTCCCCGTCGTCTTCTAGACCTCTCTTTGTAGACGCAGTGTTTGGGGTACAGTCCATTCCGTTTTCTTCTTGACGTGAAATTAAACTGTCATTTTGTTTTGCTAAGTTATTTCCTGGTGGCTGATTCGAGTGTTCACCATCTTCATCCAAATCTGAACCCTCGCTCATAGTCCACAAGGTGCAAATTTAATTGCGCCTTCAAGATTACAGCAGATGTTTTATTGCCGACCGGTTAAAGATAAGAGTAATTATACACAATAGACAGGGCTACGTGTTTACTACTCGCTGGTTGCAATCGGAATGATTTGAAGTTGTGGGGCACAAAATGTACTGACTTTATATCAAGTCATTGACAGGGAAAAGCATAGACTAGAATTGCATTTCAGAATAAGTCATTCTTACTCACTTGCTCTGCTAGGATGTAAGCATACTCTGATAATAACCATTTATTAATTATTCTCCATTTATGTTTTGCTTTCTTGAAATGGGGATCTGGATATAAAAAGAACATCTTTTTAAGCTGAAAATATAAGAAGATATTATACATATTATTCTAAAGAGAAAGAGCATTATTCAGTTTTATAAATATTTAACAGTACCTGGCCTTTGTGAAAGAAATTAGGCAAATATTTCATTGCATTTGTTCTTAAAACCGCCACATTTTGGTACTGGTTGGGATGCTGTATCCGAAGAGCTTTGATTCTATCATTAACATAATCTGACACCTTCACTCTTATTTCCAATCCAAGCATGAGGTTATCGGGAAACATCGGAGACAAGGTCACTGTAAAATAAAATCAAGATTTCATAGGAGAAAGAACCAATATAATGCTATCATGGTTGCTAATATTACCCAGCTTGAAAATATACAGTCTGACCTCGAATTAAGCAGTAGGAACTTGTTTAAAAAAAACTCCATTGCTTATAGGATTTAATACCATAAACATTCATATATATAAACAAACTACCTATTAATATTAACGTACAATATATACATACCTAACAAGCCACCATATCCACAACCAACGTCTAAAAATTCAACCCTTTTTTCATTGTCTTTGAGTGTTGGATACAAGGTGGACCAGTCATAGTCGTCTGGGTGAGCAGGACTGCAACAAAATGTTACTGTAGTAATGTAGAAATATTACTGAGTGATGTTTATTATAGACAAACTACCATACTATGTAACTAAACTAAGACTTACTACTCAAAACAGTGGTCGGCAATGGGGTTAGAATGTGCACGTTGTCTGTAGTATTTTTTTTGAGGCAATGCCATTTCTTTTCGTACTGAATAGAATGCGTCTTGCTATGATAAAAAAGTACTATTAATAATACGAATAAATTACATATAACAAAATCTTTCCTGGGGAGGAAATTCACATTGTTTACGTAGTCGGCTCAAGTCAATGACTTCAATGAGGCTGCCACTTGTCATAGTGACATTTCAGATCCGTTCAGATTCTGCAAATATTTCATCATTCTGGCAATAATATCGAATTATTTGACAATTTCACAAAGAGAACATCGCCAAATTATAAAAATAAAGTGATTTAATTCAATTGGGTCATTTAAATGAATATAACTAATTTAAATTATTTGAATACACATGCTAATGGTTCGATAAAATAATAAATTCCAACAGTTTTAATTATGATCTGGCAACTTTGGAAAATTTGATTTGACATTTCTGTTCTGACATTTAGAATCTATGTTCCGAAAGAGATTCCGATTTTTATTGAATTATGATTTTATATAAAACATTCAGTGCATTTAAAGGCGATATTGTTATAATGTAGCTATAATTAACCAGTGTACACCAGTTGTAGTTTCTACTTCAGGTAAGTGAATAATTTCATACAAATTTCCAATTATTTATACTATGAACTATGTATTTGCGAAAATAGCCTGGTGTTAAAAATGTACCTTACGAATATTGTAATGTATCGGTTTATTTTTATTATTTCATCGTTCATGTAATAGAGATTTAGTTTTGGAACATAAAAACGCAACATTCAGCTCTAAAATATATTTTCAAATAGCATGGGTAGGCAATTTTCAAATCTGCCTTAAATATAAATATGTCACTAATTCGGCTAGATATTCAGCATATATTGTAAATAATTTCGTTGATGCGTGGACTAAAGGTTCTGAATCATAATTTAGTTTCATAAATTTGATTCATGAATCAACTCTGAAGCATATGTACTGGTAAATCAAACAAACTGGAGGGAATCAAATGTAATAAGTAAATCTTATTTACTGGCTTTTGCCACTGATTGTAAAATAATGACTCTCAATCTCTAGGTTGCATTTGATGCAATTTTGTAGCTGCTATTGAATAAATTCTTAACAAATTATTCTTTGTGTAACAATAGATTATGATTCATATTAATATTCCTTTGTGCAGTATAATTCATTATTCCAGCATCTTTACGTATTGTTCTCCAACAAGTTTTTATATATATTACAGTTTTAGGTATACAGAGTTAGTATTATAATAGCAGTGCAGCAAAATTCATGTTGTATCAATTAGGACTAGTGACATAGTAAAATATTGACACAGTTTATTACATACCTAGTTTTTTTTATTTGTGCAAGTTGGTAGTGATCCAAGAATAAGGTAAATGGATTAAATTATGTTTGTACCATTAACCATTTAGAGTTAGAGTCATGTTAACTATAGGCACATTTCTTTTCATATGCGTATAATAGGAGAATTTCTTTTGTTAGAAATTTATTTTCTTTTCATTGAGATGCATAGAAGTCCCTTGTATTAAAAAAATATATATTACAAAATTAATTGTACTTAGGCATTTTCGATATTTCTCAATGTATATTTAATTTTAAATAAAAACACTTTTTATATTCAGGAGCTGAGCATCAAAGCTGTACTGTTAGGAAAGTAAATCGGAACAAATTTCAATAGGAATGCTAATCTAGCAAATCCATCTTAAAAATACATTAAATGATATCAAGGCATACAATTTTTTTCAATGGAATTAAAACAATAGAATCAGTTTTTATCAATCTTGCTGCCAAGAAACCATTAACTGTAGGCGGTAGAAATTGTAGGTTACTTTTGATAGTAAAATTTACAATATATATTATCTACACATGCAATGTCCCGTCCATGCCCTTAGTGATTTGAAATTTTTAGTTTGCATTTTGATGGTTTTGTTTTCCAGACAAAAGAAATTCTGTACAATTAAATTACATACAATTTCCTTACAATACAAGTTATAGTTTGGTGGTATGAAGATGTCGGTCTACATTCTATACAATACAATAATATAATCTATAATTATATCTTTTATGTTTTGTGATAAATTGAACATGCAGCTCATTCAGAACATGGTGTCTCCCCAAGCGGAAGGCATACCTAGCTTATAAATCTTCACTCTTCCTTTGAAAACATGAAGGTCATACAAATACATAATACACAAGAGTAACACACATTCAATAAATGTTTTTTACTGAAGTAAACAATGATCATTATATGTAAAATAAAAATAGAGGCCTAGGTAATTTATTCCCAAGCTATTTAGTATAATTGGTATAATTATATTAATTATGGCTGCATATTTTGCACACTATCTATTCTGTTATCTTAACAAGGGTACTTGAATTGAACTGGTCACTCAATAGATAATAACATAGGATTCCCTTTTGTGCTGTTTATCACATATTGTCGCAATATTAGTTTGATACTGATTTAAACGACGGTTAGGTACCAATATTGATGTGGTTAACGAATTTGCTGGCCTATTAAAAATCGTTTTTTCAATGTCGACTACCTATTTCTATCGCTCTTGCAATGATAGGCACATATGAAGATAGGCAAAAAAAAGAAGCTCGCGGTAGACTTCCTGGTTAGTGGTAAGTGGTAACGCAAGTCGTTGTTTTGTCGTCGCCGGGTGCCGGGCTGCCGGCGCGGCGCCCACGTGCAGGCAGACACGGCGCTCTGTCTCCGCTCGGGCGCCGGCCGCGCCGCACGTGTCCGCGAACTCGCGATGTTATCAAACCGTTCCGTCTATCGAACATAAACAGTGAGTGAACATGAAGAAAGAGGATTCTCAGTGTAGTTTCCCTAGAGTGAGGAATGCGCGAATGCTGACAGACAGCATATCGTCCGATGAGGGCCCGGAGACGGAGCGCCTGCTGGCGTCCCAGCTTCCTCGGGCGGTGGTGGCCGCCGCCAGCGGCCGCCGGCAATCTCTCACGGCTCCTCCATCGCCGACGGACTCCCGCAAGAAAGTGGTCGCGCGCCACCACCACTATATGAACCACCTGCACCAGCTGATCCACTGGAAAGACACGATTTGGGGTGGAGAGCATCACAAAGCTCATGAGGTATAGAGGTTAATGCACTTTCCAACTCTTGAATCGACTCATGACATGACAACGTGCCTGATGCCCGAATGCATGATATTGTTGTACTTGACTACACTGTTTTTGTTGTCGTTCTTTTTGCGCCTCGATTCGGTCATCATACCTCTTCCACTAAGGTTGTTGTTTTTTCATACCTATTTGTTTTACAGTCATCGTCGCACTTACGACGACAAGCCTGTTTCCTTTAACGAAGCATGAGTAACTTGTTCTGTTAAGTTCTGGTTGGTGTTTACTCAACTGAGCGATTGTGTGGCCTCTGCGTCCTTGACTCCGTTCCACGACTCCACGTTGATAAGATCAGAAAAAGTGGGGTCAATCTTGATTACTATAACAGTCTGACCTTGCGACACAAATTTCATGCAATTCGATAGATTCAACGCGTGTAGAATGGCTTCTATTTTGAAATTCCACATAATGGGCTGCTAGTGCTACATTGAAACCCTTCCGCCTTAGTCAGAATTACACGACAACACAAAACAATGCTGAATGCACATTGTTTTGTACTACTTACTTTACGTTATTTACAAGTGCAGTCAAGTTACGCATGTTAATCAAGCGTGGATGTTCGAGTTCTCTATACAAGGTATTGTTACGATCTTTGAAAACATTGAACATCGTTCAAAATTGCAAAAAAACCACCTTTTAGCAACACATTCGTTCTGCTCCACGTCATTCTGTGGCTGTAAAATCGTAAACCTTTTATGGCCTTTGGTAAAACTATAATGTATCGGAGATCGTGGCAACTGGCATCCCACTTGCATATAAAACTGTGTCACACTAACTAGACTGACTAGACGAAGAAGCGTTCGAACTACTGCTGATGTGTGATTAATCAGATATTTTTACACAGCCATCATTAAAGTTCAGTGTTATTAAAAAGTGTGATACAACGTATCTATTAGCAGTTGCGCATCGTTGACCCGCATCGTACGTAATGCTAGAGAACAAATAGGTACGCGTGGCTTAATCGTTTGCAGCTGCGATGTGATGTAGGTAACGAATGTGTGACACGAGCCCGACAAATTACCAAGAACGAGCCGCGGGTACTCGATTTAATTCGACCAATTCAAACCGGAGCCGCTGCGCGTGACACTTGAGCGAGCACTGGCACTCCTGCATTTTATGACATCTATAATGCCATTTGATTCCTTTATGGCGACGCTTAGCCCATTTTGATGTACTTTTCTATAGGTATTCGCTTGACGCATAGTATGAATACAACTACTTTTATTTAAATATGTGGTCCTACTTAATTGTATCTGCCTATTTGTTCTAAATATTTAGTCTAATTAGTTCTATAAGCTGCCCTTGTTCATTTCGGCAACATAACCTTCTGACTATGCCACCAATTAAAAGCACAAAACAGCTTTAGCATACTTGGAGCCTTAGCTCTAGGTATACTAAAGCTGTTTTGTAGCTTTACGACAGCCTACGCAAAGCCTGAAAGACAACTGCTGATTAAAATCTCTGGAGGCCTCATCAACTCTTGAGATTCGCCCAAAGATCTATTTCATTTCAGTTACGAGTATGCATAGGTTTGCAGAGAAATCGCGCTTGAAATAAGCTGTTCAATAAAAAAAATCATTAAGTCAAATTAAACGCACAGGTAACATATAGGTACCAAACAAATACACTCTAATTGGAACTCTAAGGCCTTTTCCTTTTCGAAATATCATTGACTTGCCTAAGTTTCAGGTGCCAGAGGAGTTTTCCTACAACTCACTCATGAAGTTTTAAGCCAAATTCAGCACCGGCTTGCCTAAGAAAATTTTTGACCCACCGCCACTGGGAGGTACCTATCTAGGTAACTTACTCTTATATTATCGTAATGAAAAAATGTTCCTTTTGACGCGGCCTTTAGTCTATTTTAAAGACAGACATGTTGGCATGTAGGCACTGAAAGTTACGAGTATTGCCATGTAAATGGGAACCTCCCTTATTACTTCGGGTTTCAAAGTATTCGAGGACATATGTGTAGTCGCCATCGCCATCAGATATAACGGAGCAGCCAAGGTGGTCACAAATATCTGAACAACGCCTCTATTATCAAAGCGATAAATTGCATGTTCAGATATTTTTGAGTACCTTTGCCGCTCCGATATATTTGAAGGCGACTGAATCAGGAAAGCTGAACTTGGCTATTCGACCGTAATTCAATGCTATAAATGTTTAAAAGCGACTAACGTTTTACATTACACGACTTGCAGTCTCTTATTTATTGGACACTTAGCTATAATATTAAATACTTACTAATTTTTATAGGCGAATTAAGATAAAATAAACGCCTTATCGGCAAACTATCGCGCGCATCGCGCCATTAGAATCAAAACTAACTAGTAGTGAACATGTTGGCAAGCTTTAGTATGTCAATTTCTATTAGAAAGACACCGAGTCGACGTATATAACTTTAGTCTGTTGATCTAATAGTCTCTTGATACCTAACTGGAGACTGCAGGCAATTAAACACAGCTAAATTAGCTGTCGTCTCGCTCCTAACTCAGTCCTCTAATGAACATTTAATTCCTAGTTTGCGTTTATCTTCCTACTCAACATCAAGCTTTATAATATATGTAAGGCGTAACAATTTAAAATGTCCCATATTTTCTTTACAAAAAAAATGTAAAGTTAATACATATGTAATAATTAGTAATAAAGTACAAAGAAAGTCGGTAATACGATTATGGATTTGCCGCTTGTTGAATGTATGTACATTTCTACTCTAAATGAGTAAGCTGTTAATTTCCAAACATCCGGCTCCCTATTTATGATTTCTTCGTCAGTTTCAGCTTGTATCGCTCCATTGCATCATTAAACAATGATCTACAACTCCATAGCATTATAGTGACACTTTTGTCCCACCTTTTAAACTGGCGCGGATAATCCTGAGCCTGGCTGTCATGTTTTAATTATGCTCATCGTTACACCATCTTAACTGTCTGCCAAAGTCAGCTCATTGGCACGTTGTTACATTGATATAGTATTGGGATTGTCACTCAGACGGAACTCGAACAATTCAAGCCTCGTAAATTATTATAATGAAGTCATGACAGCTTGGTCAGCTATAAATCTTGCAGGTTTGTCATATGACTCATTGATCATGATGATCATGCTCGCTTAAGCGACCCAGAAGATATCGGCCCCTGAATTCAGAAATCGCCACCGCCCAAGCCATTTTTAATCGTGTCTGATGTCCCCAATGGTTCAAGTGTTTTACGAGTCCAGTTCCCGGTATCCATGTCGACCGACCCGATTGAAGGTTGAGAGAGTTGCTCTTCTATGCGCAAAAAAGGTGCCCATGACTCGTGAACACTTCACTGGCTTGGCTAAGATTCTTATGATCTATTTGCCACAACTAGTAGTGGCTGTTATGCTATTCCGAAGCTAATCTAATCTTGAATCTCAAAATTATCTTTACAATTCTTACAATTTAGTGATTTTTGTGAGTTTTCTTACTGAGTAAACATTTATTCAGAATTATTTATATTCCTAAAATGTTATTTATAGAATATAGTTATGGCTTTTAATTTAACCCTTTTAGCCTTTTTACGTATTACGGCATCAAAGCCTTCATATTTTTCATTGACGATGTTTTTATATTAACTCCACTCAGACATACCTTTACCTACTCCTAAAAGCTTTTAGGGTACCGCTAGTAAGTACTAGTAGCACTCTCCGGTTAATATCTACTCTTGGGTCTTGACTGTGTTTTTGTTTCATATATTTCACACACATACCATAATACGCCGATAATTGGCATTGGTGCTGTATTGTGCAAAGTAAAGTAATATTCAAACTTCAAACTACTATGTTATGGGGCTCATCCACTATCAGTCGACCTGTCGATATTGGCCTGTCAGTTGTTCGGAGAGAAATTTTTGTTCTAACTGACATACCGATATCGTCAGGCGGACTGATAGTCGGTGGGCCCCCTTACTATTACTACTATTAGCAAAACATAGTACTTACTTACCTATATATTTAGTCCTATACTAACAAAAAGCAGATAGAGCAGTAGCAGATGGAAACGGGATAAAACCGAATATACAGCCTTGGCCAGAAGTGTTGAGCACCAATGCTATTTTCATACAAAACTGGAAAGTTTAGTCCATCGTTTCCATCTTTGTTTAAGTTATTTTGTCAATTAATTTAAACTAATAGGCATGTTTTGTTGAAGTTAGTAGTACCTGCATAGAATATTTGCAATAAGTCGCACCGACTTAAATTTACATTTTTGGTACCTTCTGTTTTCATATTTTTTAAGTACCTTGAAAGTGTTATTAAGTGAAGTTTTCTATATTTATAAATAAAATATAACATTTACCGTTACCGTACATTGTTAGGATAGGGAAATAATGCTTAACATCAAAATTGTAAACAAAAAACACCTATGCTCAATACTTCTGGCCAAGGCTGTAAAAAAGAATTTACATACTTATTATGTTTTACAAAATTCAATTTGAGAAAGAAGCTTTCAAATAGCCATAAAAGTAAAATATCTCTACTCTTTTCAATAAGCAAAAGATCCACTGTGGATCATCCACGGCTATGTATAAGTTTCTGTTAAATTACACTACACCCTGAATCGGCAAACACTTATTTCGCTTACCCCGCGTTCTATCTGATCGATCATCCAAATCATCGCATGAGATCTCTACCCAGTCGTTACTGCCTACGACAAATCTAATAGTTTATTCGGTATAAACATGCCATTACCGTATACTACCGGTTTTATTCATATTGCTATAATATTCAACTAACAATGATCCTTAATGTAAGAAGTAGGTTGTTCTACGTCGAGTGGTCACTCAAGAATTAATTACCTAGTGCTAAAACTGCTAAGTGCTGCTGGGTGATCGATGTGTAGTAGTTTTGTCAAGGGTAGGACTCATTCTAGATGAATTTAGATGCCAATTGTGACTCAGTTTTGGAGTCACGAAACTAATTCGTATTTACTACCTATAGGTATCTAACCTAACATTCCCCACTATCGAGCAATCTAGGGAGTATACGAAAAACGGCCTTCATTTGATACGAAAATAGGAAAAACTAAATTGTTATAAAAGGAGTGTATATTCAATAATGCCCTTTTGTTAAGGAGGGCAAATCAAATAAAAACAGGTGCGAACTCTGCCCGCTCCGCCCAATCCGCCCATTGATTAGTTCTATGACCCGGAACATGCCGTGAGAACTCCGTTGAAACTATTCTTTTTAACCGACTTCAAAAAAGGAGGAGGTTCTCAATTCGACAGATTTTTTTATTTATATGTCTTTTCCATATCTCGGGACCATGGGGTCCCGGACCTTTGGTAGGCCTGCGTGGGGCCGAAGCCAACAGCGCAGTCGCCCTTAAAGACAATTTAATCTAAAAGCAAGGGATACACGTGGCGGATACCATCCCCGAGCGTACAATATGATACATCCGGCACTTTTGTGCTGCGATGGGAACTAAGGTCATAGGCTATTGATTTGAATGTTGGATGGACTGGATACTGGGTTATGGGAGGAGACTATCGGACACCTGCCGTGACAATCAGTCTCAAAATTGTAAAAGACAGGTGGTGACTCGCCAACTCCTTGAGTGGGCCCCGCAATGGCCGCACGCACGGTGCGACAACGGCGCAACACTTGAGAGTGGCTGTGAGGTTGTCGAGAGGTGAGTCTGCGGTAGCCAGATCCCGGTGTTCCGTTCAGCAGGTCGCCGGCGTTATGACATTTTTCACTTCCAACCTGGAGCATAGGTCCCGCTCTCTTGCGACTCCACTCTGGCCGGCCAGTTAAGGCAAGCACACAGAGGCGAGGGCTAGATGGAAAGGGCCCTCTGGAATAGGGGTCCGCGGTGTCGCCACTCACCGTCAGCTCGCCACAAGCTGCCCCCGCGGGATTTATTTATTATTATATAATTTATATATTATTTTTTTGTATGTATGTTACTCGATATCTCCGTGAATCGTAAACCGATTTTCAAATATATTTTTTTTAATCGAACGGGTATAACCCCTAGATGGTCCCATTGTCACCAAGTCGGGGTCTGATGATGGGATCCTGGAGAAATCGAGGGAACTCTTCAACTATTATAGGCACACTTATAGTGATTTTACTATATTTTACAGCAACTCGGCCACTTCCTCTTGGATCTTATGCAGATCTTATGTGAAGTCGGTTCTTTTTTTGTTTTTTTGTTTAAAATTATTTACTTGTTTCTTACGTAATACCAGCGCATCAATCGCACAAGAAAGCACCAACTAGGTATAAATAATACATAACTGACAATCATTTCCAACATTCGAGTGATAAGGTGATAATTCATATGTCATATCTGTAGCGATGATAGATCAGACGTGCAATGCCTACATCCTCTTAATGATAACGTCGATGTTGCAGCCCGTTTTCTATTGATTATCGATTCGTTGATATGCACAGAGCAAACTGGGACGTACCTAATCGGATTTGACAACTTATGCCATTATTATATTATGAGATACCAGGGTTTCGACAGCCTAATTTATTACACGACTGCCCAAAAAAAGGAGTGTATTGTTTTCAGGGTTCATGTATGTATGTGGGTAATATAAAATTCTTTGTTCCACTAGAACAACTGAACGGCTGAACCGATTTAGATGTATGGGGTATCATTAGAATTGTTACGTTATCCCGAGTAACATACGCTATGTGACGTCACAGTAGTTTCATACATTTCGGCCGATCACATGTTATCGTTTTCTATGGGAAGGCCAATTTTTTTTTCGCGATTTCGCAGTTGGTTCCATAGTATAGTAAAAGTTGTTCAGTGTGGGCTTGATCGCTGGCTCACGACCCCGGAATCACCCAGTATAACTTGAGTAGCGTTTTCTTGATCTTTATGTTTGTTAAGGTTGTAGCAGAGATACATGTAGAGTTCGTATATGAGCTGGATCGAACAAGGGATTATGGAGCTAGAAGGTGCGAAAAATTCATCACATGGGTCTTGTTATACTGGCCAGCTTGTTTGCAAGTAAATCGCGAGTTCTCAGTTCGAGGCGGACTACTAGAAAGCAGTTTGTAGGTACAGAAATGTAAACATATATTTGACATCGACTGTACCAGGAAAGGAATACTGCTCCCAGTTCCTAAACTGTGCAAGAACCTTGTAAAGTTTCACGTATACTTTTTTTCTGCAAAACTTTAGGCCTACATTGTCACTGTTTTATCTTATCACATTTATTGTCAACCGACTTAGCGGCACGCCACGAGCAGTTTACACAAACAATTACGTGTTTGTTTGACTAATTGGTATGGTTTCAGTAAACATGTTGATGCCTTTTCGCATTTTCTTCTACGGGCGAGTATCTACCAAAGATAAACTAGGATGTAGGGTGCAGCGCGAGGTTACATTTCCGCGATAATATTGGCGATAATATTTTTTTGGTAATAGTGGCGTTCCTAGTTTTTTTTTAAGTATATATTAGGAGTTAGGACAATCTTACACAAATCAACCTAGTCCCACAGTAAGCTCAATAAGGCTTGTGTTGTGGCGACGATATATATTATAGATAGATATAAATGCTTAAATACATGGAAAATATCCATAACTCAGGAACAAATATCTGTGATAAACACACAAATAAATGCACTGACCAGGATTCGAACCTGGGGCCTCCTGCTTCATAGGCAGAGTCACTACCACGTAGGCTAAGAGGCCGTTGAATTACATTTTGAGATTTTTTTTGTGAGCAATGCAGCGGCGGTGCTCAGCTGCCCGACCACATCACTTATGGATGCTCACACTATAGGGGGCCCACCGACTATCAGTCCGCCTGACGATATATCGGCTTGTCAGCTAGAACAAAAATTTGACAGCTCCGAACAACTGACAGGCCAATATCGCCAGGCCGACTGATAGTGGGTGGGCCCCATAAGTCATGAGCCATGACTGTGAATAACGTGATTATACCTAATCAATTAATCATTCACTGTTAACGCTATAAAAGAATTCCATACTTATTAAATATATTATTATCACCAGCCTATGTATACTGTACGCCCGAATGTCCCCAATTGCTGGGACAGGGCATGCAAATGATTTTTGAATTGGCATTATATTATCTAATTTGTTGATAATATATATTGCTTTAATTTACTTCAATTTAACTTGCAACTCTGAATATACCATTCACATTAGATTACATTGTGTCGAAATACCCATTTAGTTAGTTTCATGCCCAGTCGACGTGATTCTATTATCAATGGTAGTACATAATAATTATAATGTTAAGCGTTTAACACTACCCTTGACTTGCGTAGGTATTATTTTATAATGGCCTACTGCATGTAATGAGCGAGAATGCAAGGTAACTTTAATCGCTGTGCTTTGAGTCCTATCCTCTTTGAAAATGAAGTATCTATGTCGACGATTAATAATTGACTATTGATTTAATTTCAAACCCAAAATAACAAAAAATCATTGAGTGTAGAGTTTATATTTATGTATTTTGGTACACAATATAAATGGATAAACTTGCACTCTTTTTTCACATCTGCCCGGCTAAAATTATTTCATAAATTTTATAATAATACATTTTCCAAATATCACTCCAATTACCTAATTAATAGTTATGAAAAACTTCAAATCGCTGATTGATATACATAAACATAATCTTACAACCTACCTTATTCGATGTCATATATGTCATCAACACACAGAGCAACGCTACTTGTCCCTGAAATCTCTATCAAATGCAGTATGCTTGTGATGCTTGTCTTAATAAAAATCAATCATGGCTGTTTTATTCTCAGTCACGCGCAGCAGGAATCAATCGATCGATTGAATGTATAATGGCGACGGAATAAATCTTCTTGTGGTCGTATTAATATTTATAGCGGTAGCAGTAGCATTCAATCTACAGGGTAACAATATAGGTATCAGGGCTTGTAACCGTAAGACCGTAACCGAAATCCATAGTAAAAAACCGGTTTGTTTTTTCGTTCTTTTCGTTACTGTTTTATACTCAATCGAAAAATCCTATAATTTGAAGTGAAAACTATAATAAAACATCAGGTTTTACATAAAGACCATAAAATAATTAAATATATTGGATCATTTCGGGGTTTTTTGCATTAACCGGTTACAAGCCCTGATAGGTATAGGTAAGGTGTTAGGGCTGCCCCATTTTATCTTACAAATATGTATTGTCATAAAATAATTGAGTATAGCTCTCAGATCTGTGCAAAGAGGCATTACTCTACTCTCGAACTTCCCCCAAAACGATGTGTAATATCACTAGAATCTCAGAGAGAGAGAGAGAAAGATCTTTACTGCACAATTGCACACCAGGCTCTTCCCGTTTCTATGCTCGATTTTAGGGGTAGATATAAAGGTAGAATTTTACTGGTCTTGGCTGGCTGACTGAACTATGAAAAATAGTCGGAGCAATTAAGTATCAAAAGTATTTGCTTCCTGTCTTATACGTGCTATATGTAGGCATGATTTATGATTGGATTTATGATCTTATAAGTAACCAACAGAGGCGTATTTACCCTATGGCCAAGAGGGCCATGGCCCGGGGCGGCAGGCTGCCAGGGGCGGCGCGAGCCGCCCCGTATGCTTGGGTCTGGGCGCCTTTTTCGATGCTGAACTTCAGTTAGGTACCGGCCCATAAGGCCTAAGAAAGAGTAACAATTTCGAAACGCTACGATCTGGTTTTGTAAATAGTAAACTAGAAGGCCGTTTTTTTGTACTTATGCCGCCTTTCCATATCTGCACTTACCATGTATCACATCACATAAAGTAAACTACAATTTTTCCTAAATGGGAGGACGATATAACCATGCCTGGTTATTTAACTAAGCACCCGTTTTCACTCAGTAAACTTAATCAAGTCAGTAAAAGCTGATCGCTGAGAATCCGCGATCCGGGTTTATAATCTTTCCTGATCTTAGCGTTCATCTTGGTTGCATCCTTAAGTACTATATCGAAGCCTAGGGTCCGATCTAGTATATTTTCTCATCCACTTCGCACCGATTTCGGCATCCTATTTAGAAAGCTCATTGGCTCACATTAACAGATGTTGGGCGGGGCTCCTGAATGCCGTTTTGTGACGGCGTTATATCCCTTGTCTTTTTTTCTGGAACCTTGTACCTATGTTAGAATTGCATGTTTTTGACTTTTATGGAAGCGACTGCGGTCTTACTTCTCAACACAAAAGGGAAGGGGGCCTTTACCAGCAGTGCCTCGTCCGTTATACAGCAAGTGCACAGACTTGCAGGCAAGTTTGGTATCTACTGCCCAAAAATGGTGATAGGATGACGAAAATACCGTCTCGACAGGATCTAGGCAAAGGCGCCAAGACTCTATACATATATTTGTTTTGCCTTACTGGGTTTAATTTTGGAGTTCGTGAAGAGACCGAAAACCAAACTCCGAGAATGCTCTTGCTTTTAATTGCAGATGAGGGCCAACAATTTTTTAGCGCAAAAAAAAGTTTGCACCCTCCAGAAACTCAGTCGTCAAGTTACTGGGAATGATAGTTTCGGTATGGGTAATGGTTGGGAAAGATGTATAGGCTACGATTACAAGCCTACTAGACCGTGCGGCCACCTCATAGAGGAGTTGTTTGGAACTTTATTCATCGAAAAGAAAAAAGTTTAAAAGGTCATTACCTAAATCACTTTGTCGGACACAGCCCTCAGCCTGGTGCGATCCATTTTCGGACACTTTTAATGGTGCCATTTTCGGAGTGTTTTTTACCTCATCGAGTAGCAGAATGAAAGCAAGCTCATTTGATAGCTGAAGTGATACTCTTTCAATGTGTTTGGGCGGACAGCCGGCAGCCTGGTCCGTTCCGTTTTCGGACACTTTTAGTGGTGCAATTTTAGAGGTGCTTTTTCCGTCTGTAGCTGAAATTTACGGCCCTACATTAATCAAATTTGGTATGCGAGTGGTTTTTATAACTCGTCATAAATTGGAGCACAAGAATTGTTTTTAAGAACATTTTTTAAGGGCTACTTCATACAAGTAACTATTGTAACTGCATCCCATCTAGAGCAAATGCTGCAAGACCTTCTCTGCAAGTTTTGATGTCGGACTCACAATGAACAGGGACAAAACCAAATTAATGTCCAGCAGCGTGAAACGTAGGGTCTGCCTATCCTAACCTACGGCGCACAAAAATGGTCATTAACAAAGGCTGAAAAGTCACGACTCAAAATTTGCCAGTGAGCCATGAAGCGCAGCATACTAGGAGTTCGTAGAACCGATCGGATTAGGAACACCGAACTGCGCTCCAGGAAATGTATCTCGGATGTAATGTGGGTGTCCAGAGTCAAGACCGCCCAGCTCAAGTGGGATTGGGTTGGACATGTCTGCCGCAAGCACCCGGAACGATGGGCTAAATTAACAACTAAATCGACCCCACAAATCGGCCGGGGCAGAGGCAGACCAATTGAAAAAGGAGATGGCGAAACGATCTAGACGCATTTTGTAGAGAATGGCGATAGTAGTTAGTTATGCACTAGGCCGTGGTGAGTAGCAGAAGCGAGGGGAGGCCTTTGCCCAGCAGTGGGACACAGTATAGGCTACGGGACGGGAAACAAAAATTAAGAAGGTATTTTGACTATAAAGTTTTATGAAACCAGAGCGAGTCAGTCGAGAGCGAATCAAGAACGGAATCAAACTTGTTTCGCTCTCAATCCGCTGAAGTTATATTCCGACCAAAGAGAGTAGAAATTAAAAAGTGCCACTCCGATGTTGCCACTTTTTAATTTCTACTCTTTTGGTCGGAATATACGCGCCGTAACGTGTAGCGCTGATACCGGTATCAGGGTGAATATCCCAAGCAATACAATTTGATGGCAAGACTGAAAACGCTGGTTCAGAAAGTCAAAATAGTCATATACAATTTTTTTTGGAAACATCTCTTAGCTATCGACCTCGGGCATTAACTAATATTAAAATATTAAATAATTTAATCACTGAGAAAAAAATATAAAGGCCCAATTTTTCATTCAGGTGGGTTGTCCGGAACCCAGATATTCGTGTTTAATGCCGCATAACTCTAAAACTATACAAGATATCAAATTATTTTTTAGTTCATTATAATACCATATCAATAAAGAATCCTTTAAAATATTACTTACTTACTAACTCTTTAATAAACCCCCTTATTATGCGTATTGCGTAATGAAATTTGTCCGGAAAAATAATCCTTATTACCGCAGACAAATTTCATCGACGTTTATTGGCTAAGTTTGACTTCGTACGCCCCCCCGCCTCCTGCGCACTTTGAGAGTAAGTTGTGCCGAGGCTCTCACCGCAAGAAGATGTCGACGTGATGCTTAATAGATCTACTACACACATGGTCATGTCATTTCGATGTTACGGGGACAAAAAATATATCATTCCGGAGTTTGCTATATGTTTTTTGTTTCATATTTGTTATTTTTCAAAAATTTACAGATCGTGTATTTTGTACTT
The DNA here is from genome assembly GCA_911728535.1 of Pammene fasciana. Taxonomy (NCBI): domain Eukaryota; kingdom Metazoa; phylum Arthropoda; class Insecta; order Lepidoptera; family Tortricidae; genus Pammene; species Pammene fasciana. The sequence goes on along the minus strand of OU452278.1, from coordinate 9,654,820 downwards.
GTGAGTTTAAATATCGCGATAGTTAAATAATGTGGGATTTAGTTATTTTTTTATAATTTTATTTCACCTCGGTTTATCATTCCACCAATTTCATTCCGGTGATTTTGGTGTAGTAAAATGACTTTAATAACCGGAATGATATGTCATTCAGGTGCAGTGTTATATCATTCCTTTGCATACTTATCATTCACGTGCGAGTAATTTTTTTCATTCCGGTGGAAAAATGTCATTCAGATGGAGTGTTATATCATTCCTGTGTATACTTATCATTCACGTGCGAGTCAATTTTTTAAATCTCCGATAATTCTCAAAAGGCTTAAGATATCAAGTGCTCTGTAAGAGGCTTATCAAATAACAGTCTGAGGTGTCGATTGACATTAAAAGAAACATCAAAGAAACGTAAAATAAAGAATTACACCGGAATGACACAACAAACTAGTACTGTTGAAATTGACCCATCAATCCAGCTATGCGGATGTGCAAAAGGCGTCAGCGGGGTGAATTTTCAACGTTTGACCGTACACTAAGGGTTCAGAAAGTTTCAAGAAAATTTTAATAGTCTGTTTGGTTAAGTAACAGGGGCGGCAAATTTTTCTGGCCCGGGGCGCCAAATTTCTAAATACGCCTCTGGTAACCAACATTGTGTATGTCACATTAAGATAATTAATTAACTACCGAGATGTATTCGTGTCTCTACCTGTTAATTTTATAACGCTGACCTGGTTTGAGTTTCTGTTTAAACCTAATCCTACGTTTGTAGGTAAAGGTATATAATAAGCGAGTTAGGGTTTCTGATTCATATTTTAGACACCTTTTGTGAACTGTGCTGTATGCTACTCCAGTAAATTACTAAGATATGTCATATACTATCGATATGTCAGTAAGAACAAAAATTTGACAGCTCCGAACATCTGGCAGACCGATGTCGTCCGACGGACTGAGCGTGGGTGGGCCTTTTAAGTATGTAGATACATTAAAGTATTATTATTTTATGTGTATATTTTTTATGTCTCCTTTTTCAAGGGTGATATGTCTATTATGCGGGCCATAGCCAAGCATAACAAAGCATTTGTAAGTATTACATTGGATCAGATATAATCGATGATGTCAAGAACTTCCTGGTTATTCGGCAAGTATTTAAAATTGTAGCTTTTTGTAGAGTACCTATAATGTATGAGGGGATCTGTAAGGTTTTCAGGCTATTGCTTAAAGTTTTGGGGATTACTCCCGTTGTAGAAATTATAATTGGTACTATATGGGCCGTGGCTGCGTTCCATTGACGTCTAAGCTCTATGGCCAAGTCCTTATACTGTATTATTATTATTATTATTTTTATCATTAAATTATTTAACAGGTGTAAATTCTTTTTGCTAGATACCATTACGAATACATCCGGATCTTCACACAATTTATTCAAGTCCAACTTAGACATACGTAGTAGTAGTAGTAGAAGTAGCACTTTATTGTACACAAAGAAAAATACAAAACATACATATCAAGCTCAAAAGCATTTGAGTTGCGTTATTTTACACTTTTTGGAATTGCCATCCGACGTGCTTGTTAATGAATAAAGGACCCTAAAAATCAACTGTATATAAGTATACATTACAGTTAAATGGCTCAATACAATTTAAAAGACTGGATTTTGCAGAAATAACAGGGTTAGCGAAGTGAGACCCATGTAAGTATTTAATACTAGCTTTTGCCCGCGACTTCGTCTGCGTGGTATTAGTACTTCCCCTTATGGAATGAATTCTGGATATCAACTACTTATTCTATAAATCCTTCCCCAGAGCCAAACTATCTTCAGCGGTCAACCGTTATTAATTTCCCATAAAAACTTTCAACCCCGTTTTCACCCCCTCTAGGGTTGATTTTCGGGATGAAAACTATCCTTTGTCGTTTCTCGGGACTCAAATTATCTCTATACTAATTTACATTTAAATCTTTTCAGCGGTTAAAAATTCTCCATATAAACTTTCAACCCCCTTTTCACCCCCTCCAGGGTTGATTTTCGGGATGAAAACTATCCTATGTCCTTTCCCGGGACTCAAACTATATCTATACCAAATAGCATCAAAATCTGTTCAGCCGTTTTCACGTGATGCGCGGTCAAATAAACAGACCAAACAGATAAACAGACAAAAATTCTAAAAACTGTTGGAACGTGTTCTGTTATCGATTCTTAGTGCCCAGCCAACTTTTTTTCGAATATCTTCCATGTACAGACTTTAGACCCTCTTCAGCTTTATTATATGTATAGATAACTTCAGAACAAGACTAGAATTTAAATTACAGACTAATTGTCGTATCAACTTAAAACGGTTTTAACTAACATTGTACCTCCACTGTTTGCGATTTGTTAATTCTCACTTGCGAGGCCTTATCACACTTTGGCATTCAATGAAGAGTTATGAAGCCGTGACTCAGTCATTAGCAATGTATTGTTTTGTGTTTATTTGTCACTGTCGGATATTCTTGAAGGATACCTCAGATGTTTAGATTTATCTTTGGTTGAAATAAATTTACAACCTAAATACTTTCGCCCGCGACTTGGGTCGTAGGGGACGCTTACCTTATCCCACTTCTGATTTTTTTTATGAGTTGAGGCTCTACACAATCAATAAGTGTGGTAATTATTCAGTTATAAACCCTTCAAATTAATATTTTCAGTAGCAGAGCAGAGCTTTCGCAGAGGGATATCTTGTGAAACATTTATAAAAAATACCTTTACTATGTGGCCGCATTATAACTATTATATTATAATATAAGGGTCTGAGCCCCGAGGAACGCGGTGACTATTTATTTGAAATGAGTTTAACATCTTGCAAAAAAGAAAATAACATTGCACTTTACACAAATTTTCCAATACACCGAGTAATCCGAGTATTGGACAAAGGCACATTCCCGTTGTCTCTATTTGTTATGTTGTCGTTGAAATTCTTTGTGTAACACAAAGAGGATATGGATGCTTTATACTTATCATATATTGACCGTACAATGAGCCAAGCCGAACCTTCATGTATAGATATAGCAAACTGCAGTAGGTATTTTTAGATCTCGGACCCTTCCAGCTAGGCACGGACGGCTGAGTCTTATGACCTCACTCGTAGCAAAATGCGAAACGCTTTACGGGTCGTCCTCGGCATCCCTTCTTGAACTGAGTATCTAGACGTAGGTGGATAGGTATAGCGTATAGCTCATAACATGGTTACAGCTTGTTTGTCAAATAACCGTGGCCTCGTTGTGGGATTAAGCGGCATAAAACCTCCGAGGCTGCACGGTTTTTATTACTTATCTACCTTTGTACAGTTATAGTTTTTCTCTCGCAAACGTTTTATGATTGCTTGGAGTTCGCAATTAATTTGCAAGCGAAGCGTCGAAGGGCTTGCGTGTTTACAGCTGTACCCGACCTACTAGTAATATTTTTGCAACTTCCGCATTCTCAGTTATCTACTACCTATAGATTATTGGATAGTGGTTACATCATTATTTGCCTTTTGAGCAATAGCATTAGTTGGCATCATCGTTTATGGGGTCAGGAAAAGGCTTTTGCCTTTGATCTTCACTTCACATAGTTATTGCTTCTGAAGAAATGCGCTAGGTCGTGAAGTCGCATCTGTCGATCGTATTACTCTCAGTCAAGTTACTGATTTTTTTCTTCAATAATTTTAAACAAAAAAGAACCGACTTGACTTAGGAATCTTAGGATCCGCTATTCCAAGAGGAAGTGGCCGAGTTCCTGTAAAAAATAGTGAAATCACTATAGGTGTGTGCCTATAATAGTTGAAGAGTTCCCTCGATTTCTCCAGGATCCCATCATCAGACCCCGACTTGGTGACAATGGGACCAACTAGGGGTTATACCCGTTCGATTTAAAAAAAAAATTGAAAACCGGTTCACGATTCACGGAGATATCGAGTAACATACATACAAAAAAAAACAGTCGAATTGAGAACCTCCTCCTTTTTTGAAGTCTATTAAAAAACATGTTTCAGAAGACTTTGACAGGGCCAACCAACCCCTTAGATTAGTATGTCTACAGAAATACAAACAATACGATACTTATTATTTACATGCACCGTATCACTATCGGTCAGGTAATTTTATAGACCATAACATTACCTGACCTCGGACTGGGACTGACAGCTGTAATGTGAACTTGAATTTTCCTTTTCGCGGAAATACGTACCTGTGGAAGAGTTAAAATCTAGTAATTAATTATTTCCCTATTATTATTCGCATCGTTAAAAAATACATAATTATGACCGCATTGAGACAAGTCGATACAAACGCCATCTGTATTTCCAGCACGGAATTATTATAACCTGTAAGGCGGATGAAAATAAAACCTCGTCACTGCGCGAACGCAGCGAAGCTGACTTTAACTGTCAGGAGTACATTGCCACTTCGTAAGATGGCGCTAGTTTTATCTTTCCGTAATAATTGAATATTGTTTATACAACTTCGAACCTTTTTGTAAACCAACCTAAATCGTCATAAGAGAAATCAACAGCAGTCACAAATTTATATAGATTTTAGGACTTTGATGCCTTTTAGATTTACTAATGTCTAATATAAACTATAAAGTTTAGGTACCTACTGGGTTCAACATATATTCACACCAATTGCTCTCATCAAAAGCGGTGAGAGCAATTGGTGTGAATATATTTATCTTTACCTAAATCAAGAGGTGTGCGCATAATGTCGTGTAACTACATCTAGGCAACAACAAACAACTTTGTAATGTGTAGCTCCACAAACAGACCGATAACTTAGATAAGGGCTTACACATATTTAATACCGTTGCCTCAATCAAATCTTATCAAATACTCAGTCCGACGCTTCCATTCCACTCGGGCAGGATACTATCCTGAATTTTCCATTCATTTATAATATCGATCTACCCGCAACTTTTGTGGATTCCTTACCGTATCTGTCATTTTAGTTATTGTTGAGGTTAGGTAGTGTGATACTTCCAATGCCCATATGGCATATAATGTGTTATAAGACTTTTAGAAAGCTTAGAACTACAGTGCGAGTGTTAGTGACGTTAAGTAATCTTGAAGCATCATGTCCTGGCAGGAAAGGGCCGGTTCCTCCCGGTCGCCGGCGGAGCGCAGGCCGCTCATGGTGTCATTCGGTATACCAAGGACGTATGGAAGCATGTTCCCATACTACAAGTTCCTCAAAGACACCTTAAATGATACGGTTCTCAGTGATGAGGTAATGTCATAACCTGACCTAATTAAATATGTAAAGCTATTATTACCTAATTAATAGGTAACGGTTCGGTTTATTAAGTAAAAGGTCGGCACTGACATCATTCGACGCACCCTGTTATTTTACTGGGTTGTCCGAAAAGGAAATAAAACCACGATTTCTTAATGGCACATTTAGCATTTGTAATAACTATTATTCAAGCATACATTTAATAGGGATAAGGGGTGTACTAATATTGTTGTTCATCTTTTAAGTTTTCCAGCAGTCGTTAATCAATATTTCCTTCAATTATAAATACCTAGGTCAATCACTTCATCGGCAAAGTAAATTAATCGCTTAATTATACAACCTCTCACTTCTTAGAATCAGGATCAATAACGTCTTTGTTGCCTCTGTTTACAATTCTTTATTTTGAGATTTAATGAGTTAGCATAAGCATTGTAAATATTTTATTGTATGTCTTATAGTGATATTCAGATTATAAGAAGCAACCTTTCTCACCAATGAATTCACCGTTCAGGTTATTAACATGTTTGATTTTCTGTTGAAAAAAAAAATACAATTGTAAATTATCAACTTGTGGGGCAGTTAACTTTTTTCCCAATTTACCTACCTGAGTAACATACTAATACTCGTAACTATGTTCCTATTAGGGCTTCCAATCCCGGGATCCCGGGATCCCGGGATCCCGGGATACCGGCTTTTTAAGGACGTTTTTCAATCCCGGTATTTTCTGATTCAATACCGGGATCCCGGTATTTTTATAAACTAGTTAAACTGTCAAAATATGTGTAACAAACATAAACTACCCATCCAAATATTTAAATTAGGCATCGCTGCGCAGCTTACTGGCAATAGCGGCTAATGTGCGCGGCTGTTTTACGTCTGTTTCTCTCTCTAGTTTAACTATTCTGATGATTTCTTTCTCTGCCCGGCACTGGCGCCACTGGCGCCACCTACCGCGCCAGCTGTTGGTTACGTAAATCGGACACGTCTTAGACATGTTTTTACATGTGGTCGCCGGATATTTTGTCAAAAATGTTAAGCTAATTCGAGCAAGCAAGTGGCTTAGCCACGGCACCAGTGCAGGTTGGAACTTGTTTATAAAATTGTGAGCTACCTAAAGTTATGCTATATACACCAGTCCTTATTTTTCAAAAAATCCATGTCGAGAAGCAATCCATATTACTTTTAGGTAACCAAACTTTTTACCCTATTGAGACCCTGTTGTATTGTATCCGAATTGCCGGTTTCCTTCAATACATATGACTGGAAGTGAGGTATTCAAGACGGCGGCCAAAAAACGTCCCATTTTTTAGGTTTTCTTAAATATCCGTAAACAGTGGCCTCTACCAACAAATGTTCTACTACTTAAGTAATTCACATAAAATTATCTATAAAAAATGTTATAATAATTATACAGTTTTTTGCTGGGATCAATGTTTAATGAGATATTGAGGGTATAAGATAGACATTAAACATATTGACTTGTTAGCTTTTTCCTGCGACTTCGTCTGCGTGGGATTAACATTCGCCACAATAAATTTATGAATCGCCGTAGCAAATATAAATTTTACGTATATGCGGTTTTATCTTGGGCGGCCGCCCGCCATCATGAATATCAAACTTTCGGTCATATATTATTTGAAGGCAACCAACCGGCAATTCGGATACAATAGGGTCTCAATACTCTCAATAGGGTAAATAGTCTGGTTACCTAAAAGTAATATGATTTGCTTCTCGACATGGATTTTTTGAAAAATAAGACTTGTCTAATCACCTCTTTTCTCTCTATTGTGGAGTTGCAAACTACAAACGTAATATGTTTGCGCAATAAATACGGATTTGACTGAAACAAGGCATTCTTTTCATGTTTTCATACATTTCAACTTTTTTACCGAAAAATCCCGGGATCCCGGGATCCCGGTCTTGGAGAAATCAATTTCGGTATTAATACCGACATCACAGAAGGTCCGGTATTTGGAAGCCCTAGTTCCTATTATGTTTAGGTACTTGTGTGGCGTGTCAAGCAGCAGTTAATGAAGAGACGAATGATTGACACACCTGCCAGACGATTGTTGAATATCCATTTTCTCCACCAATGTCGACACGTTGTCTTGTAGATGGTCTCGATTGAGGGTCACATTGTCACGCGAATAATTCTCTAACATTGTCTATAGATGATTGATTCAAGGTATTTGTGAAACATGATTCCTATTAACTATCAGGGCATCGCTAAATTTCTATTTGTTTGCAAGCAGTTATTTCCTCCTGTGACGCAAGATCTCTAACGAACCTTGGTCATTTTATTATGCCTAATATGCCGGGCATGCCCTGAAGACCGTTAGGTTACGGTCTTTTCACCGCCATACAGGTATAGATTTTTTTTTTATATTTATAATGTTTAGTGTATAAACTATCCTCTGACAAATTTTCAATAACGGCGCGAATACCAATTTTTTTATAGTAATTTGAATAGCTGCCGTTCAACCCGTCTTCCACCCATGCATGGCAGCTGAGCAGCTGGCATTCACGCAGCTTAATAATACATACAAGTTTTTGCCCGGGACACGATGACCGACGAAATTTGCGCCTAGCTCGGGGTCTATTCCTTTCAATTTGCTTTGATAGCTTCAAAATATGTATTAGTTAAAAAGCACTAAGCTTTTTACGTCGGAAAAGGACAAAAGTAAAGAGCACTTTCTTTTAGATCATTAAACGCAGGCCTACACAAAGTTTAAATATCACATATTTGTCGGCTCACACTCGCAGCCACTACCGCGTTGCATCCATACACTTGGCTAACCAGCTCCATTCATATTAACATAGTGACGTGTGCCGAGATAGTTGGCTCCGGGTGAGCTGTTGAGCCGCGAACCTCGTTCTTTGGCTGACGGCTAGCTGATTGATTGTTGTAAACCTCGCCCAAATACCACGCAATCTGTTTAGTTTAATTGCATTGCCAGTTGCTTCCTACTTAAATGTGTAGAATAACTATAATATGTAGGAAATAATTAAGTATTCAAAGCTAAAGAATAAGAAATACTTTGACGTATTTTTAGTATTATTTAGTTTATTATAAAGCTGAAATTTGTGTCATATTCAGGTGCTATAAGCAGACCGACCTATGCACGTGTTTGTTGCCTAAAACTGGATCAATCTGTATGTTCTTTTTTTAATTCGTCCTTAATTGAAAATATCTCCTAAGACCATTTTCGTGCGCGCCGTGGTAACTGCCCTGACTGACCTATTTAAATACTCAACCTTGTATTTAAGAAATAAATTTTAACAAAAAGGAACTGATTTCACCATGTTTATCTAATCTAGACTACTTCACCTTTAAATTAAAATGCCCAACCTACTGTAAAATGAGATCCATGCGAATGACGCCACGGGGTATCCATTGATGCAAGTATAGATCTTTCTGGAAAAGGTTTTGACCTTCCCCAGAAAGTTCTCGAGTACATGTAATCAATAAAAAGTTGGGCAAATGTGAGCAAAATCTAAGGGCGCGCTGTACTGTAGGTACATGCCAACATCTAATAAAACGTTTCGGTTATTTTCCCATAGGTATTGTCAATAAGAAATAGTCTGAAAGTCTGAAGAGAATATCGCTATGAATCATTCGCTACGAAGGTAAACTATTTGTATCTACATATAAAAATAAATATAAATGCTATTAGATTGGTTCCAAGCACCTAAAACAATACTTAAGTATACGTATTACGTATACAACATATTTAGTGCTGTCTTTAAATAGGTTCATAACGATATCATTTATTAAGATTAACTGTGCTTTAGTAGTAGTAGTAGTAAAACACTTTATTGTACAGGAAAACACAACAGAAATATATAACACAGCAAATATGTACAAAGGCGAACTTATCCTTTTAGTCTTGGACAAAAGACAAAACGACGAAACTTAAAACGAACGACGAAAACTAAACGACGAAAACGACGATTTTGGAGGAAAATTAAATTCATCTTAAATACATACATCTACTTGATACAAGCGAAACCTTGATACATTTAGCTCGCAGTTATTTCTAACGGCAAAATGTAAACTTTGCTATCATTTTCACAGTTTATAGTGCATGGTGTAACATTAGCACAAAATCGTAATTCTTGTGTTATCTAGCAAATCTTTCTGTTTATAGAACAACGTTATTATCCTGATATTAACCGAGAGAAGTTAATCTTTGATACACAATTCGATCAGATATAAGAGCGTAATTCCAGAAGGCGGTAATCATTAAAGTGAGTGTCCGAAGTATAAAAGGTTCAGTTTATTATAATTTTTGTGGTGGAATCTGATGCTGTGTTGCCAAGATGCTTCGTGCAGCGTCTTTTATAAGGACGTATACAGGGCAGGTATGCTTTGTATTAATATCATGGCTTTACTTGTCTTTTATAATGTAAATCTGAAAGCATAACATTTTTTCTTTGTAGTGGAACATCACTTGATAGCCCTGTTCGGAATTTTTATATAATAGTCGCGAGTAAATATAAACTCGGGAGCCATTAAAAGCTTTCAGTGTTAGTAAATAAATTGGCAGGTAAATAAATTTTAAATTATTGGTATTTAATACACGAATCCTCTAAATCCTTTTAACGTGTCATATAAATATATTCTTTAATTTAAGCTAATTAACAAATTGAAAATCGGCGATATTCTGCACGGGAAAAAAAGTATCTTCATCGAAGACAAGTCCTCTTCGTCAAAACAATATTGTTTTGTATACATATAACGAAAACAATTTGCCTAGAAAGTGATCTTTATTCAAGTAAAATGCCTTTATTGAAGTAAAATATATCTTGGGCTAAAGATATAAAATTAGTCCAAGAAAATATTTACTAATGTTCAACATTGAGTTATAATATAATAGAGGCGCAGACACAAACAAGATTTTCCGAAAATATAGCACAAAAAAATGTGTAGCCGGCCAGTGCGAATTATTTAACATCGTTAAGGTTGTATTACAAATTAGAAGAAAGATATGATAAAATGTCACCTGTCATTCATCTGGCGTTCAAAAATCACATGGCACATAAGAGCAATGGAGTCGCTCTTGGATCAATTACTTTATTATGTATACTTAATTTGTTTATTATGTATACTTAATTGTGACCCCCTAACCTTTTTAATTCTTTTTGGGGTTCTGTAGACAACTAGGGACATAGTTCCAACAGGTTGAGTTTTAAACCGTTTTTGGTGTATTGTGACGGGCCGGCAAATACGGAACCCAACATTGAGGAGGGCCCGACATGCTCTCGGACGGATTTTCTACCTAAGTTTGTGAGGCGAATGTTAAAAGTTGTAGGCAAACGTCAGGTACCCAGATCGGTTGCCTGATTCGACTCCAGAATGGAATGAAAACTGCACACGGTCGGTTATGTTTACTTGTTTGCGTTCTGACCTAACGTATTCCTGACGGTGTAAACCGTACGGGCACAATGGGTGGCGGGAGAGGGTTATTGAGTTTTCGGCCGCCGAGCGAGCAGAAAGGGAAGCAGGCATGCGGCCCATGCGGGGGCGAAGTACATGCTCAAGACAAATTTAGAATCAAAAGAAACACAATAGCTCGGTAAACATAGTATTTCATGCTTTCTTTTTAAATCTTTAATTCAAAAATTGACAGATCACACTTTGAAATAATGAAAAAATAATAAACGAAAATATTTACATAATTGCTTTCTTGGGATTAGATATGAGGATATTACGGTATCATTTGAGGTATATTTTACAAAAACCGGCTAAAGTTCGTGTCGGACCACGCATAACAGAGAGTTATTTAAAAAAATCACAAGTTATATCACAAGGTCGTATCTGCCTATGTACGTAGTTTTTTGGAGATCACTCAAAAACTCCTTAACCGATAATGTTCAAATAATTTTTTTAGCAATTTCACTAGTGGCGCCTTGTGTTAAAATACACCTTGTGTTTAAATGTTATAAGGATACGTCTCAAAATGTCTGTGGCATACTTACGGAAGGACGGACGGACGGACAGACGGACATGGCGAAACTATAAGGGTTCCGTTTTTGCCAATTTAGCCACGGAACCATAAAAAATGATTCAACATTATAAAATATAATATAATAATAAAATTTACTAAATAAGTTTTAATAATTTTCTGAGTTTCGTAATTTAAAAAAAACAACAACTACTCCACTAGCCTTATGCCTCAATGCTGTCAGTTCGGTTTAAATTTACGAAACCTTTACTTCCTATCGCCGATTGTGCCTATAGTTCGTTGACCTTCATGCTGTAGCATTTAAGCTTAATCCCTAGTCTCACTTACACTGGTAATATTATAACGAAACGTTTGTTAGTCCTTTGTAAATATACTCGTCGGAACGATCGGGCTTCGCTCGGCTCGGGCTCGGCTCTCTTCGGCAAAATTGGTTGCGTTGCACCAGCTTTTACTGTGCCACATTTGGAGTGCTGATTTCTTATCTAGTATATATAAAATCATTGATGTTCAAACAATAATATTTTCGCATTGGTATTCTTGGCAGAAGGTATCCTTTTTTTCCCTGCAGTTCGAAATTTTTATATAGTTGCGAGTAAATATAAACTCGGGAGCCATTAAAAGCTTTCAGCGTTAGTAAATTGGCAGTTAACAAAATTTTAAACTACTGGTATTTAATTAATTTAACAAATTAAAATAATTTGCCTAGAAAGTGATCTTTATTCAAGTAAAATGTCTTTATAAAATATATCTTGGGCTAAAAATATAAAATTAGTCCAAGCATTGGTATTCTTGGCTGAAGATATCCTTTTTTTCCGTGTGAGTGAGGGATTTTTACAATCTTATTTTTTATACTTAGCAGAGTCGTCTGGCAACGAAGCTTTAGGTTTTCCTTAAGTGTGTTGCTAAGTGTTACTGGTTAGATATCTATAAGCAAACGTATGGGCGTTCAGTTTCTGGCCGAGTGGCCGAGAAGCGGGCTCGGGAGGAATCCTGTAACGCCGTTATTCTTTTTGCTCTCGTTACATTGCGGAGATTCACCTTTTAAGTTTAAGCGGTTGTTTTTAATAACTGCGTGTGTGCAAAAACAACCAGTATCGTAGGACTTGTAATTTATTTTAATTTGCTAAGATGGAAAACCCTTGTTTATTTTATTTCCCGGTATTTAGTCCAAGTGCATGTGTATTTCCAATTATAAGTACCTATAGGTAATTGTATTGTATAGCAGTGGTACTAGTTAGTACTACTATAGTATATTTTATTATATCAGCAGAACAGTCACCCCTTATGACCCTACAAATAAGAGCGTGTCACATATTTTTGCGGCCTACTTGTAGGATGATACTATAGAAAGCGAACAATTTATCAAATTTAGCGATATGTTTATCGATCTAGAAAGTTAATTTATAGGAAAAAGTAAGTGTTACATCAAGAAGACCTCGTTTGGCCAGGTCATGTGCAAGTAGTTTTACTTTATTAACATTGATGAGAATATAGAATCCTGATACTTTATATTTTTATTTTGCGTGCACCGCCGTTACAATTACGTCGAGACTGGCAGTTTGATTAATGTTACACATTTACCCTTTTTGCATAGACGTGTTACTATTAAGCCTCATTCAGTAATTTTTTGTTATTTATATTTCTAACAAACACATGAAAAAGACAGATTAGGACAAACCAAGCGATTATTAGTCGAATGAGGCTTGTAAGACGTTTATGCATAAGGGCGTTCTTGGGTTTCATTTGGTCACAGTTAGTTTTGCCCGTGGAAGAAGCAAACCTGCCTGAATTTTCAGTAAAGTGCCGAAGCTGGGAAAAATAAATTCTCTCGTCTTTTCAATTTAGTGTATATGCATAGTCAGCCCAAAATCTAACCTCCCTTGGCCCTTGTGATGATTCTAATCTGGATTTTTATTGTTCGCTCCGGCTTTCAACGCACATAATCGTTTTTTTTTTTTTTAATTACACACATTGGTTTTCTTTCTCTCGTTAACAATATTAAATTTAGCTGTAGACTGGTATTTTCCTACTTTGAAATATTGTCAGTGTTACATTGCTTCCTTTCAATTTCTGCTCTATCACCTTATTTGTTAATGGTTAAAATATGAACTCAGATAATTACACTCATGGCCAAGGATGTTACCGAAAATTACGTTTTTCAAACACGTCACAAACACTAATGACCTAATGTAAGATACGGTATAGCGAGAATGTAAAGTTACGGCGGCGGGGAGCGCAGCCCGACGCCGACCTCTCAGGCCTTCTTCACAGTCCGACCGGACGCCGCGCGACATGCTGCCCCCCGAGCGCTCGGCGCATCGCACCGCCTCCGCGATCATCAAACGACTCTCCTTACGCACATACAGCACCTATTCTCTAGTACGTATGCGCCTGCGTTCATTCATCGCGGCCGCCTACCGCGCGCCGCCCGCCCTGCACCACGCGACGCAAATAGTAACCGCCCCCCTCACGCGTTCTCCCCGATACGCGCAGTCACCACACTTACGCATTTGTCACAGGAGACCGCGGACACTCGACTTATTATGCTGGCCGAGACATCATGTCCCTCCCGCTGCGTCCCACGCTCGGCAAGCCCGGCGACAACGAGTACGTGCACATACGAAGTCTTGTCGCGAATATACACGCACCGAAAAATGTGTGCAGGCCACCTGCCGGTCCAGTTATACCCGTGGAAGGAGGATCGAAGCTGGATGTGGTCGTGGAATCGCCTGCAACGTCAGAATCGGATCGGAGTCGGTCCGGATCTGAGATGTCGGACGTGTTGGGAGATATTGTGGTGGAAGAGGTGACGCCGCAGCGCGCGAAGAGTAACAGTATAGCGGGCGCGTCAACGCTGATGCCTCCGGAGCCAAAGCGGCGGCGGGCTTCGTTCCTGCACCTGCATATCGGCGGGCACGAGCACCACCACGGGCCGCTGTCTGCGGGCGCGCACCTCAGCGTGCCGCGGCTGTCGGTGACGGCGCCGCCGGGCGAGCACCGCCGGATCAGCCACGGCTTCTCAGCATTCCACGGTTTCGCTCTTCGTCGACATTCGAACACGGTCTGCGTATGCCTGCAAGTGTGAATGCTGCAAAGTAACTCAACTGTGTTGTTTTCCATCCACATACCAGTGTTAGGAAGTCTGGTACCTATACACCTAACCAAGTGCATGGTCGTTGTGTTTATTAAGTACCTTTAACATGCATGCATGATGTTATCTACAAAAGCCTCTTCGTTATCTACAGACTTCAATAGTGCAAACTAGTCGTAACATTGTCGTCAAAAGTAATATTATTTGAATCCTATAATGTACGTATATCGATAAAAACTCAGGTAGATAGGAAGGATCTCAAAAAGTCGTAACAATTTTTAAAAAAACATCAGGTAAATAAATAAGTTAAGGTACGGTCAGGTTTACGATATTTCTATAATATTTTTTCCTGGTTCGATAATTAATATGTCACACGGATTCGACTCCGAAGTACCTATCTCTATATGTTAATGAGTTTGTCAAAATAATTTCCGTCATCAATTATCAAATAAAATGTCGCAAAGTATCACTTGTTATTTACGCGACACGATTTTGCCGGCATTACATTACAACCTTTATGTTATTATGACGTCTTACTTACTATACCTAAATAGATTACGTATATTATTGGTTTACCTTGATGTCGTTCGTTATCATTATATCTATAGTGTTTATGAGGGCAATTTGTTAAACATTGCAATCGCTTCCCGGCTTCAGTGAGAGCAGTGTCTGTTTTTGAAGTATTGGTGATTAACTGATTATAAAACTTCCGAAACGAGTTAAATAGGATATTATTGTAATGATACGCTGGACTTCACCCCTAAGTCGTGAGGTTGTTCACTCTTACTTTAGTCTATCGTCTACTAATGTACACTATAATCGCATCTTATGTTTTATCTTTTACTAATATTTTAATATAAAACGCAATTTTTCAAATGTTTTAATTATTATGTGATTTGCATTTTGAATGCAATATTAGATCTAACAATTTAAATGTGTTTGTTAACGTCTGTTTTGCATATAAAATATCTCTAGCTCTACTAAAAATACCTTAAAATATTTATTTTACAATTCTTATGATATGCTTACATTATTTCCTTATCGTTTAAGGTAAGGTTTGATCGTTATTGCTTATAATAATAAGGTACGAAATTGGTATGGAAACAATGTAGGTATAAAAACAATTAGTTTTTTTTCGATCTTGCATTATAAGCACTACTTGTTTCCTTTGTAGTAAAAATAAACCGCTCAAAATAACGATCAATTATTAATTCGTGAATAAGACGTTAATAGTTAACAATAATTTTCATTGAATTCTTATGCAAAGATTTAAATTGACATTGCATAATTATTGTGATACTTGTGATTGATGAAAACGCTATGTTTACTCACTTATTCAAATTAGTTAATTTGCTCACTCTTTGGGGGTTTAGGTACTCAATAATAATTGTTACATAAAAAATGTGTATTAAGTTATTAAGTAATTTGAAAATTTTGAAAATACATTAGCTTGATTCGATCTATGTGGTCGTGCTATTAAAACTTTTAATTATATTTTAATATGGAACACCATATACAAAAAAAAACGAAAAGGAGTAGTATGAAAATTGTCTAGCGACTACCTTAACAGCCCTCATTTTCAAGATCTCTAACCTTTGTTTCATTCCACAGAGCCTCCACCGCAGCGAGTCGATGTTGTCTGTGGCGTGCTTCAAGACTCTGCAGCAGCTGGTCAACAGTGAGTCGCCAGGCGAGCTCCAGCAGTACCTCGCCAACAACAACAATGTCAACGTCGACGATAAGGATGAGGTGAGTGATCTGTCTATGATGTTACATAATGAGACGTCACCACGAGAGTCGATGTTGTCTGTGGCGTGCTTCAAGACTCTGCAGCAGCTGGTCAACAGTGAGTCGCCCGGCGAGCTCCAGCAGTACCTCGCCAACAACAACAATGTCAACGTCGACGATAAGGATGAGGTGAGTGGTCTGTCTATGATGTTACATAATGAGACGTCACAACAAGAGTCGATGTTGTCTGTGGCGTGCTTCAAGACTCTGCAGCAGCTGGTCAACAGTGAGTCGCCCGGCGAGCTCCAGCAGTACCTCGCCAACAACAACAATGTCAACGTCGACGATAAGGATGAGGTGAGTGATCTATCTATGATGTTACATAATGAGACGTCACCACAAGAGTCGATGGTGTCTGTGGCGTGCTTCAAGACTCTGCAGCAGCTGGTCAACAGTGAGTCGCCCGGCGAGCTCCAGCAGTACCTTGCCAACAACAACAATGTCAACGTCGACGATAAGGATGAGGTGAGTGATCTGTCTATGGTGTTACATAATGAGACGTCACCACAAGAGTCGATGTTGTCTGTGGCGTGCTTCAAGACTCTGCAGCAGCTGGTCAACAGTGAGTCGCCCGGCGAGCTCCAGCAGTACCTCGCCAACAACAACAATGTCAACGTCGACGATAAGGATGAGGTGAGTGATCTGTCTATGGTGTTACATAATGAGACGTCACCACGAGAGTCGATGTTGTCTGTGGCGTGCTTCAAGACTCTGCAGCAGCTGGTCAACAGTGAGTCGCCCGGCGAGCTCCAGCAGTACCTCGCCAACAACAACCATGTCAACGTCGACGATAAGGATGTGGTGAGTGATCTATCTATGATGTTACGTAATGAGACGTCACCACAAGAGTCGATGTTGTCTGTGGCGTGCTTCAAGACTCTGCAGCAGCTGGTCAACAGTGAGTCGCCCGGCGAGCTCCAGCAGTACTTCGCCAACAACAACAATGTCAACGTCGACGATAAAGATGAGGTGAGTAGTGTTGACGCCTCAACCTAATCGATAAGACAACACACAAGCGTTCTGTAGTATGTACTATGAAAACTAATTTTAACAAGTAAGGCCGAGGGCTGAGGGCTAAACTAACTCATGCACTATTTTCAACCATTAAACCTGCGTACCTACTGTAGTACAAAAGAAAGAAATTAATGTAAAATGCATCTCATAACTATGCCCAGTTACCCACAGTAGGTATTAGAGTAATTTCGCTAGGACTAAGTCGTGGTCATGAATCACGATACCTACCTTGTCATTCCAAAACAACATCCTCCAGATGATGTGTTTGATTTTAACCGTGGTGTAAACAAGTATCTTTTTAACGTAGTTTTGATTGCACATATTCAAAATGTGATCAATTAACTAAAAAATCTAATAAGAACTTGTGAATTACAGAAATACGCAGATTTTTTGGGTTCCTTTCTGAATGGTCACTGAAGGTAAAGGGTCGCTATTAGTATTCCTTCCCGCCCTTCCGTCAGTCTGCTTCACTTTCAAAAGGCTGTAATACTTCAAAGTATTTGATAATGTATACTTAACTCAGGATTAAAATAAAATGAAGACTCACAATGTATTTATAAATTATGTCAAGTTATTGACAAAAATAAATCATTTTTGGGTCAAAAGGGGCTCATTATATTGAATACGTTATTAATATTACAGTATTACACGTTCCAGCAAAACAACGTACTATTTACGTCGTTTTTATCTTTACGTCTCTTGAAAGAAGAGAAATACTACGAACTAAGTAATAACCGAAACCGGCACGATGCGGAAAAACATAAGTAAAACTCGTAATTGATATTATTATAATGTAGTTCAGAATAAGTTACTCGTAAAGGCATGATTACACCTAGTAAGTCATCATTCGCGATGCACTGACACGCACAAATACTCATATCTACCTAAGATAGGCAATAAGTGAGACACGTGTCTTTCAAGCCAACAGTTCTTAGAAAAAGTATATCGTAAAATGACATGTTTAAACTTATTTAAATGGTTTTGGGGCACCAACCATCATGACTCTGGGGTTTTACATAAAGGAACTTCATAAGACCTAAGAATAAGACTACTTTACTGTGTGTCTGACCACAAAAATATTCCCAATCCCATATCTAGACCTAAAAGTAGATTAGAACCACTAACTCAGGGTTATTCGTCAATATAATAGCTGGAAGAGATCCCTTATAGGGATAAGTTCGCGTTTGTACAAATTACATGTGTTTCATAATTGTGTACAATGTTTTAGTGCAATAAAGTGTTTTACTATAATATATACAATAATATATATAATGTTTTACTATAATATATACTATATACAACTAGGCTAAGTAAGAATGAGATTTATTAGGTGATGAATAGTGGACGCCGATAACGGAAACATTGTGTGTCAAATATTATTGCATAGGTTGTCGCAGTTATTCATAATCATTAAAACAACCAGTTACTGATCGTGATCACCTATCCATAGATTCTAACCCGCACAGTGGTACTGGTACCGTTACTTGACCAGCAATGATAAATATTGTCTTTAGTATTTCCTTAACTTTTTATCTTACGTAAAACGGTCCATGTTTTTTTTTACAATATGCGTGTATTACTGTCTTGTATATTACGTAACGGGACCTTGGGCCGTCAGTCACCAGAACGTTCAAGGTTTTATTAATTAGTACATATAAATATAAAGAAGTATTTTCATCTAAAATCAATTTCATTAATTATAATGCGCCCTTCGTTTTCTCAGCCGTTGCCACAATAACATAGTTGAAGAAGGACGAAGCATAATAAGAATTGATGAATGATGAAACAAGTCATAATGAACCTTATTGTGATGTAATAGGAGCTTTGTCGTGTGCTATATTATTTTCTTGGTAGAGTATTGGCGCAGACTACGAAGTGGGTCATATCCCGCCATTTGTCAGGTTTGGACGGGTTCCACCATTCGGGCTTCCAGACAGTGTCGGTCATTGCGTAGTAATTCATAGAATAAAATCGCCTTTTGGTCGTTAACTGCTTATCAATAAATGTAAGATTAATGTTTACTTTGATTTAATGACAGTCGACCATTTACAATTTTATTACAACAGTACACAAGAAATGAGATACATAAATTTGGATTTTTTTATACAGGTTCATAACTTTCATAAGTATCCAATAAGTGAAAAATACCAAACTCGTGCCGTCGCCAGTAGTTACTGCAGATTAGAAGTAGACACAATAAGCAACAGAAACGTTGTATGTATAAATAAGGTCGCAAACGAACACTTTTCCTAGTAATTTATTTCTTGTGGTTACTAAAGCCAATGTCACCATTGATATTTATTTCATAGGAAATTGTACATTAGCTTTTTACTTTGACATTAAATAAAAGATACCAATAAAGTTCATATTATTTAGAACTAGATAGGTTTTGTTTTCGTAACTTTATCTAGCGTGCTGCTAGATAAATAATTTTAAACAATAAGTTAATTCATTATAATTTTAAACAAAAAAAGAACCGACTTCACTTAGAATCCGCTATTCCAAGAGGAAGTGGCCGAGTTGGTGTAAAAAATAGTGAAATCACTATAGGTGTGCCTATAAGAGTTCCCTCGATTTCTCCAGGATCCCATCACCGACCCCGACTTGGTGACGATGGGACCATTTAGGGATTATACCCGTTCGATTAAAAAAAAATTGAAAATCGGTTCACGATACAAAAAAAAAATCTGTCGAATTGAGAACCTCCTCCTTTATGAAGTCGGTTAAAAATCGGGAATAGTTTATACCTAGTCTAATAAATTTATTGGCTATTCAGAATTCTACTTAACGACATTATACTGAGATTACTGAGCTAGGTATTAAAGTCTCTCTCGTATTGTGCCACTTTGTCATTCACGAGCTTCAAAATTTACAATAAAGCTTGAAATTGATAACTTACTTGTATTTAAAGGCCTTGCCGACAATTAATGTTTACCCCATTAAAGTTTTATGTTGCGGATGATTTATGTAAAACATATTTATTATATTATATGGGACTTGCTTGAGAGAGCAGTCCTACTCTCCTAATAATACACATGTCACGCTTTAATAAAATATGCTCGTGAGGGGAATAGGAATTGTCTTCTCTATGAATATGAAAGCGAGCTTAATGAACAAGCTGTTCAGACGCTATAGATGCTTAATGCTGCTCTGGAACTCTGGATTCAATTTGCTAGCCCGTTGCAGTCCGTGATTTGACTTTAGAAAACGTTTCTAAGGCAACTTGCAACTCAGAATTTATGATTTTTGGGTTGGAGTACTTCGTAATGTTCACATGTTTTTACGAGTATCTAGCTAAAAATTACAGTATGTAATCTTAATCTATTGCTATGAAAAATACAGCTAACATCGTATGTTATATATAATGTATGATCGCCAACAGTGTAAACTGACCATTTATAATCCCTATTGCAACGGCATACATAAGGTCTATCGATGGTCAATTAAATGTGTTGCTGTTTGTACTACAAATCTAACGTTGACTTATTGATATGCCGGCAGTTAATTAATTTTATAATGTTACAAAACTTTTCATTTCCTACAGAATGGGACGACAGCACTCATGGTGGCATCCGAGCATGGTCGTGCGGCTGCGGTGCGACTGCTGCTGGACTGCGGAGCAGATGCGAGCGCTGCCGACGCGGACGGCTGGACGCCGCTCGCGTTCGCTGCTCGCGGCGGACACGTGGTGGTGGTCAGGGAGCTGCTAGATGCTGGTGCTAAAGTGGACTCGAGGGACTGCGTGAGTACCTAATATGTATACCGGGCGGTAGGACTGCTAAATGCGGTATAGACGCGGGCGCGATCGCTGGACGACTTCTGGTTAAACCGGCCAACATCATCACAGGCATCACAGCATCAACGGAAGACCACTCCATAAGCAGTCCTAACTAGACCTGTGATGTGACGCTTGTATTTACGGCGTGAACAGCAGAGAGACACATGCCTTCTTTGTGTGAGGCGAATGTCGCACGTATTTACAACGGATTGTGACCTTGAGTGACAACTGTCTCAAACGCAATTTTATTCTGATACACATTATCTGGAGCTAAGAAGAACCTCGACTCATCTGACCTATTACCGAGGTCGCAATGTTTACATTATGGGTGTATTTTTGGATTACCTACAGTGCATTAGGAAATGAAATATTTTCCCGGACGCGGGTGGAACTTGAACTATAAATTATAGTTTTTATGAGGTTGGCGCGTGCATTTACTTCCATAAGGACATGCAGGTTTAAAGTTTAATTAATAGTCATTGCCGTTTAGGTTCTAATTTCACTAAAAGCTTGTTAACTGTACATCTTGCAATTAAAGTATGTCATCAAAATATGTTTGTATTTTTTTTAATGCTTTGGCAATGCACTGAATGCACTGAGAAATTAGCGTCATAATATATTTTAGCACCCTACGAGTATGTCTTAGAGATCCTGTGACGCATGAGTTTATAATGTTTTGATGTGGACTTGTGACATATGACGGCTCGCACGACAGACGTCCCAAACTACAATATAAAATAACAGCTGCTGATACCAAATATAACTCTGAGAGTTTACAGTGTACGTAATATTTTTCTGTTGACAATTGTATTTGTTGGCAGTTCAACACTCTCATAGATATATCTCGCAATGCCAGATTTCTGAAAAAATAACATTATGACTTTATGACTAATCTATTTCATGTGTCGAGGGTATTTATCTTGCAAGATAATGTTAACATTTCTGTTTGCAAGCTTGCTGACTATAATTATAGTTAATCTTTTGACAATGAGTGTTAACAGGTACCCAAGTCTCTTTATTTTTTTGCAAGCGTCTACTTTATTGCAGTTGCACAATGCACATGCGTTTAATTTTTTTATACAGACCACTAAAATGTATTCTGAACGCTGCACTGAAAATTAGTATATTTATACTTCACGTGGAACTGAGCCAAAGATGTCACTGACATCCACTGTACATTCTTAAATCTGGTTGAATACAATCACTGCAGTAGTTATGAACTCGCAGTTTAGTTAATGATTATTGTATGTATTTGTATTATATTTGTCTTTTTCTCACTAAGTATGAAACATAAACACTATGTGAGTGTTATAATTGCCTAGATTAACACCGATTTGATTAGTTTTTGGAGATTTTTGTCTTAAAAATGCGAAGCTACTCAAACTGTATTATCTGTACAGTCGAGATCTAAAATATAGATGCGAATTATTTGTCAAAAATTGGAACACAACCTTATTTTTATGGGTTTAAGGTGCACACCTATTTTTGTCCAATTAACCATATCTATTATATATTTTAAAGCTCAAATGTACTTATATCAATCAAACGTAAAACCAATCTGAATCTGACATTTTTTTCACTTTTGGCGCTAAGCTGTGTCATGGGTTATGGGTTAATTGATAACAATTATTTTACTTTTGTTCATATAAGGTATTTCGAAACACACTAACTGAATTATTTACAGTCGAGATCTCTAATATCTATAGTATCTATACGATTGAATTGTACAAAAATATACGAAGAACCTTATTTATATGGGTTTAAGGTTGTGTACAAATATTTTAGTCCAATTAATCGTATAGCTATTGGAGAACTCGACTGTACTTATTTATAAGTGTAACCTGTGAGTTAATAACCGTAGTTATTAATAACAGTGTCTTATTAGTTATTTCTTAATGCGCTGGGTCATTAGAGGCCAACGCCGAAGCTGACAATAGTTAGAACATATGACAACAAAAAAAGGCAAATGTTTACAATGTGTTACCAAGAGTACATTAATCACCTATGACGTATTTGTTTGTAAACACTAAGTTCATTTTGTATTGGGGTAGTGGAGTGCGAGGTTTTAGTTGAAAATGGCAATGCCAGTCACAATCATATAATTGCAATAGATACTACACTACATTATCGGTGACCGCTTTGTTCTGCAAAATAGTTCCAATGCAGAGATTCAATTTTTATATAATTACTTGTTTCTAATAGTAGTTTATGTAACTGTTACGTAATAGGGGTCCTTAAAACACGGGTGTGGTTTTATGAAACGGACGAAGTGAGTTTCATAATAAGATCACACGAGTGTTTTAAGGCCTAATTACGTACAGTTGCATACACTGCTTGATGATTGAATGACTGCAATTGCACGGATTGCACGCCATCGCCATGAC
Organism: Pammene fasciana; assembly: GCA_911728535.1. Classification (NCBI taxonomy): domain Eukaryota; kingdom Metazoa; phylum Arthropoda; class Insecta; order Lepidoptera; family Tortricidae; genus Pammene; species Pammene fasciana. The sequence continues at coordinate 9,631,567 of OU452278.1, read as the reverse complement.
CAACTCGATTGTGTCGGCGGTCGGGCGGCGCATGCCGGCGGGCGGATTTTCATAATGATATCGAATGTTTGCTTATTATTTGATAATAATAACATCGTTACAGATAAGAAATTTGTTCTAACTACTAAAGAAACAATCTATTTTTATGGTGGTTATAACGTGCGGATTTTGAACGCATCATGGAGGGCTTATGATATGGGTGTAGATAAAGTTACTAAAGAACACGGGAGAATCAAAATGTTCACAAGAAAAAATAAATTTCCATAAAATAAGACATGATAATATAATGATAGTATAATCAATATTTTGACTTCTCTCCGTGCGCAGACCTTAGTGTTTATTGTTTGATATAAATTAAATTTGACGTCGATTAATTTATAGATAACATTTGTTTTGTAGGGTGGATGGTCGCCTCTGATGTGGGCCTCTTACAAGGGCCACGAAGAAATAGTCGCGATACTGCTGGAGAGGGGCGCCGATGTACACGCACACGGAAACTATAATATAAAGTAAGTATCCTAATTGTGTCGCTCTCAGACAAAAGGTACGTACGTAAGTTCTCAACTCATATAAAGATTTAATTATAAGTTTTCTCCTTTGTAACAGGCTAACTGGCAACTTTTGATTGTGAATGTCTCAAAGCAGTGGCTAAAAGAAGTGTAACGTAGGATCTGCTTCTGTCGTTCTCCATTTTATAACAAAGACCTACGTTTTATAACTTTTCTATGCCTTTCAAAGTATTTATAAATTTTGTTAAGCTTGTTTAAATCGTGTTTGTTACTTGAAAAGAATCGCGTATTTTCAACTAACAACTAAACTTTTAAACATTATTTAGACGCCAATAAGTCAAAAAAATAAAGATTACAATTAGTAATATGTACTTGCAGTTGACAATAGAATTGAACAGTGACATTAGTGGTGACAATATGCCGCGTTATGGGCGCAATTATTTTTTAACGTTACTCAAATGAAGGCCTCGTGGTTAAATGGGTGACATTATAGTCTCATGGAAAACTGTGTTTTGTGGTCATTCGGCAGTAAAGATACTTCTTTGTGTTCATCATTTTGTAGCGTGATTCATTGACTTTGTTATGGGTACTAAAATAAACGTTTAATTAAAGAGTCCCAAGCTGAATTTGAAACACTTCCCGATCTTTAGTTAACCTCAAATTTGGTATACTTCTGTAACTTATTTGATAATTATTTTGGGCTGATGTGATGAATTTGCGAGATGGCTAAAGATCTTGCCCTCTGATATTCGTTTATAAAATATTGAAAATACGAGGCATTGATAATTTCATTTATTGTTAAACTTCCATTATAGAACATATTCCCGAAACATTTATCAGGTTGTTTTTACAACATGTGCACGGCATAAGGCTGCCTTTTCACTCAGGCGATGCTATTGGTTGATTCCGCAAGCCTACTCTCCATTCCGCCTCACTGCAAAGAGAGCCCTGTGAAAAGGTCTTCACAAGTTCATCACCCAATCTTCCACAGTTCGCTGGTATGGGCGGCGGGGCGGCGTCACAGCGGCGTGGTCCAGCGACTGCTCGCCGCCGGCGCGCGCGCCAACTCCGGCGACAAGTACGCCACGTCGGCGTTAACCTGGGCGGCGCGCGCCGGCGATGCCGTCTCTTGCGCCGCGCTTCTGCGCGCCGGCGCCGACCCCAACACCGCCGGCATGTACTGCTGGACGCCGCTGCTGCAGGCCACGCACGGTGAGTCATATGCGCCGATTTACTTAGCGGCTGGGCAGTTAGAATGGGGTTGGCCGGTCGAAAGTTTTTACAGATGGCGCCAGGATAGCTGGTACCTGTCAGTCCTACCAATTGTGTCCAATTCTTGTTTTTTTTTTGGAATTTTCTGACCTGGATGGGCTAGCCTTTAAGCCAAATCCCATACAACAATACTAGTGGCAGGTACTCGTACCAGCTTTGCTGGCGCTATCTGGCCAAACCTTTGACAAACCCATTATAGTGTGAACACTTCCTTGTCACTACACTCACTACCAAGCTACACAGAGACAGTTTACCGGGCTGTAACTAAACACCGCGCAGGGTCGGAAGCAGAACGGTTGTGGACAGTGAGCTGTGGAAACAATTTACACTTTAGTACTTTGAATTGAACGACTTTTTCGATTTCCTTATATTCCCTTCCTTGTTATGATGGTTTATTCAGTAGGCAAAGATGTTTTGATGCTCCCAATTAAATCGTCTTCGCCAACTATAAACGCCACTAGCCCAACTAACTTCACATTACGCGTTAAATGTCATACGCATCATTAAATTCACACCGTTTCAAATCAGTTTCAATTCTAAAATAACCAAAGCGAACACAAGTTACATAGTGACTTCAGTCATTTTGGAAATAAACCATTCAATTGTCTTTTCATTGCAGGGAACCACTTGGAGATCGTCCAGATGCTATTAGAACATAAGCCAAATGTAAACGCGTTAGACAAAGACGGTTATACGGCGCTCGCGATCGCCTGCAAAGAGGGATATTATGACATAGCTGTGGCACTCATTAACTCTGGGGCATATATTAATGTGCAGGTGTGTATGACAATATAATTAATCATCACTTGTATTCATGCTCTAAAATGCGTTAAAAAAGCCAAAAATGAAAATTTTGACTTTACTATTTTGGTGTTTACATTATTGATTTGTCTGATTATTTTATAGTTGTAATAATTGTTATTTGTTAACTGGTCGAATATTTTTTTATCTGTCTAATATAACTTCAAGATATTCAATTTTGTAGGTTGTTTCAAAGAGATCTCTTTTTGGCTATAAGACCACCTCGCCGGGTCAAAGGTTGCTAATATAATTTTAAGTTTTTTTCCTTTTTTAGTATATATTTTTTATTTTCGGGGAACAATAAAGAATAAGTATTACATAATGTAGTAGTAATACAATGCATGCAATGATAATTATTAGCATTCCCGGATACTTATAAAATTATTCCTAATTTCAAGGACCACTCAAAAGACACGCCTCTAATACACGCAGTCAAAGGCGGACACAAGAATATCGTAGAGGCATTGCTCAAGAAACACGTGGATGTGGATCTGCCGGGGAAGGAGAAAAAGACCCCAGTGTATACGGCCGTGGAGAAAGGACACGTGGCTATTTTGAAACTGCTGTTGGCTTCCAATCCCGACTTGGAACATTGTACTAGTGTAAGTATGCAGACGAATCGTAAATAACGAAAATAACTCATGGCTCAGCAACAGTTTACAGTTTATAATGCTTGGAATTGGTACGCTTATTATGAAGTGCTAATTATATCCTGGGGCAATCCACCATATTTTTATGACATTTCTTTTCTTTTTACAAATTTTAGGGGAAAAGGGCCCACTTTGTTTATATAGAGTTATCAGTACTTTTTAAAATTAAATAATATACTGCTATCTGCTAGTGCGAGAATGAAGTGACCTCTTGTAAATTGACAAAGTGAGCTCCTTTACTAAACTCGTCCACATATTTGGTGAAGTTACGAAGTAGAAAAATAAGAACAACGTGACCTTGCACCAAGGAAATGCTCTGAGGTTTTGCACCGATTACACTCGAAACTGTTGCGATCGATTTTCGAGAGTCGACCCCTCAAAGTAACTCGTCCATGTAGACCATGTATAGCAAAGTTCGTTCTCGGCAAATACCTATATACTGTTTTGTACAGAGCGGCGACACGCCCCTGCTCCGCGCGGTGCGCTCACGCAACGCGGAGATGGTGCAGCTGCTGCTGGAGCGCAAGGTGCGCGTCACCGTGGCCGACAACCGCGGCGACACCGCGCTGCACATCGCCATGCGAGCGCGCTCCAAGGTAACCATACAACGCGGAGATGGTGCAGCTGCTGCTGGAGCGCAAGGTGCGCGTCACCGTGGCCGACAACCGCGGCGACACCGCGCTGCACATCGCCATGCGAGCGCGCTCCAAGGTAACCATACAACGCGGAGATGGTGCAGCTGCTGCTGGAGCGCAAGGTGCGCGTCACCGTGGCCGACAACAGCGGCGACACCGCGCTGCACATCGCCATGCGAGCGCGCTCCAAGGTAACCATACAACGCGGAGATGGTGCAGCTGCTGCTGGAGCGCAAGGTGCGCGTCACCGTGGCCGACAACAGCGGCGACACCGCGCTGCACATCGCCATGCGAGCGCGCTCCAAGGTAACCATACAACGCGGAGATGGTGCAGCTGCTGCTGGAGCGCAAGGTGCGCGTCACCGTGGCCGACAACAGCGGCGACACCGCGCTGCACATCGCCATGCGAGCGCGCTCCAAGGAAACCATACAACGCGGAGATGGTGCAGCTGCTGCTGGAGCGCAAGGTGCGCGTCACCGTGGCCGACAACAGCGGCGACACCGCGCTGCACATCGCCATGCGAGCGCGCTCCAAGGAAACCATACAACGCGGAGATGGTGCAGCTGCTGCTGGAGCGCAAGGTGCGCGTCACCGTGGCCGACAACAGCGGCGACACCGCGCTGCACATCGCCATGCGAGCGCGCTCCAAGGTAACCATACAACGCGGAGATGGTGCAGCTGCTGCTGGAGCGCAAGGTGCGCATCACGGTGGCCGACAACCGCGGCGACACCGCGCTGCACATCGCCATGCGAGCGCGCTCCAAGGTAACCATACAACGCGGAGATGGTGCAGCTGCTGCTGGAGCGGAAGGTGCGCGTCACCGTGGCCGACAACCTCGGCGACACCGCGCTGCACATCGCCATGTGACCGCGCTCCAAGGTAACCATACAACGCGGAGATGGTGCAGCTGCTGCTGGAGCGCAAGGTGCGCGTCACCGTGGCCGACAACCTCGGCGACACCGCGCTGCACATCGCCATGCGACCGCGCTCCAAGGTAACCATACAACGCGGAGATGGTGCAGCTGCTGCTGGAGCGCAAGGTGCGCGTCACCGTGGCCGACAACCGCGGCGACACCGCGCTGCACATCGCCATGCGAGCGCGCTCCAAGGTAACCATACAACGCGGAGATGGTGCAGCTGCTGCTGGAGCGCAAGGTGCGCATCACGGTGGCCGACAACCGCGGCGACACCGCGCTGCACATCGCCATGCGAGCGCGCTCCAAGGTAACCATACAACGCGGAGATGGTGCAGCTGCTGCTGGAGCGGAAGGTGCGCGTCACCGTGGCCGACAACCTCGGCGACACCGCGCTGCACATCGCCATGCGACCGCGCTCCAAGGTAACCATACAACGCGGAGATGGTGCAGCTGCTGCTGGAGCGCAAGGTGCGCGTCACCGTGGCCGACAACCTCGGCGACACCGCGCTGCACATCGCCATGCGACCGCGCTCCAAGGTAACCATACAACGCGGAGATGGTGCAGCTGCTGCTGGAGCGCAAGGTGCGCGTCACCGTGGCCGACAACCTCGGCGACACCGCGCTGCACATCGCCATGCGACCGCGCTCCAAGGTAACCATACAACGCGGAGATGGTGCAGCTGCTGCTGGAGCGCAAGGTGCGCGTCACCGTGGCCGACAACCTCGGCGACACCGCGCTGCACATCGCCATGCGACCGCGCTCCAAGGTAACCATACAACGCGGAGATGGTGCAGCTGCTGCTGGAGCGCAAGGTGCGCGTCACCGTGGCCGACAACCTCGGCGACACCGCGCTGCACATCGCCATGCGACCGCGCTCCAAGGTAACCATACAACGCGGAGATGGTGCAGCTGCTGCTGGAGCGCAAGGTGCGCGTCACCGTGGCCGACAACCTCGGCGACACCGCGCTGCACATCGCCATGCGACCGCGCTCCAAGGTAACCATACAACGCGGAGATGGTGCAGCTGCTGCTGGAGCGCAAGGTGCGCGTCACCGTGGCCGACAACCGCGGCCACACCGCGCTGCACATCGCCATGCGAGCGCGCTCCAAGGTAACCTCACAAAGCGTAGTTTTCCGTGCGACTGCAATATTGCGAGTTTTTATTAAAGTATTTCTGTTCTAACACTATTACTTAACTGCCGCCAATTCTAAAGTCACTTTACCCCTTTACACATAGCATTCATTTAGTAGTCTCATGTAAGATTTTCTTTTTCAGCAAATAGTCGAAATACTCCTCCGGAATCCGAAGAACAGTCAATTACTATACAAACCGAACAAACTAAACGAAACTCCATACAACATCGACATGTCCTACAACAAGACGATACTCGGTCAAATATTCGGCGCGCGCAAGCTCAATACTAACGAAGACAATGAGAATATGCTGGGATATGAGTTGTATAGCGCGGCCTTAGCTGACATGCTGTCGGAGCCTAGCTTGTCGGTGCCTATTACTGTGGGGCTGTATGCGAGGTGGGGATCCGGGAAATCGTTTTTGCTTAGTAAATTAAAAGGTAAGTACAATTCCTAATTCAATTTTATTCCTGTATTACATTTCTAATAGAAGAATCTGAAACTGAACATGAAAAAACATGGTTTTTAAAATTTAAAAGGCATTACTAGACTTTTTAATTCGATAACAGTTCCGAAAACCACTCAAACGTTTAACATCTCGTATTGCGTGTGCCATATCAGTCCTCGACCATTTGGACTTTGATTTACTTACTCGGTCACTTATTTGATATCAAAATTTAGACATTAGTATATTAAAGGTCGAAATTCAATGCCATCGAATTATGAAACAGATATGAGACAGATAGAATTATCATGCCTATTTTATTTAGAACCTTTATGTTGATAAATCGAATCGAACCCAAAGCTGACAAAATTTAAGATTGCGTCCACTTAAACTTTTCACAAGTCGGAACGTGGATCCGCGTTAGTAGATATTGAACTCGTATTAATGATTAATTGGAATATTTAGAATTTAATACCTATTGCACAGTTGTACGTTTCGACATGGGAGAGGTTAACTATCCAGACCTGAACCTAAATACGTATCAAAATCGTTGTGAATGAAATTGGGACCTTTTCTATACAGAGGAGATGAAGAACTTCGCCCGTCAGTGGAGCGAGACCGGCTGGGCGTGGTCGTGGGCGGTGTCGTGGGGGGCGTGGCACGTGGCGCTCAGCGTCGGCGCGTGCGCAGCCGTGGCCGGCGCGCCCGCCTACGTCGCCGTGGCGGTGTGCTTCGCGCTCTTCGCGGTCATTTACCTGGCGCTCTACCTGTTCTGGTCTCTTGGGAACAAGTTAGTATCTTTGTCTCAATAAAGATTATGCTACTTGATTGATGATTTAGTATGGTCGGAAATAACGTCTAAGAGGAAACATAGACAAATATGTCTTTTTTACAAATGAATGGAAATCGTGTTTTTAATTTTTGGATCAAAATCCACCCTGTATAGATTAGGATCTAAAAGGAACTGTTTATCCAGGTACGAGTGGTGGTGGGCGGGCGGCGTGCTGTCGGCGCTGGGGCGGCGGTTCAGCGCGCTGCTGCTGGTGCTGCAGGTGGTGTTCTGCCACCCGCCCGGGCCCAACGACCCGAGGGCTCTGCCTGCTACTCCCATAAGGTAACCATTTTCATTGAATTGGTAAAATTTATATCCGCCTCGAACTGAGAACTTTGCCGTGGGGTGCCCGGCCTTAGACTTGTCCCCCACCATATCGTCCCGTGGTTGCAGTAGGAGTCTGCTAAGGGAATATACCGGGAGATGGGCAGCAGGCGCAGCAGCATCTTCCGAAAGCCTAAACAACAATAAAGAAAAAAAACTGCGCGCGCCAACCCGCCTGCCAAGCGTGGCGCGTATGGCAAACCCCCCCTTTAAAGGGGAGGCCTATGTTCAGCAGTGGCCGTCTTATGGCTGAGATGATGATGATGATGATGATGATGAACTGGGAACTCGCGATTTACTTGCAAACTAGTTGATCAATAAAAAGGGACCCTTATGAAGATCTTTTTTCTCCTTCTAGCTCCATAACCCCCTGATCGACCCTGCTCATATTGATCGGATCGGATCGGATTCATGAAGATTGGAAAAATGTTACTAAAGTTATTGCGGGACAAACGCTCAAAATCAAAAAGCCATCAAAATACAAGGACGTCCCAGTAGCCAGCTGACAGCAACGCAACCCTTTCAACAAATGACTAAATATTAAAACAATATTGAAAGTTTAACAGTTAGTATTCATTTGTTTTAGATTCCACTTCACAGAAGGCATGAAGAGCGGTAGCCAAGAAGGCGAAGCGATGGTTGTGCAAATGATCGCGAGTTTAGCCGAGGCGCTCGAGTGCCAGTACGGTCGCATCTGTACCAGGCTCGTGCGCGCGTTCAGACCGAAACCCGTCTCCTCTACTTCGGGGTGGAAGTAAGTATATGTAGGTAGTAAAATAGGTTAGTTCATATGAGGAAGCCAAGAGGACGAGGCAATGGTTGTGCAAATGATCGCGAGTTTAGCCGAGGCGCTCGAGTGCCAGTACGGTCGCATCTGTACCAGGCTCGTGCGCGCGTTCAGACCGAAACCCGTCTCCTCTACTTCGGGGTGGAAGTAAGTATATGTAGGTAGTAACATAGGTTAGTTCATATGAGGAAGCCAAGAGGACGAGGCAATGGTTGTGCAAATGATCGCGAGTTTAGCCGAGGCGCTCGAGTGCCAGTACGGTCGCATCTGTACCAGGCTTGTGCGCGCGTTCAGACCGAAACCCGTCTCCTCTACTTCGGGGTGGAAGTAAGTATATGTAGGTAGTAACATAGGTTAGTTCATATGAGGAAGCCAAGAGGACGAGGCAATGGTTGTGCAAATGATCGCGAGTTTAGCCGAGGCGCTCGAGTGCCAGTACGGTCGCATCTGTACCAGGCTCGTGCGCGCGTTCAGACCGAAACCCGTCTCCTCTACTTCGGGGTGGAAGTAAGTATATGTAGGTAGTAAAATAGGTTAGTTCATATGAGGAAGCCAAGAGGACGAGGCAATGGTTGTCAAATGATCGCGAGTTTAGCCGAGGCGCTCGAGTGCCAGTACGGCCGCATCTGTACCAGGCTCGTGCGCGCGTTCAGACCGAAACCCGTCTCCTCTACTTCGGGGTGGAAGTAAGTATATGTAGGTAGTAACATAGGTTAGTTCATATGAGGAAGCCAAGAGGACGAGGCAATGGTTGTGCAAATGATCGCGAGTTTAGCCGAGGCGCTCGAGTGCCAGTACGGTCGCATCTGTACCAGGCTCGTGCGCGCGTTCAGACCGAAACCCGTCTCCTCTACTTCGGGGTGGAAGTAAGTATATGTAGGTAGTAACATAGGTTAGTTCATATGAGGAAGCCAAGAGGACGAGGCAATGGTTGTGCAAATGATCGCGAGTTTAGCCGAGGCGCTCGAGTGCCAGTACGGTCGCATCTGTACCAGGCTCGTGCGCGCGTTCAGACCGAAACCCGTCTCCTCTACTTCGGGGTGGAAGTAAGTATATGTAGGTAGTAACATAGGTTAGTTCATATGGGGAAGCCAAGAGGACGAGGCAATGGTTGTGCAAATGATCGCGAGTTTAGCCGAGGCGCTCGAGTGCCAGTACGGCCGCATCTGTACCAGGCTCGTGCGCGCGGTCAGACCGAAACCCGTCTCCTCTACTTCGGGGTGGAAGTAAGTATATGTAGGTAGTAACATAGGTTAGTTGATATGAGGAAGCCAAGAGGACGAGGCAATGGTTGTGCAAATGATCGCGAGTTTAGCCGAGGCGCTCGAGTGCCAGTACGGTCGCATCTGTACCAGGCTCGTGCGCGCGTTCAGACCGAAACCCGTCTCCTCTACTTCGGGGTGGAAGTAAGTATATGTAGGTAGTAACATAGGTTAGTTCATATGGGGAAGCCAAGAGGACGAGGCAATGGTTGTGCAAATGATCGCGAGTTTAGCCGAGGCGCTCGAGTGCCAGTACGGCCGCATCTGTACCAGGCTCGTGCGCGCGGTCAGACCGAAACCCGTCTCCTCTACTTCGGGGTGGAAGTAAGTATATGTAGGTAGTAACATAGGTTAGTTGATATGAGGAAGCCAAGAGGACGAGGCAATGGTTGTGCAAATGATCGCGAGTTTAGCCGAGGCGCTCGAGTGCCAGTACGGTCGCATCTGTACCAGGCTCGTGCGCGCGTTCAGACCGAAACTCGTCTCCTCTACTTCTGGGTGGAAGTAAGTATATGTAGGTAGTAAAATAGGTTAGTTGAGTTAAATGAGGTTTGCAATACGTTTATGAATAAGCGGGTTAAACTTTAATCAATGTTATATCATATGTATTACTGTTTAAATTGAAATTTTTCGTCACTCCAAACACCTAAAACATTTAGAGTAAAAAATCTAACTATCTACAGATGGCGTCGCGTGTGCTGCATCCCTCACATAGTGACGTTCGAGGTTTGCTTCACGTGCATCCTGGTGGGGCTGTGCGTGCTCATCTTGTACTTCACCGACACCAACTACGACGCACAGTAAGCGAGCAATGGCTTTTATTGTCTTTTTATATCAGTTTAGAGTTCGCACATTGACTTTTATTACTGTCTCACACGCACATTTTTTTATTGATACTGTCGCCCTTGGATGTAAATTGATTGTGCTCAGTTGTTGCACTTTAAAAAAAGTCCACGTCAAGGTGATAATAATATACCCAAGTTATTAATTAAGTGTTAATTTTGTGTTGCTTAGTGGAAAAAGTACTTACTATTTTATTAATCAAGTTCACTTAAATTAATTCGTAGCGGAAACGGAACCCTTATACTTTCAGTCATGTCCGTCTGTCCGTCAGTATGTCCAAAAACCATACCCGTAGATAGACTAATGAGACTTTAATGTTTTTTTCTTTTTTCCATTGAAGATACGGAACCCTCAATTATGTGTCGTCCGACACGTGTTTTAGGGTTCCGTAGCCAAATGGCAAAAAACGGAACCCTTATAGATTCGTCATGTCTGTCTGTCTGTCCTTCCGTGTCACAGCCATTTTACTCGGAAACTATAAGACGTATCATTATCAATTTTTTACATAAAGTGTATTGTGTGTGTCGCTACTTAGTTTTGTAGAGAAAATGCTAAAAAAAATATTAGGGGGGCAATCCATACATGTAACTAACTGTCAAAAAACATTTTTTTGCCAAATATAAACATGATACACATCAATCGATAGGTCTCTAAAAAAAATATTGAGGTTTCTGTGAACATTTTTTGATTAAGTGGATATTTTCAGAAAGAATCGCTCCGAAAGTCATAAAAATTGTGTGTCCCCCCCCCCCTGTAACTTTTGAACCGTCGTAAGTCCAAAAATTATGAAAAAAATCAAGAAGATATACCTTTAAATATTCTTTCAACGAAAATTATTTTGAACATTATCGGTTTTGGTGTTTTTGAGTTATCTCCAAAAAACTACGCACTTTAGGCAGATACGACCTTGCGATAATAATTTATTTGATAGTAGCTACTACGGCTGGTTTTTATAAATAATGGTACGGAACCCTTCATGCGCGAGTCCGACTTGCACTTGGCCGGTTTTTCTTAATTGACTGCAAACTGTCACATTATGCTTAGTTTTAAAAGTGAAGTGTTGACCCGACGACTCAGTGAGATTGGGTCGTCGTCGATCAGGCGGCGTGAAATCCAACAGGGGCTGATGATCGGCGCGTGTGCCCTCGCCGGGGCCGTGCTGCTCGCCAACCTGTACACGTGGGGGCGCGTGCTGCTGGCGCTGCTGCTGCCGCCGCGCGCCCGCCTCGCGCGCGCGCTGCGCCGGGACGCGCCCACGCTGGCGCTGCGCCCGGAGGTGCAGACTCTCACGCACACGGTGAGTGCAGGGGGACAGTACACATGGGGGCGCGTGCTGCTGGCGCTGCGCCCGGAGGTGCAGACTCTCACGCACACGGTGAGTGCAGGGGGACAGTACACATGGGGGCGCGTGCTGCTGGCGCTGCTGCTACTGGAGATATAGTTGGTTGGCTATCGTTTTTATTACCTATCTAACTGCTGTAAGAATTAACATCGAACCTCCAAATTTCCGTACTTTTGATTAGCTGAAGCAACGATCGGCACAGATTTATACAACAGTTTACTTGTCCAGGTGTCATGCCTCGACGCGTTCACGGGCCAGCAGACGCGCCTGGTAGTGGTCGTTGACGCCCTGGACAGCTGCGAGCAGGAGAAGGTCCTGGCTCTACTCAACGCCGTGTACGCGCTCTGTTCGGACCCCAAGAGCCCGTTCATACTGCTGCTGGCCATCGACCCGCATATCATTAGCAAGGTGAGTTGAGCTTTGTGTTGTGATAGAGTTAAAATTTAGAGGCAAAAGATTATAGAGTGGGTCAACTAAAACTTTTCAACGAACGGCAGCAATGTTTCTAGTTAAGTTGACTGATGTAAAATTAATTTGTACGCTTTATTCAATAGATAACTACAACATATTCTTGTGTATGCGAATAGATCACCGAATATATTTTATGTCAAATAGTTTCTAAAGAACTAAAAGTTATTAGAATTTCTTCATGAAATTTGATGGATATTTTTCGATGGAAATATTACGAGGAAATTAAAGGTAGTTAACTAAATACAATACTTTACCTAAATAGTTGCGGAATCAGACTAACTGGCTTGGTAAAAATCTCCTCACACCCATATTTTTAACGCTTTCTTCCAATATACAAATGCTTTTTTTAGAAATACAAGCGATCGTGCTAGCAAATCTGATATATGATTCCAACTAGATATTTAGAAGTAATTTGTAGTATTTAAAACGCTAGTAATCGTTTTTTTATTACACACATTTTCTGCTTGAACAAAATAAGCATCTCCAAGCTTGTAGACACTTGAAACTATGTAGTTAGTCTTGGATCATCTACTTTCCACCCTGTAGACGTTAGTTCAACGGTAAATTTGATGAATGCACTGAAATCGTAGCGTGACTTAAGCGACTGATATAATATTAGATGTTTATAGAAAAAAAAATGCTAGCGACTGCTCAAAATCATCTGCCATGATGAATGAGATCTAAAATTGCTCTCTTTATATTTTTATTTTACCATAGACTTAAAGATATAATAGACGGCCCTAGTCGTAGAACTTTTTGAGGCTCCAAGTGTTAAGCGCCATCTAGTCCAGAGCGAAGATAGCCAAAATGTAAGAGGAAATGTCACCTGCTCTGCTACTCCATCTAGTAACGACTAGCTTACTAGAACAGGTGACATTTCCTCTTACATTTTGGCTATCTTTAGGCCGCTCTGAACTAAATAGATGGCGCTAAAGACTGGGAGTCTCAAGAAGTTCTACGACTATGGTCGTCTATTATATCTTTATGTCTATAATTTTACTCATTCGTGTTAAGATTGAGCCAAGTCAAAATAATGTTCATTTAGTAGCCCTAGCAACATGCACTTTCGATTTATTGTCAATTACTGAGTTACATTTTCATGGAACTATCTTAAAGAGTACGTGACTACGAAATATTAACTTTACAAAAATGTTATTTTACGTAATAACACGAATAACTCTTATAAGGTCAACTCGGCGAAAACCTTCCGTCGGCGAAGATCGGATAGCAAGCAATTACAGCAAATTCTGCATTGTTTTTTTATGAAATGGTAAAATTGTCGTAGAACTGTTCTGGAACCGTTTTACCATTTCGTAAAAAAAAGCTATGCAGAATTTGCCTTGCCAACCTTCGCCGACTAACGGTCTTCGCCGAGCTAACCTTACTACGAAAGACGCTTCGACACTAAAATGTGATATTTTCACTTACAAGGCACCTTATTTTCGGTTGACGATAAGGCGCTATCGCCATAAAAAATTAATTACAAATGAACCCTACCAGCAAACCGAGAATGAGGTATATACCTATAGCCTGATAACGACTCAAATATTAGAATGTAAAAGCTACGCCCCTTCTCACTCATGTCACCGGCATGTATACCACGATAGTAACAGCTTCGTATGTGCAGGTTGCTTGGATGGAGGTTAGTCGCCTACGGTCCCCTTGGCTTGGTGTTGTGCCCCCTTCACACTTTGCATGATTTTGCTCCAATATGTACTTGTATATTTCAATTTTTTCTCAGTGATGTCATCACTATACGCTATCTCTTACGCATCTCACTAATGATGTCACCCGGCATGTAACAATACTACGATAATCAGCTTCGTATACGCAGGTTGCTAGGATGGAGGTTAGTCCCCGCCAAAGGCCCCGTTAGCTTGGTGTTGTACCCCCTTCGTCTTTTGCATGAGTTTGGTCCGGAATCCGTATAAGTACAGGTATATTTCGAGTTGACAAAAATTGAGATGGGTATGCTAAGATGGTTTGGGCATGTAGAGAGGATGGATGAAAGAAGATTAACGAAGAGGATGTATGACATTCCTCGACCAAATCGGGGAAATATTACAAAAAGGCCAGGTCAGAAGTACCCTAAACCGACGAGCATTTTAGGCTACAGAATCACATAAATCCTAACTAACCCCATGGCAGTTATAAAATAGCAATTTCGGCTTATGTTTTGTATTAGTGCTCCTATTTTATTTACCTTCAAAATTTTAGCTTTTTACGTCAAATGATCTCTGAGAAAAACGTCTTTTAGTCTTAGAAGACCAAAGTGATTTCATAAGGATTATGAACAAGTTTGGTGCGTAACTCTAAAAATCAACACTTGGTGTCAAACTCAAAAAGCACAACTACCCGTCATCGTCAGTAAACACGCGCGACAACTGCTGTATAAAATTGTTGCAAACTACAAATTGTATCTTTATACATGATCGGTTTATACTAATCTCGTATAGATAATTTTTGTGACTTCAGTAAATAGTTTTTACTTACTCGTATCTTTGCTAGACTCGACTGGACTATCTGGTTGATACTGAACATGATTGTTTCTTTGTGAATATCAAATGGTTTTTCCATTTCAATATACATGTGTTTATCTGTATTAGTTGTTAGAAGTTTTGATTCAGATTTATATTGATGTTGCATGCATCTGCGTGTTTTTATATCCGAATTATTTATGGACAACAAAATTGTACATATAAAATTTGCTGTATATACATAACCACTGATCGTCTTCTTTGGTGATACCTCGCTGGAAATACGAAGATATCACAATAAAAACAGACTAAGTTTTGTATAATTTCTGTACACCTGGACAGGCATTGATTGTTGATCGCCATAGAGCTTGCATATAAAAAGAAATAGCAAACTCCCAAACATAGATAAAGATATTCCGTTGTTCCAACTAAACTTCCAACTCTGTATTATACAGTAAAATAAGTGCATATGCACAGCTACTATTATACAACTAATATATACCGTCTTCGAACTATAAGCTGAATTTTCTATCGTACCTCGTGCAGGCAGTGGAAGTGAACAGCCGTCGCGCATTCTCCGAAAGCAACATCGGTGGGTGGGATTACCTCCGCAACATGGTGCAGCTGCCCTTCTACCTCCAGAACTCTGCGCTGCGGCGCGTCAAGACCGCGCAGCAGACGGCCGCCAAGCGCATACAAACCATCGCGTCCGATGACTTCTCCGCCAGCATGCAAAGATCTGTGAGTGTTAGTCTAGTGAGCGACATCAGTGGCCGGTTTCTACTCCAAGCAGGGACCGGAAAACCCCTTCATTTGATTAATCTTTTCGATAGGGTAAGAAAGGTAAAGGGGTTTAATAGTGTTAACCATATTCAATGTGGTTTCCCTATCGAACCGTCTTAACTATAGAGTTTACAATAGCCTGATCGCATTCTAAAAACACTTGATAGGGTAACCTCATTGGGGTTTTTCGATTCGGTAAGCGCTTACCTTTGGGTAAGCCAATGATGTGCTTACCGAGTTGATAGGGTTTGTAAAAACAACCGTATCAAATACCTTATCTAATACCCCTTCATTGGTAACTGGTTCCGGTCCTTGATTCGAAGCCAATATCATTTGCATCCTCGACCGTTGGAACATATTTAAAATGGCGGCCATTATGATTGAGATGGGTAATTGGGTACTTTCCGAGACACATTGAGTGTTAAAATTGCTTTTTTTTATAGCAGCTACATCGATAACTGTCTTTCCAGGTATCAGCCCGCCGACTGTCCTCGACATCAGAAGTAATGTCGAGTCAGGAGCGCATCAAGAACCAGCCGACCAAAGAGCTGAGCGCGTCAGCCGCGGCCCGTGCCCGGCGTCTACGCCCCTCCGAGTCCGTAGCGTCGTCGGTAGCCTCAGGGCTGCACAGGGCGGCGCCGGCGGCGACGGCCGCTGACCTTGGGAGGGTGTTGCTGACTGACGATTACTTCAGCGACGTTAACCCTAGGAGTATGCGGCGGCTCATGAATGTCTTGTATGTTACTGGTAAGTGTGTGCAACTGTTTTAAAAAGCTTCTTAGCTTCGTGTTCGTCCTTCCGAGTTCGTAGCGTCGTCGGTAGCCTCAGGGCTGCGCCGGCGGCGACGGGCGGTGACCTTGGGAGGGTGTTGCTTTGCTGACTGACGATTACTAAAAGAATGAAGTCCCTAACTATATGTATGTACAAAAAATGAGAGCCCTTTCACTAATCTCGTCGACAAATGCACTTTAAAATCAAAGTTTATTTATATTTCAGGTCGCCTAATGAAAGCATTCCAAATAGAGTTCAACTGGTACCAGCTGGCTTCCTGGGTGAACCTGACTGAGCAGTGGCCGTTCCGCACCTCCTGGATCATCTACCACCACGAGACTTATGAGGAACACATTGACGATAGCAAGTCGCTTAAGCACATTTATGAGAAGTAAGCTTATATTTTACCCTCGTACAAGGTTCCAAATTGTGACCCTCTTTTCTGGAAATTAAATCCTAGTATTCACTAGTTGATAGACTCTAGAATTTATTTTCAACTCACAAAGAATTAAAACAAAAATATTTCATCAAAACGCTTGTTCTAGGGTGAAACCGCATCTAAACGGTTTACGCGAATCGAGTTCCCTGATGGAACTTGATCGCGACGAGCGCAAACTGGAGGTGTTCCTAAGCTTCCACCGCTCCACGCTCACCGCCGCCGACCTCAAGATCTTCCTGCCCTTCACCATCAACCTGGACCCTTACATCAAGAAGGTCATCAAAGGTATGCTATCAACATTTGTTGCTGATATTAGGAGTGGGTGGATTTGGAACTTTTAGTTAAATTATCTGATGTCTTTGAAATTTTGATTTGAATAGCAGTGGCGGCGCGTCCATACAACACGATTCCCGTCGGCTTGGTTAATTTTAAGGCTCCAGAGCAGTTTTCCTACAGCTCATGAAGAAATTTTAAGTCAAATTAAGATCCGGCTTAACTAAGAAAAAATATGACCCACCGCCACTGTTTAATAATCAAATCTGTCAAAGGTACTTCCTTACTAACTGGACTATAAATAAAATTAGGAGAGTATTAAGTTTAGAAAATGGCCGCCGCTTTGAATTTAGTCTGATTGCGTCTATAATGAGAAGGCGTCTTAAGTCTAGCCTAAAACATTCTGAACTCTGCATCTATTATAACAAGGTGTACTTTATTTTTACAGAGGAGCAGCTGCAGTCGGGCATGGAGGATGAGCTGAACGGCGCGCCTTGGACGCCGCACAACCGACAGCCGCACAACAAGCTGTTTCACAGAAAACATGTCAGTACATAATAGTAGATGTAACAACAAGAGCATAATTACCCATTTTATCCGAGTAAAGCTATATTTGCCTTAACATAAGTATAAAAATAACTATTTTCAACCGACTTGAAGATTTCTTAGGAGGAGGTTATCAATTCGTCGGGATCTTTGGGTTTTTTATGTATGTTCACCGATTATTCGAAGACGGCTGGACCGATTTGGAATAGTAGATTGTGTAACAAGGGAGCAAAATGAAATATTTACGGCGAGGGCGCACATTGAATCCCAAACGAAGAGATGGAGTCTATAATAGAATCCCGAGCGCAGCGAGGGATTCTAAAATAGACTCCTGAGCGTAGTGAGGGATTCAAGTGTTAACGCCCAAGGTGAAAATAATTTTGCTCCTATGTGACACGTACTGCTTTTCACACCCCCTTAGACGAAAATAAAAGACGTTATTGTTGAATCATATTTACTTTCACATTATACATATTTTGTGCTTAGTATGCTTTCTGATATAGGAGGAGCCATTCTTGGTATTGTATCAGTAGGATAATGTCGGCACGGGTTAAGGCAGTCTTAGTTCTATAAAAAAATATCATAGCAAAACTGAAGTTAGTCTTAATTTTTCATCAGTAGAATATCCTGGTAAAGGTGAAGGTGTTGTTTGGCATTATCGGAAGAAGTTAGTAAGTCCAGACTCCATTTACTCGACAAACACCGCTGAGCTCATGAGATAAGAACAACCTAAAACAAAAGAAAAAATATGTTAATTGATTGCACTGTTGGGGCTGATCACAAATGTTAATAACTAATAACTATACTACCTAGTTATAGTTATTAGTTAAAATAACCTTATTAGCGTTCCGAAAGTGAACCATTTAAAATGTGCAAGTTGCTTAAGCCGAGTGTTGTGGACACACTGGCGAGTCCCCAAGACTATTGCAAACATAGATAAACTTAACAAAATCATTGCTAAGTTATGAAATTAGAATTAGTTTTTGATGTCATTAGACTCTAACAGTTAGAGTTATCTTAAGTTAAAAAAAAACAAGAACTGTTTACAGGCATTGTAAGCATAAAATGAGTCAATTTACTTACATTCATAGGCAGAGAAACTGAAATCAAATGCTGTGTTTGGTGGTTTGGACTTCTTCGTTTGGTGGCCTTCAGAAATTCATTTCAGAAATGTTGTTAGTTCTCCACTCTAGGTAACCTCAAATATAACGACTTTTCGTATTCCTTTTGTGTCCTTTTAGATCCTTCTGTCTAGATTTGATGGTAACAAATTGGCCATATTACGCACCAATGTTGCGTTTCTTTTCATTCTATAAATTCCGGTGTCATGTTTTCATGTCTTTTCGCTCGAATACATTTTATTTTTTCACCTGAATCCGTACAGGGAATATACTTGAATCACTTGCAAACACAGGATGCAGGAACACGGGATTTGTTTTTTCCAATTTAACTACTTTTAATGTGCAGTTAATCTATAAGATTCATTATTTTATGCATGAAACTATTGTAATAATAAAACAGAATAAATATCAGACCACACCACAGACAACGTATACTTAGATCGAATGGATTGCTACGTCTATTCGTTATTAATAAAAAAATCGTTTTGGAAAAATAATATAATGATGCTAACTATTTTTAATCATTCATTATAGTAACGCACCTACTGAATTGAAGTATATTTATGATAAATATGAGTAAAACAGAATTTTATAACGTATAAAAATGGTAATAAATATAAAAAATGTATACACATAATCGATTATAATGAAAGTGTAAGCGATTAATATAATAAGACATTTTGTTGCCATGGCGGACTGGCTGGAAAAAAAAATTAATGTCCTAGAACAGAAAAGTGCCACTTTGTTCCCTCCTAGGAGGGAAGAAAAGGCCCGTATACGAATGGGTGGTGTGAAAAATTATTTTTTTGTTTGAAAGAGTATCACAGTTGGTCCCGTTGTCACCAGGTCCGGATCTGATGATGGGATCCTGGAGAAATCGAGGGAACTCTGCGACTATTATAGGCACGCCTATAGTGATTTCAGTATTTTTTACGGCAACTCGGGCATTTCCACGTGGAAAAGCGGATCCTATGTGAAGTCGGTTCTTTTTTTGTTTAAAATTATAATGTATGTTGTCAATTACAGCGTGCGTCCCCGCCGAGCCAAGCGGCCGCGCCGCACACGCCCATGTGCGTGGGCTGGGTCAACACGCCCACCGGCTTCATGCCGCAGCCCATGCACTACCCGCCGCCGCCCGCCACCAACACCAACCCCTACACTGTGCTGAGGAACGCGTTCCCCGCGCTGGTCAGTGACACTTTTTCATTTATGCTTTTTGTTATAAGAACACTGCTTACTTAATGTATAATACTGTGTACAGGTGGACATATCGAACATCCGCCTGTCAACGCTGTCGGTGGAGCGCGTGTGCTTGGTGGTGCAGGCAGCGCTGGGCGCGGGCGCGGCGCCGTGCTGCGCGGCGCTGCAGCAGCACCGCGTGTGCGGCCTCGCGCTGCGCCACTGCCAGCTGGACGACCTCAAGCCGGTAACTACAGTCCCCAGGTGGACATGTCGGACATCCGCCTGTCAACGCTGTCGGTGGAGCGCGTGTGCTTGGTGGTGCAGGCAGCGCTGGGCGCGGGCGCGGCGCCGTGCTGCGCGGCGCTGCAGCAGCACCGCGTGTGCGGCCTCGCGCTGCGCCACTGCCAGCTCGACGACCTCAAGCCGGTAACTACAGTCCCCAGGTGGACATGTCGGACATCCGCCTGTCAACGCTGTCGGTGGAGCGCGTGTGCTTGGTGGTGCAGGCAGCGCTGGGCGCGGGCGCGGCGCCGTGCTGCGCGGCGCTGCAGCAGCACCGCGTGTGCGGCCTCGCGCTGCGCCACTGCCAGCTCGACGACCTCAAGCCGGTAACTACAGTCCCCAGGTGGACATGTCGGACATCCGCCTGTCAACGCTGTCGGTGGAGCGCGTGTGCTTGGTGGTGCAGGCAGCGCTGGGCGCGGGCGCGGCGCCGTGCTGCGCGGCGCTGCAGCAGCACCGCGTGTGCGGCCTCGCGCTGCGCCACTGCCAGCTCGACGACCTCAAGCCGGTAACTACAGTCCCCAGGTGGACATGTCGGACATCCGCCTGTCAACGCTGTCGGTGGAGCGCGTGTGCTTGGTGGTGCAGGCAGCGCTGGGCGCGGGCGCGGCGCCGTGCTGCGCGGCGCTGCAGCAGCACCGCGTGTGCGGCCTCGCGCTGCGCCACTGCCAGCTCGACGACCTCAAGCCGGTAACTACAGTCCCCAGGTGGACATGTCGGACATCCGCCTGTCAACGCTGTCGGTGGAGCGCGTGTGCTTGGTGGTGCAGGCAGCGCTGGGCGCGGGCGCGGCGCCGTGCTGCGCGGCGCTGCAGCAGCACCGCGTGTGCGGCCTCGCGCTGCGCCACTGCCAGCTCGACGACCTCAAGCCGGTAACTACAGTCCCCAGGTGGACATGTCGGACATCCGCCTGTCAACGCTGTCGGTGGAGCGCGTGTGCTTGGTGGTGCAGGCAGCGCTGGGCGCGGGCGCGGCGCCGTGCTGCGCGGCGCTGCAGCAGCACCGCGTGTGCGGCCTCGCGCTGCGCCACTGCCAGCTCGACGACCTCAAGCCGGTAACTACAGTCCCCAGGTGGACATGTCGGACATCCGCCTGTCAACGCTGTCGGTGGAGCGCGTGTGCTTGGTGGTGCAGGCAGCGCTGGGCGCGGGCGCGGCGCCGTGCTGCGCGGCGCTGCAGCAGCACCGCGTGTGCGGCCTCGCGCTGCGCCACTGCCAGCTCGACGACCTCAAGCCGGTAACTACAGTCCCCAGGTGGACATGTCGGACATCCGCCTGTCAACGCTGTCGGTGGAGCGCGTGTGCTTGGTGGTGCAGGCAGCGCTGGGCGCGGGCGCGGCGCCGTGCTGCGCGGCGCTGCAGCAGCACCGCGTGTGCGGCCTCGCGCTGCGCCACTGCCAGCTCGACGACCTCAAGCCGGTAACTACAGTCCCCAGGTGGACATGTCGGACATCCGTCTGTCAACGCTGTGTACTGTGCTAATTAGCCAGACACTTATCTGTCGCCACATAACCGACGTTTGGTACTCGGCCGACTGGCAATCCTTTGACCGCCAAAGTCGTCATATCACGCGCACGGAATGTCGTGCCCTCAGCGCCTGGACGTGATATGACGTCCAAAATATAACCGGTTTGCATTGTGCGCTCGCGCGCGCTGGCGCTGAGTGCACGATTTTTCCGTCCGATGCTTGGCGTTCAAAAGATTAAATCATTAACAGTAATTTACCCGTAATAACTTACTAAACATACGTAGCGATTATCTTAATTGCGGACACAAAGGAGACGAATCATACCGACCCTTATAAAATCTATTATTATGAATGAGATGACCAATGGTCCTGTATTAAATAGTTAAATATACTTTTACAGATTATGAACCTGCCATTTGGAGACTGGGAATTATTCAAAATGCTCATCATTAACCTGCGTGAGTTGGAAGCCAACATGCCTTGCAGTGCGCCCGCTGTCACTGGTACGTAAGACGCGAATTTGACCGTATATATATCGGCATAGAATTCTATATAATAATAACTATTTTGTTGTACAGTTATAGCAGAAAAGAATACTGAGAATGAACCAGACGCGGTGAAACCCAGGGCCATGGAACACCAGCGTAGCCGTCCGTCCAACGTAGAAAAACAGGTACGTTTCATTAATCATTCTATTTGGAATTGGATTACATACGCATACCATCGGTTTATACAGTGACTTGTTTTTATTTTATTCACGCTTTCTAGCGAATTGTTTCAAAAACGAACATAAAACAATTATTTGATTAAATGATGTTTTACAGCCTTACGCGGAATATCAGGTGATTATTAGTAGTGTCGTTTCTTTATATTATCTGCACCCGTAGGTACAATGTAACACAAGCACAGCGAACATAAAACTAGCACCTCCACATGTTTTGTGATTAATGGTTAAGGAACATGACGTCATACGCCTGTCAGCGGCACCATAAGTTTCGTCCCTGATATGTTTAACACTTTCACGACCAGGAACCCGCTAGGCGGGCTCTCCGTTCGTAGGCGCTTTCCGCTACAAAACGGGAAAACGCTAGGATCGGCTACGAGCGTAGCGCGTAGCGAAGTGTGGTACGGAAAGTGTCAAACTACTGAAAGTTGCGGA
The DNA here is from genome assembly GCA_911728535.1 of Pammene fasciana. Lineage (NCBI taxonomy): Eukaryota > Metazoa > Arthropoda > Insecta > Lepidoptera > Tortricidae > Pammene > Pammene fasciana. Next base: position 9,608,840 of record OU452278.1, on the reverse strand, counting down.
ACGTCTCGAAAAAATTGGGAAAATATTCGGAAATTTCCAGAAACATTCACAAAAATATAGGAAATTTAAATTTAAGAAACGTAAATTTCAATCTCCATTCAAAATTATGAGAAATTACCGAAATATTCCGGTGTGAAAAAATCCGCCATTTTGAAAAGTTTCCATCGGCACATCATTACTCTAAACATAAGTAAATTGTAGTATTATTACACCGTGTGTATATATTTCAGGAAGGTAAATTGGAAGATTTTAGAAGTTTATGTAACTGTTACGTAATAGGGGTCCTTAAAACACGAGTGTGGTTTTATGAAACGAACGAAGTGAGTTTCATAATAAGATCACACGAGTGTTATAAGGCCTAATTACGTACAGTTGCATACACTGCTTTATCTACACACATATTATAAACCCGAAATGATGATTGAATGACTGCAATTGCACGGATTGCACGCCATCGCCATGACCAACTCGATTGTGTCGGCGGTCGGGCGGCGCCACCCCGCACCCGGATTTTCATAATGATATCGAATTTTTGCTTATTATTTGATAATAATAACATCTTTACAGATAAGACATTTGTTCTAACTTCTAACAAAACAATCAATTTTTATGGTGGTTATAACGTGCGGGTTTTGAACACATCTTGGAGGGTTTATGATATGGGTGTAGATAAAAAAAATTTTTCACCTCACTAGCTCGGAAAGCCCTTTTTGTTTGTTTAATATCTATTGTGAAAATCGCTTTTTATCCACATGTGGTGAAAGAGTTTTGACATAAGTGACAAGTGGCTTAAGTGACATTTGACAGCTAACAAAACGTAAAACGTTAAAAGTGCAGAATTTTTAACATCGCAATTAATGAATTGCATCGAGTAAAAACACTTAATACAGTCTTACAACTTTATTTAAATTCATAAATATCAGCATTCAACATTAATCTTCATTCTTTTTGTAAAAACGGATAAATTGTTCTGACAGCCGAATAAGTCTACGTACGAACAAAACGCATCTGACATTTAATAAAACCTTTTATGTCAAAACTTTTCATTTCAATTCATCCATCATATCAACGTTAAATATTCGCATGTTTTTCTAGGTTGTTTTGTTAAAAATTAGTGATTCGAGTGATGAAGAAGTATTAAACACCTGAGGAATTACGGGAAACCGAGCAAAATGCACCCTTTTTCTTATTTTCCTCGCTGTAGTGAGGTGAAACGTTTTGTGTTATACACGGGTGAAAGTTATTTTACGTCTCGTGTATTAAAGCACTCGCTACGCTCAGGATTCTATTTTTGAACCACTCGCTTCGCTCGTGGTCAATAATAGAATCCTTTCGCTAGCTCGTGTTTCAAATAACACTCGCACGTAAAATACAACTTTCACCCCTTGTATAACAAATAACTATTACTTGTGTTCAGCACAGTTAAACTAGTCTGTCACTAAATTAACCCCCAGTAAGTCTCGCAATACTTATACACGAGTTATTATATTAAACTACCTACAAACTCTTATAATAAATAATACTTCTTACATATTGTTATAATATTTTCAACTGAATATTATGACTTTCTTGTGTATTTGATTACAAAAAGAAATAGTAAATTTAAGTTTTCTAGCATTGATTATTATTATTACTTAGCTTAGTCCACACGATCCTACACACATGTAGATCCTAACATCTGTGTTCATGTATCCAAGCAACCCGATTGTTAGGTACTGTATTTTTCCCCCAGGTGACCCTGGAAGAGCAGATGATCTGCGGCGCGCTCCAGACGCTGAACGAGGAAGCCATGGAGGACGTGCTCCAGTCCGAGCCGCCCTCGCACCCAGGTGAGCCTCTCACCACCATCCGCGAACAGTCCCTCGTTGCAGAGCCCCAGGCCGTCTCCGACGACGACGGCGAGCCGCAACACGTCGTCATCACCGTGCACGATGACGTCTTCATGTGAATATGACGTCGCGACAACTACACTTCGTTTTTTAAGATTAGAAAAATTGAGCGATTGTCGTCTTGCAATTTCTGGAAAAAAAATATTGCCCATTTTGCCTATTACTGTCCTAACTAATAATGGAAACACGACTCATTTAAAATCTTCCTTGAAGACTGAAAAGAAAAGTTATTTTGGCGAAATCGACAGTAATTTTTCTAATCCTAAAAAAAACAAGGTATACGCAATGTAGATGTCAGAATTTAAGAGGTTTGTGAGTGAAATGCATGTTTTATTGCTCAGTCGGAAAGACCCCATCCATCCTTGGACACTGCTGTTTACCAGTGGCGGCGCGTCTATAGAACACGATTCTCGTCGGCTTGCCTAATTTTCAGCCATCTCTGCAGTTTTTCTACAGCTCATGAAGAAATTTTATATCAAATCAGGCTCCGGCTTGCCTAAGAAACATTTTGACCCACCGCCACTGTTGTTTACACACCATGCAATGTTAGATACGAATAACGCGAGCCTGCGGTCTTACATGCATCAATTATTTATTGTGTACTATATTTATTTTTGAAAGCGGTGGCAATACTCTTGCATTCTGACATCTAATGGTAAACTACTGCTGAATTTATCTGAATAGTGCATGGTTTTGCAGTGCAATAATTTCAATCGTGTTATAACCTAACTCGAATTTAGCATAATAATATAATTGTTGAAGCATTGAAGTCCTAAAAGTATGGGTATTACAAAACTATGTAATGCCTATGTCACTGTTAACACTTGTTTTTGTATATCAGTGCTCTGATATTTGGTTTGTACATAAGTACCTAAATTACCTCTGTCTACATTGAAATGGTACATAATTTACGTAAAGAACAGTCCGATGACAGACTTTGCAGTAGACAGAGTTTATGAAAAGACAATGCAAACAGTGTTAATGTAGAAAAAATTAACTCTTAGTTTAGATAGAACAATTCCATTTAGTGCAGATATTAATTTCCAGTATTAGAAATGATTTGTGATAAAAGTATTTATGTAACTTTAAGTATAAATGTTTCCTACCATTCACCTGCATAAAAAAGACGTAGTTATAAATAAAAACTGTCATTCCAGCTAAATATCATTATGTATATTTCTTTATTAAATTCAATTTATTTGTGAATATTTCAATTATTAAGCTTAAGTACTTAAACAACTGTCGGATAAAAAATCTGAATATTGTACATACATTCTCCAAATTCAGATATTAAAATATTTCGACTCGCAATGTACTCGTTTCTAAACGGCTCGAATATGTGATGCATATTGAATAAGGACAAAATGTGCCTATAGTTTCCTAATATTGTGGTACAGGCGCTATCAGATATAGATATATCGGAGCGACCAAGGTGGTCACAAATATCTGAACAACGCCTCTATTGCCAAGGCTATAAAGTGCATGTTCAGATATTTTTGAGTACCGTACGCTAAGATATATGTGATGGCTACTGTACGAGACAATTTAACTTTAATATATGTATTGTATAGCAATATAAATATACTTTTTATGTGAACGCCATATTAGTTTAGGGCAATTAGTATTATTAGTTTTGAGTTGTTATTGTTATTAGTTAAAACAGTCCTTTATTCTTAAATTAATAGATTTTAACGACATTTGGATGAGAAACGACAAATCCAATACCTAATACTTTTTCTGAAACATCTATGTAATTTCTATACTATACATATCTTCGATCCACAACCTAAGACTAGTAGGTATATGTACTTGTACGATAGATCGTTGTTATAGAAGGGTTAGATTTGCTACAATCTAAAAACGGGTGTAACAAATTTAGATTTTCTTAATGTCAGTTTCTAGTTCACTAATCGCACGAAGAACATGAAGTAACAATACCATTCTCGAGATGTTTTACAGTGTGATAATAAATATACAAAAGTTTGAAGCCTTGTTTGATTTCAGTCCCATAGAATTTAGGGCATCCTAGGTCGCGACTGCGAGCCGCGCGGTCCTTCCACGGCGGCACGACGGCTCCAGGTGAATGTCGCCTCCCTCCCCGTCCCCCCTCCCGCCGGCGCACTACAGCCGCTCGTGTCGTGTGTTACAGACGACTCGCTGTCGCTGCAGCTGGCGCCGGGCGCGGGCGCGGGCGCGGGCGGCCGCCTGCGGGCCAGCGGCGCGTCGTGGAGCGGCTCCGCGCCCGCCTCGCCCGCCGACACCCCGCGCGCCGCCCGCCGCGCCGCCTCCTCCTTCAAGGGTCGTGACGGTCGCGACCGCCCCGACCGCCGCGCGCCGCCCGCCGTCACCTTCAACGTCGAGAACGAGGACGACTCCGACGACGGCCGCCCCATCACCTTCAGCGCGCGCCCCGGCTCGCTGCTGGCCGACCCGTCCGCCCCGCACGCCCCGCACGCGCAGGACCCCAAGCTCGGCAACCTACGCAAGACCAAGGACATTCTCAAGAAAGTCGGCTCGGCGGAGAAGCTGACGCGGCTGAAGGACAAGATCCTGTCGCGCGGGAGCGGGTCGCGCGAGCGCAGCCCGGCGCGCTCGGAGGCCGCCAGCGACGACGAGTCGGCGCCGCTCGTGGCGTGCGCGCCCGCCGCCGGCCCCATGCGCGTCGAGTGCGGCGACCGCAGCCTGCCCGACGTGTCCGCCAGCACGGACTTCTCGCCGCGCTCCGACGTGACGGAGCTGGAGTCGCCGCGCGAGGGCGCCACGGCCTTCGACCTGCTGCCGGAGGGCAAGGGCGACGCGGAGGCGGGCGCGCCGGCGGCGCGGATGGCGCGCGCGGACAGCGACGAGCTGTGCAACATGGTGGAGCCCTACAACATGCGGCTGCTGGCGCGCGGCGCGTCGGACGCGCGCGCGCTGTGGCGGCAGGACGCGCTGGACTCGGGGCCGCCGTGGCCGTGGGACGAGCCCGACTCGGCCGTGTGACGGAGGCGAGCCTGCCGCCCCACGAGAGACCGACGACCGCCTCGGATGTGAGGCCCCCGACTCCGCCTCGCCAACAGCGGGGCCTACAAGTGCACGCCCCGCGGCGGGCAGACTTGATTCCATTAGTTATCGTACGTCAAACGTAGTTAGTATAGTTAACGAAATCCAACTTCCTCGACTTAGAATAATTCTAGCTAATATGAACATGTTCCGAATCGTAATTGAGTACTTAATGTCACAAATAGAGATTACACGAATATCGCATTTAAATATATTATGACTACCCAGAATTGTGATATTATACCCGTAAGGATATCGAAAATATATTGCTGTCAAACGAAATTGTAGATCGTTTTATTAAGCCTAACCCTTTCGCTGCGGTAGGTGGAGTAAAACGCTCATGAATAATTTAATTTTATATTAACATGTCACAGCTATGAAACAGTAAAGTATGTGTATATTTTTGAAAGTATACAGCCCGATATTGTACACCAAATAAAATAATATGTAATTGAAGCACAAATTCACGGAATCAACGCGCTTCACAATTTTCTTTCACTGAGTACATAGAGAGCCTCCTTGCTGATTTCATAGTTACAATTATAAATAAATAACGACAAACAAAAAACGGATTAAGTAATAGCATCTTAATAATATTTATTTCGATTTCACTGTAACATTACACACTGACGTCTAAAATAATAATCTATTATAATATAATATCAACAACATACTTACTAAACTATCAGTGTTTTTTAGAGATCACAAATCGTATCAAAGTTTGAAGTACCAGTAATTATTATCAACATTTTTACAACACCTGTACCAAGTTACGAAATTTTAAAATATTTATATCAATTTTAATAGACAATGCAAGTATAAACTTCAGTTAATTATTCGTTTTATGAATACCCGAGGTATAGTTTTTTATTGAATACAAATATTACAAATCAATAAATATTTTAAGATTTGACTGTAATAATTACTGATTTAAATTTTCTATGAACTTATTCACGAGATAAAATTCAACGTGCAAGAATTTTCGTGCGTCTTTGAAAACACATTGCGCTTACAGAAGAAGCAGCCATTCGAACGAAAAAATATTACACGCAACAAGAAAATATTATCCATACACTTTTTAATAATTTATACATTCATAAAAAACAATTACAGAAAATAAAGGCATAAATATTAATGATAACCTAGAGAAAAAGCTGCCCGTTTATTCCTTCGATCAAATAGTCTGCTTACAATTCTATCTACGATTAATCTCGAATATAAATAAATAAACACGTTATCACTGTAAAAAAATGTCTAATGGCCACCGTCGCTATGAATCGGCGACCAGATCGCTATAAGGGACATCCTGCATGGAAGTATATTTACAATAGATCTAATTTTGATATCTAGAATACTATGAAGCGATAATCACAATGTTTATGGCTCGTTTACACGATATGAGTTTCTTGAATTCAAACGTACGATTCTCATAGAACGAGAGACAATACATCATCATATAAACTGCCCGAGCAATATCGCAATCTGAAGAGCGAGAATCAAATGAAATGTTCTCCTTATATTTATCATTTGACGTACAGTCGCCATCAGATATGTCGGGGCGGTCAAGATGGTCACAAATATCTGAACAACGCCTCTATTGTCAAGGCGATAAACTGCATGTTGCGACTGTACAAGTGTATACATTTTTGCCTACGCTTTTACCAAAAACCGTACGAGAAACTCCTACCATGTACACGAGTATTTACAAACTCGAGCCCCGATTATACGACTTGTATTTTATTAAGCGCGGTGGAGGTTTCCTCTATGGATTTGTCGGGAGGGTCGGGCGTGTCAGCGCGCTCGTCTTTCCTGTTGTCGGCGGCGGCGTCCTCGGCCACGTCGGCGTCGGGGTCTGGGTCTGGGTCGGCGTCGGCGCTGGGCGGCGGCGCGGTGAGCGCGCTCCACCAGCCCGAGAGCGCGCCGCGGGCCTGCGAGAGCGCGCCGCCGACGGCCCGCGACGTGGTGGCCACGGCGCGCCCCGTGCTCGCCACCGCCGCTGTCACCTTTCGTCCGCCCTCGCTTGTTGACATTGTGCTGTGAAAATGGATGAGTATTAATGATCACATGACAAAGAAATCTGTTTCAGTAAGTGATTTCAACGTAAAATTTTATAATCGTAACTATACTATATGTAAAATTGTAAGTATGTACGTTACCTGGGATCATAAAAGCTGGTTATATTTAGAGAATATACTATATTTTTGGCCATAGTGCTGGGACCCCAAAACGTCGGGGACTAATTTAGATATTATACACGCAGAGTAGTGTCTAGTAGGTACAACTGAAGAACATTATCTATCCAAGTGCACCTCCTTGCACCCTACTGCCGGCGGCCATGTGCCGGACGTTAAAAAACCAGCGTATTAATACAAATATATTTTAGATTTAAATAGATGTACTTACTGCGCTATCTTCAACTTCATGTCAGCCACGGACAGCTGGCCGGCGAACGGGTGTATGGGCGCGAGGTTGGCGAACGCCTCGACCTCGCCGTTGTTGGTTGCCTTCAGCCACTGCTGGTACGCCGGCGTGGCCTTGAACGCTGACATGAATTGAGCATTGTACGGGTCGATTTCTCGACTACCCTCTGTAAAATAATACATATAGTTTGGCCAGAGTTTGTTCCACTTCAAGCATAGACAGGGAGAATCATACTGTCTTTTTCTAATGCTAGTACTCTCACTACTAAAAAAGGGATGGGTATAGCATGTTACTCTGACTGTTACTGCGCTTTTGGTTTGCCAGACTATATTTTGGTGATAGTAAGAATAGAAACAACTGAATACTCAGGCTAATAAAAGACGGTTAGTAAAAATAGTGAAGAAGTTTGCCCTAAACTGAGAGAAAATCAACTTTGTTATGTTATGTTGCCAGCATGGTTCATTTTGGCTATGAACTTAGTGAGGTTTGTTTGTCACCTGAGTCCTGACGACATGCGTTCCCAAAAAAACTTTAATAGCGCGATTTAGGATTTTTATTAGATGTTGAGCGCTGTCTAGCTGTCAATTAATATATTATATGTGCAATAAAATGTCCTGAACATGCAATCGCTCTAATTGGAATATAGATAGGAACAACAACAGATGGTTATTATTATTTGTAAGCAAAAACTGTCTAAAATTACCTGGCAGTAAAGATGTCCTTAAAAGATAAATTAAGTAGCTGGCGAATTGGTCTCTAATCCACGCATCGCCCTGCGAAGCGCCGTGCCGCACCACGTGGTCAGCAAACCTCAGGTCCTCTGTCCCGAGCGCCAACTGTCTCCGCAGCATCAAATCCCCCGTTTCTATCCTCATCTCATTCAGCTCCACAAGCACATCAAAAAGTTGACGTTTCTGCTTAAATAAAACATTCGATGCACCCACTACGAAACCCTGTACTGCTGCATCCGACAAAAGGTCTAAGTACTGTAGTGATAAGTACGGTAAACATAGGTAACCGTCTTCAAAAAGTGATAAAGGAAAGCCGCATTCGGCTTGGTCTATCTGGCTGGTTAAGTTATATAGGCCATCTACGCTCATATCTCTAGCCATGGTTGGGCTCTGCTGGGCTTCGACGAGCGGCTTTTGCATTTTGTATTTCTCACCGACGCTGTGGCATTTTTCTCTGCTAGTTAGATCATCTGGTAGTAGCTGCTCATCAAAGCTCTGCCGACTAACTCTGTCTTTTTCTTCCATCAAGTTTCCCGTCTCTTTAGGCGTGAGTTCGTCGTCTATCTGGACGCCGTTCACGTACGGCTCGTTTACAATATCGGTTGCGGTGTCAACAATGTCTTCCGCCTTGTTATCTGGGGCCATGGGGATGGGTGATAATGGCCTGGACAATCTGTAAGAGTGGTTAATAATTCATGTATGTCAATAAACCAAAAACATTGGAAATGACGCATTTCATTCCTATGAATAGTGTGTGTGCGTAACTTTTGTAACAGGTAAAAAACTTCAGTAAGTACAGCTGACGTACTTACGCCATACAAATATGAACTGTTTTCTTTTGTAAACCAATTGCTCTACAAGTTGACTGATAATACGTAAGTCATCTTGCGATTGACATAAAGTTTAACAATGGCCAGTGTTACTGTTAGTACACAGTATATGGACCGTTTTTAGGCAACCAAGTAGTAGGGTAGTCGCCTAATTATATCTCTGATTTTAAAACGAGAGAACAAATATTTTCTTATTACCTGACTACAGCAAGGGTATGAAGAGTTTAACAATATTTAAAGCTTAACAGTTCAAACTATTTCGTTAGATAGGAAAGGGCTTGAGGATAATAAATGTTTGTTGTTGATTAGCAATATTCTTGCCACTTTTAAAGTAAAAAATTACGTTCGAGATGGGTATTGAATCGATTGTCCACCATTTTCGAACGAGCAGAGCGTAAGCGAAGTTCTTACTTCGGAAACAAACTGTCACCTAGCTACTGGAACGTCTCGGCATTTCGATGACTTTTTGATTTTGAATGTTTGTTCGGCATTAACTTTAGTCACTTTATTGTGATCTTTGTGGAATTTTTGGGGTTGTAGCAGATATACATATAATTTGAGAGTTCGTTTATGAGTAGGATCCATCAAAGGGTTATGGAGCTAATGGCACGAAATAATCATCAGAACGGTCTTGTTATATTGGTCAACACGTTTGCAAGGAAATCGCGAGTTCTTAATTCGAGGCGGGCTCCAGTTATTCAGATTAAACTTGCTGTGTTCTCATTGTACTCACACCACATTGGCCGCCCTGTCCAGGCCCTGCTCCAGGCAGCGCGGCAGCAGCGACACGAGCGTCAGCAGCGCGGCGGACAGCGGGCCGGCGGGCGCGCCGTACACCAGCACCCGCCGCCGCAGCAGCAGCAGCTTGAACAGCAGCAGCGCCTTGTGCCGCCACGACTCCACTAGCCGGAGGACTGACAGTCCTAAAAGAACCACACATAAGGTTTTAGAGTTATCGAACTCGCGGAGCGTAAGCGAAGTGAGTTCTTACAAACAACTCCAGACCGAACTGTCACCTGGCTACTGGGACGTCTCGGCATTTGGATGGCTTTTTGATTTCGATAGTTTGTCTGACAATAACTTTAGTAACGTTTTTTTGATCTTTATGTAATTTCTTGGGGCTGTAGCAGAGATACATAAAATTTGTAAGTTCGCATATGAGCAGGATCGATCAAGTGGTTATGTTATGGAGCTAGAAGGAGAAAAAAAATCCTCCTTAGGGTCTTGTTATATTGGTCAACTCGTTTGCAAGTAAATCGCGAGTTCTCAGTTCGAGGCGGACTACTAGTAATTATGAGTTTTGAGTTATTGTATACATTTACAACATCAAAATGGATTAAAAATATGTGGGGAGTAATTTGTAAATAAAGATAAGCTTCACTGTCTAGTACTGTCTACCTAAGGTAAAATCCACAATACCACGGACTGATTTGACAGCTCCTGGCATACAAAGCGATTGTCAAATGTATGAAAAGAGCTGTCAAATCAGTCCGCGGATTTATGAATTCTACCTTAGTAATTCCACTCAGATAAGTAATGGGCACAGAAAAATGATGTAACAAGTGGACGGCATTCAGTGTACTTGTTCTCATATTAATTAATATATATATATATATATATATACACGAACTTTGGTGCAACAGCTCGGTGTGATTAACAATGAGGCAAACCCAAAAACGTAATAGTACGGGCGGCGGCCGTAGGATTTGCTACTTAACGTGATACAAAAATAGTAAAAAAAATTAGAGTTGGCCGAAAGTACAAAAAAGTGCCACTTCCGGTTTTAAAAATGGATGGTATTTACCTACGGCATTAGATACTAAGATGATTTTTGTGGCAACAAATAGTAATTTGTATTTAGGTACAGAAAAACCCAGTCTGCCAGTTTTTGCATGGCCGGAAGTGCCCGGCAGACTGGTTCAAATGTGACGTAAATTTGCAGTCAAATTCGCTACTTTTAAACTAGTCTGCCGGGCGCTTCCGGTGATGCAGGAACTGGCAGACTGGGTTTTTGGTACCTAAAAATAAATTATATTTTTTTGCCACAAGTGTTATTTTTATATCCAATGACATAACTAAATACCATCAATTTTTTACACCGGAAGTGGTACTTTTTTGTGCTTTCGGCCAATTCTAATTTTTTTAACTATTTCTTCGGAAATCAGCATCACTTTTAAGAACATGTGCCATAGGGCTTATCTTTGTATCATTTAACGTAGCAGATCCTACGGCCGCCGTCCGTACTATAATTGTACATTGAAGTACCATATTGTTTAGAAATAAAGGAAAAGTAGAATTACATGCCCATGGGCAAGTTTCCCAGAGTCGCGAGTTCTAGTCTCGCCCAAGGCAGTGGATTTTTCTACATCTCCTTTATTTCCAAAACATTGTGGTATTGTTAGCAGACGTTTCTCCTTAAACAAAAATGAAGTACAGTCGCCATCAGATATATCGGAGCGGCCAAGGTGGTCACAAATATCTGAACAACGCCTCTATTGTCAAGGCGATAAAGTGCATGCTCAGATATTTTTGAGTACCCTGGCCGCGCCGATATATTTGATGGCGACTGTACCATATGTTCCTCAATTTATGTTCATATTTTAACTGTAAGTACAACATAGATCATGCAGTGTTATCTCAAAACATTCCATATCCAACCTTGCTTGAAATACATTAGTCACTACTTCCTTAGCCTACATGTTAAAACAATGAGTCATGACATGGCTGTAAACATTTTAGTAGTTTGTTCTATATTTAGTACAACTTACTAGTAAAAAAAAAACTTTTTTTTTACTTTTGGTGAAAACTTAAGGCTATCTATGTATTAGAATCCTCAATTCCTCATCCAAAATTTCCTAGTATATATTCTTTTGATTTATTTATATTTTTATGCCTTATCACCAAAACGGTTCCATAAATGTCATTACCCCATTTAGTCATCAACAAAATATTTTTTATACAATACTACATTACTAACTAAATAAATAAAAACCTATACCTAACTTAAACTAAAGGCCCTAAAGGAAAGTTGCAAATGTACTAATGTAAAACCTGTTATTGAAATTAATATTTTATTAAAGAAAGTTTACCTTCCAGAGTTTGATCTATCTGAACAGGGCAGCTGTTGAGGTGTTTGTACGCATCTTCCAGCAGCTTGGTCTGCGAGAAGTCTCCCTGCAGGAACCACGCGCGCACCACCAGCTCCATCTTCACCGCCAACCTCCCGAACAGCGGGGATTGGCATACAACACACACACTCTTTTGAACTGAACTTCGGGTCATATCTTCAGTTTTTTGTACCACTTGCTGAAATGAAACAATTAATTTTTATTTTAATGTAATCTTATTGGTCTTTTTGACTGAAATTATAAATACAATAAAACTGTATAAGCTCTAAGCAGTTAGAAGTAAAAAGAAACCAGTAACAAAACCTCACTGCCACTCAAATTATTAAAGATGTCAGACTTCTCTCAATAAATTAAGCTAATTATTTGTCATTATCACCCACCATAGATGTTATTTCATAGTTTCTCTTCTAACCAAAATTTATGAAAATATTAGGACATATAAGCTTATATAAAGGCTATAAAGAATTACTAGTTAAGCTAATTCTTTTAAGTATTTCATTTACAAAATCACAACTAAGTATGCGGCTCGCCACCCATCATAGGGAGAGAAGTGGCTCACGCAGAGCAGTTTTGCTGCATTGATCGTAGCAAATGGAAATCCGTGATCTCTGCCTACCCCTTTTGGGATATAGACGTGATTGTATGTATGTATGTATGTGTACAACTAAGTATGCATTGTAAAAATAAAGAAATACCTCTATTGGAATTTGCCGGAAACAGGATATTGCATATACAGTATGTGCTGGCTCAGTGAGTCCTGGTAGATGGAAGAATATAGTATCAGATAGGTAATTATGAGAACCATCTGGCAGCGCCAATGCAGGTAGATGCCGCCATGCCGAAGGCAGCTCATTGGGTCGGCCAGGGACCAGTTCGGGGTAACAGTGCTCCACCTGCAAAATAAAATACATCGTAAATTCCATTGAATGTAAATTCGAGGGAACCTTGCTTCGAAATACTCCGGCATACCTATAGGTATAGCGCGACTAGTATTTGATCACGAGGGCTGCGATTTTTACAAAGTTAGAGCTTGAATTTAATACATAATTAATAAGTATTGTCCATGAACGTTTACAGCATTATCTAAGCTAAGTACTCTTCACAAAACATTATTGATTTATAATCCTCTACGCCTACACTTACCTGGCAGCCTTTTTTATGATGAAACCCGACAACTATTATATTGAGCACTGGCTCATTTATAGAAGACATGATGCTGGATTTGATTTTATCAAGACTTGACGATCAGGGCATTTTTGCCGTATTTTTTTGTACAAAAACAACTGATTTAACTGTACTATTGTTAGTACTCGTCGCACAAGCACAATAGAAAAATGACAGCACAGCACACAGACAAGACAACTATAGTTTAGTGTTGCCACTATTGTCTACTGACTTATTACTAAAGGGTCTCTAACTAAAGCACTCTAAAGACCTAAGCAACTAGTCACCTGCGATTTTTAATACATTACGGTTTTTGATCTTAGAGCAGAGCTTTAAACCAATCGGAGTAGCCAGAGACTTGAAATATAAGCAAGACCGAGTACTCGCCTTGAATTGAAAAAGCGAGCCGAGCGAGATGGGTGGCAGGCGGACCTTTGTCTCTTTCTATTAGGGTGACCACGCAAATTTTAAAAGACAGGAAGTCCACTTTTATATTATGTTATAAAAAGCGTGTTTTATATATAAGTATAGAGACTAAATCGACAGGACGAGCTGCCCCAATCTCACTTAATCTGCCAGTCCAACTGTTTTTTAATACAAAACTAGAAGAATATTTAATTGAGTTTCGTAATATTATAATGTTAAAGAAAAAAACACCATGTCATAATACTCATAATATTTTACAAATTTTAACATATATTTTAAATGTGCTTTATGAAAATCTCCAAAATTGTCCTCTTCTGTATACAAGCATGGTTACCCTATTTGAACGTTTTAAGTTTTATCAATATTTCTTATCATTTCCGCTATATTTTGCCTCTCTCGGTATTAGATTCACTTCTGCAGTTTCTAACACATCACTTTTCATGACAAGTCACAAAAAAAAACAGGTATATTCTTCTTTCTGGAGTATATTAATTTTCGTGACGACAAGAACGATTTTCTTTGTCCGCCATCTTAAGGCCCCAGTACACAGTGGTGAAGGATGGCCCATGCTCCGCCACGCCACTGTGTACACGGGGGTAATGGTGGACAATGGCGGACGATGGCCGGCAGTTGTCGAGCGTGGTGGGCAATCGGGAAGGTGTCGGTTTTTTGGGCACACTTCAAAGGAATCGTGGCGTACCGTGGCCTGTGGTGTGTACACAGTGGCCAATGTTGACACTGACAGTTGGCAGTTTCTATGTAGCTGACGTAAATACGCTGTCAGTTTGACAGCTGGCTGTTGTACATGTATATGCATGTATATGTTTATGCACCATTGTGTAAACACCTACGTGATGGTAGCGCATTGCAAAGCATGGCGGAGCATGGCCCATCCTTCACCACTGTGTACTGGGGCCTTTAGACGTCTGGGCTGCCACAGCTAAATATTTAATGCTACCAAGTTAATCTTTGTAAAATATTTTTGACGAATGTGTTTATTATTTTACTTTTATTGTTTAGTAATTATAATTGTGATAAATAGAAACACTAAATCATATTACTTATTTAATTTCTTTGTACTTCCTACACGAAATAATAAGTTGCCAAAGATAATGAATTTTTCGGAATGGCAACTTTTAGAAAGGGACAGAGGTCCGTGTGCTTGCTATCTCTCTCGGCTCGTTTTTCTCTTTCATTTTGGTCAAGTGAAATTAAACCTTAAAATAATGAATATAAAGTGCATTTGACTTATTGGTATTTTTGAAACAACTTGCTCCTGTTGGAATAGTACCTTCATGGGAGTAGCCATTGACAGGCGTTCCCAATTGCAATTTTGATACACTGCAGCCTAGGTAGGCGCATTGAACTCAATCGATGGATTGATTAGAATAAGAAGTCAGCTGTCAAAATGGTTGTGTTGAGTTGAGGCGCTCTACTGACGGCAATCAATTTGATGAATGACTTCTTATTCTAACTTTAGTTCCATCTCGTTCTAATCGTTAGACTAGTCGCTTACGTCTGCAGACCGCTTTAGATTGCAATAAACAGACAAAAGATGTCGCCACCATTTTAATGCAGCTTACTTTCTAATGGTGTCTATACATGGTGCGATTTGGCTTCAATACGACGGCGTAACATTTCAAATCTTTGATTATTAAACCAACCGGATGCGACACGCGCTCTTATTTCTATCGGAAAAAGTCTGCCGTTTTTTGAGGGGGAAGGGAACGTCAAATGTATGCGAAACGTCAAAATAACCACGTCAAATAAACGTCAGTACATACAATGATTATGACCACTGGTCATACACTTTCGGCAGAGGGGAACACCTGTCAATGGACACTCCGCTTGGTTTAAAGCTCTAAGTTTCAAATTTATACTCTAAGGGACACCACACACCTGAGCTAAATTAAGAAAATTCAAAGACAAATTGCTTAAATTTGACTATGGTTGCTTAAATTTGTCTATGGCCTCCATACAAATAATCAGCTACCATAGACAAATCGAAGCATTTTGTCTATGAATTTTCTTAATTTAGCTCATGTGTGTGGTGTCCCTAAGGCCGTAATGGGGTTGGCAACTGTCAACGGTTTGGCCAGATGGCGCCAGCATAGCTAGGTCCCTTTCACTAGTATTGTTGTATGGGATTTGGCTTAAAGGGTAGCCCATCCAGGTCAAAAAAAATTAAAAAAAAAACGTGATTTTGACACTATTTGTAGGACTGACAGGGACCCAGCTATGCTGGCGCCATCTGTAAATACTTTCGACCGGCCAACCCCATTAGATTATCATTTTTAAATGATCATACATATATGACTCATTTATAAATGAAGAACCTATGATGGTGTAATAACAATAAATGATTCATATCGTCAATGATCATAGATAAAGGATCCTGTTTGACAGCAAACCTACAATAATGATCATTTACATGTCTTTTGACGTACGTAACTTCAAATCAAACCGATTTTTCCGTCATATTTTGTTTATATTCTGTGTGGGTGTAAAAATGGGGTCTTGTCTTGTTGTATGTACCCCTCTTTGTGATCGCCTTGCGATCCACGATTTTACCCAAACACGTCTTTAATTTTTATTTTTTGTTAACAGCCTTCTTTTTCATCTTTAATGCAATGGGGTTGGCAACTGTCAACGGTTTGGCCAGATGGCGCCAGCATAGCTAGGTCCCTTTCACTAGTATTGTTGTATGGGATTTGGCTTAAAGGCTAGCCCATCCAGGTCAAAAAAAATTAAAAAAAAAACGTGATTTTGACACTTTTGTATGACTGACAGGGACCTAGCTATGCTGGCGCCATCTGTAAATACTTTCCACCGGCCAACCCCATTAATAAAATTGCACTCATAGCAACGGAAAATGCAGCTACATCGGTATAATTTTAAATACTATGAACTATAACGTTTAAATGACTTTGAGTGTAATTTGCAAAAATGATTTACAGCATCATTTATCTATGAGTATAGATTTTGACACAAATGACATCATTTTTATATGACAAAGAAATGATAATGTAATTGCGGCCTAATGCGCAAAATCTTGCCATGACAAGCGATTTGACAACTTTTGTCTCATTCTAACTGTAGTTCCATTCCATCTGACTCTGATCGGGTGATGTATTATCGAACGAGCGGAGCGTAAGCAAAGCGAGTTCTTACAAACAACTCTCTTGGCCTATTGATTTTCACAGTTTGTTCGACGATAGCTTTAGTAAGGTTTTTCTAATCTTTATGAAATTTGTTGGGATTGTAGCAAAGATACATATAATTTTAGAGTTCGTATATGAATATGAGAAAGATCTATCAAGGGGTTGTGGAACTAGAAGGCGCGAAAAAATCATTAAAATGATCTTGTTATATTGGTCAACTCGTTTGCAAGGATATCGCGAGTTCTTCGTTCGAGGCGGACTACAAGTTAATAATAATAACTTACACGGTAAAGTGTATACCATCACTTGAGAACGTGTGTGAAATAAAACGTCAGTTGAGGCTATTTGACCTTGAAATGTTCCAGCGTCGTGCTGACGTCAAATTGCAGCGTGTATAGACACCACTACCAAATCGTCTTTTTTATGTTTTTATTTTTTTAATAAAACGGCTATTAGACATTGCAACCTGCAGGGCCCAATCTGTCAGGTTGGTAGGTGTAATGGGGTTGGCCGGTGGAAAGTATTTACAGATGGCGCCAGCATAGCTGGGTCCCTGTCAGTCGTACAAAAGTGTCAAAATCACGTTTTTTTTTTATTTTTTTTTGACCTGGATGTGCTAGCCTTTAAGCCAAATCCCATACAACAATACTAGTGAAAGGGACCTAGCTATGCTGGCGCCATCTGGCCAAACCGTTGACAGTTGCCAACCCCATTAAATGTAGAGCCCGTAGGGAGCTGAACTCAAAGCAAGTATTAACTAGAGCCCGCACACGTGTACCCCCGTATGGGATAGATATATAGATGCCCATAATCACTTCTACAGCATAAAACAGAACAATTTACCAATCTTTTCCTTAGCCGACACAACTTTCTAGGAAAACTAACAGCTTTTCTCGTAGCAATCACATAAATTCTTGAAGAAATCGCGCATTATATCTGTTTGTTACCCTCCACTGCTAGAAGTAACGCGTGGAGGGTAATAGAAACTATGACAAGGACCAACGATAATAGCACCTCTCTGCCGTATCTATTGAAAGTGTAATAAGACCATCCCGTTCTATCTTGGTATTATTAGTTCCGTGTCAGATCTATGGGTGGTATATCTATGGAGCTGAAGGAGGGACAGGGAGAGGCAGGGTACACAACAGATTGGGCCCTGCAGGTTGCAATGTCTAATAGCCGTTTTAGTTTACATTTTAATTATGTATTATTTATAATGAAATTATCATTATAAAATAAAATTGTATTTGTAAATTTCTATTAAATACATTGTAGTTCAAATAAAATTTAAATTAAATACATTGTAGCTCACTTCAGCCTCTATTCGCGTTCCGGTATTTCTTGCTTGATCTTGATTGTCATATGTTGACAATTTCACACAGGAACTGTCAAGAGGTCGCATTAACCTATTATGTTGTCTATTGTGTATTTTCGGTGTATGTCTGAGTACCATTGACTATATTGATAATCTGTTTCTGTTATTCTATATTTTGAGATAAAACGAAGTGCAGTGTTTTTTATTTTTAAATCGTTATCTATTATTACATTAGTAAAAAACTTTCGGTATTTAGATATCTTAATCTTAACATAAATTAAAGTTTATTTGTTGAAGTGTTTTAAAGAGGTGTTGCCGAGGAAAATTTCTTTATGAAAATTAACCATTTCGTCGCCATTTTCGCTCGTAATGCACTGAAATTTCATTAAATCGGTGAAAGAACTTTTAAATATTTCGTGCAACTTGTTGACTGCAGAAACTACAGATATTCGAGTTCATAGTTCTGGATTTTAAGGTTAGTAAAAATATCA
The DNA here is from genome assembly GCA_911728535.1 of Pammene fasciana. Classification (NCBI taxonomy): domain Eukaryota; kingdom Metazoa; phylum Arthropoda; class Insecta; order Lepidoptera; family Tortricidae; genus Pammene; species Pammene fasciana. Next base: position 9,590,242 of record OU452278.1, on the reverse strand, counting down.
AAATATCCTCTCAGTGATCCCGTCATATTTTATAATTAAGTAGAACAAGAAAACGTTGTCAGTATTTTTTTTTACTTCCTATTATGAATGTTGATGCTGAACCATGAAAATTTGAATGTCTAGACAGGTTTTGACATGTGAAGGCTATTTATCTATTTAGCTATTTATCTACCCACCCTTTTATTAATAGGTACAATGGGTATAGAGCTTTTTAGGAATTTATATCACATAAAATTTTCTTAGTTAGGCATGTTGATTATTTAAATTAAAACTTCCATAATCTTTATGAGTTCATATTAGTATAAACAGAAAATATTTAGGAAATGTATACTGGGTAAGTACCTGTAATGGAAAAAAATATATTAATTTGACTATGGCCTCAAAATATCCATTTTTAAAAGTTGTGGAGCAGCTAAAAGAAATTGGTAAATGTTTCTAGTCTTTTCATTCAGTCCCCAATAAATAAACTAGTTCCCAAGCCAGAAGGGGATACTACAGTCAGCAACAGAAGTAGCTTTACAGGTGAGGTGCTCAAAATGACCTTGACACTTGACACACTCTAATTCAAATGACAATAAAGTCATGACCAAGGACCGGAATTCTTCATAGCAAAAATCAAACTGTCAGAGGGGTTGACCATGATGTTATATCGACTTATCAATAAATATATTGGCACTTAACGAAACAAAGCTAAAGTAATAAAATCAGGCTTTTGGATATACACACAAACAAAATAAGGTGTCCCTAATTAGCTGACCGCCACTGTAAGTTAGTATGATATTATGGGCAATTCCATGAAAAAGTATACCATAATTGAAAAAAATATATTTCTGTTTTTGATATTGAAAACGATTTAAAAAGGTAGAAACACTATCGAACTTTTAGTTTTCACTATTCGAAGTATATGTTGATTTTGATTTTTTTGGTTCTACTGATGTTTTCAAGGCGCGGTCGTAAACACCAAGCAGGTAGCGCGATTTGTGGTGAACTTTTAGATATATTTTCACAGTAAGTATTTAGTATTATTGTAATGTTTTACTACACATTGCTACTTTTAGAAACAATTTATCGATACATAGCCCGCAATGTATGTAATACTAGTGTTAATATGACATTTTAAAGAGCTAAATCTACTATGTCGGGTTGTAGTGTCGGTCACAGTATTAGCAGTTTTTTCTCTCTAACTATGGTAAAACATGTTCTACATTATTTGTATAAATATTTCTTCCTATTTGACGTAAAAATTTAGTTGATGCCGATATCAAAAATTGCTTAATTTTATTGATTGGTCTTAAAATGGCTTGTATATTTCTGTAGTGTCGGTCACGATGTAGAGTCGGTCACGAAACAGGTAGGGTCAGTCATGGTAGGTATTATCATGAAAAGCTAGCTATTTTTTGATTTATCTTTTCTTTTATATGGCTATAACAGCAACAGAAATGAAAAGAAACCAGAGATATAAGTTAAAAGCCAGTGGTATTTTGAATCCTAGTCTGATTCTTGAAGTCAATAGAATCAATTACTAGTTCCCCAAAACACTGGATATATCAGAAAAATATTGAATATCTGATTAATGTAATATTATGAGTTTGTTCGGTAATAATTGTCAATATTTCCTTAAAATTGTATTTGCAATGTTTATTAGGGTGTTATTAATTCTTTTATTTTCCACTTTATTATTGGCTTCTTGATGGGTATTATTGTACTTAAAAATAACATATTAGTATATTTTTATTTATTTATAATGGCTTTAAAGTTCTTAACGTGTGTTCTGTGTTATTAGTTTCCAAATTTTATTTTAAAATGCAGTTATATTGCAATCCAAAGTGACGGTAGTGTCGGTCACGTTTTGCTCTGTAGTGTCAGTCACGATTTATTTTTCGAATAAATTTGATACATAAACACTAAGGTTCCTAATTTTACCATTTTCCAATAATTTGATTTGTGTAACTTGTCTCCAGATGCAATTCTATGTTATAAAGCCTGCACAGAGGAGAATATTCGCAGTTAAATAACACTCTCGAACACAGCTTCCTTTTGCATGTAGTGTCAGTCACATTTGCATTTTGTGAAATAAATAATGTATCTTACATTTTTATAAGCACATTTGTACTACAGAGGGATACATGTAGAATTAACTCTAAAATTATACCAAAACTAAAACCATTACCTTATTACTATTCATAATATGACGCAAAATAAAACGAAATCTGGGTCAAATGTAGAGTCAGTCACATATGGAATCACCCATATAGTAAAAATAAAAAATAAAACAGAACATACTTTTATTTTAAATTTAATATGGAGATGCAAGTTGCTTATCAAAGAGGTCAAATGTTACAGAATAATCTTTTGAAATGGTAATGGATACCTAATGCTATATTATTCCGTAACATCGATAAGTCGATAAAATATCATGGTCAATCCCTCTGACAGTTTGATTTTTGCTATGAAGAATTCCGGTCCTTGGTTATGACAATATGATTTTTGAACAGCTCACATGCTAGTTATGCTGCTGACTGTACAAGTAAAATCAGTGGTTCTTAACCTTTGACTGAAAAGGGACCACTCTGCAAAAGTTTGTCTATAACTATATCAAGGACTATGATTGATTGGAAGTAGAATAGCTAATAATGAATAAAGTAAACAAAGAGTTGTTCTGTTCATATGTTTGCGGACCACTCCAGTTGCTTCCAGGGACCACCAGTGGTCCACGGGCAGTGGCGTAACTATAGGGTGGCAGAGCTGGCAAAATGGCACGGGCCCCCTGCTCGAGGGGCCCCAGTCTGAGAAGCTACAACTAAAGGCATTTTCTGTAAAAGGGGCTCCATGTGATGAATTTGCCACGGGCCTCACTAAGCGTAGTTACGCCACTGTCCAGGGGTCTGCTGATTAAAATAAATACAATTTCTAACATGACGGAGGAGTTTGAAATATCTTATTTATTAAGTTATAATATAGATGTAATATACCTACAGAGGAAAATGTGACCTAGGCCTCCGGTGCCCAAGGCTGTGGTGATCATTTGCTTCATTCAGTTCAATTCTTCTCTATCTATTGAACAATCATTAAGATATTTTTTTTTTATGCACATTCATGTTATAAAATTACAACAAAATATTATGTACTCCAACGTTTTCAATGTCAAATCCTGTTTTGAAGTGCGGTTCAAATATAATATGTTTATTACAAATAGCAAATTATTCTGTTAAAATACGTACACCTGACTACAGAGTGGCTAACAATCACATCACCTGCCTTGCAAAGGTCAGCTAATAATAAACTGACCTGTGACCTTTATTGTAGGTTTGGTTAAATGTCACTTTCTTTAAAAGTGAATTTTCTTCGCAGGTTCCCATACCAAAAGCAACAATTCAAATTAAACATTGGAATTAATCTTTTTTTAGAGACTAACTTTAGTATTTTATACTTTTTGAGTAGTAGGTACATATGAGTTTACTCATCTCATAACTTATTTCTTAATAATTATAAGAATCTATTTTTAGATTGTTTACTCAGTATGTATGGCTGATAAAACCGAAGTGTGAAGTTTTTTTTGTGGCAATATTATGATTAGAAGTCATGTAAAACACATAGTTACCTACCTATAAATATGCATTTATAACGAAAGTACGAAACTCTGTTTAGCATGGTTGGTATTTTCCTATCTAGCCATGACATTAGTTGTTTGTGTTAACAATGAAGTCACACCTATCTACCTACAAGCCTATCTATAGTTACGCGCTGTATTATTCTATATACGTGGTTAGTATGAGTATACATGACACGCCGCATATTAAATAAACAGTTTGCGCCTGACGCCCGTTCGGGCCGAGTAGGTATAAGTTGACCTTGGAAACTTAGTGAATACGCGACTTATTTGTGGTCTCGAGCGTTTTTATACCTGCGCAGTTCCGTTAGTCAGTAGGGGCGGGAGCGCCTTTGCTTGTTTCCCCTACTTAGCACTGCGACGTAAATTGCGACCGCAGGTGCACTCAGTGAGATATTCGCTTACTTAATTTAAATAATTATTATTATTGTTAGCTTTAGGTAGTATAGGTAGGGTCGCTATGCCGGTTGGCGGACAGTTAAGGAAGTTGCTGACTTCGAACCCCTTAAAAAAATAGTTATTTACGATAAAATATGCCAATATCTATACCAATACGTTAGAAATATAGTCTATTTGTAAAACAAATATGAATACTGGCTGCTTTACATGTAAGTTTTGATAAAATTAGCGATAAGTGAAAAAATACCCGAAATGCCGGTTTGCGGACAGTTTTTTCAGTATACGGACACTAAGTGCTAGTTGGCGGACATGCAGTTTTATGCAATAAAATTGCAACTGAACCAAGTTTTATCTGTTTATATTAATTAGGCTTTAATATCAGTGGTACTATCTGAACACCGTCTTGATCAAAATATAGTCCTTACGACCTTTAAAAAGTAAGATTGTTTGTTTCAAAAAAAACGTGGTTTAACTGACTATATCCAAAGTAATTCGCGTTAAAAGCGTTGATTAAACTTGATCTTCTTTGTTTTTTCCATACTTTATGGATGGTGAGTTCAAAAGTGGGGGGAGGGGGTAATGAAATTAGATACACAAGCCTATTATTTTGGAAACTAATCAGTTAATCACTTAATCATTAAAAACGGTTAGTAATGTCGAAGCTTGTTTTATACTATGACGGTAAGAAATAAGCGTGCGGCTTGTCTAATAATGGTAAGCCGCTATCATAGTCTATGGACGCTTATAACTCCAGTTGAGTAACAAGAAGCACGTTGCCGTCCAGTAATTTAGCATCGCTGGCCCTTGCCAGCCATTGCCATTCACCAAGGTAAAAGTGAAAGACTGGAATCTTACATACATATGGCGGGAAAAAGTAGATAACTCAAGATATCAAAATTGAAGAAATTTGAACCTTATGATTTTTTTTCAAGTTCAAATTTATTCAAGTTTTTGGCCTGATTTGTCAACTTCTTCTCGCCATGGACGGATTATTAAATAATATTAAATTTTAGTACACTGTTTCGGATAGGTTGTCTGAAATGTCTGCCTATTCTCCTATCTTTGATTCTTCCATGATAGGGCAGCCCACACTACAGTCACTCCCATACGTTTTTTGCGCCGCTGGTTGCGTCGGTCCAGCATTACAAATTTTGTCAATTTTTAACTCATGTCCACCGGGATAGAAAGGTTCTCGAGTGAACTGCGTACCTAAGTACCTCAACAAGGATTATTTTATACTGAAGATCTGGTCAAGATCGTAAGGAACCGTTGGGTGAGGGCACAGGACGACCTATCATTGTTGAGATCCTTAGAAGTTATGAGAGTATATTATTATTATGAGAGACATATGTCTAGCAGTGGGCGTCGTTTAGCAAATGTAATGATGGTGATAATGATGAACTATCTTAACAATTAGAGAACACCAAACACGCCGCAAAAGCAACGCATAGGTACTTTACTTCCTGTGCACATTTGTGTCTGGACCGGATGTCTAAACAAGAGATAAGTGTTTTATCACACAGAGAAGGCAAATGAGCGTACAAACTGCATAACTATTAATTTACTTTCCTAAAAATCCCACGTGTCCGCATACTGAAATCACATTTTACGTAGTCGCGGTTGACCGGACAAGAGTTTATAAGCGGTTTTAAAATTAATTTTACTATCGATTTTAAACAAATTAAGTGGTCGCAAACTAAAAAATAAGTAGTTCGGCAACTAATATTAACATATTATAAGTATTTAAGAAGTATTTTTTATTATTTGTCACACGAAGTGAAAATCAAAAATCGGTATAAGATGCCAGTAAGCGGACACGTGTCCGCCAACCGGGATACCTAACAAATTTGCACACCGGTTGCGCGGACAGTCAATATTTCTATAACTTTAGAAAGATCATGAGAAAATCTCTGTAAATAACGTACATTGGTTCATAATGAACCGAACTAAATGCCTAACACAAATGTAACACGAATACAGAAGAAGAAACTTACGTTTATCCGCGCGCCTTGTTCTTAATTTATTCGTTAGATATCGACCATTTTGGTCACTACTGAGGAGGAGCGTATATAAACATTTTTTTTTCTGGCTAAAGGATGCATTAATGGTTTTGAAGTGAATACATTATTATTGCATAACTATCTGAGTATCACCAAACAAATTCATTTTATTACTAAGAACAGCAGGAATCTTATTTTTTGCATTTTAAGAGAAGTTGTCGGCCATTTGTCCGGCTACCGGCACTGTCCGCGCTACCGGCACAATGACCCTATGCAGTACCTATACTAAACACCTATTAAATAGCTATTTCAAACTTCTTCACCCACAGCTTTAAACGTTCACAAGAAAAGTTGCTAACAAAATCTTGTTTCTTGTTCGCAGGATTCAATGGAGAGCTTGTTAGATCCGCAGGCATGACGGAGAAAGTATTATACCCAGGTAAGCTCTTGCAGAAAATAAGGTTGCGTTACCCCTGCTTGATTCATTGGTGGAAGCATAATAAACCTTAATGACTAAGCTTAGAATCTATTTTGGTTTGACTGTTGTTTACGTGGCTTCTTTATGGGATTTAGATGTTGGGGAATTTTAGACATCGGTTTCATTGTTATGAAGCAGTAACTTATTCGGTGTCGTACAATATTTATGCCGGATTAAGAACTGCCATTAATTTATCAATAAAACCCTACGCTTGTTTTTACTGTCGTTAACACTTGAAACTTTTTAGAATATTTTGTCATTTACTTTGTTAAAAATACCTCCCTGAACAACTGAAGCGACCTGAGGTCTCTATGCCCTTGATAATAGAGTCGTTTTCATACACGGAGGTTGTGATAAACTTGGTTTTTAGTTTCATATAAAGGGATCCCTTTTCAAGTCGTAATGTCATTAAACAAAGAGATTTTGTTTTTTTTTATTGCAGTTCAATTAATGAGTAGTAAGTTAAAAATAGTTAATGAAGCGCACGAAGAATTTTTCGTTTGTGCCGGTGTTGAACCTATTTATATTAGGCTTGTACTGTGTGCAGTGTATGAACTGCGTAGGCGGCGTAGTTTTCTGTATTAGCAGCGGCCATGTTAGAGCACGGTGTGACGTCATAGACGGGCCGTCACCAGATCAATAGGGATTCGAGGTCAGTCCAACCCGACACGACGAATCTGCCTCGCCTGATGGAGTTTAGACGCTCCCCCGCGCTTTACCTCTCACCTCCGCCCGCTTTGATTATGCCACGCAAGCTGTAGCTGTAGCTGCCAACAAACATGTTTTGCCGAACAATGGCTACCCTCCTATTCAAATCGGCATTATATTTTTAATACAGCCCCGAATTTAATTTATTCAATTAATGTAAAGCTAATTTAGCATCCATTGTCTCGCTCTATAGTCAGACGGTTGCAGTATCATGCACGTATTGAGTATTATCTTGTGTTTGTGTCGCGCAAACATTGTTTACCTTGGGCAGCCTGTATATGGACATCTGCCTGTCGACTTTTTTGCTTAGGATTAACCAGGTAAAAATTTTAACTTTGTGCGCTCTTATATCGCCAAATGTGATATGATCTGTCTACTGAATGAATTATTGTTCTCACATGGCCCGCGGGGTGTTACTAAAGGGGCTGAACTCGTGTACATTTCGATTAAGCAGAGCCCAATTCATACCTACTTGTTCCTCCAATCTATTCCCCCAGCGGCGACCGGGATAATCTCTCACGGCCGGCGCGGGTGCTCCTTCTCGCTCGTACTAATAAATTTGCGGTAGGTATACACAGAGGCGACAGTAAAGCGTAAGACGACGAGAAAGCTAACTTGAATCCAGTATGTTTATATAAAAAATTGAAGAACCAATAGAAGCGACATCGTCACAGCTATAATAATGAGGTATAATGAAAACGCCTGGCTCGCTCACATCTCATCTCCCTTTTATGGTAGTCAAATGACACGCGTAATATTAAACTTGTTTCGAAAAGGTCATCGTTTCAAGGTTAGGGTAGCGCTACTTATAAAGAGATTGGCTGTATAGCCGTCCGTATGTGTCGGTGGCGCGGTGCATGTGCTGTGCATCGGTTGACGCATCGCGGTTGAATCTCCACATAGCGCGGGCGGCATGTATGTAAAGCGCGTAAGTACATAAGACATGGATCGATGCCGGAGTCGGCTCCCGTCCCGTTCCCTTGCCCACCTCTAAGTCTTTTGATAATCATTCCAATAAACACAGAATACCTATATTTTACTCGCTAAGTTTTTAAGGGTTTGCGATGCTGGAGAGATACGGCGTTTTTGGAAAATGGGGACAACTCAATTTGTGGTTACTTTCATTCTGCTTGTTTTGTAGATGTAGGTATTTACCGTTTTTGGCGACGAGATTATTTCTGTCAATAATTTCGCTTTCATGCAAATGATACCTTTCGTACGCGCAGATTTTTTCGTTTCTAATAGGAACAGATAGACAGATTAACGAAGAGAATTTTGAAAAGGTTGTTCATAAATTAATGATTTCATTTCCATACACTACACAGCACTTGCGTTTGCGTAGGTACCCTCGGGTTCATAATTGCATACCTACTATACTTTGTTTTTTTTTGAGATTAGAAATTGAGTAAACATAGTAACAGAAGTTGCCAACCTGTTCTAACCTGTTCTGTTTGAATGTTTAATTTAAATACTGCAGGCACACCAACAAACGATTAGTTATCATGATGAAGAGTTCACATTTGTAAATAAATATGTCATTATTTGCAGATTATAAATTATAATCCATAACAACAATTAAAACACAAATTCGTTTTGATTATCACGTTAGAGATACATGACAATTGAAAAACTGACACTACTGACAGTGACGCACGTACGTCATAAATCTTAAACCATATGTTTCTAACCTCTTTTTCTCCAGGTTTTTTATTGTGCAACATTCACAAGAACATTAACAATGATAAGAATAAATTATTTCGTGCAAATGACTACTATTATTATACTGTAAAATAATTAATATTATTCAATTTAACATTTACAAATACGTACGCAAGGTTTTACTATAAATAGGTACTAATATATTTAAATATTTTTTAATGGCTACATAGGTAGGGCAGATGCCCCGGTTTTGACCACTTTAAGAAGAGTTCGTGTATTCAGACGTCCGTCATTTTGAATCAATAAGGAATTATGACATTATTTTATGTGCTGAGTCGTTGTTAATATATTACTATACTTATATGAATCTTCGCTGTTAATAATCTGACATTAGAACTTATTTTATTCTTTAATGAGATGTCAAAAAAGGGCCCAGGAGCCAGTTTTGGCCACTTTTTTCCATGGGTCCTGATATCTGAATGACAACTGATACTTGACAGATGACAGTTTCATCTGTACTGGCATAATTTACTCATCTATTAACTATAAGCCTTAGACTTGTAAATAGGTCTATACCTGAATAAAGTTGAAAATGGCCAAAACCGGCACAGTGGCCACAACCGGGGCATCTGCCCTACTTTGACACTTGTGACATGTATCGTGCCTGATAAAGAACCCTGTACATCCTTCTTTCATATTTTTTCTAATCTAAAAAAAACGAACTATAGTGGCGGCTGGTAAAAAAAAATCTTGGACAAGCCGGTGCCGACTGGCTTAAAATTTCTTCATGAGCTGTAGGAAAACTGCCCAGGTGCCTGAAAATTAGGCAAGCCAACGGGAGTCGTGTTATATGGACGCGCCGCCACTGATACCTACCTAATTTATGAATGAATTCATTGATGAATTGGGTATGCAATTATGAACCCGATGGTAACCATCAACAAAGGAAGACTAAGCTGCAAATGTTTATAATTAGATTCAGAGGAATAATAGCAAAAACCACAGCGGCGTATGAATCTCGTCTTATTTGGTTCCAGCTTATTTCCAGTCGATGTCAGTGGCTTACTAAGAATGTGTAGATAGTGTTTATATTAGAACTGGCCGGGCCGAGCCGAGGTGTCCAATAGTGCGGCTAGCCGTGGACAGCGCTGCGTTGTTGCCACGTTTACGTACTAAGTATGTGCGTTCAGGCAATTGATTCGCATTGTGGATTGCGCTGGCGCTATGCAGAACTGGGCGCTGCTCTACGAGTCGAGTGAAACCCGGCCCGCTCGAGGTCAACGAACTGTTCATGTTCATTTCGCTGCATCCGTTGCAAATACGCGGCGCATCGCTACCACTACCACTACCAATTCTAACCACTCGATGCACCACTTTTTCATCCAGCAAATTGAAAAAGCGGTCCGCACTACAGAGAAACTGTACCAGCTAGGTTGACTTAGCAATAGAAAGTCTACATGCATCATAATGAGTGCGTTCAATACGATGTTGGTTAACGTCGCAATCTAACGGTATGAAGGGAAATTGTACCCGATCGCTATTCGAAACGAATGATAATTTATCGGAGTTTGCGAGCGTCGATTATACGGCTGGTAGTTACACAATCCGGTTTTGTTTCTGGACTCGCCCTCGAACAGGAGATGTGCGGTGGCTGCGGCATTTTTCGCGGACGCTATCGATCGAACGCGCCGGATCGCAATTCGCAACCCTTTGTGGTGGTAGCCTCACCTCACCCACCCTTGCCTCACTTATTCAAGAGCCACGCTAATGATCCCGACATCTCGACTAAACCACGCCTCTACAATCGACTTTTCTTTAAGTAATCAAGTTTCCTTATTTCCACCTTGCGTTTACCTCACCTCGCCCGCACTCACCATAGCTAGTAGTGTACACGATTGCAAAGAGATCGGTAACTACATGTTAAGTGGTTATTATTTGCGGCTGCGAGTTGATGCTTTGCTCAAGTTTACCGACTAGCACCTAAGCTCTACCTGAAGTCGACGATTACTTATCTGGGAATTGAGCATGGAAGTATGTTAAGTTCTCTGCGCCGACGTGTTTGTAGGTACGTACCTAAGTAGTCGTAGATGATGTGGTTTTGAAAGGCAGGCGTATTGGCCGTGCGTTAGCACAAATGAGGCGGCCCTATTCGCCGTCGCGGCAATGGGCTCACATTCGCCCGAGGGAACTGGTTTGACGACGCGTTTTTTTGTCATTTCGCTACTGCAAAAGTGTAAACGGGTAGAGGAACGGCTCGGCTCGCCAAATCTTAGGTTAATCGTCGTATTTAAGAGATGGAATTTTGGCGTGGTAAACAAACCGGGGGATAATAATGTAGGCGAAGTGATGTTTCTAACAAGCTGGGAAAGGAGGGGTAGAAAAATCCTTTAGTGTCGACATCGGGTCGAGGGAGGAGCTGAGTGTTTAGGGGGTGAGCGGGGGTGGTGGGAGGAAGTTATATAGTGACGCGATCACGTGTACATTTTGCAGCCTGTATTGATCGTGTCGTCTTTTTCTTGTTGTTAAATGCGGTGGCCCTGCGTGATTTCCGACAATTTACAAGACCACTCGTACTTAAACTTGTCGGACTGCGAAAATAATATTATATTTATTAAACTGAAACCGCCCTCGCTAAGTGAAACGAGGCATTATTGCTTTTCAGCCAACTTGACTCATATTTTGCTACTTCACGATCCATGAAGGCGATCGTTTGTGTCCCTGGTGTTATATCACTGGTAGTGATAAATTGCCCCCATTAGTAGCTCATCAACAATTGACAAGTCTCAATACTCTTTAAATTGGCAACGCTACAATGGGCTTTCCACGTAGACTGGTACAATTCCGCACAAAAGTCCTTTGCTCGTGTCATATTGGCTTCATTAGATACTCCTACGCGTTGTTCAATTTGTTTCTTCAATTCTGTTAATATAACAGTTATGTACGGCTCGTCTCTACATAAGGCTCTATCTGAAAGGTTATACTTTGAATCTTTGATACAGTTATGTAGACGAAATACTCCGATCTACATATATACTTTAAACATTCAAAATGTCTAAGATGAAAGCTTAGGATAGCATTGAAGCGGGTTGAGTGCCGTTATAATATCGTTAGGTTAACAATCGCTTAGAATGTGGTCATTAGCGAGGTTCTCTGGATACGGCTGCGTTGCGTTCACACGCCGGGCCGACTGTCAGAAAAAAAACGGAGAGAGTTTAGCATGGTTTAGTGGAGGTGAACGAGATGTGTGATGTAGTGTGTGCGCTCTATTTCGGTCGCGGTGGCGCACTCGGCGGCTAATCGCCGCGTCACGTGACGGCTCCGGAAGGACGGGGGGTGAGGGCTCGCGAGCGGGAGGGGGTGTTGGAATGCAGTCACCTCACCACCGCCCGGTGCAGAGCAGAGCTCTGCTCGACGATTGATCGTCAACCTGCTCCGACTCCATGCTCTACATGTAAAACAATACCCTTACCTTCGTCTACCTAAGTATCGGCGACCAATGTATAATTGGTAGTTGATAACCTTGGGTTCAATTAAAATGATAAGAATTAATCAATTTACAAACACCGTTCAAATTTCTACATTTACGAAACCTAAAAATTTTGCTAATACACGGTGACCCTGAAAGTTGTCTGCTGAAAGTTATTGCCTATTTGGTATTGCTACCTTACTTAGCAAAAACTCTACGTGTAACGAAACCTAGTAACGTTCTTAGTTAAAAATAGAACATTGTGTTAAAAATACAGAAAAATAATTGAACAGAAACTTGCTGAAATATTTGGGAACGGAAAAGTAGGTCTTCCTGTTTCGTGAATTTCATGAAGTATGTAGAGCAGGAATGATAGAGCAATGCAAAATGCAAATAAGTGTTATTTTGGGTTGTGTCTGAGGCATCGCAGGTCGGGCTCTTATTATTGAATTGTGATGGGAGTTAGGTTGTAATCGTCAGCGGCTACAGGCAGTAATTGCAGCGCGCGGATTGCAGGCGGCCCCCCGCCTCCGCGCCCCGCGCTCGAGCGCCGTAAGTAAACAGTCTGGTGTTTATCCGCGTCTCGCTCGCACCGACCGCGTCGCGTCGCGCCTCCGAGCCACTCTGAGGTGCACTCGCTGTTCCTATTATTTTCGTGACGGGTATTGCGCCGAAGCCGATTCCCGCATCCTCGCCCCGAGACGCGAGGTCCGGTCTCGCGCGGAGGCGGCGACGGCCGTTCGCATCGCGCGCCAGTCCGCGCCCGAGGTCGACCGTCGGTTCGCGCCTATCAACGTTTTGTTCGTTCGTCGCCGGTGTTCGAAAAATGAAAATGCGATTCGTTCCGGGAAACGTAACCAGAGCGGATCACGGTGGTTGACGGGCGGTCGCTACTTGTTTATCGGACGGGTGTTGGTGACAGTGAGCGGATTGTGTTTTGGCGTGCCGATGCTACACGTGAATGTGGATGCGGTGCGGAGAGGTGTTGGAAGATGCATTTCAAGGAGGCGTTCACGATGAGCGATCGTCCGAGCGAGCGCGGCCGCCGCAACTCCCGCTGCAAGGGTGGGTGTCGCGTGTCGCTGTCGGTACACTGTCAAGCGTCACCACAACACAAACACAACAACACGCGTCACACACGCCGTCACATAACTAAGCCTTAGTCCACTCATCAGACACTAAAATATCAATTGCTTAGAAAGCATAACCTTTTATTGATGGACGTGCATTGATGTGTGTATGAACGGCGAGCGATACGCTGGTTCCATCTGAATAAACATGCCCACGATCAGCTGTTCCGTATGACACGGCACTAATACAACGTTTGTTATGTTATTAGATATCATGACAGGCATAACTTGATACTAATACGTCGTCGGGAGTCGTTGTTTAAAAGCTTTTTGCAGTTAAAGTTAAAATTCCCTTTGATGTAATGTTTTACGGATCATTGGATTGGATTAGTACTTTGTTGGTAAATTACTTAATTAATACCGCCCTAGTAGGCCAGGATTTGGATAACCGACCTCTAAAAGAGGCCTCACATTTTAAAATTGTATGTAGGTAGGTATGTTACGCGATATTATCAACGTTTATTGATTAGAGCTGATAAGACTCCGGATGATTTAACTATTTTTGATGGTGAATCAATGGACAAATGCAGTATGAAATAATTTAATATTTTGACAAAAATAACATTTATGGAGAAAGGTCAAAGCGTGTCTCAACTCTCAATATGTATTATGTAGCCTTCAGAACTGTCATCGAGCTAAAATGTGCGTTTCCATCCGTTATGCCCTGTTTACACCAGCTTAGCACTGGAGAGTGCTGTTCGTAAAGTACCTATCTCTGATTAGTGCTTACACTGCTTACTACTCTTTATTACCCGCCTTTGGTAATACTTAATGACACTAATGATGTAGATTATGGAGTATATATGTAAATATATATAGTTTACTCCTTCTTCCTCAATTGATTTACAACCTATATTCCGGTAAAGTTTACAATGTTGTGTTGTAGATGAAACACGAGTTGTGTAACATAATATAATTATAAAAAAATACTAACACATACATATTTTCATTTAAGACCTAGGATAAAGTACAGTCGCCATCAGATATATCAGAGCGGCCAAGGTGCTCACAAATATCTGAAGAACGCCTCTATCGTCAAGGCGGCAAAGTGCATGCTCGATTGCTCGTACACTAGTTTCAGTGTACCCTCGACATCGGTGTCTGCACTCCATTAATGTCGTTAGATAATGACGTACGTATTTTTTGTAGGTACTTATCGTAAAATTTCTACCTGGGTATCGGTGGTCTTTTAATGCATCGTGAGCTCATCCACTCGTATTGTTATTATCGCTATTGTAAGAGTCGTTTAAAACAACTTAAGACGTTGTAGAGGTACATTGTTTTAAGAAAAAAATTGGTACGGACAATTATTATTAATATTATTATTGATTGTTATGGAATATGACAGAGTTTAGTGACAGAAACAGAAGTAAGTACTGAAATTTGAACTACCTAGTCTAGCCATAAGTTCTGTTACTTGTGAAAATAATCATATTTCTTTGACGGTTCAACTAATTTACAAAAATGGTATATCTATTTATAGATAAATTAATTTAGTTTTTAAATGATATATTTTTATCTAGAAATGTCCACATATGGCTTTAACATTTGCTTTTTAACGATTTGTTTCGTACCTGTTAATTCACGCACCTTCTTTATTGGAAAAAAATCTACCCTGCCGTCAAGGTTGTTTTTAGAGAATCAATATTTATGTGGTGTTTAGAACAGACCATGTGTTCTAACACCGACCACAATTAATTGTCCAGGGAATTTAGGTAAGTGCTGGAAAGGGGCCAATCAGCATACTGAGAAGAACAAAGAAAATTACTTTTCAGGTAAGACTGGGTGGAGTGAGCTATTTGAAGTGAGGCCGAATTCTCCTGAAAAGCCTAAAGCATATTTTTGTATATTGTCCTGTTAACAGGTTTTACCATAGTATTTTAAAGCTCATTTTGATACAGTTTGACTGAAATTTTCAGTCGCTAAACAAGCCTGTACGGAAAAATGGATTTTAGAGACACCTTGATACCTATGACGCATCTTACTAAATCATGAGCTATGCTGGATAATGACGTTGCTGAAGCGTGTATACTATAGTTTAAGCTTCTCGAGTGTTGTGTGCTTACATTTATATATTTCGTTTGTTGTATTGCTGTATGACATTTAAAATATTTAAAGGCAACTGTAGTAAATTCCCCCATAAAAACGGTGCGTGAATTTTACCATTGAAAAGCTGATGATTAAAGGCTTGTATTAAAACCAACATTGGAAGTTTCGGACAAAGGATATATTACTTAAGAGCTTTATTTTATTACCTATTCATAAATATATGATTATTGTAATCAAATTACATTACATTGAAAATTATTTACGTTTTTGTTTGTAACAGAACTTATGGCTAGACTATGTAGAGAAGAGAAACTTTAGGGTCTTTAGGTGGTTGTTTTTTTTTTGCTGTCAGTAGGGAGAGATAATATTGCCTTATATATCATATTCATTGCGTTTATCACACCACGACTTTTAGAGGACAATTGATAATGATAATGCATATAATCTTTTAATAGATATAGGTACCTCATTATTACTTATAAAATATTATTAATAAACACGTTCTGTAACAAGACGCGAAGAAAATAAGCTTTAAAAAAATAAAAGGACAATCCGAACATAAATACGTTGGTTCAAATTTACAAAAATCATTAAAATAAATATCGTCAGGTGACGAGCAAACCTCACTTAATTACAAAAAATGATTAAACGAAAATCAACCTTATTGTCTTGTCTGTATGGTTCATTATGGCTATGAACTTGCGGTAGTGCTTAGTGAGTTTTGCTTGTCACCTGACGATATGTAGGTAGGTAGGTAATAATAATTTGAGGGGTGGCGCAAAATGAATGTTTATATATGCGATACAGGTCAAAAAGGTAAGGGGTCAAACTGCCTTTTATTAGTAAACATTTAACACAGGTTTTTTTGTTTATAAACAGAAACATACTGTATGTTATTTTGCATTTACGCCTCAAGGTTTATTTCAGTTATTTGAATTTTATTATGTATTTACTGAATGTAAACTAATTCTTAATTATGTATTATGTACACAAAAATGCCACAACATAACGTTACCGTTCATGTAATAGTCAACGTAGTGTACGTTACATACCTACGTATACGTTTACCGTCAAATTTACAAATTATATATAAGATAAATTCCCCATACAAAACTGGAAACTTTCGGAAACCCGCATCGTTTTTTATGGTTCTCCCAATCGCTGCACCTATGGCATTTGCACGTGGCGGCAGTTGAAAGAGTTCAAAGTAACTCAACCCCACATATTAACACTTCCTGTCCGATTCTCTCTTTAGTGTAGCATGCTTCTCATACCGTATTCTGAATTTGCATTAAGTACACGTCTAAAATACGAACAGTGGCAGTCCACGCATCAATGGACAGATGTGACGTGCACGTGCACACGTGGACGCCCAAAATGTATTGGCTTTAATAAGGGGTGTCCGCCCTTTGTCTTACTGGGGGTAGGCCCAGCAGATCTTAAGCAGCTATTTGTGAAAGAGAGACGAGTAGTAGTCAGTTTCTTTCATCATCGCAGGTTAATTTTAATCGTAGATGTTCATAAAAACACCGCTACGAGCGTCGTTTGTTTTCCCTTGTGCCCCTCAATGTCCGCACCGTCTCGAAGTAAATGTTACCGATAAAACCTGCGTCATAAACAACGTATTGATTTCACCGGAGTCGGATTTCTCGGGTCTTCAAAGTCACGTGACGTTCGCCTGGATGTGTTCTGTTTCTAGAACTTCATGTACCTATCTTAAAAACTTAATATAACACGTACGAATATTTTAGTACAGGGCACTATTTTTCAGGATACGAACTAAAAAGTACATTTTAGAATGCTGTTCAAATCGGGTATTGTTTGCAACGAGTATTTACTTACAGTATGACAAACAAACAGTTAGTTAATATATGTTGTATACCCTTTACAAATTATATTTTTATAAAAAAAATACTCACTTTTATAAAAAAAATACATGCCAGATTAATGGTTGGTTGGTTAATTCGGATTAGCGTTTATCTGCGTTTATTGTTGAAACTAAAGACGTCATTTCCCGCGAAAACCGAAGTAGCAGTGCTCGTCGACGACAGTCATTCGTTGTTGGCTAGGGCATAGGCTTCTGAGGGATGCGGGGCGGGGGGGATGGAGGTGAGATCATAGTGGCGAGTGGCCCGGGGAGGCGATCGATATGTACATTGAACATACATACGTATACCTACATAATCGTAGGTACCTACCTAACTCTCAACTCGACTGTCTGCTCCAGATACTGCGCCAAAACCCCGGCCCCTCCGCCCGCACCCCCGTTCGCAATTCTTTCTTTACATTATTTTACTAAGACACCGAAATTGTAAGAACTCCATGATTACTTACCTACAAACCGATTAAAAAAGCGCTTTTTTTTTTTGTTGTAATAAATAGTACAAATACCCTATCCTATCCCTAAAGTCTATACGAGACTTTTTTTACTAATCCTTTGCGGTAAAACATTAGTATGTTTATTAATAAATTGATGTACATTTTCTTGAACTTACACTCATGACAATATTCAAATACATACCTCTATGGCGGCAGACAACCTTATACCTTTCCGACTATGCTAAACATTACGTAATCTCTGAATGCATTTTAGTAGTTGTTGACACGATATCATTATTGTCAAGTCAATCAACTTGCGTATACGTACAGCGCAAAAATAACTACAAACAAAACATATGAGGTAGGTACATAAACGCCACCAGATAAGGCGGGTGCAGTTAGCTACATAATTCATAATTATCATTGTACTGAAAGAAATCTCATGATGATCCTCCTGACCGATTTCGGCCACAGCGACTGTGCTTCCTGGAGTGCGATACATCCTTTATAATAGTTTTTTATTATTATTTTGTTTTTATTTTTTTACACTACATGGCACAGATCTTTTGCATAGCCTAGGACCTAACTAAGTAACGCTCTAGACTACCCACTCTAAGAGACACTAATTCCCCATAACACGTTTAGCTTGTCACCTGACGATATGCACGACAGATTTTTGTTCTAACTAACAGACCGAGATCGTCAGGCAAACTGATAGTCTGTGGCCGCCTTTAAAGTTAGTTAAGATGGTGCATTACATTTCTTTTGCGTATCGATCAGATTTATTCGAACAGATTGTTTATGCTGCTCGTATTTTCCAGAACACTTAGGACTCAAGCGATAACTGTGATCAGTGTCTGATGTTCATTTGCGATCGTTTACGGAATTCCATTTGTGCTCAACACAATCAATTCGATTGTTTAAAGCAAAACTGCCGTTAAAGTGCGAAAACAATGATTATTTTGTGAAAACATTGTAGCTCTGATGCGGTTAAGCCTGCCGAGTTGGTTTAACGAGTTATCGGGCTCTGTGTCAGCTTTCATACATTATAGTGTTAATTTTATTGCCAGCGCGAAATACGCTAGCAGCATAATCATGCGATTTACACAGTATTAATTTCTTCATTAAAATGTTATTTCCCAACTAATTTTTATCTCAATTAAACTTGGCTCAATTGTTGACTAGGGTTTGCACGACGGATCTGAAATATATGGATCCTTTGGATCCGGATAATTCCATACATTTTGGATCCGTATTGCAAACCCTACTTTTAATACTAAAAGCACAGAACACATTAAGCACTACCACAACGATATCAAAAATGCAAAGTTCATTCCATTTTCCATCCGTTAATTACCATTTTTTTTGCAATCGGATTATTTTATAATTCACTGCAATGTGATGCCAATTTATGTTGATAACTAAATATGAAATGGATAACTTAATTACATATTTGAATCTGTTATTTCCATAATTTCAGTAGATGTAAAGATGAGTAGTGTAAGAAGTTAAGAAGATGAGCAGAAATTGTTTGTGGTTAAGGTATCACAAGACCAAACCTACAATACGTAATGGCTAGTCAGGTCAGGGTCAGGTCTCCTGTAACAAGTGACCACAGTGTGGAGCACAATGTTGTGTTGTGTTGTGGCAAGTGTCCGGAGCCCAGACCTCTTAGCAATAATAGCCCAGTTCTTGTTCCCCACCCCCAGAACTTAAACCGTAGACCAGAACTGTTTTCTTTGTAATTTATCTGCAATAGTTCCAATGCCTGCTGGAAGCGGTTCACGGTTCGGTATTGTTGCATCTGTGTTTTCCCCTGGATAACAGGACAAAAAATAACAACTCAACATAGTTAATTCATTCGAAATATATCTTACTTATCATACAAACGTAGTTCAGCTTTCATTTTAAAACAACATGCTTTAGAACCACAAAATTTGGCATGGGCATTATAGTAGTACAGATCTAGGTCGGACATTCGTTTTCGTTGCTAAAAATTGTAATAAAAAGAAAATACAGCCACTTACAGATTTACATACAAAACTTATTTTTGCTATATTTTCTTTGTATTACAATTTTCAGCAGCTAAAACGAATGTCCGACCTAGATCTGTAATAATCGGAATACCCATGCCAAATTTCGTGGTTCTAAAGCATGTTGTTTTAAAATGAGAGCTGAACTACGTTTGTATGGGGACGCGAGTTCAGGCGAGCGTCCTGGCGACTCTTCTTCCTCGATTCGGACAAGCCACGCTCATCCGTTAGAGACACGTTTATGGCTCCCGTGCACGAAAGAAAGAGATGCAGCGCTCTTAAGGATCAGACTTTTCGACCAAACTACAATAAATAAGCGAATCTATAAAGTTTTGTCTAATTTTGCATCTGTGACTTTTTAGATAAACCAGAATACCATATTTTTTACTTAATTATATTGCTTAATCTCTTATAGTTTACGTAAGCTAAGAAAAATAAGGGGAAAAAGGACCCAAATTCGGATTTTTTTTCTATCGATGCAACTTTCAGCAATCGTGTTTCGGCTTGTGCCAAAAACAAGAGTGGGTATATAGTCTAATAATATATATTGGAAAATAAATTCAGTCCCTTTTTCCATTTAGTCACTAGAGAGCCCCATTAGAGACAGGGGTGAATAGAATAGAATAGAATAGAAACATATATAAGAATAGAATAGGTAACTTCGTTTTCTTTATTCATATTAAAAGTCGCCTGATTTTAGGGAAAACGAATTTAAAATCCGCTATTTTACATCTTATTGGCTTCCGGGTATCGATAATAATTAATAATGGAAGAAAGTAGTTAAATTAAAAACAATTCCCCTATATGGCTGAAAAAAAATTATTGGCGAAATTGATCGCTATTTTTGTAGTTACTAAAAATTGACCGCTTCTCTTGTACATTCTAATAAGTAGGTAAGTTGCCAACTTACCTTATATTCAGCGTCTGTAACAACAAGGAATGGGTTATGGTTATGGGTAGAAGCTAGGGTGTTGCTTATTTTCACGTATTTAAATTTTTCTAGCTCTCATCCCCCTAACCTATTCTCTGACATAAATAAAAAGGTGTGATTTTGTGACGTTAATTGAAATTAGAGAATATTATTGTAATTTAAAATCATTTTTGTTGAGGTGTTAGTTCGGTGTCGCTAAGTAATCTGACTTTATCAGTCCCTTCAGTACTAAGGTACCAACAAAACATGGGAAAAAAATATTTTAAAAGACATAGATGTTCCTTATCTTCCAGGAACACATTAGCTTTGTATGGGGATACCCAATTTTCAAAGCGCGGTAGCGACCCCTAAAACTTGCTTAAAAATTAAAAAAAAATCGACACCTATTGTTTCATGTCAGAGAATAGGTTAAGGGGGTGAGAGCTAGAAAAAATGAAATTCGTGAAAATAAGAAACACCCTAGTATATAGAAGCACTTCCATCGTAGTCGATCTTACTCTACCTAGCTAGAGGCTTCTTAAGGTCTGCTGCAGTGGAGTTCCCGTGTGGGTGGACTAATCCTCTGTACTATTAAGGTAGTTACTGTCGTTACGTCCATTAAAAGTCTATATAGCGGGTAGGAACACTAGGAACTACTACTGTACTAGGTAGAGCGTAGAGATCAGTGGCGGTGGCGGCGCGTCCGTAGAACACGATTCCCGTCGGCTTACCTGATTTTCAGGCACCTGAGCAGTTTTCCTACAGGTCAATGAGAAATTTCAAGCCAAATTAAGCGCCGTCTTGCCTAAGTTTTTTTTGTCCGCCGCTACAGGTAGAGATCTAGAGATACATACACACAATCACACAGTTTAATTGGAAAAAAATAAGTTCTTAGATATACTGTGCTACTGTCCTTAATTAACCGACTTCAAAAAAGGAGGAGGTTCTCAATTCGACTGAATTTTTTTTTTTTTTTTTTTATCATAATTTTTTTCTTGTATGTATGTTACTCCATATCTCCGTGAATCGTGAACCGATTTTCAAAATTTTTTTTTGAATCGAACAGGTATAACCCCTAGATGGTCCCATTGTCACCAAGTCGGGATCTGATGATGGGATCCTGGAGAAATCGAGGGAACTCTTCAACTATTATAGGCACACCTATAGTGATTTCACTGTTTTTTACAGCAACTCGGCCACTTCCTCTTGGAATAGCGGATCCTAAGTGAAGTCGGTTCTTTTTTTGTTTAAAATTATATAGGTTTACAAATGTCCAAAACAAGCATCGATTGCAGCATACTCATGCCTTAATTCTGTTGCAGGTGTTGGCGTCAAGATGGAGCACTTCCAGGCGGCGCTGGATCCTCGCAAGCAGGAGCTGCTGGAAGCGCGCTTCCTAGGCGCCAAGGTCAGAACCACAGACATTAATCCTTCTTATGGTTCTGGTGGAGCGTTTCAACGGCCACCCGAGTGTCACTTACAACGCATACTTTTAATGATTTGCTGGAAAGTGGAGTTTGGTCTGTAAATATTTTAAAAAAATCAAATATACGGCCTTTCCAAAATTATGAGTTCGTTAGCTTCACTCCGGTGGCTTGTTCATATTAGGATTTGTTGTTATCTAAAAATCGATTCCGGTTACTTACAATGCGATGGCAGGGGATACAAGGGCATAAGTATAAAGTACAATACAATGCAAATGTAAGGGAAGGCGAGGCAGAGGAAACGATGCATGCCAATGGATCTTAAGAAAACCAAAATAATTTCATTAATTTTACAAGGCATAGATTTCTCGAATTTGGAATTTTTGGAAGGAGTCAGTTTTGTTGCGTATTGCGTAATTATAAATGCTATACTTTGCCAACGACGTTAGCAGCGCTGCTGGGGATCGAGAGACGTGGCGTGAACTCGTGAAGGCCCTTTGTGCCTCTGCACTCTGCACACTACCTACATACTAGGGACAACAACAACATACTTTGCCAAAATCTCGTATACTTAATTTATTTTTAATTTGTATTTTCCACAAGTTACAAGATCGGTTCTACTATCTGGGTTATCAGTCGGTATTGAACGACTAACGTCAACGTCACCGTCAGTCGCTCGATCATGGCCGATTCGCCGCGTTTACGCTTACGTGTTATAAATGAAAATGGCCGCGATTCGCAACAACAATACTCGTACGCTCGTGCAGATAACAAATGTTTGTTATTCTTGACTACGTATAACATCGAAGTAAGTATGTATGTGCTTCATTTCAAGTAACGCCAACAATGATTCGGGTCATAAATTCCAAGTACCTACCTAAAATCATTCCATCGGTCTCGCTGCTATGTAAACAGGCAAACCAATTACTTAGCTTGTGATATTGCTCAAACTCAGACAGGCAACCATGATCACAAATCACAACAGTAGTTTTAGATTGTGTTGGCCCACCTGGCTTCAACACGGCCGCTTTAAAACATACTGCAGTGTATATATATGTGCGTGTATCGTGCACACAAGCCATATTCCCATTTCATTCTGTGCGCAAGGCTTCACGTGAACCAATATAAGTCTCACTTTAATTTCATGCAGTTGTTTCGGGTGTCCAGATACATTTACACTGGTGTGTCTGAGGTGCTACGCTTAGTTGGTATGAATATTATACCAGGCTAGCTTGTGATGTGGTAGATATGTAATTCCATTATGTCTCACCTCCGCCCTTCCACCCGCCAGTCATTTCCCCTTTTCGTCCTGCGAGGCGACACTTCGCCGGGCCAAGCTCAGTCAGGCCATCGGATTGTTACCACTCGCTGGCTTACGTATTTGTTATTCAAATGATCCTCGTTATTGATCACGTTTTCCTTTTGTTTTAAAGATTTTGCTAGCAACGTGATACATATAATTAATACAAAATGTCGTCACCTTGAAAAGAATCATCGTTTTCATGATTTTTATACCTCATTAAGGAGTAACGAATGCTAATTTGATTCGCGTTATTGATCGCTTGCATTGGTGGTTGCGATTCGAGTGGGCATGTAAGCTAGCATTTCGTCACTCAACGACAAGATGGCGGCAGACATAAATAGTCTGCCAGAGCCAGCTAATACGACTTATCGACCTACAAAAACTTTACCGGCAACTCCAACACCCCACTTTAAAATCTTTAGCGATTCGAAAGTTTTTAACAACAATATAATAGGTAATAAGTATAATTTAACATACATAAGGTATAGTCAGGTACGGTACGGTGTACGGTGCCTACTTGGTTTTTACATTTTCATTCACCTACTAAATACCTAGTGTACCCACTACCCACCAGTGGCGGCGGGTCAAAATTTTTGTTAGGCAAGCCGGTGCTGAATTTGGCTTAAAATGTCTTCATGACCTGTAGGAACCCTGCTCAGGAGCCTGAAAATTAGGCAAGCCGACGGGAATCGAGTTCTATGGACGCGCCGCCACTGGTACCCACTGAATACAGATTGAGCTTTATGTTTTAGTCATGGACAAGGAAATCATGATATTAATAAGATAATGCATAGGGATATCATTGATATAATATTATGTATTCTACTAGATCGTTCGCTCACATGGACGCTCACAAAGGAGACGGTGCACAAAATCCGAGTGGCACAGAGAGCTATGGAACGCGCCATGCTCGGCATCAAGCTTCAAGACCGAGTGAGGAATGTCGAGATTCGGCGTCGCACTAAGGTGCAAGACGTGGGATACGTCATTACCAAACTTAAATGGAGTTGGGCAGGACACGTTGCCAGGCAGAATGACGGCAGGTGGACTAAAATGTTGACGGAGTGGTGGCCGCTTTCAGATGAAAGAAGCCCCGGGCGTCCGTTGGTTCGTTGGGTAGACGACATTCAGAAGGTTGCGGGTCACTTCTGGATGAAATTGGCACAGGACCGGGACAAGTGGCGTACACGAAGAGAGGCCTATGCTCAGCAGTGGGCGATAAAGGGCTGATGATGATGATTCTACTAGATCAGCTATCTAGAACAAATTTTGTGCGCCATGTTTGGCGGTTGACAGCTGTCAGTTGCTTGGCATCATGCCAGTGGTTCAAGAGCCAATGTATGGACTTTAAGTGCAGGTCACTTAAACTCGTGGTCAATTGTTATAGAATAGAGAAAATACGTGAATCAAGTTAAGTTTAGTACTTATTATGCTGCCATAGCCAAAAGGGCTCATCCATTAATTACGTCACACATATATAGGGGACGTCACAAAAAATCATTTAAATACCAACCATCACACCCTTAAGTAGCTCAGCGGGTCTACCGCGAATTTTGAAAATCGAAAGTTGGTTATCAATGTTATCATTATCACCCTCTCTATCGCACTTGCTAATACGAGCGAAAGAGACTTCAAAGACTTTAAGAGAAGTTCGCGGACTTCGCGGTAGGCCTTCTCAACTTGATATCGATTATACTTTCTTGGGTGAACACCCGTGTATTCGATATCTGTATCGACGTATGCTTTCATACCCATATAGCTATTCATTTATTTTATAAATTGTATTACTGCTCTGATTAAATAGGTATACGTGTATGTCGGTGTTATCATTATCACCGTCGCTACTTTCTAGCAATAATACTTATTAATTTGTGAGTTATTCGTTGTGAGCTCTCCGTATAGCCTGCAGAATAAATAGCGCACAATAACATTCATTATCATACTTACTGTAACTATTTGTGGTAATAGGTAGGTACGTTGCCTATCGCGCACGATATTGATTATTGAATACGGTACAAATGGAATGGTACAATAGTCTACAGGAATATGAAAAATGTGTACGGGAGGTAGGTACCCTAAAAAAATAACTTTTTCACATTTTGTTTTAAAACTGTCGGCGTGATTAAAACATGTATTCTCGTATGTGCCACCGTTACTGAGATATTTACGAATAACGAAAAAAGGGACCTTTACAACCCCGTCCACCGACACTTTCAGTATGTTGACTATGTTGTGTAAGACACTATCTACCTACACCTACACTACACCAAAATTCAGCTATACACGTATTATTTCCTCTTTTAAGTTTCCCTTCGTTGGCTTACCCTATTACTACATTACTGTCGCCTTTGCGAATATATTTAGTAATTGCGAATATAATAGTAATGCTTTGGTAACTATGTGCTTACTTGTAGTAGGTAAGTATTGGTATCCGTTCGTGACTCAAATCACTCGTACCTACATACATATTTTTACGTCACTCTGAGCGCTAAGTGAGATTTAGGTACCGCCCTAGAGCGCAGCGGCAAATCTCACTTCACACCCACGAGAAGACGTAAAATTATGTACGCACCACGAGCGGTAATAAGGAAGGCCTTAAATCGCTTGTTTATGGCCCTTACCTTCGGTTCGGGCCACAAATACCCGCGATCTGAGGCCTTCTTTATTTTACCGCCCTAGGTACGTAATGTACTATTGATACCTATAATATATATGTGTAAATGAATAACGAGTTGCATGATCGATCGCTATCGGTTTGGTTGAGAATGTTTAATGAATAATGAAGTACGTGCTACGTAATTCATATCGATAGCTATGCAAGTGAAACGTGCAATTTTTTCATTGAATGAATGTATTACCAGGTAATAATTACCTAAACTTTAATTCAATTTGGCATACGTGCTATAACCATTTAAAAGGTTATAGTGGAATGTATGTATGTAGGTACCTATAAGCTTAACAATCAAAACAATAGGCACCAATAAAATAAAAACAATATTAAGACGATCTATTAATTGAATGGACTCTACCTCTACCAATAGATCAAGAATAGGTCGTAGGCAACCCTACCTCATCGATTAGCAGAATACGGCTTATGTGGGGCAATGCCCTGTGAAGTTATGTATTTTAATACCTGGTATTAATTGGCTATACTCGGAGCATTTTGTACAGACATCAAAAATATCATTATAAAATGTACCTGTTGCTGACTGTACAAAAAATGCTCCAAGTTTAGCCCAGGCTACCTACCAAGTTTTCACTGTGCAATTGTGCATCTCCCTACATACCTAAGCCGAATTCTGCTACTCGATGTGGTAGGGTTGCTTACGGCCTACTCTTGATCTACAAGCAATGCCTGGCGCTATCCGCGATATTTTTGTTCTCTTGCCAAAATGACGCTGACAGCGGGCATCAATAGTATCTATATCTATACATACTAATTAAATTAATCGGTATTAGGTATCAATATGCGGGTGCAAAATAAATCAACTTTATTAGGTACACTATTTTAAAAATGCTTAGGTAGTAGGTAAGTACTTTACAGTCATGATGATGAAAACGGTTAGATTGCGAGTTTGTGGCGAGACCTATTCACAAAACGTTTTGTCTCCGCTGAGAGCTTGCTCCTATTAAAGCTTGACCCAGAATCTTGTAACAACTATGCGTAATCTAAGGTCAGATTTATACTAGTCCTCTTGCTTTGAAGTAGTACACTAGTTCTGAATAACAAACAGTTGTTAATCCAATAGCTTAGTTTGACGAATCGTGCGTTAATAAGACAGACCAGCATAAGCTCGCACTCTTATCACGCGTAATTGTTACGTATGTCGAGGTCACGGCACAATAGGTCGTTAGAGCCTTTGGTTCGCCAAGCAATGGGAATGCGCGGCAAGTTAGGATCGAGAGCGGGGCGGGGTCAGTGACACGGCGCGGGCGCGAGTCGAGTCGCGGCTCTGAATCGGCATCGCACTTATCTATTACATTACGCACAACCTAAATAGGCCCCATACACTATTGTACGTAGACAGGCGAAAGTCATTTGCATTTGGCAAGGCAAGAAATCATGTGGCCGTACACCTACTGTAATTAAAATAGACAAGGTGCTGTGAACCAATTCCGGAAAAGATTCGCTTTAACGTGAGTTTAACAGGCCGATTTAATTTAAAACCAAAAAGATTGACGATGATAAATTTTACAGGTAACATTTTAATATATTTTTTATTATTTTAGACTAAGGTATCAATGGCCCACTTGCATATTGATTGATATGCTTATGCACTGTGCATTCGCGTAAAAAGTTACTTTCTTTTTTGATCCTGGTGACCTAGTCTGATGTCCAATAGGTTGTTATTGTCACAGGTTTGATTTTGTTACAATTTATACCTACCTAACCCGAAATTAACTGCTTTTTAATTAGTTTTAATCCGATGTTAAAAATACTCAACAACAGAGTCCAAATCATTATTATGAATATGTATTAAATCCAAGACCACATCCTTGAACTAAATCAGCATAAAGCCGCAGCCAATCAACTTTCGTTTCATATCACTAAACAATACACTGTTACCAAGCAGCGTGAAGTTTCAGGCCGAATCAGACGGTCGCATAATAAGGCCGATGATGACTTGAGACGAGGGAGACGACTTGTCGCTCACGAACACGCTTATTGCGCATTGAGAGAAAGAGAAGTAGGCACAGCGCAGTGTCGTCAGTCGGTTTGCACATTCGATGCTAAGGGAAATTATAACATGGCGCACACGGCCTCGCCCCGCCTCGGCTACAATGTGCCGTCAAACCTCATTCCACCGCCCAGTTCCGCAGTTATTTTTACACAGCCCGACCTTTCGCACCGGTCGTCACTACACTCCAAACAAAATTTATATTTATCTGCGCACTCACTTATTTATACTATCGATCTATAATCACAATACACATTCGTTTAATTTCCAACGTTCGTATTTAGAAGCGTAGAAATAATGTCGGCAGCAACATGCGAGGCGACCGTTCATATCGGCCGCCGCGGAGGCAATGAACGCGGGTGGCGCGACGGCGGCGGCGGGCGGCCAGTCAGCTGAGCGTCACGCCGCGCCGCGACATTGCAAGGTCCGCCCGAACCGCCTGCCGCGCCAGCCTGACCCACTGCGGCTGCCGGCGCGGTGCTGGCAACCACCCCATGACAAACCACCATAACTTCCAAACTCATATTTTCCCTAAATAAGCCATAGGCTGTTTTTGAGGTGGCGCTACAAATGTGAGCGGTATCAAACCACCCACACTGCCACCGCGACACGTCACGTTGTGAATGGATTGCTGCGCGTTGCGCATGCCCGCGACCGCGACACATGCTCTTAATTTTATTTTATTACTATTTCGTTTACTAGCTGTCATTAAGTAACTTTTTTATTACGCTATAAATGAGTAGACAGGTACATCCGATTCTCATGTCATGTAATTAGTACCTAGATCCAGGTACCTGTACCTACTTACATAATAGAATAGATCAAGGGTAGGTGGTAGGCAACCCTACCTCATCGAGTAGTAGAATTCGGCTTATGCACAATCGAAAGTTATGTAAGTTCGTACTTGGTAGCCTGAGCTAAACTTGGTGCATTTTGTACAGTCAGCTAAAATATGAAATCTACCTCATCGAGTAGAAAATTGAACTAGGTATTATATGCCATTCGAAAGTACTAACCAGAGATCGGAATAGGTAGAGTATATTTACCTAAACTTTGTAGAACAGTGACGAGAGTCGGAGACTCCCTTAGGTCTATATTTTTTTGTGCGGGATATCCCGTATTTGTATCCCGCATGTTTTAAAAACACACTGGTAAACTAACTTATTCATAAAAAAAATATTAAAAAGGTACATGGAATGTTATGAATAAGTTAGTTAACCAGTCTGTTTTTAAAACATGCGGGATACAAATGTAGTACGGAAACAAATGTACTACTTTACACGTACCCCGTTTTGTGACCCGTCCCGGTACGTGTTTTTTCGGAAACGTATTAATATCCGAGTATCCGTCATCATCATCATCATCATCATCATCATCATCATCATCATCAGTATCAAATGGCCGCCATCTTGAATTTCTTTGTTTTTCATCCGTTCGCGTTGAAAATCGATATCTGAAGATCGGCCAGGTATGAATCTGAAGTCAAAATTGCAAAAAATGGGCGCCATCTTGAATTTCTTTGTTTTTGATCCGATCAAGTTAAAAATCGATATCTGAAGATCCACCAGGCCCCTTAATACGAATCTGAAGCCAAAATTGCAAAAACTGGCCGCCATCTTGAATTTCTTTATTTTTTATTCGATCAAGTTAAAAATCGATATCTGAGGATCCGGCAGGCCCCCTAATACGAATCTGAGGTCAAAATTGCAAAAACTGGACGCCATTTTGAATTCCGTTGTTTTTGATCGGTTTGTGTTGAAAATCGATATTTGAGGATCGGCCAGGTCCATATACATGAATCTAAAGTCAAAATTGCAAAATATCGGCGCCATCTTGAATTTCTTTGTTTATGATCCGATCAAGTTAAAAATCGATATCTGAAAATCCATCAGGCCCCTTAATACGAATCTGAAGTCAAATTTGCAAAAACTGGCCGCCATCTTGAATTTCTTCATTTTTTATTTGATCAAGTTAAAATTCGATATCTTTGGATCCGCCGCGTCCCTTAATTCGAATCTAAGGTCAAAATTGCAAAAAATAGCGGCCATCTTGTATTTCTTTGTTTTTGATGCGTTTGTGTTGAAAATCGATATCTGAGGATCCGCCACGGCCTTTACAAAACTGAACTCGAAATTGCAAAAAAAGGTTGATTTTCTGTTTTATTTTATTTTATTGAAACTCAATATCTTTTTAATTTTGCCTTTAGTTTTGTATTAAGAGGCCGTTAATATACTCAGATATCGATTTCCAAAACGAACGGATCAGAAACAAAGAAATTCATGATGGCACCCAGTTTTTACAATTTTGACTTCAGATTCTTGTTAAATAGCCCATTGGATTCTCAGATATCGATTTTCAACACATTTGTAAATACGGATAATAAATGAAGAAATTCAAGATGGCGCTCATTTTTTGCAATTTTGACTTCAGTTTCGTATTAAAAGGCTTTTAATATACTCAGATATCGATTTCCAAAACGAACGGATCAGAAACAAAGAAATTCAAGATGGCACCCAGTTTTAGCAATTTTGACTTCAGATTCTTGTTAAAGAGCCCAGTGGATTCTCAGATATCGATTTACCGATCTAATTAAAAATCGATAGTGATTATCCGATCTAATTAAAAATCGATATCTTTGGATCCCTCACGTGACCCACGTCCCTTAATTCGAATCTAAAGTCGAAATTGCAAAAAATAGCGGCCAACTTGTATTTCTTTGTTTTTGATGCGTTTGTGTTGAAAATCGATATCTGAGAATCCAATGGGCTATTTAACAAGAATCTGAAGTCAAAATTGTAAAAACTGGGTGCCATCATGAATTTCTTTGTTTCTGATCCGTTCGTTTTGGAAATCGATATCTGAGTATATTAACGGCCTCTTAATACGAAACTAAAGACAAAATGAAAAAGATTGAGTTTAAATAAAAAAGTGGTTGTCTGTAAAGGCGGTTTACGGACTATAATTTTGCGTGATAACGTAATAAGAAAACTAGAGATGGACGGACTAGGGTTTTTGCCGACTACACAATCGGCTGACTAATCGGTTTTCAAATTGCCGATTAATCGACCGACTAGTCGGCAATGACGATCGTAGGTTTTGGCTAACTGATTCCCGACACTTACAAGCTGTCCAGTATAAGCGAATCTTTCATACCATTATAACTATGCATAATCAGAGGTCACCTTTACATTGGTGTATTTTAGTTGCGCGCTTGTTAGGCGATGGAAATTAAAGTACCAGGGCCTCAGTAATCACCGTCGCTTACCAAGCGCGTCTCTTTTACAAACCATTATTGCAGAGACCCCTAGATTCGTAACAAGTATGCGTAATCGTAGATTATTTCATACTGGTTTTATTGAAACGATCGACTCGACGAAATTAGATTAGATGTCAAGCGGATTTACGGTCTTACACCTACTCCTATGTATTCATTATGCCCTAGTACAATCGAAATATAAAATTTTTGACCACGTGGTCCCAGCGGAACGCTACATTTGTTTGAACATGCGGTCGGTTCTCCATTGATTTATAAAACGTTATCACGTCAAAAAAATAAAACAGAAAATCAACCTTTTTTTGCAATTTCGAGTTCAGTTTTGTAAAGGCCGTGGCGGATCCTCAGATATCGATTTTCAAAAACAAAGAAATTCAAGATGGCCGCCTGTTTTACAATTTTGACTTCAGATTCTTGTTAAATAGCCCATTGGATTCTCAGATATCGATTTTCAACACAAACGCATCAAAAACAAAGAAATACAAGTTGGCCGCTATTTTTTGCAATTTCGACTTTAGATTCGAATTAAGGGACGTGGGTCACGTGAGGGATCCAAAGATATCGATTTTTAATTAGATCGGATAATAAATGAAGAAATTCAAGATGGCGCTCATTTTTTGCAATTTTGACTTCAGTTTCGTATTAAAAGGCTTTTAATATACTCAGATATCGATTTCCAAAACGAACGGATCAGAAACAAAGAAATTCAAGATAGCACCCAGTTTTAGCAATTTTGACTTCAGATTCTTGTTAAAGAGCCCAGTGGATTCTCAGATATCGATTTTCAACACAAACGCATCAAAAACAAAGAAATACAAGATGGCCGCTATTTTTTGCAATTTTGACCTTAGATTCGAATTAAGGGACGCGGCGGATCCAAAGATATCGAATTTTAACTTGATCAAATAAAAAATGAAGAAATTCAAGATGGCGCTCAGTTTATGCAATTTTGACTTCAGTTTCGTATTAAGAGGCCTTTAAGATACTCAGATATCAGATTTTCAAAATGAACGGATCAGAAACAAAGAAATTCAAGATAGCGGCCAGTTTTTGCAATTTTGACTTCAGTTTCGTATTAAGGGGCCTGGTGGATCCTCAGATATCGATTTTTAACTTGATCGGATCAAAAACAAAGAAATTCAAGATGGCGCCCATTTTTTGCAATTTTGACTTCAGATTCATGTATATGGACCTGGCCGATCTTCAGATATCGATTTTCAACACGAACGGATCAAAAACAACGGAATTCAAAATGGCGTCCAGTTTTTGCAATTTTGACCTCAGATTCGTATTAGGGGGCCTGCCGGATCCTCAGATATCGATTTTTAACTTGATCGAATAAAAAATAAAGAAATTCAAGATGGCAGCCAGTTTTTGCAATTTTGGCTTCAGATTCGTATTAAGGGGCCTGGTGGATCCTCCGATATCGATTTTTAACTTGATCGGATCAAAAACAAAGAAATTCAAGATGGCGCCGATATTTTGCAATTTTGACTTTAGATTCATGTATATGGACCTGGCCGATCCTCAAATATCGATTTTCAACACAAACCGATCAAAAACAACGAAATTCTAAATGGCGTCCAGTTTTTGCAATTTTGACCTCAGATTCGTATTAGGGGGCCTGGCGGATCCTCAGATATCAATTTTTAACTTGATCGGATCAAAAACAAAGAAATTCAAGATGGCGGCCAGTTTCTGCAATTTCTACTTCAAATTCGTATTAAGGGGCCTTAAAGATCCTCGGATATCGAGTTTCGAACCGATCGGATAAAGTTTTGTATTAAGAAGCCTTAATTTAAGGTCCTCAAATATCAATTTTCAACGCGAACGGATGAAAAACAAAGAAATTCAAGATGGCGGCCATTTGATACTGATGATGATGATGATGATGATGATGATGATGATGATGACGGATACTCGGATATTAATACGTTTCCGAAAAAACACGTACCGGGACGGGTCACAAAACGGGGTACGTGTAAAGTAGTACATTTGTTTCCGTACTACATTTGTATCCCGCATGTTTTAAAAACAGACTGGTTAACTAACTTATTCATAACATTCCATGTACCTTTTTAATATTTTTTTTATGAATAAGTTAGTTTACCAGTGTGTTTTTAAAACATGCGGGATACAAATACGGGATATCCCGCACAAAAAAATATAGACCTAAGGGAGTCTCCGACTCTCGTCACTGTTCTACAAAGTTTAGGTAAATATACTCTACCTATTCCGATCTCTGGTACTAACTAATCAATCTAATCATACCTGGTTATAATAAATAATGTTAGCCGATCTTAAACCTGGAACTTTCGTTATTCAGCCAAGTTTTATGTTTTATGGAAAAAATCGGCTAATGCAAGTACGACGTGCAAATGAGTTAACGGATTAAATGCAGTTTTACGCTCCTCATAAGACACTGCTTATCAACAAGTGCCAAAAAATAAGTGGTTGTATTGCCAAAAACTGGCAACTTCACTTAAATAAAATATTCAACCTAGTAGAAGATAAAATTCGTGCCATTCGAAAGAACGCACCAACTTTTATAGAAAAATTAATCCGAAAATGTCAGGTTTGTGTGTACCAGGGATGTTGCGAATATTCGCATCCGCATCCGCGGATCTTCCGCATCAGTTTCAAAATCCGCATCCACCTCCGCATCAAATCGATCATCTAAATTTTTTTTTTTTTTTGTACCTAATCTTACATCCGCATCCGTATTCGCGGCCTTTCAATATCCGCATCCGCATCCGTGGATGTCAAAAAATCAACATCCGTTACATCCCTAGTGTGTACTTCCACAATTTTTTCGACATACCTCGACGAGCACTATCAAATGGGTCACGTTAGTCACGTACCCAGATACCCACTTGCTACTCAATAAGTACTTTTTGTCAAAATATAGGGTAATATTTTTCAAAATGCTGCAACTTTGTCTCAGGCTACCAGCTACCAGGTAATACATGACATTAACCGTGCCTTGCCCCACATACCTAAGCCGAATTCTGCTACTCGATGAGGTAGGGTTGCCTACCACTTACTCTTGTCTTGAACTTATAACTCTGGGAGTATTACAATTTCAGGACTTTTCTTCCCTTGCTTGCTTGTTTGTGAGCCCTTGTCTAAAGTGCTCATACTGCTCATTTAAAATCATCGAAATAGGTAACTAACTTCACTGTTCAGTTCAGAATAAAATGACAGTAGGTATTGAAAATGACCCAGACGGGTCGGAGGCTAAAAGCATGCAACCCCAATTTTCTAAATATTGCGTCGTGATCTTTTAATCGAAGCTATATGATTTTCTTAATTTACCCGCTTATTCATAAATTCAGATGTAATAAGCCGGCGTCGGACAGGTATTTTTTGTAAAGGACTACGGACAGTCGCACACCCCAATATTGTTTTCGATAGGCAAAACAAGCGTTGTATGGGGAAAGGCGTCGCCACTAGGAATAATCAATATTGCAAGCTGGGGCCCGAATCTCG
This sequence comes from Pammene fasciana, assembly GCA_911728535.1. Lineage (NCBI taxonomy): Eukaryota > Metazoa > Arthropoda > Insecta > Lepidoptera > Tortricidae > Pammene > Pammene fasciana. The sequence goes on along the minus strand of OU452278.1, from coordinate 9,555,312 downwards.
CGGCGCCCCGTCGGCGCTGCACACTTGCGGCTGAAGTTGCGCTGAGCCCTCCCCCTCACCTCCGCCCTGCACCCCTCGTACTAGAAAATTAGGTTAAACAGCACGCGGCAAGCGACTGCACACCGCGCCGGAAGAGGGGATTTTGGGAGTCCGCGGAACTGCGCTTCCAACGAATGCGGGACGGAGATGTGACTGAGTATTGATTGTCCTTCGAACCTTAACCAAGTTTCATGCGACGCAATAAGTCCGCATACCTACCTACCTTTCAACATTTGCTGCCACGTTCGCTACGGTCTTGCGATTTATAAACACGTATAATTTGTTCCTTTATTATTCGTATTTACCATTCCTCATTACCACTACTTAATGTCGTTTTATTTTTATTTCCAAATGCTTACTTTGTTCTAACTAAAAACGGAATTGATTATTTTTTCAAATGTTATCTTGTTATCTAGCCTGTTATATGTGGGTTTGTACTAGGTACAAACAGTTGCATTGGGCTGATTGGGTCAGATGGAGCGGTCATTTTAATATCTAGCGACAAAAACTAATTAAGTATAGGAGAATCATTTTCTCAAACGTGCAATGAAGTATTTTCTCTTTACGTTCCTTAGATGGAGCGGTCATTTTAATATCTAGCGACAAAACTAATTAATTAAGTATAGGAAAAAAGGAGAAACGATATATTCCCAGGATGCTGCGGGAGGCTATTGAAATAAAGAAATATCCAAACTTCAACAGGGAGGAGGGCTTTTCTTTACCACCGGCTTGGGATCCAGTGGTTCATTTGATCAAAGAGCAAGCAGGACACACGACTGTGAGGCCATAGCGTTGGATAGGGTTAACATAAATATTGCTCTATTTTGTAAAATAATGTAGACCTATTAATTTCTAAATTTAACAGTTTGTTTGCTACCTTTTAAATTAATTAATTAAAGTTTGTAGTAGATCGATAATTAGCTATTGTAGAACTAGCTTTATTTGCCCTTCTGGCATGTACACTCACCTTTATTTGTTTGCATTTAATGTTATACATGTGGGTAGTCTTTTGTACATTGTAATTTTAGATGTGGGTAAATATGTTTTCCTCAGTCGACCCGTGACCACGAACGCTGTAAAGTGTTCGAAACGTCGGGATGTAATTTAAAATTCAGTATACGCGATATAATCCGTTTAAAGTTGTTTTATTTTATAGGAAAATCATTTTCTCAAACATGCAATGAAGTATTCTCTTTACGTTCCTTATATAGACTCGGAAGTATTCTTTTTCAGGCGCCGCATCTCGATGCGGCCTGCAAAGGGATTTCATACAAATTTTCAGGTCTACGCCTGCAAAGTAACTTTTTTCTCTCGCTATCATCGGCTGTCTATACCACTTGGCCGGGAATCTTTGTTTTTCCGGGCTCTGATCTAATGTACTATTGTCAGTATTTATTGCCATAGTACATTACTACAGAGGCTGGGAAGTAGGGGGTTGCCGGCTGAGTTATATAGACGGCTGAGCGTAGCGAGGCCGGATAGTTACGAGGCTGGCAACCCCTTTTCACGCCGAGGTATGTATAGTGCTTTTCTCAAACATGCAATGAAATAAATATAAAAAAAAAAACAAAAAAATATTTCAAAAAAAAAAGGAAAAAAATTTTTTTTTCTTTAATTCAAAAAAAACTTCAACATGTCAAATGAACCAAAAAGTAAATATCGCCTATAACCTTAAATGGCTGAATGCCATGATCCTGTGCCACAAACATATGTGGAATGGAAATTAAAAAAAAATTATTTCCCGGCTTCCGGCCGTCAATTTTATATGAAAATCGTTACCTGTTCTCTGGAGTTGATCCGCCCTAAACGTAACACTTTGAAGCGTATTATGACGCACATAACGAAGACATTTCATTGCATGTTTGAGAAAAATAATTTCCCTGTATTGTAGCAGTAGTCGCAGTCTTTGATATGTTACTGGCATTACTGATCAATTGTTACAATGATCATTGGCTGATTTTGAACCGATGCGAGCCGACTGGCACTGAGATGCGAGTAGTGCGAGTACAAGTTGCTCATAATGTCTGTTCCTTCCGGGGTCGGATTGTAAAAAGTTTTTGTTACTAACAGGTAAGTACATGCAAGTAAATAAATCATTTACACTTACCTAGTTTCGTTGGTTTATTTTACTCTTTGGTCCTGTCACTTGTTTTAGTCCGTGTAGATCGCGTCCAAGGGACTGCCAAATCCGTTTCGGTCTGCCTATGTGCCTATGCCTCGACCTGCACAAATCTGCTTTTGGAGTCCCGCAAGTCCCATTCAGTAGTAATTTCACCCCATCTTTTAGGTTGATGTTTATATAATTGAGTAAGGGAATACTTGTATAAAATTTAAATACAGTACCCCTTTCCCGGGAAAAAAATATTATTTTTTCCTTACCCCAGTCCCCACCTAATTTTACGTATGAAAATTAAATAACTAGTAGCTTGTCAAGGTATGAATGAATACGAGTATACGACTATTATATAACTATTGATTCAATTACAATTCTGATAATGTTGGTAATTTCAACAATATGTGAGGATAGGTTGGTACCTCTTCTAGTGCTTCTATTCTCCCCAGAATTGGTCTAAACTCTTAAAGTAAGAACGCATTAAAGTGCTTCGTGTTACCTGACTTACCCTAAGGCCTAAAGATTATAATTGAAAGACATGTTTTGAAGAAACAGTTGAGGAACAAGTGAACCATTCTTGTGATTATTATTTGACATCCGAGGATTGATGTGTTTTACTCCGTCTGTGAGTTTCTGAGCTGGGATACTTTACATTTCAAAAGTATTTAAAAAAACTATTTCTATGCTATTCTTTCTAAGTTCCCAGTATGTTATAGTTATAGCCTAATTCCAATAATGAACTTTGTCATCTTTGCCTTGAATCTTTAATTAAGCAACTAAGACAGTTTCATGGTGAGTTTCCGCCTATGTGCACTTGGACATTTATATGGAATTCTTTTTATTTAAGCGATTAAGATAGGAGTATTTGTGCTCGGTTCATTATTGTCATTAGGTACATAATGTACATATCTTCAGTTCAGTACAGTATATTCTTTGTCGTATTTAGCTTTATTACCTTATTAAGGGTATCTTATTCTAGCAGAGTACCTATTGCCACTACCTACATGCTTATCGTTTGGAATCACAGCATTTGTGTCGTTTGTGTATGTTAGGTTAGTTAGTAATCGCTCAATTCCAATAAAATCAGTGGTTAAGTTGTAAAAACTTGAAGAGAATTTGATAACATAAATACCTTAGGCACAGACGCAATGTTGCTAACATAAATAATAGGCCGGTACTGGAACGTTAAATTTGGCCTTAAAAAATTATAACTCACAAGTCCGATTTTATTTTATTATCAGTAAGAGTACAATGAGCACTAACGGCGAAAATTTTTTTCTAACTGTTTTCGAGGATGCTGTAGGTATAATATAGGTATTTGTTTGCGACTTGCGGATTTAACTATATGAATGTACCCTGACATTTGCTAACAGATTTACCAATGGCCGTATTTATTTAAATTTAAAACAAATAAAAAAAATATACTTCCTCCAAAAGATAATTTAAGTAATATATGTTAACTGAAATATATTAAAAACTATCGAAGGCGAGTAATAGATTTGATTTATAACACATTATTCAATAGATTATTTTTTAATGAACAATTTAATTTTTAAAGCGTTCTAATAGCTATATAAGAAATCTCCGAAATTTTCAAGTGGGCGCATTCTGTTCATTATCTTTATACTAAAACTTGCATCAAAATTCTAACGATTTTATCAATCGCTCGAAGTTTTCTGAACTTATCAGTTCTAAACATAATCCAAACGCGCGGAGATTAAAGCGGGAGTCTATCGCGTCATGGCATGGCGCTAGCGGCGGGGCCAATCACGACGCGCCGGGCGCTGTTGCCTGACCGCTGCGCGCCGTTGCCTGTCTGCTGTTTCCATGGCCACGTTTGGTCCACAGAGTGAATAATATGACTGCCTAATGCGAAGCTTGGTTTGATAATGATTACTATAAAGTGCGATGTTTTTTTTTGTTGAGAGCATGCCCCTCTATGGTGCGAATGAATGAAAAAGCGGACATTCCTACTTTTTCACTTCTCATGCTCTAAAAGTCTGTCGTACATTTAAGCTCTAGTGCTAATATGTATACATAATTTCACTTCTCATAGTTCTTATTGTTATGTCCTTTAAGTCTAATTTCGTAAAGTCTGTATAGTATGTATGACTATGGTCTAAAACCCATATTACCACAAGAACAATTTTTCCTCACTTGGTTCGGGAAAATAACCACCTACTATTTTCCGAAAAATGTATTTTTTTAATGAAATGAAATGTTTATTTGTATAACACAGGTGGTACAAATAGGGTCATAATTTACAAAGGTGCTCTGTGTTTTGCCTATTGGCATACAAAATTATTGTTGTATTGTTCCATATTCGGTAGGAAATAGTATACCCTGGAGGCAATCGGCCTGTTTGGAGAAAAGTCGTCGACATCTCTTCTAAATACCTAAAACTGGTATACATGTGTTCCCCGTGGTCTTCAGAATACGAATTGACTGGTTTTAGTTTATGGAGGGGGGGCGGATACGAAAAAAGTGAGGGAAAGATGGCGGACGACCATCATCGAAATTTGTTCACAAATCGAATCATATTGGACCGATCGATTTGTGTGAGATGTCATCTGAAAGACCATTAAAGTACTATAGTTGTTTCTAAATAGAGGCAGTCATCACATTAGTCGTTTACGAAATATTTGAAAAAATATGAATTTTTACCGTGCCTGTTTAGATAAAGTAGTGATAAAACATGCTTATAACTCAATAAATAAAGTATGTAAGTATTATTATAAAGTAGACGGAAAAATGTATGAGCTTTCAAAAAACTAGCGTGTGGCGGTCGATCGACGTCGTATTTTCATTATTGCTCGGAATTTATTTTATGGATCAAATCCTGATGAGTATCATTTGAATGCATTTTAAATTTACTATAATAGGTTAATTGAGGTCTGAGATGTAAAATTAACAGTTTTTAGATTTTTTTTGAAAACGTAACATTTTACACTGATTTAGACTTTCACGGTTTTTACTCATAATTATTTGTAAATGTAGGCGTCAACGAATACCGCCGGTTCGAAAGCCGGACATTGTGAGTTTTGTGTGTCGACCGAGTGACATCCCTAGCGTTCAAGTTGATAATCAAGACCAAGTGCGGGTAGTTCGAAAAACTCGCGCGGCTAGAAGATGTTGATGTCAACTGGAGCCAGTCTTTCTTCGCGACCACGGGGACAATGTCGTCCTCGAAACGTCGAAGGTAATTTAAAAATTATATACGCGGTTAAGTCCCGTTTATTACAAATAATTAACGTAACATTTTTACCTAATAGACTGGTGGAAACAGGCTTGTTTGCAGAAAAGTCGTCGATATCTCTTCCAAATACCTAAAACGGGTATGGATATGGTCCTCCTTGTCTCCAGGATATGAATTGATCAATTTTATTTTAAGAGGAGGGGACGAGTCGAAAAAAGGAGGGGGGAAAGATGGTGGCCGACCGTCATCAAAATTTATTTACATCTCGAGTCCTATGGAACCGAAAGATTCGTGTGTAAATATTATTTAATGTACTATAATTGATTATAAATAACCGTAGTCATCAATGTAGTCGTTTACAAAACAAAACATTTGAAAATAACATTAATTGCGGTAAAGTTACAATTTATTGAGCTATAAGCATGTATTATCAGTACTTACGCCAACATGCACGGTAAAAAATCATACTTTTTCAAATATTTTGTATAGGGCTAAAGTGATGACTACAATTATTCAAAAACAATCATGGTACGTTTAATGATCTTTAAAATTGCATCTCAAACGAATATATCGGTCCCATAGACCGAAATGTGAACATATTTCAATGACGATCGGACACCATCTTTACCGCGTCCGGTTATTGACTCCCTCCCCCCCCCCCCCCCCCTCTATAAAATAAAACTGGTCAATTCATGTCCATCCATCACAATGAGGAATATATCCATACCAGTTTTAGGTATTTGGAAGAAATGTCGATGATGACTTTTCTTCAAATATGCCCGTTTCTTCCAGTATATTAGAGTAAATATGTTACAATCCTAAAAAAATTGTTAATTTTGCAACTTAGACTTTAAAGAACTGATTATTTCAGTAAATTTAAAATAATTTCAAATGACACAAATTACGAATTGATCCATTAAATAGATTCTGAGAAATAATGAAAATACGACGACGGTCGGCTGCCATTGTAAGACGAAACGTAGTGACCCATTCTGAACAAAATTCATCAATACTCGGTTATATAGTATTACATAGGGTAGCCAATCATTTGGCAAACAACATTTCATAAAATATTCATTTCACAAACAAAATAAAATATTCATTTCAAAATGATTCCCATAAATAATTTTATATATTATTGTTTCACAAATAGTTCGAAAGACAAATTATTTGCTTGCAAAAACACTATATTACAAAACATTATTTGGCAAATTACTTGGCCCTGAAGGCAATTAACAAAATAACGCATGGTAAAACGTTAGTAAAATGCATTATTTGGTACCTAAATTCTTCGTTTAATAATCTCATGGTGTGTATGCCATTTATACGTGTATTATCTACGAGTACTACATTTTAAAAATATATTTTGTAATATAAATCCCATCCCATCTCCATAAACTAACACATTTTGTACTTTAAAAGTTAAGTTTGTTTTTGTTGAATATTATCACGGACAACTATGATTTGAGAGAGCCCAGATAGATGCGAAGACGAGCAAAGCGAGGAGGAGCGTGGTAGATTAACTGCGACCTTACAGTTCTAGTAACTTATGTCGGGGTTAATAGAAATGTAAAATACCCGTAATGTCAACATACCCATTTATCTTAATTGCTTCGCAATCACTTATTTTTTTTAAAACAGCCACGGCTTTATTGTCAATGTATACACATAAAATTACCATTTTCATTTAGTTTTAGTAAAAATATCCATGAATTACTTATATTTCAGTGAAAACGAAATTCTTTTATAATATTTTGTCTTGTGTCAAATGCTATTTTTGCTTAGAAATACAGTTGTCAGTCAGCCATTCTTGTTTATCTTATTTTACTATTGTCCCTAAATTTATCCGGAACCAACTTATTAACCGACTTCAATTAAGGGAGGGAGTTCTCAATTAGTTAGCATTTATTTATTGTACTTATTATATTCAGTAAAAAACAATAATTTATCTATTGACATTTTGCAAAATAACGGATTTTAAAAACGATTTATTCACGAAATGAACGTTGGTTAAATAATAATTTGTCTTACAATATGTTTATAAAGCGTCCAATTTACTAAATGTATATTTGTCTAATAATGATTTATAAAAATGAACATATTTAGCAATGACTTGTTGAAACGAATTGTTGTTTGTTCAGTTCAGATTATTTGCGAAATGTTATTTATCAAATGAATCATTATCAAAACGAAAACTCATAAAATTTCCCGTATATTTTGTCATAACATTAATTGTGGTTAAGTTATAATTTATTGAGTTATAAGCATGTTTTGTCAGTATTTACGCAAACATGCACGATAAAAAACACATATTTTTGTTAAATAAGTATTTTGTAAAAGACTAAAGTGATGACTACGGTTATTTATAAACAATTGTAGTACATTTAACAATCTTTCGAATGACATCTCATACGAATCGTTCGGTCTCATAGGACTCCAGATGTAAAAATAATCGATGACGTTCGGCCGCCATCTGCCCTCCCCCCCCCCCCTTTTTACCAACTTGCCCCCCCCCCCCCTCCATAAACTAAAACCCGTCAATTCGTAGCCAGGAGACTACGAGGAACACATCCATACCAGTTTTAGGCATTAAGAAGAGATGTCTACGAAAATGGTGAAGGAGACGACTTTTGTTTAATTTGCCTCTAGACTATTATGGCAAGCTTATGAAACTCTCCCGCGCGGCCTCGGTTAAATACCTATGCGCCGGAGCCTGCCACGACCCGCCGGCGGGACGGTTAGTCAGTGAACTGAAAAGTCTATGCCAATAAGCCCACTCATGCTTTAAAAGAGGAAATTCGACGCTGCATTGGAGAAATTCAGCCGTATCTATGCAAAATGGTCATAGACAATTTTGACAAAAGAGTGCGTATGTGCCAGCAAAGCCTAGGAGAACATTTGCCTGACGTATTATTCCACAAATAACCCTATTTTATGTATTTCAAGATTTTATATACAAATATATTATAACGATAACGAAAAAAAATGTGTTTCTCATCAATTTCAAATCTTGCGTCCTTTTTGGGACACTCTTTATAACCTTGTTTCATTCGATCAAACCTAACTTTAAATAAAGTATTTCCAGATTTCCCCACATTGACCTTAGATTATTACTATGAATAGTATGAATAAACTGTTGTAGTACAGTCGCCATCAGATATATCGGAGCGGCCAAGGTGGTCACAAATATCTGAACAACGCCTTTATTGTCAAGGCGATAAGGTACTTGTTCAGATATTTTTGAGTACCGTGGCCGCTCCGATATATTTGATGGCGACTGTACAATAAATAATAAAATTAAATAAAGATTTTAATATACATTTGGTTATGAATGAAATTTTAATTAAACGGTTAAGTTCACGAGCCACAGCCATAAATAGCTCTGTACTTACTTTTACAGTAGTTTAAGTATTTCAATGATTGCACAATGAAAATAAAAGTAAACCAAGAAAAAAAGACTTTTATTTCAATACTGTGGGCTACCGCAATTCGTATTCAAAAGTAAAAACATTGCCTGGCCCGATTAAGGGTTAATCATAATGTTGTATGAAAGGTGAATGACAAGCTACGGCGCGTCGTGATTGGTGGACCCGCTCCTGCTGACCGCGCCTTAGACTGCCGCGCAAATCTCCTTGCGTTCAAATGACGAATTGAACTGATAAGCTCGTGCACTGTTCAGCTATTGATGAATTCGTTAGTTTTTGTGTATATACATTACTATAACGATAATAAACTAAACACGCTGACTTGGAAATTTTCTAAATTTCTTTTATGGTCAAGACAGCGCTTTTTAAAATTCAAATGCTTAAATAAAATCGATCTATTGATGAATCTATTATAAATTAAACTGATAGTTATCTTTGATAGCTTTCAATACATTTCAGTAATCATAAAACACTTTAATAATCTTTTTGTGAAAAACAATTTTTTTTCAGCATTTTATATTATCCTGAAACAAACTCTTGACAAATGCGTTAGTAAATGACAGTTGATGTTCAAACAGTTAAATAGGATTATATCATGAAGAAACTTACCGCTTGTATAATCTTACCTTGAATTAATAAGGCCTGCTAACAAATACCTACTTTATACCTAAATCTACGTCAAGATCCGATATATTTTTTTATAAGGAGTAGTTCTCAGAGTATTCTAACAGACTACAAAAAATAGCGCACTTGTGAGTTATAAAAGTTAATTCTGTATTTGTACCCCACTATAACGCTCGCATCGATCCACGATTCGCTGTAAAATTTAATATAGGTACTTAAATACGTATCTATCTACCTGCTAACGTCCGTAGGTTGCCAACTTGTTAACTTTCCATTCGTCGGATGCTAGGTGGGTACGCTAAAAATAGACACGACACAATAAGCAATGCGCCGACTAATCATTGGTTGATTTGTGAATTGTTTAAGAGGCAAAGTTTTGTTTTTTCTGTACATCCTAAATTTAATTATTCGGTTTTTATCAGTTGCGTTGTAATAAGAGTCGAGTTTCGATTTGGTAGGTATATCTGCCTAATGATTGTTATCTGTTATGTTGCCTAGAAATGGAACAAACATTACGTCAGCTAACCTTGTCAGCAATTGGTGAAACTTGTAATGGCTCCTCTACATGATGGGCCATCATAGGGACGCAGCTATGCGTTAGAGGGAGCTAGCGATATTGCTATCCCGTTCCGTCGTATAGCTGCGTCTCTATGATGGCCCATCATGTAGAGGAGCCATAAGCATATTATACATTATTATTAAAATTGGTCGTGTATGCATCACGTCACGTGCTCGTACGCATGGTTATATTAATTCCTTAAGATTATAAAATTTATCGTTTTCAAATAAAACAAACATATCGTAGTTGTAAAGGCACAAGGTGTTTATCGATTTAAAAAGGGTAGGTACCTAGATATATGTATGTAATCATAAGAGCCTATCTAAAGATCAAAATGGTTTTGTAATATCAATCTATTTTGATCTTTAGGCATACATATCTTCAATAAATAACCGAGGTATAATATTGAGAAAGAATTTGTTTGCCTTGAAAGGACATCTCTACATTACACCGCAAACTGCTACTAGGTAAGGCAAGTCATGTCCAAGATTGAATATAAAATATTCAGTGTTGCCTTGCCTGCTCGGCGTAGGTACCTACACAAGTTTATCGCGCGCGATGCTTGGTTCTATACCTACCTATATATATTCGGTTGTAAGTACATATACCTATGTTTACATGTTCAGCGCGGCACCGCCGACGCCTACCTACGTAACACGTCCAGTAAGCAGTTTGTTGTGGGGCACGAGCGCCGATATCACGTTCTCGTTCGCCGCAGGTCGGTGGCATGCCGCCCGCCACCCGCCTCAACTCAACCACTTATGTGAGAATAATCGGTCAATTTCATTCCGTAATCTAAAACAAACAAAAAAAGTAATTTCAACTATACTACAGCCATTCCGATCTTCAAGAATAAAAAATCGTAAATTTGGTTTGCATACACTTTACCCACTGACCCTTCTCTAATTTGTGCAAAATTCACATTGGTCAACAGCTAGCACACCGATCGCAATCGCGGGATTCGCGGGCTGTTGACCTGCCGCCTCGCAGCTTAGTTTTCTACGAGCAAAATGTTGTTTTGCGTTAAATAGCTTGCAAAATTACTTAGCGTTCAGGTACCGTTGTGTATATTTTCGTGATCAATGTTCAGGCAAATATATTTTTTTAGTGGGGTAACAATTCTTTTGGCCTTGTATCCTTGTAAAATGGCGCCTCGCCCGTCGTTATTATTATTACCGGAGCAAACTTCGTGACGGTCCGCACCCCCTCGCCTCACTCCGCGGATGCGTATCCGTCCGTTCCGTTGGATTGTCGCGACTGGAGTTTACGACGACTTGTCAAACTAGTTAGGTTATTCTGATTATTAAAGTGAAAATACATATAAATGATCATTAAGATGGGTGTGTTATTTAACACTTAATCAGTAAGTGTAAATGTTACAGTGCAGTCAATTGAATTTTTATGTACGTGAGTGTAAATGAAGTTAACTGGGCGACTCATATGTAAAGACGCCATCTTTCTTTACAGATGTCAGCTGGGGCACAAATTCAAATGGCACCACAAACTACTGTCAACACGGGGCAGCCACTACACAATCAGGACTCCAATATGAGCACAGGTAAATTGTGATTTAGTGCTTCGTGTGCAGTGACAAGTGGTGACGCGACAGTGCCCCCAGTGTTTACGATATGCCGGTCCGTTGATCAGTGGATAACCTTTAGTTGCGAACTCTAATGAGGGATGAAATAAATAAATGTGGAAAAGTGCGATCGAACTGAGGACCGTGACGTCAAGTTGCTGTGTATTATGCCGGACAGAAAGCGAGAAAGTGTCGTTTTTCCTTCCGAGATCCAAGACTGCCGTGTGCCAAAATGCATGACTATAAAAGTGGAGCTATCATTAACCACGTCGGCCTACTGAGCTCCTTGTCAAAAAGTGAGTTATGCCACCTAACCACTTTCTGTTCACTGTTTATGGAAATTATACAAATAATGTTTGCATGACTAAAATTGCCATGATAAGGAATGTAGCACATTGCTTATGTTCAATAGCCACAAAAGATTCACATCAAAACAGGTCCAGTCCTTGTCAATGACTATTAAGTAAACTCTTAAAAACAAACTCTATTTACATTATTACATTTGATAAATATTGAATGTCTCAAAGAACTCGCATAAGTTTATGACACAGTTAAATAAAAAGTTATCCTATAAGGGTTCCATTATTACCCATTGAGGCACGGAACCCTATGAATGATCTAAACCATATTAAGGACACTTTATTATTGTACCTTTTCCATTACACTGTTGCTGCCATTGCTAAACAGATAGGTACGGAGGAGCTTGGCACTGAATGTTTAAACAAGTCGTAAATATAAATAAACAATCAATTTCTGTGGCTTGGATATTTTAACACCATGTCCCGTTTGTGTGGGGACTTGATTAATACATACAAATCATTGTGAAAATTTTATTTCAGGGTCATCATATAGTGATAAGGAAATTGATGCATTAACTCCTGAGAAAACGGCAGCTATGCGAGGCTCCACTGTAGGTCCAGGCATAGCGCTGGTCCCGCCCAGTGGTGCCACGCCAACAATAGCTGTACCTGAGAGGAAAAGGAAACGGAAAGGTGGGCATCTCTTCTTATTAGTACATTTCATTTTAACATGTTGAAATTATATTGCTCAAAATATTCTATATATAAAACAATGGTTATTTTAACAGTATACTTGTCATTCTCAATTGCCATTGCGAAAGAATTTACTTATTGATATAACATAAAAAAGCAATTTAAACCGATTTGCTGTTAAAAACGTGAATGCAGATATAAGGAATAATATGGTAATACTAGTCAAACTTTTAAGTAACTGGATACTATCAGCTCCCAATTAATAAAATGTTTTACAAAGCTATTTTATAATCAAATGCAAGGAACACACAGAAAAACAAGGTCTATATATTACTATCCAGCCATTTTTATGCCACAATAAATATCTCATGACATGAAAAGGAGGCCACTTGATAATTACATCTAGTGATGTCACAATTATAAGATGTATTTTCCTTAGATAGGTACTTTATATTAGCAAATTGTTTTAACATTTTACAATGAACAGCTGTCCATTGAATGGTATGAATGAACCTTTTATTACTAATCGGAACTTAAATGAAATTTGTAAACAATTTCAGGTGATGAAGGTGTTGGCGGGGGAGGAGGAGTGGGAGCCAAGCAGAGGCACAACTCCTCGGATAAGAGCATCCGGGATCACCTCTCCAAGCACCCCTCCTCCAGTCCCGTGCGGCTCACTGGCGCCAAATCCCCCTCGCCTCAGGGCGGCAACTATCCTATGGTGAGCTGAAACACTGATTCTATTTAATTATATTATTGTTTTTATTTTTATTGGACATGTTAATCTTGTCCCAGAAGTTAACTTATGCAAAGAATATTTGTGTTAATCACACAAATAATCTGTACTTGGATTTAAACTCAACATGAAGGGTCTATATTACCAAGCAAGACTAACTTAGAATGGCGTTGTCATAGCTGATAAATTGATAATAATTTATCTGAAAATATTTTTATTCAGAGAGGAGTATACAATACTTGCAAAATTAAAAGGCTTCTTAAATTTCGCAAATATCCAAGCAAGTTGTGGCTTGAACCCCAATAATATAAGTGTAACTATAATGGCAGGCTAGTCAACCTGACTGTTATATCAAAAGTTGTGTCTCTCTGACAGTACCCACCGTCACCCTCATCCATGCTGCCTTCGGGAGCTGACTTTTTACGGTCCACCTCTCAGCAGCGGCCTCACACATCTGTTAAACAGGTTAATAATAATACATTACACTCATAATACTTTCCTTTATTTGTCTTTACTTTGCTATCCGTCAGCCTCGGGAGTGACGCCTCGCTACACCTATTCATATTCTATATCCTACTTAGTTTGCCATAGATCCCTGAAGTCCTTGAATGTGATTCTTATTTGTCTTAGGTTCAAACTGAAATGACATGCCAGAGGATACAAGAGTTAGAAACTCAAGCGTCGTCTGACTTAGAACTAAGGAATAATAGAATAGAAGAATTAACAAGGACTAATGAAGAACTGAAGCATCAGGTTCAAGCACAGAGCAAAGTAAGTGGAATCTATTGCTTTAATTTGTTTAGACAAAGTAACTCTGCCCTGGCATTGCTTACGTATTTTCTCTTTCTTTAACATGGAGAAGGTTGTTTCTTACAAATATCGACAATTTCTGAGACGCAATACTTTACAGGTTTAATGCGTTTTATTTAAGTTTAAAAGCCAAATAGTTCTGGTACATTTTTAGTTAATGTTATTTGAGATTAGAAGGGACAGGGACTAAAGATTTGTTTGAAACTTGTTCCAGGTTATAGAGCAACATAAATCACACATTAATAAGTGTATAGACGTTGTGAAGAAACTATTAAATGAGAAGAGCACTATAGAGAAGAAGGAAGCCCGGCAGCGGTGTATGCAGAACCGGCTAAGGCTCGGCCAGTTCGTGACGCAGCGCGTCGGGGCCACCTTTCAAGAGAATTGGACTGATGGATATGCCTTTCAGGAATTAACGAGGTAACTTCATTGTCTATATAGTTACTCACGAAGTAAACTTTTGTTTTAATGCTTATCCTGTATTCTAATTTGGCTAATATTTGAATCATTCTCTGTGATAAGAAGAGTTTATTAAAATCTTCCGATGTCTAGTTGTGATGCAGATTGCAGAAATACATGTGTATGTTATGAGAGAACTAAGCAGATATTTCAATGTTGGAATTTTTTTCCAGGTTTAGGGTCATAGGGCCATCACATATCACACGCTTTTAAAGCAAAGATCGTTACCGGTACTACTAAAAATAAAAATAAAGCCCCACTTTCGCAATGTTACACGATGTTATATGATTTTCCGAAAAATATTCAAAACAACCATAAACAACTTACTGAAATTAAGTCCGGTTAATTTGTATGAAAATAATACCGGTAGTCGATTCCTCTTTTAAATATTCGTACGTAGACATTTGACAATTCAGAAATGTTGACTCTATGACATGGTTAAAATTACGATTAATGAATTAATGATATATTATGGGAACTTGGAGTGTAAGATAGACTCGCATTTAGATGGTTACTTTTTTGATATGTCTTGTGCTTTACTGTTATGTTAGAGGTTTTGGTTTGCCTACTTTTTGCCTACAGCTTTGTGATAGAATGATAATGGCCTTATGTAGATACTCAAGACCATCTTGTAATTTGTGTTTAGGATTTCAAAATAAAAAAATTATGGTATGTGTATATGGATTTCAAAATAATAATCATCTTATAGAATCAGACCAAATTCTACATTCAACATAACCAAAGGGATGGGGTTTATAAACGATCGCTGAGCCGTAGTGGCTTTCGCATTTATTCTCATCGAATAATCACTCGTGTAGGCCCGCAATGACACCATTTACACCCGCATCCGTTTGGTAACAGGCGGCAGGAGGAAATCACAGCGGAAAAGGAGGAGATCGACCGGCAGAAGAAGCTGCTGCTGAAGAAGCGGCCTTCCAACAGCGAGGGCGGCGGCGGGCGCGGCAAGCGCACGGCCAGCACCGCGCCGCCTGTCACGCCGCAGCCGCTGCACAACGGCACCGACCCGCCCACCTTCCTCAAGCCCGACCCGCTGCCCAGCCTCACCTGGCAGGAGTACTACGAGGCCGACGAGATACTCAAGGTAACCCTACCCGACACCACCAGCACCGCGCCCCCGTCACGCCGCAGCCGCTGCACAACGGCACCGACCCGCCCACCTTCCTCAAGCCCGACCCGCTGCCCAGCCTCACCTGGCAGGAGTACTACGAGGCCGACGAGATACTCAAGGTAACCCTACCCGACACCACCAGCACCGCGCCCCCGTCACGCCGCAGCCGCTGCACAACGGCACCGACCCGCCCACCTTCCTCAAGCCCGACCCGCTGCCCAGCCTCACCTGGCAGGAGTACTACGAGGCCGACGAGATACTCAAGGTAACCCTACCCGACACCACCAGCACCGCGCCCCCGTCACGCCGCAGCCGCTGCACAACGGCACCGACCCGCCCACCTTCCTCAAGCCCGACCCGCTGCCCAGCCTCACCTGGCAGGAGTACTACGAGGCCGACGAGATACTCAAGGTAACCCTACCCGACACCACCAGCACCGCGCCCCCGTCACGCCGCAGCCGCTGCACAACGGCACCGACCCGCCCACCTTCCTCAAGCCCGACCCGCTGCCCAGCCTCACCTGGCAGGAGTACTACGAGGCCGACGAGATACTCAAGGTAACCCTACCCGACACCACCAGCACCGCGCCCCCGTCACGCCGCAGCCGCTGCACAACGGCACCGACCCGCCCACCTTCCTCAAGCCCGACCCGCTGCCCAGCCTCACCTGGCAGGAGTACTACGAGGCCGACGAGATACTCAAGGTAACCCTACCCGACACCACCAGCACCGCGCCCCCGTCACGCCGCAGCCGCTGCACAACGGCACCGACCCGCCCACCTTCCTCAAGCCCGACCCGCTGCCCAGCCTCACCTGGCAGGAGTACTACGAGGCCGACGAGATACTCAAGGTAACCCTACCCGACACCACCAGCACCGCGCCCCCGTCACGCCGCAGCCGCTGCACAACGGCACCGACCCGCCCACCTTCCTCAAGCCCGACCCGCTGCCCAGCCTCACCTGGCAGGAGTACTACGAGGCCGACGAGATACTCAAGGTAACCCTACCCGACACCACCAGCACCGCGCCCCCGTCACGCCGCAGCCGCTGCACAACGGCACCGACCCGCCCACCTTCCTCAAGCCCGACCCGCTGCCCAGCCTCACCTGGCAGGAGTACTACGAGGCCGACGAGATACTCAAGGTAACCCTACCCGACACCACCAGCACCGCGCCCCCGTCACGCCGCAGCCGCTGCACAACGGCACCGACCCGCCCACCTTCCTCAAGCCCGACCCGCTGCCCAGCCTCACCTGGCAGGAGTACTACGAGGCCGACGAGATACTCAAGGTAACCCTACCCGACACCACCAGCACCGCGCCCCCGTCACGCCGCAGCCGCTGCACAACGGCACCGACCCGCCCACCTTCCTCAAGCCCGACCCGCTGCCCAGCCTCACCTGGCAGGAGTACTACGAGGCCGACGAGATACTCAAGGTAACCCTACCCGACACCACCAGCACCGCGCCGCCAATAACCATAACCGTCGTGCCACTACCCTATACGACCCGGCCAGCAGCTAGGTGACCGCCCATTGCTGTCACCGAGAACAGCTCCATTCAAGTCTATAATTTTTGATTAAGTCGCGCAAGCCCGCCACTCACACCCACCATTGGGATTTACATGTTTTGGATGACAGCGACGGCCGCTCGGCTCGTCGCTCGCCGCGTCTCAGCTTGCGCCGCGTGCATCGAGTCCGCGGCCTAAATGCGTAATGCGTATAGTCCGTCATTATACCAACAACAAACTACATGTTTTTTTAATACAGCATTTCATATAACTGACGTAATTTGACATTTGCAGCTGCGGCAAAGCGCGCTAAAGAAGGAAGACGCCGACCTGCAGCTGGAGATGGAGAAGCTAGAACGAGAGCGCAACCTGCACATCCGCGAGCTCAAGCGGATACACAACGAGGACCAGAGCCGCTTCTCGCAGCACCCCGTGCTCTCCGAGCGGTCAGTAGCCTGCCTTACCTGTCATGTTCAGCCCACACCTGGGTATCAATGGTGATGATATAAAGGGACCTGTCGACCTGCCCACCGGTCCGGTCGGACATCTGGTCCAGTTCCCATAAGTTGGAATAGAAGTTTAGCGCCCGACAGCCTCTCCAAATAATTGTATATTGGATATTGTATTTAGGGTTGCTACTAAATGGTTTAAGATTAGAATTATGCTTTCATCTGCTGGAATGGAATACTACTACATATCCCCACCACTAATCGACAAAAGTTTAACGGCTTAAAACGTGTCTCCATTGTATGTACGTGCCATATGAACTGCTCGATTAATGTTTCTATAAAACAAATCGCTAAAACAGTAGTCGTGAAGTGGTTTTTACTTTTCAATTACGATAAAGATACTGCGGAATTATTATAAAATTTATAAATAATGCTACACATTACTTGAGCCAGGCATTATCCTGTAGCCTTGAATGTTAAAGAAACAAACAAATGCTAAGTAGATAATTTAACATTTAAAGTTAACCTGATATTACATAGTTATAACTTATGTCTTGTTTACAATCCGCCGTATGCTGTAACTCGATGTTAATAAAGTCGCGAAACGTTTTGCAATTGAATGCATCTAATATTCGCCGCGTTGATAACGGTATCCTTGAATACCGATATGCGGTTGTTTTGATAAGGAGAGCGTTGCACTGAACATTAGGAACATCTATTTTGCTGGTGTATAATTATTTACTGAACTCAAAAACAACTTTGTGTTGTAACGAGTTATACTAATGTAACGACGCCTCGTTTTGACTATTTCGTGAATAACTTTTTATGGAAGTCTTTTAGAGACATTATTACGATTAGTAGAAAAAGTACTTTTTTTCGATACATTTTAAGGCGTTTGCTTTAAAATTTATTTTGTTTTCAATACAGTGACGACAATATGGTAGTCACTAAGCTGTTGTTTTGGGTTAAATAAATTCTCAGTGTACATAATATCACTGGCCCAATATTACAGGGTAGAACCCGACACTTTCGAAATAAAATTTTAACGTTGTCATAGTTACACTAAGTAGAAATATAACTAACCTTAAATGTAACATAGAACCCTTTAATATTAAGCCAGCGATATGTTGGATCGATTATCGACTTCATACCCTGTCGGAGGCTATAAATAAACAAAGGCTAAAGTTGCAAGGACACGAGAGTGTTTGGAAGCTGGGCTGGGTTTGCCTAACGTACCTATTTGTAAACATGTGACTGCCCTTTCTCTTATGCCCCCTTTAACGACCAACATTGTGTAGTGCTAACTTCATTACATAAAGAGCCAATATTATTTTTTATTATTGCACGTTACTTCTGCACGTAATACAGTTCAAATTAAACAAAAGACTCCGAGCAAGGAATTCGTATAAACATGTAATTTGCTTATTTGTTACATAACGTATATTAAATCCTAACAAAGGCGTCGTTTCAATCAATACCTGAGTCTGCCGTGAAGTTGTAAATTGAATTGAACAGGTTTCCCTCATTGCTTAAACTGTGTCTACTCGAAGTTAGCAACTTAAGGATTTTCTCTGAAACAGAGGGCCTCATTTACACTCGTGACCTTTCATATAGTAATGTATGGTTTGGCATAAGTTTTTTTTTTATGGGACACATCGTCTCACCCGGCCAACCCTCCGTACAAAATCATTATTTTTTGTAAGGAAGTTTTTTTCCTTAGTTTTACGTAATTAGAATACGATACCAGTGACGCCCTTAAAAGGATAAACCTTGTATGTGCGGTATTGATAGAAATGTTGGTGCAATTGGTGCTAAGGCCCGATTGCGCCTACATTTCTATCAAGCTGCAGTTTTCTACTGACAGATGTTGTTTGCCAGACTAGTCACCTGCAAATTGGACAATTTAGTGCTCTTCCAGCAGTCCTTAGGCTTACCACGAACATCGTAAGTTTATCTGAGTCTCTTTTGCTCCATGTTCGCGGTAGGCCCAGTAGTTTGTTAAGTTAAAGGAAACTTAGCTCCGTTTCCTAGACTTTAAATGTAAATACAGCATTGTAACAGGCATGTAATTGGTGACACAGGTACTTGCTGCTAATGCTGCTTGGCAAGGGCGGGTTCAGCGAGGTGCACAAGGCGTTCGACCTGCGCGAGCAGCGCTACACGGCCTGCAAAGTGCACCAGCTCAACAAGGACTGGAAGGAGGACAAGAAGGCCAACTATATTAAGTGAGTCCGTATGAACGACCACACAACTTGCTATCGGTGTCATTGCATTACTGAGCAGACCTCGCAATACGTGTGTAGACTCAGGTTTATGGTCACGTTAATTTTCAATCTTTCAGTTTGTTGGAGATTTCTTTGCATGTTGAGTTTAAATCGATTTTTGTAATTTTTGGTGAATTACCTTGAGCATGATTTTGTGTACGTAGTTTTATGTAATTAAAATGCTTTTGCTGTTCTCCATCAGCGAGCTGATACCCTAAATAAACCTGGGACATGTAGTTTGAATTACTGAACTTAATTTACCCCCTTATTTATAAGCGTCTCTCAGGCCTCAATTAGTTAATTTATGTTTTGTCCTTATGTCACTTTTACTAGTTTTAGTAAGACATAGACAAAACATTAATTAACCAATTGAGGCCTGAGAGACGTTTATGAATAAGGGGGTAAGGACTTAAACGCACTAAACCCTTAGAGTCGCATTTGTTTAATTTAAAGTTTGCGTCATCCAAAAATCCCTTGTTTTGTAGAGAAACACTACAGAAAAAAGTCGTATAGGATAAAGATTATTTTCTAAATGGAAGAGATTATTTATGCCATTTGAGAGATTTTCAATATATGCAGCAGTTGATTTAATAACGTAGTATCGTTATTGCTTGTTTTGCGTGTATCCTCAACGTTACCCATAGTAAGTTGCGAGTCATAATGTTGATGACATTGTTTCAGACACGCGCTGCGGGAGTACAACATCCACAAGGCGCTCGACCACCCGCGGATCGTGAAGCTGTACGACGTGTTCGAGATCGACGGCAACTCCTTCTGCACCGTGCTCGAGTACTGCAACGGACATGATCTCGACTTCTATCTCAAACAGGTACCCGGCACCAGCTGGTCGCCGATGTACAATCACGGACAAAAGTATGTTCCTATACGAAGGCCGCAGAAATATGTGTATTGCTCCTATTTGTAGGGCCATAGGAGCGTGTCGCATATTTTGCGCCCTTCGTGTAGGAAGATACTATTGCCGGTGACTGTGTACAGTCGCCATCAGATATATCGGAGCGACCAAGGTGGTCACAAATATCTGAACAACGCCTATATTGGCAAGGCGATAAAGTCCTTGGTTAGATATTTTTGAGTACCCTGGCCGCTCAGATATATTTGATGGTGACTGTACCACCAGACTACTATCTCTAGAGTGTCACTTAGGAAACGTCTCGTACAAGGGCAAATTTTCTAAAAATTGGTGAGTGTAAGTTTCTTTTTTCTGTGACAAACAAGTAAAACGTACGTAGTGAAGTAATCATCAACATAGAAACTTGGAGCGAAATAAACATGCGTTTGTACGGGACAGTTCAGAATGCTCCAAATTATGCCTTGACTTTCATTTGAAGTGTCTGACTATATTAAAAATTATAGTGAAATGTCGTAAATAAAATCCGTTAGGTACACGGCTGGAATGCTCCCAGTCATCGGGGATTTTATATAACAATACTTGTGAGGCAGTTAATGTGTCATGCTAACACGTAACAAACTAAACAATAAATCGCTTCGTCCTTTCTTGGAAAAGTACACATTGTCTGGATTCTGTTTTTGAGCGTCGGTTAGGTATTTTATATGACGTTCTACACCGATGCAGTAATAGTTGTAATACGTATTTAGGGTAATATAAATGAAAATACCATTATATAGCGTGGCGTAAGCTACATTGCACCTTATTCCAATGTAATAAGGTGCAAAAGTATATATATACATATCTTTAACGTCGTCTGTACAGACTAGGGAATGCAACCCGGGTTTTTTTAGTATGAAGATACCCGGGTTTCAGGGTACTACCCGGGTTTTTTCATACAAAAAAAACCCGGGTTACATTCCCTAGTACAGACTGTACTAACAGTTGCAAACGAATGAAATAAACGTACCCTGGTTACGTTTTTATTTACAGCAAACAATGTTGTATGTAACATGTAATAATGTCCCCAGCACAAGACGATCCCGGAGCGCGAGGCGCGCTCGATCGTGATGCAGGTGGTGTCGGCGCTCAAGTACCTGAACGAGATCAAGCCGCCCGTCATCCACTACGACCTCAAGCCCGGCAACATCCTGCTCACGGAGGGCAACGTGTGCGGCGAGATCAAGATCACGGACTTCGGCCTCTCCAAGGTCATGGACGAGGAGAACTACAACCCCGACCACGGCATGGACCTCACCAGCCAGGGCGCCGGCACTTACTGGTCAGTCCACTCTTTGTATTGCGCTATCTGGGACATTATTCACGAAAAGCAGTTCTCTCATTTTGAAGGAATTTAAGGATTTTTCGCTTATTAAGGAATTTGATTATAAAATTAAATTAAGTAATAATTTATTTCAGAGAATTGACAATCCATAAAATTTGTAAAATTTACCTATTTAATTCCTAGTGTTAGTACATCCTTAAAACCTACAAAGCTAATAGGGCGCCTGTTCAGAGCTAATACTCAGTACCTCCATATTTGGCAGTCATATCTGTCCGATAATACTTTCAAAAGGCTGTTGGGGCTACCTCTTGCAAATTTTATCTACCAATCTATCTATATTTTCTAATAAAAATGCTGCCTTCAAAACTTAAGAAGAAATCTTCAAATTACCATTTGTAGCTTATTACTGTTCCAAGTTATTTTCCATATATAACAACGGTTTTCTTTACCTAATTTATCTGTCCGATATTTTCAATCCCGCACTAAGGTAAAATCCATAATTACGCAGAGTAATTTGAAAGCTTCTGACATACAAAGCGGTTGTCAAATGTATGAAAAGAGTTGTCAAATCACTGAGCGGAATTATGGATTCTACAATCTAACATAATATCTATGAAAACCACTGGGAAGAGAGGATTATTTCAAGAGATGGTTGTAATATAATTATAAAGAAGATAAATTTGACTGATGTGATTGTATTCTTCCACTTAGGTATTTACCACCCGAGTGCTTCGTCGTCGGCAAAAACCCACCAAAGATCAGCAGCAAAGTGGACGTGTGGAGTGTGGGCGTGATCTTCTACCAGTGCCTGTACGGCAAGAAGCCGTTCGGCCACAACCAGAGCCAGGCCACCATCCTGGAGGAGAACACCATCCTCAAGGCCACCGAGGTGCAGTTCGCCAACAAACCCACTGTCAGCAATGAGGCTAAGGTGAGCATACTTCTTCATTTAGACGGTAAGGTAATTAGGATAAATAAGGCTTGTTGTTAGGCCGCACACACGAAACACGCGACCAGCGGCCACTGCGAGCGGCGAGACGAGCGGCGGCGCGAGCGGCGAGATCAAAATGTTCGGCAATGTATGAAATTTTTACAAAGCGTTCACGAAAACAGCGGTGAGTCGCGCGCGCGGGCGGCGGCAGGCGGCGGTGCACGAGCGGCGAGCTCAGTCGGGCGGCTCACGGGCGCGGCGAGCTCAGTCGGGCGGCGCACGTGCGCGGCGAGCTCAGTCGGGCGGCGCACGTGCGCGGCGAGCTCAGTCGGGCGGCGCACGTGCGCGGCGAGCTCAGTCGGGCGGCGCACGTGCGCGGCGAGCTAGTGTTGTGACGTGCTGTTGTAGTGATTTTATATTTTATCGGCGTATTTAACGAGATGACAGTAAATGAAGTAATATCTGCTAATTTAGACAGACTTTCCTTATGGAAAAGCAAACATAAAGACATAAGAGTAGAATGGTCATAAATAGATTAAATAAAAAACTAACTAAATGTGGAAATTAAGGACCTATATCTTTATTATTCGAATATGCAGGCCTTAAAAAGTAAGTACCTACTTAGTACGTGGCGCGGCCCGCCATTCGGCACGACAATATTACTCTTAAGTACCTACACTGTATAGCGTAGGTATTCCCTCGCCGACCGGACCGTCGATCTAATAGCACTTGGTTTTTCGAAAGAAGGAATAATATTTTTTTCTCCAATGTGCTCGGAAATTTTCAGCTTACTGTAGCAAAATGAGTACGTGAAGCTCTTAATTTTTTACCAAAACGAATTAAAAAAATAAAAATCATTATTTACCTGTTTTAGCGGCCGTGAAGTAATTTGTCAACGCCATAAATATGTATACACTTTTGCACCTTACTCCATTGTAATAAGGTTCAAAGTGTATACATATTTTAGGCGTTGTCTAGTAAAATCCATTACTGTATTGTTTTTTACCTTTTAAACTTTTCATCCGACTAAGAAATATCATTTCAAACAGCCAATACTTAAGCGACGTCTATACACCGTCTGAACGGCAATCCCTTCAAACTGTAGGATAGAGCGAGATAGTTAGATCAAAAACCTTGGTTGTCTCGTTCTTTGTCACAGCACCGCGTCTGATCGTGCGAATGAGGCTTAATACAATCATAGACAAAACAACTATTTTTAAGGTTTAGGGTCGCCACACACCTAGCGGTTTTCCTCGCGGAATTACCGGAAGTAGCGGAAATTTGTCTATGGTAGCGGAAATTTGTCTATGGTAGCAGATTTTTTGTATGGAAGCCATAGACAAATTACCGGAAGTAGAGGAAATTCATAGACAAATTAAGCATTTTGTCTATGAATTTCCGCTACTTCCGGTAATTCCGCGAGGAAAACCGCTAGGTGTGTGGCGACCCTTAATCTTGTATCTGTTGCATAAAAGGAGCATATTTAATACTGTCTGAAATAGCTTTTGACGAAAATTTCTTTTTAAATATTATTTGAATGAAAATTGGCAGTATACATAGTTCTTAATACTTTAAAAAAAATTTATAGAGGGAAGCTAATTCATGACTTTGAACGCTAATAACGTAACCAAAATCTGTAATTTATTTCATTTACTTTACTTTATTTCCTCGCACATTTAGAGAAAAGCACTATATATGCCTCGGCGGGAATAGAAATTCGTGGACTCGTCTTATTTTTTCGGACTCAGCTGCGCTTCGTCCGAAAAAATCGCTCATCCACGAATTTCCCTTTCCCGTCCTCTGCAATAATGTACTAATAATAAAGAAAATAGCACGTATTAAAATAATCACGTCGGAGTTTCGATAGCGACATGGTCGACGGCACGTCACTACACCGCAGATTACCGAGCGGTGTGACCGCTGGTTTCGTGAACAGCCCACCGACACCGCGTCGCCACCCGTCTCGCCGCTGCAGCGGCGGCTGGTCGCGTGTTTCGTATGTGCAGCCTTATATTTACTGTCTTCTATTATCACCGACTGGTGGTGGAGGTACAAATAGCGTCACACTTAACTGACCATCGATAGATCTTATGCTGTTGCAATTAGGACTACAAATGGACAATTAATAGTTTTGGTGATGGTTGGTATTGTCATTACCATTATCCATTAAAGTCTAGCCTTGTGCATATAGAAATAATAAGCCTTATAGAGTTCTCACTTCATATAACTGGTTATTAGCCCGCAAGCTTGACATTTTGAAGGCTAGACGACTAAGGGGTTGAGGGAGGAGCGGGCAGGGGGCGTGAATACCAAGGTTTTACAACGGGTGCCCTAATCACACCCTCTGCCCGCTCCTCCCTCAACCCCTTAGTCGTCTAGCCTTCAAAATGTCAACCTTGCGGGCTAATAACCAGTTGTATGGAGTGAGAGCTCTATAAGGCTTATTATTTCTCTATGCCTTGTGCCACTCAAAATGCAATAACAGGTACATTTTAATCCAATGGGGTATAACCATTTGAAAGTTCTATAAAGTGGATTTTTCTGTGTTTCCTTAAAATATGAAACAAACACTACACCTGTGCACCGCCTCGCGAGGAAATTGCCGCTTGAGGCAGCTCGGCTAGTGTGGCCATGCCTCGGGCGAGGCAAACGCACGCGCGGCCGCAATGCCTCGGGCGAGGCGCTCACACTAGCCGTGGTGTAAACACGCCTATTCGTGTTGAGATTTTATAGAACGTGTTCTATGACTGTCGGAATAAGCAAGAAGTTATGTATGTCAGAAGTGAAGTGCGTGTTTTGTTTCCGCAGAGTTTTATCCGCGCGTGCCTGGCGTACCGCAAGGAGGAGCGCATAGACGTGTTCGGGCTGGCGCGGCACGAGTACCTGCAGCCGCCGGTGCCGAAGCCGCGGGGGGCGGGCGCGGGCGCGGGGGGCGCGACGGCGGGTGGGGGCGCGGGCGGCGCGCTGGCGGCGGCGCCGGCGTCGTTCAGCGCCGCCAACATGTTCGCGGCGGGCTCGTCGTCCTAGCCGCGCCGCCGCCGCCCCCCGCGCCCCCCGCGCCCCCGCCACGCGGCGGCGCAGTGACGAGTGCGAGGCGGCCGCGCCGTGAGTGTGCGTACTGTCAGTCTGTACTGTCGTGCCGTGCCCGCGCCGCCGTGCGACCGGGACCGGGTCCGGGACCGGGACCGTCCGCGAGTGCGTGTCGAGTGTCGCGAGTCGCCCGAGGACTTTTGATAGACTGTACTTTTTAGTTTTGAACTTTGTCGGTTAAT
Organism: Pammene fasciana; assembly: GCA_911728535.1. NCBI lineage: Eukaryota > Metazoa > Arthropoda > Insecta > Lepidoptera > Tortricidae > Pammene > Pammene fasciana. Next base: position 9,529,038 of record OU452278.1, on the reverse strand, counting down.
ATTCAGAGTTGTAAAATGACTAAAATATCATTTACGGTTTAAATTGTTTAAGAATTATGCTTACTGTTGACTGTATTTATTGAGCGGGTGATAAAATGTGATTCTCCATTTATGAATGGGTTTGTCCTTTTATCACTAGAGAAGAAGAAACCTTGGGACTATCCCTTGCATATTATATAAGTTATCCCTATTAAAAAAGTTAAAAATATTCGCAGGACTTTTTTTTTTTATTGTGATGATTTTTCCTATTGTGAATTGTTGTATAGCATCCGCGGCCAGTAAAAATGGCCCTTTGTTGATGTTCCAATCTGATTTTAACCGATGAACCAGGCAAGGAGCGCCAACACGAATATCGAAATTAGAAAATGAACTATCTACCTCTCTATCGCTCTTGCATATTCGAGCGACGAAGGCAAATAGAGGAACCAAGTGATTCGCAGTAAGGCCAAACCAACTAATACTAGTAAGAATGGCATACTACTGCATACTACACCTGGAAACAAAAAAGGGTTGTTTTGCAATAATCACTTACATTCACGACCAGACTAAAGGTCGAATAGTAAAGTAACGATATTTGAATACAGGAAAATGCTAAGGAAAGCATTTTTTTCACTTGGGTATTTCAAGATATTCAGATTTGTAGCCACCGTGTAGCCCTTACTTGTGCTGCCACCTATGGCCTACTAGGAGTATTTAAGACTGCAATGCCTTCGAACTTGATGCCATAACACCGTAACGGCATCTACCGAGTAACTACCTTATTACGGTTAATGTTGGGCTGTACGTCGCTAATGTTTACAATGTATTTTCCGGATTGGTTTACAGGTGACGTTGTAAGTAACTTTAGGTTTCTAAGAACAATAACGGTTTGCCTGACTGACAGCGACAGCCTCGAATGGGTTCAATGGTTCAATCCCAGCTGAGGGCTCCCCCACGCCGTCAGAAAAGAAAAGGTGTGAAAGAAGAACGAATTGTTGTTTGCCTCTGTTTCAGTTAATATTGACAAACATGGTTTTATTATTCTAATTGCTCCAACAGTAGTGGTACAAATTGTATTTTTTTTAAACACGAATGAAATAAGGACTTTAGGTAAGAGAGAAGTAGGTATACGAGGGGCGTTCAAATAGTTCTCGGTATCGGTATTAAAAATGGGCGATATATAAATTGTTATATTTTAATTAAAATATGCATACTTTTGTTACTTGCAAATACTTATTAACGTCATTCAATTGTTTTATTTTACAACTCTAATAATAATTTAACCTTTGCTGGTCAAATTGTAACCCTTCACTAAGTCGTCATTAGGTCGTGATTTTTATGTAGTTGTTTTTTAACATTAGAGAATGAGAATTAGTACTCAAAAGTTAGGGCTGAATAACAGGGGAAGCGGTTATGAGTTTCTAACTTTGGTCGAAGAGTAGCACCCTTGCCAAAAATCACTATTACAAAAAAAATAGGTATTACATGAAAATCAATCTTGTTATGTTACCAGAATGGTTCATTTCATTATGGCTATGATCTTAATGAGTTTGGGTTGTCATCCGACGAAATAGATAATCAGTAAGCAATTAAGGCATAAATATTGAACGTCGCAGCAAATCGGTATTCTGTTCTGTTAGCAGTGTTAGCACTAGTTCTCCGAGCTCTCTAAGCAACGTCTCGCGCGTAAAGCTAGTTTACTTTATAAATTATTACGACAGACCCACGATTCGAGATTAATAAACTGCCTAGGTAAAATATCCATGATATCACTAGGTATGATATCACTGATGTCGAATCAATCCTGTACTGCAACTATGGTCCACAATTTTAAAACGTAATAATGAAGCATATCAATCCCAAATCTTTTTGCTTTCATTTTAAGATTAAAGATTTTTTTTCACCATTAAACACATAAAAATGCGCTTTATTTAAATTAAAATCGCACTTAAACTAAACGAAGATATTCGAGTATGTTTTGGATCATAGGTACTCGTAGTTTGGAGCTTTTGGGCTTAGTTAGCGTTCGAATTTAGTACTAAATATACCACTAATAGCCTGCACGAATGTGACAGCTATTACTAAGTGAAAACACTAAAAACTAGGTCTTGCTAACCATCTTTTATTTGCTTGCAGCAGCTCTCTAATTGGTCTTCCTGAGACTGCGGATCCGTTGCCGAGATCCCGCGCACTGGCGGCGCGGTACTGCACGCTGGCATGTCTATTCCAGCTAAGTACGAGTATAATATATAAGTATTATTTGATTTTCATAACGTACCTATATTTTTGTATTAAACATGAAGCAGCTGCTGGTAAGATAACGAACTACTTACCACAATATGACTAATACTAACTGTTATTTTATTAAGTAAAGTCATAATAATGTGAAGCAGGCGTAAATACATATCTTACTTTATCTTTACAGTTCTTAGTACTTCGAAGTTCATTTCACCGTTGACCCTCGCCTTCGCTGCTACATAAACAGAGTTCACCTCATTTTTCACAGTGGAATCCTTTCATACGTCCCTTAAAGGATGCTCAAAGAGCTAGAATAGGGCTCCTGGCAGCGTTTTTATCCGCTCAATAGTTTTCCGAGCCGACGGCACCTGCTGAAACTTTTGCTCGATCGTTAGCGCAGGATTGTTTTCACGTATATAGGTAACGGGAAAATTCCAACGTTTTCAACTTTTATAGGTAACTGGAGAATCGGTCCACGGTATCTACTATGTAATATCGTGTTCCAGCAGTTTTATTTGTTGTTCGATGCGAGCGCGACTGTGTTTTTTTTGTTTTAATTAACATGCTATGCAAACTTTTATGCATAGTTACTTATCTATACTACAATATTAACATTGGAACTTAACTTTTTTCATTGTTTATGTTCTAGCTATACAGAGTACTTACTTATCAAACTTAGGAATGAAACTAAATAAACTTAAATGTAAAAGCAAAATAAACTTACATATAAACGTTCCCCACAGGTCTCTTCAGCAGCGTTGCCTCTTTGGTTGGATGGTCAGGCTTATCCTTTGGCCAAAGAAGCTGAAAGCCCTCTGCCATCTGTATCAACGAGGCGCCTGGAGGTCTCTTCGTATAGAAATTTCGCACTGGGCCTGGGGGACCAAATGGGTTGCGTGGGCGCAAATGGGCGCAAATTATGTAGCCCGAGAATGGAACTGCGTACGATACCGTTCGGCTCAAGGGCCGGCACGCTAACGGAAGCAAGCGCCCTTCGGATAACATCATTCAAGGAGGCGTGGCGGGAGATGCGGCTGCGCTGCTCTGGCAGGACAAGCCGTGGTGACCTAGCTCGTCTTCCCTATCAAATATTAGGGTAGACCGAGGCGAATCGGGTCACCAACACTGGCGTAGCTGCCAAAGGGCTAGGCGGGGCACTGCCCCGGGGCATTCTTCAAGTTTGGGGGACCCCCTGAACCTGAATATAAAGATAAGTGTGTGGGTGTGTGTATATTAGTTTAGGGGTCACAGTCTTTTTTTGCGTCAGGGCCCTTGGTCACCTAGCTACGCCACTGGTCACAAAGCTCTCGTTTGCCGAATACATATAAGATCGCGTCACCGCGGCATGCGGGAAAGTGAAACCCATCATGGGACATTGGCTGTCCGTGGCTACCCGCGGTCCTATGAATTTGACAAAAATGACTCTTGATCTTGGTCCGTTTCGCCCTGCGACCCGAAACGCCTCGGTCGGCCTCTATCGGCCTCGGTCGGCCACCACAGAAACTACCACCGGTTCTAACCCTACACCTCTGACCCAAGAAGTATTACTCATTACCGGCAAGAAAGGAGGGACTTATTTTTTCAAAACAGTAATACTAAAATTAAGTACTAAAGTGATACTAACCCCCTTTATTCATAAATGTCTCTCAGAGCTCAATTACATAGTTAATTTATATTTTGACGTTTTCTTACTAACACAACTGTCAAAGTAGCAGATAAGGGCAAAACATAAATTAACTAATTGAGCTCTGAGAGACATTTATGAGTAAGGGGGTAAGTAGGTACGATGCTAGCGCATGACTAGGTATGCAAATGGTTTTAATCCATTACACAGGTAAGCTTCTAGCATGGAATACGCATTTGTTTCCATAGTTTGCAGGTGCGGAAAGGAGTGTCTTTGTTCCGCATGAATGGCCCTCGTGGGGTATATATAGTAGGTATATACACCCTCGCGGATCGCGCTGCATTGCATTTGTGCAGCGGCCGCGAAGTGCAGCTTTATTGTAGGTACCTTTGTGTGGTACTTCGTTTCACGCTCTACATACTTGAAAATACGAATTCGACGGCATTTTCTGTTTTCATTGCTTTAGCAGTATTATTCTCTAGCAGCCAGCAGGTTTGATGGAATACCAATTTGATGCTTTGAAAAATACTAAGTAGTTTCTTGTTGTTTGAAAAAAGCGACATATTGGTTGGTATGCAGCGACTGCAGCGCCATAAACCCTGACTGATAATTTGAAGAAAAACTCTGACCCTTGAATTATTTGAAAAATATTGCAGAATTAAATATAAATGTTATAATATAACATACCTACTACATTACGTCAGATGATTAACCATAACTCATTTATTGCAAAAAAAATACTAAATGAAAATCAATCTTGTTTTGTTACTAGTACTAGATGGTACTAGTAACAAAACAAGATTGATTTTCTTTTAGTACGGCACGGTACATTCACCCAGCGATTAATAAGGTGAAGAAAAAAAATACAAAAAGATTCCTTCGAGCCGGATTTGAACCAGCGACCTATGGATGACAGTTGATTTCCTCTACAGTCCACCGCTCTACCAACTGAGCTATCGAAGGCTTGGGTCTCAGGCCGAAATTATGCATTAGCTGCTCTAGCCAAAACGTCATTAAAATTGTACCAAGAATATTTTTTATATTTATAAAATAAAAACACTATTATTTAACTTAGCTTTATATGCTTCAAATTTTGTAGCTTTTTCGACCACTTGTCGGTGCCTGATTGAGCTTCCGCAATTTTATATGACAATATTGATCTCTCTATCTATGTAAATAGGTACTTACTATACTATATCTCGTTTTTTTTCATATTATTCATATTAGAAAAATAAAGGTCGACTTCGTTAATGTATTTTTTCAGCCATATCAGGGAAAGATTATAAATATGACTACTTTTTTTCCATTTATTAGTCATAGGTTTAAGGCGATAAGATGCAAATACCGAATTTTAAAATCGTTTTCCCAAAAATCGCACTAAGACAATCGCTCGATTTTTCTAATCTAAAAAAAAAGTATAGGCACAGTCGTCATCGTCACTCGTCAGCAATAAAAGTTTATAATTACAAAAAAAATTGGGATTTAGGTATTCATATTTTATTTAATAATCTACCTATACTTTACATGTAACACCTGTACCTACAATTATGAGTATATTGTTTTGTACTACATTTTCACCAAACAGCATAAGCGTTTCAGATAAACATCCGCCCGAAAATAAACAGCTGATAAACAAACACCTAGTACACTTACCTTAAAACACTTGAAGCAGGTAATTCCTCGATACTAGTTTAAAAATAACAAGACTACAGGAGAGCTTCTTAGAGGTGAGAGTGGCAGTCGAGGCGATGGACCGCGAAATGAAAAGGGGTGCCTGACAGGCACGTACGAACAGGGAACACAGGGAAAGAACATTTCGCTCTTGGTGTGCAAAACGACGTAAGAAGAAATGTGAGCTGGAATGTTGACCACGACAGACATCGATTCACGATATTAAGGGGATGACAACAGTTAAATTCCATCCCTGTCTTTTTCAGTGCGAGTGTTACGATTACTATGGGATTGGCAATGGCCAATTTCACAAAATTATGATTTAAAAAAACTACGCATTCATGGGGATATATAAAATAATGGAGTTTTTAGTATTAGTGTGGTGGAATTTTGTGTTTAATTAAATAATTACAGACGTATAAGTCAAGGAACGAAAGCCATACAACTGTTTAAAGGTAATTTTAAGATGTAACTTTGGACTTATTTTCTATCGGGCCGGTTTTGTCCAATCATGTATCAGAATTAATAAAGTTTGTCTAAATATAATGAATATTAACATATATTTTTTACTTTCCCAAAACAAGAAATTATAGCTAAAAAGTGTTTAAATCAATTTGAAGGTTAATTAATTAATATAACGATAGCAAAGTCCGACTTTAAATCCGTATAGCCCGCAGGTTAGTATCAAAAGTTTGTCATCATCATCATCATCATCAGTCATCAATGCCATCACCGCGAGGACACAGCGCGGCCTATACGTACTGCCAAGAAATTCAACGATGTTGTATACATTGTGAATTTGTTCCCAACCTGCTTTGCCGTTCTTCATGGGGACTACAATTCTCATGAACGAGAGGGCTAATAGTCCTCAGCAATTCTAGTTCATGTGAGTAGGCCCGATGTACTTACGTCGAAGCAGTGAGACGTAAATATTCAGACTCAACTTTATATTTATTAATACGTAGTAATCCAGTGCCCGCGTGTCGGTTAAGCCGTTCATTTCTGGCTGTCGCTTGAGGAATTGCCCCGCAGAGACCTCCGTCAGTGTAACAGCTACAGTTTGCCGTAGAGCAAATACGACTGACCTAATTCCGATGGACATTGCTGACACAGTGATAGGGAATTGGTGCAAGCTTGGGATTAACGCTAATGTTATTGGTTCTTTGTTTTATAGATAAGTGTGTGAGTATGAGTATATTTACACTGCCGTAGGACGTATGAGTACCTAATAAAGTATTATTTGGTTATAAGATGGACGTATTTAATTTACCTACTTACTACGCAGAGATGCTGGCTGGCTAAATTCCTCCCTAGAAAATTTCAAGTGGTAAGTAGGCATTCTATCTTAACAGCTCGCGGACAGATACTTGGACAGGGACGGATAGCACCCTTCAGGTTCGAAACATGGCTGTAAGTACTAAGTACATCAAGTGTGTTGTAATCTATATGTACGTAGGTACCTAAGTCTTGTTAGGTCCGTAACGTAAATAGGTAGTTGTGTTAAATTAAAGTAGAGAATTGAACATTATTAAATAACTAATAGCGAACGGTAAATACCTATAAAAACTAAAACTATACGGCATATCCTCGTGTGGGCCAGGAATCAGGATAGCATCCATTTGGGACCTGATGTGGGAACGATACAACATGTGGTGTATATTAAGTAAATGTTGTGTGAGATATCTCCCGCAGGCGATGCATTGCAAATGCAAGTCAGGCCCGCATTTGCATATCTAGCAAACAATACCTAATTTCAAATGAATCTTGTGTCAATGCTGCAAAGATTTACTAATCTAACAGATTACAGTAGATCCGCGTAAAATATAGAGATAATATTAAATATTAACTAAGTAGGTATAAGATGCAAGTCGCTTCCGACCGATACTTTTGGAGGTCCAAAGGGGAGGCCTATGTTCAGCAGTGGACGTCTTATGGCTGAGATGATGATGATGAAGTATAGGTAAGCGTACTATTCATTAAATGAAAAGTACGCTTACCTATACATGAAATTGAAAGAAAATTTGGTTTCCCACAAGCGGAACTCAGTTCCACGACGTTCAAATAAAGACATCAATTTTCTAGATAAATTGATGGCTAAATTGAATTGATTTGTTTGGTAAAACGGATTGAAAGCGTGGGCTTAATGGAAGGAAATCGCCCAAAGTGAGTGAGAAATGAGTTTCGGAAGCGAAGATGATGATTAAATCCTGTCAAGAGCTGGCAAGCAATCAATCGAGTGCCAGATATCAGACAATAAACAGCGGGATTACTGTAAATAACTTCAAGGAAAACTAATCATGATCGGAAATAATAAATTTAAGTATATTTCATCTTAAATCTGGACTATAATTAGGTAGGGTTGACCTGGGTATGAAGACACACCCTACTATTCAATATACTCTGTGACTAGAATACCTTTAGTCTAGTCAAACTAGATCAAATTTCACTAAAGTCAGGAACTAATTCTAAAGACTAATAAAATCACTTCGGATTGTTTTGTATGGGCTAAAAATCGAACTTTATACAACCCCTACTAAATTCACCCCCCCGGAAAGGGGTGAAATCGGTTGAAAACAATGTAATGGTTATAACTACGAAGAGAAAAGTGGTGTACTCGGCGTAATTTGGCGTACGTATTAAAACACGTATATCTAAATTTGCACGTGTTACTTATATTAATTTAAGCTACGGAACAGGTAAAAAAAAAACAACATAACAAAAAATATTATTTTGGCCATTGCGGGTCTGGAGAAAGTATTGTACTCGGTGCAAATTGAGTAAATAATTAGAAAAAAATACTAAATCCAATATCAAATTCGCACCAGGGTGCGACACCCGGAAAGTAGTTTTTCATGTTTTTACTGTCGTTGTACTAAAAGGGAAATTTTAATACTTTTGGAATTTGACGCAATCATATTCATTTGATTTCGTTTACATTCGCACGCAATAAAAAATTGACATTTTTAAACGGAACATGCAGTTCTGTAATCAAGTACCAAAAACGTAGAGCAATAACAATAAATACACAGAAGCGACAACGGCGTGATTAATGGCAAGAGAAGGAAAGCGCGTAGACGTACTGACGAAGCACGGCTCTTGAGGCAAGAGTAGTGACATGTACTGCAAAAATAGTAGGGTTTCTGAGTATGCAGAAAGACATTCAACAAATTAAATACAGGTACGCCCAAAGTTTGTTAAATTCGTAAAAACGTTTTTCACCAGACTTACGAAGCAGTTCAATGAGGTTGGTGAAGTCCTAATCTGCACGCTCTATCATTCTGAGAGAAGGCCTCTGACTAGCAGTGGGGCGTATATATGCTGCTGATGTTGATGAGGTTTTTATTATGAGAGACTTTAAATATTAAAACGACACCTATTTTTTATCAATAAGTTATATAAATGAAAAAAAAAAACAATAATTTATCTTAATATTAAAACAACACCTATTTTTAACCGACTTCAAATAAGGAGGAGGTTCTCAATTGGACTGAATTTTTTTTAATATTTTTTTGTATGTATGTTACTCGATATCTCCGTGAATCGTGAACCGATTTTCAAAATCATTTTTTTAATCGAACGGGTATAACCCCTAGATGGTCCCATTGTCACCAAGTCGGGATCTTATGATGGGATCCTGGAGAAATCGAGGGAACTCTTCAACTATTATAGGCACGCCTATAGTGATTTCACTATTTTTTACAGCAACTCGGCCACTTCCTCTTGAAATAGCGGATCCTAAGTGAAGTCGGTTCTTTTTTTGTTTAAAATTATATTTTTTCTCAATAAGAATTATAATTGAAACAAAATAACAATAATATCTCTCCAGTATTTCAAATAGGTATTTAGCAAAATTTGACGTAATTTTAAATTTTAAAATAAATAATTAATAAATCAACTTAAGCGCTAAACCTTAACCCACATATTCATAAACTTACTTCAAACCTCATTTAACTAAATCATCTTTTGACCTTATCTGTCAATTTGACAGTAAAAGATAAAAGATATTTATTCTTCAATTTAGGCACATTACAATGCACTTATGAACGTCAGACAGAAAAAGAAACTACCACCGGTTCTAACTCTACACCTCTGACCCGAGAAGTATTACTTATTACCGGCAAGAAACTCGGCGTGACTTATTTTTTCAAAACAGTAATACAAATACATTAAAGATACTATATACAATAATGCGTAGTTCTTCAAAAAGGCATATCAAAACAGCTTGAAAGACAGACATGTGCCTGCCTATTGTGTAATTAAAATGAAAAATAAAATAAAATCCAAATCTGACTGCTTCGCAAAACGTTTGATATGCCTTCTTACCTGAACTGTGTCCTCTAAATGCTAGATGATTTTATAGTTTCTGGTTTGGGCCATGCATATATGTCTGTCTTATAGTCCTCGACCCTGTAATAACCCTTTGACATTAAAGTTTTTTTTTAAGTATTTCCTAAGAGCGGGAAATGATAGATTCAAAACATCGACGGGTAACTTGTTATAAATATGAATACCCTGACCAAAAAATGACTTATATGCTTTGCGGATACGACATCTTCTGACAGCAAGCTTGTTTTTATTTATAGTGTTATAGCTGTGTTTGTGTTTGTTAGAAACTAACAAAACATAATTTAACTAAATAAGGATTGGAACACGTTTATGAATAAGCGGGTAAGAGTCCGGTAACGATTTGAAATCAAAAATTGCTAATAATGACAATGCACATGGATCGCATTTGGTAAGATAGTTTGAAGTCTTGTTATTGCAATAAAAGTACTTTAGGTCTATATACATTTATTAATATTTCATAAACGAAAACTCAATTCTTACAGAGCTTATTTAGTGAGGACGTTAATTCGTGCAATTTTCGAGAACATCGAGATAATATATTAAAGAGGCCTAGACTCGAACAAGATTTTCCTAAAAGTAAAACATTGTGACCGGCCAGTGCGAATTATTTAACATCGTTAAGGTATTACAGATTAAAAGAAAGATATGATAAAATTTTACCTTACGTTCAACTGACATTACAAAATCACATGGCAAATAAGAGCAATGGAGTCGCTCTAGGATCAATTACTTTATTATTTGTAATTTTTTGATTGATTTTGTAATAAATATTGATAACTTCATAATTATATCTATTTCGTTTATTAGTTGGTTTTAATCGATTTTTATAGTGTGTATTTTATTAAATTGCCTTCATATGGTAGGTAGTTAAAAAATATTATGAAATTATTAACTATACAGGATGGATTTTCTTTTTGGGTCAGTGAGGGCAGCTACCAGATCCCGTGCTGCTACGCGAAAATGGTCTTTAAAGACCTTCCCTCGATTTCAAATTGACGAAGATTCGCGTTTACAGATTTTAGAAAAAACATACAGGGTGCGAGAAAAAGGTAATTTTTGACACACTCTTTTTTTGATGCCATTTGATCCCATTCCTATCCAGGATCAAAAGCTTGTATAAGACCAAAAATAAATTCCAGCTAGAAAAGTCACAAATCGAGAAAAGCTTTCCCCATACATTTTGCATGAAAAAGAAAACTTTTTATTTTTCACATGCTATTTTTTTATGCCAATCGATCCCATTCCTGTTCAGTATTAATAGTTTCTATGGGGCCAACTTACTACTTAAGCCACAAATTGAAGAACAATTTTACACATATTTACTGCTTTGAAACCCTAATTTTTGATATTTTGAATGCTTTTACTGTAATGGCTGATTGACGTGATAGAAAAATGAAAATAAATTCTCCATAGTAAATGTATGAAAAAAAAAACATCTTCAATTTGTGGCTTTTTAGTACATTACCGCTAGTTGGCCCCTACGAAACTATTAATACTGGATAGGAATGAAATCGATTGGCATAAAAAAAACAGCACGTTAAACATAAAAGTTTTCATTTTCATACAAAGCTGGTTAAGCCCCCTAGCCGCGAGTACGAGTGGTGACTACCCATTGAGGCATTGGCAGTCGGGTAATTTGCAGAAAAAATGTACCTTTACTTTTTTATTTTATTTCATATATATTTTGAGTCTGTCGCATGCAGAATCATGAGCTCTATCGAGTCTGGTAGAATAAAAAAAATGGCCCAACTGTCCCAAAATTAACATCCAAAAAATTCGTTACGTTCATAAAAAAATGTAACGAAACTGATAATTTGTCAGTTTCGTTACACTTTTTTTATGAACGTAACGAATTATTTTGTATGTAAATTTTGGGACAGTTGGGACTAAGTAAAGGTACATTTTTTCTGCAAATTACCCAGTCAGCCTTGATATAGCTAAGGCTTTAGATCGAGTCTGGCATCAGGGTCTTCTGTCGAAGTTCCCAGCTTACGGACTGCTTGAGGGATTGTGCAGATGGGTTGCCAGCTTTTTGTCCGGCAGAAGCATACGAGCCGTACTAGCTAAAATCTAATAATAAAATTATCATGAATAAGAAAGTGGTGGACCCTTGGAGGGGTTATGTAAATTTGATTTTGAAACGAAGAATACAGTTATCTTTCTCTTTAATTTTATTACCATATTTTTTAGTAATTTGTGTATATTTTTTAGTAAGTTTTAATTATTTTCTGACTTTCGTAATTAAATAAAACAACAATTACTCCACTAGGCTTATGCCTCAATGCTGTCAGTTCGGTTTATATTTACGAAACTTTTACTTCCTAACGCCAATTGTGCCCTAGTCTCACTTACACTGTTAATATTTTAACGAAACGTTTGTTAGTCCTGTGTGAATAGCGTCCCCGGAACGATCGGGCTTTGCTCGGCTCTCTTCGGCTCGTTTTACTGTGCCACATTTGGCGTGCTGATCTGATTGGGTATCTCTAACTTATATGAGATCTATGCTGGTTGCCCGTTAAAAGTGTCGAACGAACGGTCTCAACGTACGGCGGGAGTAAAACAATTGCTGCGCGCTGCGCTATCTCCCCGCCCCGCGCGCCCCGCGCCGCGTGCTACCACCCACCGTTGCTTGCAGTTCGTTGCAATAAATTATATTTACTTTTTGACAAACTTCCGGTAAAAAAATCCTATTTTTTATTTAGTGCAAATGTAGTGTCTTTAGATAAGTACTGTTCTTAAAATTTTCACGTGTCTCTTAATTTCCCTTTCCAATTTAAAATAACAAAATAATCAAAAATACATGTTCCATAATTTGCCCAGGCGTGCAAATTTAACTGAATGTTTATAATGCTTTAAAAAGCTTAACTTGAAGTCGCACCAACCGACTGACTTATCCTCGAGCCGCAATCGAAAAAAATGTTTTTTAAAGGGTGTCATACATCGCACATCTTTTTAATTAAGATTCACTATGCACCAAGCTGTTCTCTATACACTACTAAGCTTGAACCCAATAGCTTTTAACTTACTCCAAAATTACAGCACTTTATAGTTTACACCTAAAATTTAACAGTCTTCCGTATATAACAGAAACGGTGCAACTCGGGGGAAACAATCTAGTTGCGCCCTCTAACGAATCCAAAAAGAACCACGACTACACGACTTACTTCCATACTTTTTTTTAATTAGACCATACTACTTCGTCAATAACTTAAGTTAATGTACTATATAGGTAAGCATACAACCTAATAGGTAGGTTGGTATAATACCTGCTAGACCTACAAATACTACTTACAATGAATTAGTCGGTTGTCATCGGTTTTCAATAAAATGCCTCATTTCAACAAATAACTCGATGGCAGGGATATGGCATGTTAATCACTGTGGAATAATTTATTGTAGCGATTGAATTAGGCCCAGCGAGCGACGTTTTAATTTAAATTATATTGTACGTTTTAATTAAGTACTCGGCTCAAATGGAAGTTATTAAATATTCGAAAATTGGAAATGGAACTTGTTGGAACAATTGTACTTTCCCAGTTATATGATATATTTGCTTTAAGCTGCGGAAAGTATCATTTGATATTTAACAGTCGCTTTTCGGTGAAGGAAAACATCGTAAGGAAACCGGACCTAATCCCAAAAAGGCCTAGTTTCCCCTCTGGGTTGGAAGGTCTGATGGCAGTCGCTTTCGTAAAAACTAGTGTCTATGCCAATTCATGGGATTAGGTTGTCAAGCGGACCCCAAGCCGGGATAAACGCTTGGAAGAAGAAGAAGAAGCTGCGGAAAGTAGTTTAAGACAATATTAAGTTGCACGGTTTATAAATAATCGTACGATTCTACGGTTTTTTAAATGGTTGATGTATGTACCTAACAGAAGTAAGTAACTCTAGGATTTATAAGGTACTTAGGTAGGTAAGCCCTGTGCTGTGTAGGGTAGGGCAGGCAGGACGGTCCCCAACAAAACGGTGCTCATATAAGCGTCGTTTGGAAACGGTGAATGCAATTTGCCTAGGACACAATGGTAAATGCAGGTGATTGTCCAAAACAGTCATCTTTAAAATAATTTTCTTACTCCGCCGCAAAATAATCGTTTTGAGTGTTCCTGTCTACGAGGAAACTGGCTTTTTGTGTTTTAATCAATCAGCGCTGACCCGAATTCTCGAAGTGAATTTGAAGGTTCAAATCGACTAAAGATCAGATTGGGTTCACTTATATTTTACGACGGACTGGCAATTAACTTAATTTACCTTTTACTATGAAAGCTAGATGGTGCTATAAAATACTTTGGTTCTTCTTTTTACTTTTTGTAATATTTAATATAAGTGAAATGTTATACGTTTGCAGTAAATAATGTATCGACTTAGCTGTATCCAAAAAATATAAAGTTAGCTTTAGGAGGAAAGTTCTACCCGCAAGTTCTAATTTAGAGTAGAGACTAGAGATACTCTCCAACATTTCCAATAACTTCATATCTTATTACTATGACATCTCGTTTCCACAGAATTACGCTTTGAAATTCAAAATGGATAGAAATTAAATATTCATACCCATTAATGACTCTCGAAGGTTTGTTCAGTTTCAGTATTGTTAACTCGTTAGGTACCTACATACTCCGTAACGGGGCGGGGGCTGGTAAACTGCGGTTCGGGACGCGACCCGCATCCCGCATCTGACTACTTATTCCTACAATTGCGACGCTTTTATTAGTTTCCAGAAAAAATAACGTGAAAAATGATAAAAAATCGTGGTTTTTTAATTTTGTATTATGTACGAGGAGCTTATTCATGAGACATTCGCATTGACTGATCGACGAAGACGTCCGACGAGTGATCCGTTTAATATGTCTCACGAAAGTTTTATATCATCATCATCATCATTATCACTCATCCCAAGTTATATGTCAGGGGTCTCCAAACTTTTAGCCACGGCCCGAATTGTACGGAATTTAGGTGCTGCCCAGTTGGCAGGTTCAAGGGCTGTAGTTTAGAGACTCCTGACCTATACCAACATCAATAATAAGGGTTTATTTAGGTATCAGTATGTACCAACACCAATTCTAAATAATATAATGAACGATCAAAAACTTTACTGTCCAATAAAATCCAGTCACAAATTAGTGTGCATATATTTAGAAAAGGCGGTCGGCAGAGCGAGTAGTCCCGTGGAGGCAGTGGAGGGGGATAATTTGCGAGGCTTTGATGTGCCCCAGCGGCCTTGGGGGCACCCGAGCGTGCCCCACTGAGCACCTGCTCGGCAGCCAAGAACTTGACCTTTATATGCCTTGCAAATGCTCGCCGTTAGGCCGTGGAGCGTCGTCGACCTAAAATCTACGTAAAGCGCTCGCTTTGTTTGCTTGCCACTATTTGCCCTGCAGTTCTTTCAGTAAAGTAGATGAGAATAAAAGTAGCCTATTGTATTCGTTGAATAATTCATAACAATTTTCATTAAAACCTTTTCACTTATTTCGATATGAAATTGAGATTCACTTTCACTATAAGTAAATATAATATTTGGTCGACGCTGACTGAATACAGATAGTTGGCAAAGGTCGCTACACTTTCGGATTCTAAAATGGATTTTAATGGGAGATTGATTTTGCCTCATCCGATTTTTTTTATTACGGGCACCTACTCACGTAAAAACAACCTGAATGATGGTGAGTAAGTTGGGTAACACGTTATAATATAAATTTTAATTTATTTGGTACAATCTCGTTTAACCACTTAAGTATTGTATTGTATCGACTGGAGACCACTTTGTAGAGACTTGTTGGAAGACTTTAGGGTTCCTAACCAATAGAAAATGTGTAGATGGTTAAATGTAAATAAAGTAATAGTTAAACTTTTTCTATAACTTCTATAAGATTAACCTGGAAACAGTTGTCAATACGCCTAATTATATCAATTTATGGCAAGTAGTTATCTAAGTGCGCGATCTAGCCTCGTGCCGTAATAGCACATAAATCTGGATCGGGCCGAGCGGCCGCCAAAATTGACTGATCGCGTGCAATACTACCTGCCCCCTGACCTTTCCTCACCATGCTATACATCCACAATGTCAATGCTATCCTTATCAGATTCGCTTTAGGCGCAGCTCGACGAAATTTCACTCTATCGCGAAACCACAACGTCTAAAAGGCCCGCTGGTTCTATAGCCTGTTGTGTCATTTTTTCCTAGTCACCTTTCAGTTTATTAGTCTGTCCTTAACGCCATACTTGACCTTGGGGTTTTACCAGAATGATTGAAACGAAAGGCAAACTTCAATTAGATTTCTATCGGTGCAATTCTGGATGGTATTCACAAAGTCGTCTGATCGTGAATTTTAGCAAAGTAATGACAGATATTTGTCGCTGTTTTCCGAATAGACTGAATTTATTTAACCAAGAATTTGAATTTTCGCTAAATTTTAAAAGCAATGAATGATTAAGTAGAATAAAATTAAAACGTCTATTAAATACTCTACTGAGGGCAGCCATTAGTCAACAATTAACGTAGTTACTTTGGGTTTTATTTAATTAGGCAGAAAACCTAAACCAGGGAGGTAAGTAGAGGGAACAAGTAGGCGTTCCCAAAAAAGATAAATTATAGACCTATTTATCTATAGGTAGTATCTATTTATTACGTACCTACATAATGCAGCGTGATCCGATGGATGGAATCAATGGAATTGGGACATGACTACAACTAGTCGTCCGCCTCGAACTGAGAACTTACGATTTACTTGCAAACGAGTTGACCAATATAACAAGACCCTAGAGGATTTTTTTTCTCCTTCTAGCTCTATAACCACTTGATCGATCCTGCTCATATACGAACTTACAAATTTTATGTATCTCTGCTACAGCCCCAAGAAATTTCATAAAGATCAGAAAAACGTTACTAAAGTTATCGTCAGACAAACTATCGAAATCAAAAAGCCATCCAAATGCAGAGACGTCCCAGTAGCCAGGTGACAGTTCGGTCTGGAGTTGTTTGTAAGAACTCACTTCGCTTACTTACGCTCCGCGAGTTCGATAATTAGTTTCACATCTCTTCTGTGAGTATACTTAAAGATAATAGAGGAAGAGTAGCTCATTGGCAACAGTAGCAAAATTCAGCTTATATAGAGCAATGCACGGTAAAAAGTTATATATTTTGCCAAACCTGCAGGCTTATGATGGCAGTAGTTGTCCGCCGATAACTTGATAAAAAGCTGACAACTTGACACATTCACACAGCAAAACATGACAATGTCTCAAGTTAACAGCTTTTTATCAAGTTATCGGCGGACAACTACTGCCATCATAAGCCTGCTGGAGGATTTTGCCTAGCACTTTCAATTCTCTCTCAATTTCTCAAAGGTTAACTGAAAGAAATCCCTTAACGGGATAAGTTCGCCTTTGTACGTATTGGCTGTGTTATATATTTCTCGTTGTGTTTTCTTGTACAATAAAGTGTTTTACTAGTTACTACTACTATTTTGTACAGTAAGCAAAAACATGGCCTTCTTTTTTGACGAAATCCACTTCATCGAGTAGCAAGGGTACACATTTACACATACATACACACGTAGCACATTTGATGGAGCTCATCGAGAAGCGCCAAAAAATGTGCCAACTTTTAAACCTGTGTATGACCCTTATTACCTATGCACACTAGTTGGTGTAAGGTCAACTCGGCGAAGACAGTCAGTCGGCGAAGATCGGATAGGAAGCAATTACAGCAAATTTTGCGACGCTTTTTTTTACGAAATGGTAAAATTGTTGTAGAACTGTTCTACAGGCTTATGATGGCAGTAGTTGTCCGCCGATAACTTGATAAAAAGCCGACAACTTGACACATTCACACAGCAAAACATGACAATGTGTCAAGTTGTCAGCTTTTTATCAAGTTATCGGCAGACAACTACTGCCATCATAAGCCTGCTAGAACAGTTTTACTATTTTGTAAAAAAAAGCTATGCAGAATTGCTTCGATCTTCGTCGACTGACGGCTTTTGTCGAGTTGACCTTACCTATGTGTTCAAACCTACTTACTACTATCCCCGTAAGCCTTAAGAAGATTCTCAAATCCGTAAAATAGATTTTTTCAATAAAGTGGCCAGCAATTCGTCTATGTCAGCGCTCCGCAAGGTCTATCTCCGGCAATAAAACACGGGCAAAGAACGCGATGCCCACTAGTGCTAGCGGTACACGCCGAAATTCAGTATAATGCTGCAAATGGTGTTAAAAGCATAAAAATCGGACCGATTGATCTTTAGGCCAAATGAATCGATTCGGCCCGTAGCAGTAAAAAAAAAAAAAAACAGAGTGCAGTTATGACGTCATCTTTTTTTTGTATGGAAAAAAAAAATTTTTTGTTCTGAAACCTATCGTGTGTGGTATCAAATGAAAGGGCTTTCTGAGCTAATTCCAAAAATATGTCACATCATTACATTTCAGTCACATGTTTGAAATAAACATAAAAAACATTTTCAAAACATACCAAGTTTGGGCTCCTCGAGATACGACACCAAGCAATATTTTTTTGTAAAATATATCTCAAATGATACCTAATATCCTCATATCTAACCCCAAGAATGCAATTTTGAAAATAATTACATTTAGTATTTTTTTCTGATTTTTAATGTTTACAAAGTGCGTCGTATTACTCAATACGAGTACGAGTACCGTAATATCCTCCAACTTTGCCCCCAGGCGAAACTTTGCCCAACATTTTGAACAAATTCATTAATTTACGTAATTTTATAGTATGTATGTATGTATGTACTTTATTGCACATAAACAAGTTTAACAATATTACAACAGTAAAATAAAAAATAAAAAAGATATGCACAAAGGCGAGCTTATCCCTAAAAGGGATCTCTTCCAGCCAACCCATAGTATAGTATTCTGGTGCGGGCAAGTGTTGATGTGAATCTCACAAAATGGGAAAGCATGGTGAGTAAAACCCATACTTATACCTGTATATAATAAGGCAATGGGGAAAGCCAGTGAAACCTTATTGTAGAGGGTGCTCTTTTAGATTCCATACAATGAGGAAAAGAAACAAAAGATGAATGGTCCTTAACAATGTACGGGAACTATGTACAGTTAAAAGGCTTTTCTTATGCAATTGTTTCCCTATACCTTTTTGCTTCAGCATTTTCATTTTAGAGTATTGTGACAGTTGCCATTACTCTAGATTGTTTATATCGTAATTCGATTTCAAAAGGATAATGAATGAAGAAGTCTTGATGTGGGCAATGTTACGTTGTAATGTAACAACTAGTGATGGCCAACTTTGCCCAAGACAAAAAAAAATCTTAGGGCTATCGGCTTTTTGTATTAACCACTCGGCACAAAAAAAGGTGATTATTGTTTTTGAAATATATATATGACGTTTGGAACTGTTTCTTTATTTTTTTAATGTAATTGTTAATGTGAAACCATAGTATTCAATATATACATAATTTTCTTTGGTCTGCCGATTTATTTGTAAACATTACTAAGATAGGTTCGTTATGATTTGTTTCTATTATAAATAATGAAATATAACTCATTTAATTATGTTTTGTTTAATATACATACTAATGCCTGAAAAATAAAAACATGACTAAATTAAAAAAATTAAGTCAAATGAGACAACCCTTGTACTTTGGAATGCTTGTATGCACCTTGTACCGTAAAGATCAAAAACGCGTACCTATCATTGCCCACCTAATTTGTACAAAAGTTCACGTACTTATCGCTGAACTATTTAAAGGGAATGATAAGATTACCCTAGAGATTTGCTGTAATTCTTGTTTCAATACTATAATCGCATTATTTAAGCGCAAATCGACTTGAGCAATGTTGGGTAAAACTCGATATTACTTTACCCACCCTCAAGTTCGCAAAAAATGGGATAAACTTAATTCGCTTTAAGTAAGAAAAATCCTGATATGTGCAACCCGGGTTCCTCGAGCTCACCTATCACGTTATATCAAAAGAACGTGTAAACAGAGTTTCATTACTCCGAGAATTATTAGATCCCACATTCGTAATAATGAAAAATTAAAAAAAAAATACTTAGTGAAATTATTTTCAAAATTGCTTTCTTGGGGTTTGAAATGAGGATATCAGGTATCATTTAAGGTATGTTTTACAAAAAAATATTCAACCGTATCGTATTTGTAGGAGCCCAAACTTGGTATGTTTTGAAAATTATTTTTATTTTCATTTGAAACAAGTGACATAAATATAATGATATGATATATTTTTAGAATAGGCTCAAAAAGCCCTTTCATTTGATACCACACACGATAGGTTTCAGAACAAAATTTATTTTTTTTCCATACAAAAAAAAGATGACGTCATAACTGCACTCTGTTTTTTTTTTTTTTTTACTGCTTCGGGCCAAATCGATTAATTTGGCCTAAAGATCAATCGTTCCAATTTTCATGCTTTTAACACCGTTTGCAGCATGTTTAAGGCGTACCGCTAGTGCTACACCTCGCCTCGTGCTCACAGTGTCACGGACGACGGCAAAATTGGGGAAGGAAATATCGAGGTGCTTCAAGTTCATGCATAGTTGAGTAGGTACAAAGTATCTCACTCAAAATCTGTGACAATAAATATACGATAAAAAAAGTTTACCTAGTTATTACTTCCTAATTATTAATTATTATGCTCATGACAGCTACGTGCATGACTTGCTCATTAATGCGTTGCTAAATAAAACAAACATCACCACAATATAAAATTTCCTCTTTTATCTGTTTCAATAAATGTAGGTATGGTATGTTCATTTAGTGATTATTGGAGGGACTTGTAGGATAGGTAAAATTACTATAATCAAATGATTGATAAATAGTTTTCCTGACATTGATTTATTCAATAGAACGAAGAGTAATAAGGGGCCATCCCATCACAAGTATACATAGTTCCTTATCGATTAGTCTGCACGTGAAGGTAGGTGACAGATTGTCTTAAAGTAATATCTACTCAAGAGCAACGAAAAGCTGTGCCATTATACGTAAATTTCTTTATAAGGTGACCAATTTTCATTGATCCTGAGTATATATCTCACACAACTCTGTCACCTCGGTCATCCATCAGTCGGCCTGCACATCGATCTGATCTGGGTCTACATTCCCATCGCTTAGACGAGAGTTCAACTCGCATTATACAATATGTGTTTGGTCACGTATGTTGGAGCCGCTAACCAAGTCTAGTATGATAAATCAACTCCCATAAGTACCATTATTTTCCCTACCATTTTTAAACTGAACCCAGTTAAAGTTTTATGGCTCCACACTCTACCGCACTTTGGTAAAGTAACCATTATTTGTCAAAATATCCGTCGCACATGTGCAAAAGACGTGTCTTTCGGCAGCTTAAGAACTAGGACATAACATACATTTCAGTCAAACTTGTCGCAGAAAAGTTTCTGCAATTACCTACTCGAAAATTAAATGTATAAAGAAATCAAATCTCAAAAAAAATCCTCATTTGTATAATATGGTGGAAAGGTGTCGTCAGTTCTTGCAGATTTAAAAACCATCACGAAATCGTTAAAAATAAATTACCTTAAATTTTATGTATATGAATTATTTCCGACGAAATTATTTTGAATAATCGACCCGAGTTTAAGGGGCGAGTTTTTGACGTCGTGAGCAATAGTCCCACTAGATAAATTTATCTATGGGCATGGGCGCCATCTTGCTACTTTTGACGTACCTACGTGTAGGTGTAGAGATTTGCCTGAAAAGAATCCTCGCTTGTTTCTACGAGCAAGCAGTAGGATTAGGTTGACGCGGACCGAACGAATGGAAAACGC
This sequence comes from Pammene fasciana, assembly GCA_911728535.1. Taxonomy (NCBI): domain Eukaryota; kingdom Metazoa; phylum Arthropoda; class Insecta; order Lepidoptera; family Tortricidae; genus Pammene; species Pammene fasciana. Next base: position 9,507,400 of record OU452278.1, on the reverse strand, counting down.
ATTAATTGCGCTGGTTAATATTTGATTAGATTGTCCCTTCGGTTCTATTTCTGTGTTGGGACAGTATCCTTTAATGGAGTAACTGCTTGATTTACTTTGTTTGCCGTAACGAGCGAGGGGTAATCAAACAAAGTAATTCTTTGTTTATTTGTGACGCATTTGCTCGAATGAAATTGATAGGTTACGAGGTAAAGAATCACTTTGATTTTGCAGATAGTTCAGTTGGTACATGGTACATATTGAATGGATCACAATGAGATAATAACAAAGTCCCCAGCCAAAAAGATTTATTATAGACAAGGAAAAAATCTTTATAACGAAATTACAGATGCGACCGAAAATTTACTTGATACTCGTACTTTATTAATATTAATATAAGTGTCACACGATTATCACTTGGCTATCCACAGATCTCAGAATTGTCTTCTTAGCGGCGGTCAATACGAGTCATATACTGGCATGTAAGGCGGGACCCGTTCTACCCTTTTTTGGGTACGGAACCCTAAAAATATAAATATAGGAGTTTGGCTTTAGCGTACATACACTACAATCTTGTGATGCTGCTGCCACTAAATAAAGCCAAGCACTTGGGCTTGCAGCACTGTATTATCGTATAGCCGCATCTGGCGTCTTTTCTGTGGACATAGAAAAGTTAACGATTTCGGTACATTATAATTTATAACTACTAATGCCAATAAGAACTTAATGAAGAAGATTTGCACATTATGGTTTAACAAGAAATGTAGGCTTTAAAGTGCCTTAATTTTATAACGTTCACAGGAAAGACGTATAACATTAAGGTTAAGGTTAGTAGTTATAAATTATAATGTACCGAAATCGTTAACTTTACTATTGTCCACAGAAAAGTAGCCCGATGCCCTAAATCTGTTTGACCCAGCGCTACCCCTCTCCCCTGCTTCGAGGAACAAAGGAAACCTAGAAGTCTTATCATACTATACTTACTATACATACGAGTATATCATCTAGGAGACTTATCGAACTAGGTTCAGTGTCGTGGGCTCTTCTACTATAATAAAAAAACAAAAAAGTGTAGTAGTCTTTGTAGCGTACCTAATTAATATAAATGTCTTGAGTCGCCAGGACGCTCGCGTTCCCATACAAACGTAGTTTAGCTCTCATTTTAAAACGATATGCTTTAGAACCACGAAATTTGGCATGGGTATTCTAGTAGTACAGATCTATGTCGGTAATTCGTTTTGGTTGCTAAAAATTGTAATACAAAGAAAAAACAGCCAGATACAGATTTACATACAAAACTTATTTTTGCTATATTTTCTTCGTATTAAAATTTTTAGCAACGAAAACGAATTACCGACATAGATCTGTACTGCTAGAATGCCCATGCCAAATTGCGTGGTTCTAAAGCATGTCGTTTTAAAATGAGAGCTGAACTATTTACGTTTGTATGGGGACGCGAGTTCACGCGAGCGTCCTGGCGACTCTTAAACCATTTGTTAATCTCTGATTGAAACATCGTGACTACGATAATCTTTCCGAGTCGAGCAAGCGACAGAATTTAGCGTCTAAATCTCTGACTTCTCGTAAATTTCATGCCCGTAAGACCGTCCGCTATAGAGCAGCCGGCGCAGAGAATAAATCGGTTGATGTTTAATTCCTGAGAGCTTTTTACTGCGAGGACGCTTCCTCAAGTCTTGAATAATTCAAGCCTTTGCTGCTGCACTTGTAATTGCTATCGAGAGCTTCACCTTGCTCCAGGATTGTGTATATACAAACTTAATGACCAATATTTAGAAAGGGGTTTTTGGCCGTAGTTATGTTATGATTTTAAGACAATGACGCGCAATGAAGAATATCGTTGATCCCGTTTTGCATTGTTGTTTGCGGGCGGTAATGGACCTAACGGAAATTCCGTTAGGTCCATTACCGCCCGCAAACAACAATGCAAAACGGGATCAACGATATTCTATATTCTTCAGGAATAGAATACACGATACATGTGAAAAATTATTGATATTTATACTAGGTACTAATATTTCGGCACTCCGCAGCATAAGGATAAAACAAATAAAAGCAGGTGGGCGAATAACTTTTTAATGTTGTTTACTCTGTCCCCGTTGTCCGAGGGACATCCTCATACTATTTCATAGAAAATCTTTAGTTGTCCAAGGGACGTAACCATAGCAACGAGGCGCTATAAAAAGTTGATTGACACAGGTACAGTCAGCAGCATAGGGTGGCGATGGCATGGGATAGGGTCAGGCGGGTAGGGTGTTCAAAATGAGTTTGACTCGACTTTATTGTTAAGAGAATAAGAGCGTGTGCAGGTCATTTTGAACACCCTACCCGCTTAGCTACTTCTGCTGCTGACTGCACGTACCTTCATAGCGTTGAATACGGATATCTAAAAAGATAAATTGATACATAGGTATTTGCAGAATGTGACGCACGCGTCGCATGAAAAATGTTCAACGCTACAAAACTCTTTCCGCCCGCCCAGCGTTATCAAAGTCGCTGGAGCTTGCAAAACAAACTTTTCTATCTCATGAATATTCCAGCCCAATCATCTTCCATCCATGACATCTGATAACGTAATACTTTCTGATTACACCCAGCCAGCCGATGACGTGAATAATAATTGCTTTTATGTAAATTTGCATTTGGGAATCGGTTGATTTTACGATGTAATAAAATTTCACTTTTGGCATTCAGAGTTCGCTAAATATTTTATCTTGGAAGCCAGCTAGGGTTCTACAAATTCAACGGTTTAAAAATACCAATTTAATTCATACAACCACTTTGTTACCAAGTCACATTTATACTTATTTTGTACTTAGATAAGGCGTTGAAAGTAACTTTTGCAAACAAATTGGCAGTTGGAGGGTCGAAAAAATGTTTGGTTCGCTCAAGGAACTAAAGCACATTACAGTTCCTGAGGCGCACATTAACGGGGCATTATCCGATCGTCTTGCGGAAAATTCTCTGTTATCGCTCTTCGTAAGGCAATAAAATGCTTTGTGTTTCCAGATTGCCCATCATTACATTGATTACAAATCCACTATTTGTGAACTTCGAGATACCTATCCATGAAATGGGCCTCATATTAATGTCAATAATGTCGTACCAACATAAAAAGCTATGAATATAAACATATACTTTTCGATCATCACAAAACAATTCACGTTGCTCAAACAGTTTTTGTTAAAAACTTTTTTCATTCGTTTGGCGGGCATTATGAGAATGAGACATTTATGATAAAAAAATTCAATGATTTTTACACGTCTAAGTTATATTTACATTATTATTTTTCGTTTACAAATTTACATGTAAGTACCTACATATTTTTTATAAATAATTTTTTACCGATATAGGTATCTTCATTATTATTCAATATTTGAATACTGAATATTACAAATCATATTATTATGAAGTAGAGTAGGTAATAGCGGCACGTGATCTACGTGTACGATCCCATATTCGTCCAATGTATCTGTAAATGACTGTACACATATATTTAGTGTGTTCGATGGGGAAACAATATCTTTCCTCTAACCTCAATAAGTCAACCTTCCTTTTATCAAAACCCTGTTAAGAATACCTGCGACCGTTATCACGTCACGAAGCTGACGAAATTCCCTTAAGTATCTACGGGGTGTCGGGAGTGATGCGAGTTTCATTGTTTCAGAGCAATCCGTCCTAATGACCTCAGACACAAGCGGGCTTCTTCGAAAACAATTGTTTGTAAGGTACTTTTAGTTTTACTGGTGAGTTAACTTTACTGATGAATAATCGGTAAACGTATTTGACAAATGAAGCGCATTTTATAAACGGACATAGTTAATAGTAAATTATAATATTTTTATTTATTAAGCAGAATGTTTGCTAACGATACTGCGATGTTTAGAAAAAAGGAGAAAAGACAATCCACTGCTTCAGGCGAGACTTTTAATATTAGGTAGGTACCTGTATTCACATATAAAGCTATAACTCTATGCAAATATTGGAGAATCGCTTCGTATGAATATATTTTTCATTTTAGAAAGCGCAACATGACCTATTTTCAGAGCGTTTGATAAAATGTGCGCATCCTAATATGTGTGAAATGTGTCTGGGACTGAGGCTCACGGTTCGCCAGTTCAGGGCAGAAATAGCCCATCCCCTGTCAAATTAGCCTTGCTCGTGCTCGTGGTGTGGATCAAATGCCCTTCATTATTAATGTCCCTAATTATTATTGTTATTACAGGAGGGTTGGCTTCTGAAAAGAAGCCATGCAAGTATTAACACGAGGCTTGTCTGTATGAAAAAAATATACACCCAAATATTTTTCCTTATTTGATACAAAACTTTTATTGTAGCAAATTACCAGAATTGATTACAGTAAAAATAATCCCACTTACATTAGAAATGAGAAGATGGAGTGTTTTGAGTTCACCCGTTATTCAATTTTATTTACTCTAATATAGTAGGTATGTATCTTAGGTACCTTTTTATGATTATTGCAATTTTGTGGTACAAATATTTAGATACTTTTCTCTTCTTTTTACTTCTAAGGTATATCTAAGTATATACTCGTAGCATCGTTTTGTTTCTAGTTTTGTGTGTTACGCAGTCGTAGTACATTGGTTACGCAACGAGTACAACGGAAAAAACCTAAATTAACACAGACGAATTAATGAGCGAAGTAATAAGGACAGGCTTTAGTTATGTAAGTGTCAATAAAACCGACACAGACTATCAAGCAGCTCGTCTCCAAATGTCGAAAGTAATGAAAAACAAATAAAAACTTTGCTCCATCCTAATGAGTAGGTAATTATTAAACAAAGGCTACAAGTAACAAGTTGTTGGTTCGATATTATCGTTACTGTCGGCAATATGAATCGATTATTGACTTCTGTGACAAAGGGAGTTTGCTGACTGCAGGTATCTGTTGTTGCAAACTAAACAAACCATTGTTTTGCCTTTCGTGACATATCTATCATCAATCATTTATCTATAGGTAGGTACCTACAGTCGACGTCAAAGATATATTTACATTTTTACATCTTATTACAAAGGAGTAAGGTGTAAAAGTGTAAACATGTCTTTGACGTCGACTGTACAATGTTTTATTGATTGGTGGTCTGTGTTTATTTATTTGTTCCAAACTCGCTTTGAAGTGATGCTAGAGACAATCCGCGATTCCTTAGATAAAAGACTAAACTTATTATTAGCTAGCTCCGAAACGTAATAAGTAGGTGTTAGGATACCTAGGTCTGTAGATTACTGCCTTTTCGATTAGCGTTCGCGATAAACAATTGTCGTTTTGGCTACGGCTTCTTATTTAAACTGGACAAAATTTACTATTCTCTAAGTAACTACTCTCTCTAGGTAAAAACAAAACTTTTTCTTAGAGTTTCTAACTACTCTCTCTAGGTAAAAACAAAACTTTTTCTAAGAGTTTCCGGCTTGACCTAATAGAAACATGGCGGAGCGGTCTCCATCCATGCATTACAGCGTCCGGGCGAAGGCTTAGGGAGTGCTTTCACGGCCTTTCGTGAACTCGGTAAACGGTGCATGGAAAAACATCGGCGCATGCACTTTGGAATGCTAAGTTTAAAATATCGGAAGAAGTATGGAAATGTTGTTTCCTATTAAATTTTATTAGAATTCCAAATCATTAATTAAAACAGAAGTTCTACAATAATTTGATCTGTGGATCAACACAACACATTGTGCTTTTACAAAAAAAAAAGCATTTACCTATTTATATCGGACCAAGGAATTTATAGTGTTAGTGTTTTATATTTAATTTGATTCAATATAAAAAAACATACCGCGGTGGATATAAATCTCTCCAGTTTGAGAGCTCTTTACAGAATAAATAAAGAATTTCAATTTCACGAATAATCTTGCATGTTTGTTGTGTCTACTAAGTGCAGACTTCGATTTGATTTGTGAGAGATGAATTTAGGAGCTTTTTTTAGAGAAACGAGTACTTATAAGTATGAAACAAAACGTATCACGTAATAATACGGTACCAGTAAATCCAATTTTTCGTAAATCAGTTTTACTAGTATTTAGATAGTTTACCATGAAATGCATTCATTCATGTAAACGTGGCATATTAAAATCTAGAAAATAAGTATTTGCTTAGGTACCTACTGACAACGAAGTGAAGCCACTCTTCTAAGCACACACATGCAGTACGTTTAAAATGGTACAGACGATTACTTATTCATAAAGTTAAACTCATGCCGCAAACTTTCTAACGATTCGCTTCTTTATGGAAATTTCATTCAAATTTCTTTATTCAGTAAGATTTTGGACGATTATTTATGTCTGTGGGTGAGAGTGTAGTGTAAGAGGACCTAACAAAGACTGTTATTTTGCGTAGATATCTACATATTTAAGTAAAACAATAATAATTAAAAAGCCTTTATTCATTCCTTGTCATAGGATACATAAAAAAGAAAATAAATATTTTTTTTGTATGACACATTTTTTTATCACATGGCCCGCTCAGGGTAAAGGCCTCCTCCATCAGTTTCCAATTTTTCCGGTCTTGTGCTTTTAGCAACCAGTCTCTACCACCATTGTTGTGCTGTACTTTTAAGCTTTAATTGGTACTAGAACAAATTTACCTTAAAACCAACCTTATCTAATTTAATAAACTTTTACTCACTGATTAGGTAAATCGATTAAAAACTGCATGGAATTTACAAAGAAAACGAACAACGCAAGTACCTACTTATTCAATTATTCATATTAGAGTAAGTATAGGTACGTAAAACTTCTTCAGCTCCAGTAGATAAGTTTCTTGCTATACAACAATCTACGTGAGCTACATCCCGAGCCATGCGAACCAATCTTCACAACAACAAGAATTTGCGTTGAATTTAAAACTAGACCTTATAAAGGATTCTTGAATAAAATTTAACAAACAACAGGACGAAAGGTCAGATAAATATTAACATTTTTGTCTGCTTGCCAAATGTATTCAGCACGACAGGGCATTATTCTGAATAATGTCACAGTGTAGGTACGAGGTATATATATTTCCAGTCAGATTTTATGGCGGTAATAAGTATCACCACAGCCAGCCAGTTGCCATAATTAATAAGCCTGCCTACGCGTATACGTTTTAGGTTTAAAAACTTATATAGATGTCATATACAAAGGAAAAAGTGATCTAGGCCTCCGGTGCCCAGGGCTGGGATCGAACCAGCGTCTTTTGCATTCGCGGCAGACGCCTTAAAACCACTTGGCCACCTGAGTTACAGGTTACAGCCAGGGATGTCACGAATGTCGTTTTTCTCACATTCGCAAATGCGAATGCGAATGCGAATATTCAGGATGCGAATGTCCGAATGCGAATGCGAATACGAATGTAACGGAGTAGATTCAAAAAAGTTAATCTTGCTTATCATTTTTATGCTTCCATAGTTCATAAATACAGAACATGATATGTGATGGAGTCCTATATTATTGATCAAAAGGAGACAAGTGATACCGTCGTTTTCACTTCCTGTCAAAGTGTTCAAAGAGCCATTCGCTTTATGTATAACAAGTTACCCGTCGATGTTTTGAATCTATCATTTCCCGCTCTTAAGAAATACTTGAAAAAAACTTTAATGTCAAAGGGTTATTACAGGGTCGAGGACTATATGACAGACATATATGCATGGCCCAAACCAGAATCTATAAAATCATCTAACATTTAGAGGACACAGTTCAAGTAAGAAAGAATATCAAACGTATTGCGAAGCAGTCAGATTTGGATTTTATTTTTATTTTTCATTTTAATTACACAATAGGCAGGTACATGTCTGTCTCTCAAGCTGTTTTGATATGCCTTCTTGAAGAACTACGCATTATTGTATATAGTATCTTTAATGTATTTGTAGTACTGTTTTGAAAAAATAAGTCCCGCCGAGTTTCTTGCCGGTAATAAGTAATACTTCTCGGGTCAGAGGTGTAGGGTTAGAACCGGTGGTAGTTTCTTTTCTCTCTGACGTTCATAAGTGCATTGTAATGTGCCTAAATTGAAGAATAAATATCTTTTATCTTTTTATCTTTTTTTTATCTTGAGCAAGCATATGACCATCGGCTGGGTCGGCGCGGTTAAAGCAGGATGCGTTCTACCCACATTCGCATTCGGAAAATATTCGCATCATATCATGCGAATGCAAATGTTGATACGAATGTCCAAAATGATACGAATATTCGCATTATACGAATGCGAATGCGAATATTCGTGACATCCCTAGTTACAGCAGCAACGGTCGAATTTTCCCTTGTACAGTGTACCTATATCTTTGTAAATGCTAAGGCGCATTTGGCCAATCATTTAAGGTACCTACAACATTATGAGTTGTTACCTCCAATCCCAACTCTTAGGAGTTCATCGAATGGGAGAAAGATGGCGCTGCTCAAAAATCTAATATTAAAAAATATATTATGATTTGTCTATTTTTCATAAATACTATTTTGATTTGTTTATTTCAAATAGGTGTAGCTAGGTGTAGCTACGTAAGATTGTAAAGTGTAGGTAGGTGTAGCTACGTAAGATTATAAAGTTTGCGTGGCATGAGATTGATGAACCGATTGCATCTGTACTTGTAAATAGGTACAACTTCGATGTTCTATTTTAGAATTGAAGTTTTAATTATTATTTAGGTAGTAACCAAATTATATATAAAGTTGTATTCTATGATATTATGATTTCCGTGCGGAACACATTTATTATAACTTTGCATAATAGAAAATAAAGGCGATGTTATTTTTACTTTTCAGGGGTATTTTCCTCCATAGACCCTAAATAAAGTTCAATGGTAAACATAGTTTCACGTGTGTTAGGATTTTGGAGAACTAGCCAACTCTTTAATAGTTTCGCCTGAGTCAAAGGCTCTCGATAAAGTGCTTTTGTTTTGTTTAGTATAGTTCTCGATTTCCTCCGGCCCTTTAAATCGCACTCAACGAAGCCAATTAAGAGTTCCTTTGGTTTGAATAAGAATAGCTTTAGTGAGTTTGAAGTAAAGCATGTGTTCGTGGTTACAATCAGTTTTAACGTACGAACATTCTTATTCACCAGTTATATTTGAGTAAAACTTTATTATTATTATTTGTAAGCAGGCAAGCAGTTGTAGAAACTGATAGTGCCTGTATCCAGTATACTCTTGACAAGGTTATTGCTTTATGTTGTATTTTTTATTGTGCTTGTCTAATTTATTCTTAAATTCATTGACACTTTGTGCCAGCACTGTGTCCGCTGGTAGTTTGTTCCAAGCGTTTACGACTCTTTTACTTATAAAGCTTCTGTGGGGATTATTGTAGGATCTGCGAGAGACCAAACTTGTTTCGAAAATAAATTACATTTTCTTATTATGTGCGCACTGAGGCCAGTGCAAAATATTTAAGTAAAACTATTGTTCCAGTAAATGGAGTAAGGTACCTATACCTATAACCTCGCTGAATGTCGTTTATTTTTGGGGTTTTTCGTTCGTGACTTCGATTATTAAGGAAAAATTTATCAGAATAGTACATTTCGATATTAGTGCGGAAAGTATCGAACGACGTTTTTAATACAGTTGCGAAAAAAATATAAAATTGTCAATTATTCACTTTGAGGTTACTTTAGTACATGTATCCGAACGCTCCGCGCGGTGCGGTGCGGCGCTGTGATTGGCTGTCTGTCACTGTCATTAGCTGTGATTGGCTGGAAAAGTAAAAAGCACTAGTGCGCGATATCAAACTTTGCGCACGCTAAACCACTACAAGAAAAGCACTTTTTTGAGAAACTGTATTAAAAATGATATTTTCATGCATTACTTTTGGGTTGAATTCAATAACTTAGGTACTAACATTAGATTATAAGCAAATTAGTGTGACTAACAAGATGTATGGACTATTTGTCTGCAATAAAGATAAAAAAAAATTGTGAGTTTCTTTAAGTATATAACAATATTTTAAGTGCTAATAACAGAGAAAAATGTGATAATGTCCTTGAGAAGTGTTTGTTTACATGATAAGACAAGTAAGGATGAATATCGCTACATACCTAGTATTGTGCATTTGACCCAATTGCCGATTCCCATGCACACTTTATCGGCTAAATAAGCGTTTGCCAGGGATGAACGGCCCCGGAGCGGGCGGATCGCGGATGCAGTGCGCGGCGCAGTTCCGCAGACGTCGATATCGCGCCTTCCTGGCTGCACCGCAGGATACTTGCACTGCACCACGCACTCGCGTCGCTACCACCACTCCGGCTCACTAAACATACTGCCTCCACTGTAACCTCGTCTATGATAACTATACTAGATCCCTGTTAACAAGACACAGTACATTTTTAACAGTCGACTTCTATTTAATAACTATTAGGTTTTAAGCTATCTTATAGGTACTTTTGGGCACATGACATAGTTTTGGCAAAGTGACCCGCCAATAATCGCCCCGTTAATTCTGATGGCTCCTCTACATGATGGGCCATCATAGGGACGCAGCTATGTGTTAGAAAGAGCTAACGATATTGCGATCTCGTTCCGTCGTATAGCTGCGTCCCTATGATGGCCCATCATGTAGAGCCAACCTGAAAAGTTCCTCATAGATGTTCTCAGTGGCGCGTGGCGTTACGAGTTACGGCAAAGAGAATAGGGAGATGTACCTACATAGAATAAGTAGGTACCGAATATGCAATCAGAGGCAAAGATACATAATATTGGTCCACGCCGTGGCGAAGGGGTGGTAAGCATCATGAATTAGAGCATAGGTATATCAGTGGACGATAGATACGCTGTTATATTACCAAAATTGAAATAGTGACGGAATTCGCCAGAATGAGCAAATGTTAGAGCACTCGGCTGACTTATTATAAAGTGGGGAATTTATGATATAATACTAATACGTATTTGGCTCGTAATTTATGTATATGTGTCTCTTATGTGTCTACAATGTATTGTACATAAAACATTATTAGTAGAGTTACTAACCAGGAAATCCTAGCCGCTTTTACTAACTATAACAATTCTGATGTCCAAAAGTTATTTCTCATTCCTACATCCAACATCAGGAAAACCTCTTTTGCTGACTATTAGTGACAGATGTTATAGCGGTTCAGCCTAATAACAACAAAACGTATAACAGATAAATAACTAAGTAGGTAAATAAGGTAAATATGGGTTATGAACGTTATTACTAGCCATCGTAAGTAAATGGTCATAAATAACTTCGTCATTCATTGTATTACAATTCAGTACGTTACATACCTAAGTAACTAAGTAAGTACTTAGTCAATGTCTGGGAAGTCAGAAAGGTAATTATTATTTCAATTTAGGTTTCTGGATTTTTGAAGGTATCGTTAGGTGCAACTCACAGTAACATAACATAACATAACATAAATATTCTTTATTGCACACCTCAAATTAAAGAAACAGAGTATACACAAGTTACAAACAGAAAAGTAGAGGTAAAACAATTGGCGGTCTTATCGCTAAAAAGCGATAAGATCGCCAAGCGATAAGTATAGACGTAGAGTAACTTATATAGTAGAGCAGCAGAGCAGCAGAGCAGCACAGCCTAAGAACTTTTTGAAGCTCAAGTCAATTGCGCCCTCTGTCCGAAAGTCCCCTAAAAATACCCAAAATGCGAGAAATTACCTATATTCCATACTTAAGTATTTATGAATAAAGTACAAGTACTCACTTCTTTGAAGAATCAGTCTTCTAATTAATCTTACACTAGTGATTATCATGTAGGTTTCTAACTTTCCAGTTCCAACAGATGACAGTTTAAAGTTATTGCCTCAATCATTTCGAATAACCATTTTATAACAGAACGCTACACTGAAACGCCGTCACGTCAGTTCTGAAGATAGATACACATACCTACATGTTTAATTCATTCAGGCCGCAATCTCAATTCATTCTCAAATATATAAAAACATGTCTTGAAACGGCGCGGTGGCTCCTTTGTCGCGCCTGCACTGACTTAGGGCTGGCATCACGGAAAATTTTCAAACAGGGCCAAGCTAAAATCTCCGGACATTTAAGTATATGAAATCAATTGTTTTCCAAAGCCACTCAAGGAATATATTTTTTATTATGAAAAATCAATTCATGACGACGGGCGGACACATTTTGAAAACTCACCTGAAACAGCTTTACACTTGAACTCTAATCCGTAGAAACCCAGATAGACAGCCCTACTGGCTCAACCGAGTTAGGCGACTTTGACCAACTGCGTCACACGGTGACTCCAGTGACCTTACCTTGAGGGGCGATGGGGCATCAGCAAGGTATACGCCATTATTGGGACCACTCATCAATCTCATCATTCACAACGCTATTCGTTAAAGCTTTGTTATACAGTGCTGTATAAGTTTGACTCTTCATTGCCATTTGTTATAGCAATTTCGGAGTTAGGCGCAATTGGCCGTAATCAAGACAATGCTTTGTGAATCAAATTGCTGCAATATAAGTGGCTCGGTGGTGACTTTTAACAATCTCATCTGTGTTGCAAACTTGCCCTTGCGGTTTATTTGACTTTTGAGTTATAATACTCTGCTCCTAATCTGCCCGATACGAATGGTTAGACAATGTAGATAATATTCATTTTCCTTACAACGAATAGCGGCCGCAAATTAAGCTGGAATAGGTTGAATTGCCGATATATAAGTACCCAAGCCTTTTATACTTGTATGTGTAAAGTCTGTCCGGAAAGAATAACTGTCGTAGAAACTTTTCTTTCCGGACAAACTCTAATAAAAAAAAAATCTTGGGGTGCGTTGCACCAAGCACATTTAACAAGATTTTCAAATGTACGAGTTTGATGGAAATTAGCATACAATGCTACATTAAAATATTTTCTTTTAAACAAATATTATAATATAATGACACGCAGAATAGGTTAGATTTGTTGTTTTTCAGACACACTTCAATACAAAATCATTAAACAAAGCTTTAAGTAGGTACTCCACTCGATGAATTATGTATGAAACAATGCCAACAATGCCAACATATAAATTAATTTAATGAACTGTTTTGATAGCACTGATGAATGGAGGCAATAATGTAAACATGGTTTTAGCAGGTACATTATAATTGTCGTATCAGTTAGTACTCGTACAGTATGCCTATAGTTATACTGACTGATACCTAATCATGCAGCTTTAGCAAATTACGGTCCGTCTATGATAATTGATAAGCTATCGGAAATATGGGAGCAATTGTGTCGTATCTATTAGGGACTAAATATAGGTACATGAACTTAGATAATCACAAGGACAAGGCTACGCACGGAACTGGAAAGGGTACCATTTGGCGAAAAAGCTTTCAATATTATATTCGACCAGAGACTATAGAGATATAGACGACCACAGCCTAAGAACTTTTTGAAGCTCAAGTCGATTGCGCCCTCTGTCCGAAAGCCGCCTAAAGATACCGAAATTGTAAGAAGAAATGTCACCCGCACTGCTACTCCACCTAGTAGCTACTAGTGTACTACTAGTACGCTATTTGTTACTAGGTGGAGTAGCACTAGCTCTGTCAAAACTTTTCTTGGGCAAACCGGAGCTTAATTTGGCTTAAAATTTCTTACGAGCTGTAGAAAAACTGCTCAAGTGCCTGAAAATTAGGCAAGCCAATTTCTATGGACGCGCCGCCACTGCTGTATACCCATATTCGAGTGTGATCGCTAAGTCTCAACTCAACCTTTAGAACGGAAGGAAGGCACATTCTTGGAATTATGTTATACTTAGAATATTCTGATTACAGTTTATGAAGCTTAAGAGTCGCCAGGACGCTCGCGTTCCCATACAAACGTAGTTCAGCTCTCATTTTAAAACAACATGTTTTAGAACCACAAAATTTGGCATGGGCATTCTAGTAGTACAGAACTATGTCGGTAATTCGTCTTCGTTGCTAAAAATTTTAATACAAAGAAAATACAGCCAGATACAGATTTACATACAAAACTTATTTTTGCTGTATTTTATTTGTATTACAATATTTAGCAACGAAAACAAATTACCGACATAGATCTTTACTACTAGGATGCCTATGCCAAATTTCGTGGTTCTAAAGCATGTCGTTTTAAAATGAGAGCTGAACTACGTTTGTATGGGGACGCGAGTTCACGCGAGCGTCCTGGCGACTCTTAATACGCTTTAATGTTTTGTTTTAAAGCGGGCTAATAACATCAGTTTGATTTAGTGTAATGGCATTGTTCAATCATATCATACCTAATCGTCTGCCAAAACTAAAATGCCCATCATAATCATTTGTCTCTCTACCCGTCATTGCGGCATAAAAATATACATCATCAGTATGAACTCATCAGAGTATGATTATTATATTTATCTCTACGCACACTCAACGGAGTTTGCTCACTGACCTATAGCTTTATATTTTTACTGACTGCTGGTCCAAAGTAACGTCCAAATGATGCTTAGCCTATTGTGAGACTGAATGAATACTCGCTAAATGTGACTGAAATAACTTAAACATAGCGTTTTTTTATTAAATTACATTTATTAAATTGTCGAAAGGTCCTCTGCACGTTGGCTTCGCGTTGAAACCATTGTTCCGTTGGTCAGATAAGATAATTACAAATATAAAATAATGTATATTTATGGTACCCGTACCGAAGAATCGCTTGTCCCTAAACTATATGACATACCAGGACAATTCATGCATTTTGCAACAATTGCTTCCAATTTAAACGTCCCAGTAAATGTGTCAGTGTGCGGATAGTACACATACCGACTATTATTAAACAAAACACAAGTGTTGAAGTGTTGTGTGCATGCAGCAGGATGGCGTCATGGATCACATAAATCAGAAGCGCGCATCTCATGTCTTGTAATCTCCTGTTTGACAGTTAGCAGTCAAGCTGAGACGCAAATAGTCGGCGCACGCGCACGTCAGAGCCGGACGACGACCTCCTTAACAGACATAATACTAATTAATAAATAATAGATACAATGTTGGCACTGTTTTGTTATGGCGGAGGACCAGGATAGGATAAACGTTCAGTTCGTCGAACTTTTAACCCCGATTCAGTAGGCTGAATTTTATGCTAATGGGATAGCTGTGCATTAACAGACCTAGATCGCTTTTTTCTACACCTAGCTATTTTTTTTCCAAAATCAGTAAATGTCAATTTACTGAAAGCGGACATGGCAGAAAACAAACTCACAACTAAGGATGTCGAAGACCGGGCAAAGTGGAGAAGGTTAACCAGGAAAGCGGACCCTGGCATTAGGCCGGGAAAACGCTAAGCCGAAGAAGATTTCTGTAATTGTATAGTTAGGGGAAAATTCCTAGTAAGGCTAATAGTAGCATCATGAGACTGATCCATTTAGAAAATCTACAATGTACCTACCTTATTGGGCAGGATTAATCCATCTATGCTAATTGTATGAACGTTAGTAAATTGCATCGTCAATATCATCATGCAGATTATTTGGACATATTGCTTTAGGGCCGTCGCCGAATGTTCTGTTATTTTATCATACATGTATAAATAAGACTTCGTCAGTTATTTAGAGAGAAACTAAAATATTACCTACTTAAGGTCAACTCGGCGAAGACCGCCACTCACAGTTGCTGTAGAACTGTTCTAGAAAAGTTTTACCATTCCGTAAAAAAAAAGCTCTGCAGAACAGAATTTTCTGTACAGTCCGTGAGCTCTAAAAAGAACGGGTTTTAGAAAGAGACGTCGGGTAGGTATCAATCAACGGTGACACATAAAAAAGCAGAACAGCAAACCTTCATGTTTCATCGCCGATTCCCGAAGGTTCTTCTTAAAACTCACGGAGTGTAATTGCTTGCTATCCGATCTTTGCCGACTGACGGTCTTTGCCGAGTTGACTTATCTACTTACACTTTCAGCGTGTTTGATCGTCTCAATTTTTCATTTCACTAAAAGATTAATGTTTAAATATTTCTTAAGTGTAACGAAAATCTGGAAGAAATTTCTCCATGGCAGAGGTCGAGTCTCGAATCTTGGATAAAGTCCAGACCTTCAGTTTGTCTAAATCCAGGCGGTGAGATATTCGTCCCGATGTTCGGTGACATCGTTGAATATAGTTACCGCGTAATTTCCGCATATATTATTACCGTAATTTATTCATAGGATGCATTTATTTTTAGATGGATGTATGCCGTGCTGTCTCGCGTACTATAATCACTACGGTATTAACAGGAGAGGTTAGGACCTAATTAACGTTCTTAATATACATTCGCAAATGAATCACCTTTTGCCTTCTGTAGTGCCCACTTTGTAATACCGCCTTTTAACCGCCTTACGTCTAAATATTCACGTTCAATTTTGAACTCTGTCATAATTAATGAAGGTGTTATTTACGTTGTCACTTTTCTCAGACATCAGACGACGGCGACGGCGGTCAAAAGGATGTCGAGTAAACTGTGGAAAATCAAGTTCGTCTGAAGCTAGTGAGGCTACGGCCAGATTAGACAGCGCGATGCAACTTTCCTGCCTATAATTATATCTTTTCACTATTAAATATAAACATTACGAATCGAGTATGACTTCATCCGGTCCCTGGTGTTACTTGGTTCATTACTTAATACCGAATTAAATTCGTTAAACTTATATTGGTCGTAGCGCTTTCTTGTGAACCCTTCTGCCCTACCTGAAGCCACAATCCAATTTCCCGGCAGCCCTACTCAATAACTCGCTATCGCGGTTAGAAGTCACGAGACGTGCCGAAAAATGATGGCTTTCAGCAGACAATATGGCTTATTAGTTATTACACATAAATTTGTCGAACATTTTCCTTAAATCAGGTCTAAATCAGGGGTCGGCAACGCTGAGTGTTCGACACGATCTATTTATTTGGATTATTTTTTAACCGATTTCAATTTCATAGGAGGAGGTTCTGTATTCGGTTTGGTGTTTTTTTGGTTTGGCGTTCTATACTAAACTAATATATTAACATATGATCTACCTTGCTGTGATAGCTAATATTATAGCTAGTATTATAGCTAGTATTATTAAAATATAGACATATTTTAATTCAAAACATTAACAAACTCGAGCGAGTTTATAATTTGTTGCCAGTATAAAGGTTACACCGAAAAAAATATTTTTCTACAATACTACAAGAATGTGTTGTTGTGAAAAATATAGTTATTTTTACTAGAATCTGGCGGAGGTAACAAAAAATATTGTATTTTGTAAAATTTTGTTTGTAAACGTTACTGGACGAATCTAGTTAAACGCAAGCGTAATAAATACAAAATATTTGTGATATTTACAATATATATCGTAATCTGAACAATGACGCATTGTATTGCAATTTGAAATACTGATTAATATTTTCACGGAACACCGCTAAGGCGCTCGTGGCCTAGCGGGTAGAACGTTAGACTTTCAATCGGTAGGTCTCGGGTTCAAATCCCGGCTGGGGTACCACTGAGCGCCTACGGAAATACCTGGATTTCGGTTGCAGAACGGCCAAAAAAAAACAAAAAAAAAAAAAACAAAAAAACTATGTATACACACATAACTTTTGTCTAGTGGATATGTATCTACTAGACAAAACTTATTGACATGTGTCAATTACAATATTTTATAGTTATCAGTACAATATTTTACGTCACTCTGGGCGGTAAGTGAGATATTACGCCCACGGGCGTAGCGGCAAAACTCACTTCACACCCAGGAGAAGACGTAAAATTGTGTACGCACCACGGGCGGTAATAAAGAAGGCCTCAGATCGCTCGTCTATGGCCCTTACCTTCGGTTCGGGCCACAAATATCCGCGATCTGAGACGTTCTTTATTTTACCGCCCTAGGTGCGTAATGTACTATTATAGTTCTAAGTACAATTCATATTGTAGTACTAACGATTTTGATATAACCAGAAAAGTTTTGTTATGTTTACAAAGTGTCTGGTTACCAGTACGAGACTTTTTTTTCAGTGTACCCGTTATTTTAAACAAAGCATATCGATCTTTCCTTATTCGAGCCAAAAACGTCTACGTGTATGTCTGCTTTCGCCTTCGCAGGAAAATGGGATACTTTTCCGGTGTCAATGAGATTCAAGCACTGACAGTGACAACAGTAAGTCGGGTTCGATCCATAAATATCAGTGAACACTAGCCTCGGGGCATCTATATCCGTCCGCGATGCCCGCGGTGAATGCTAATTGCCATCGTTATACGGCGGAAACAATCGCCTTCCCAAAACTGCCGACACTCGACTCATAGAAATGGTTGCAGTGGTGGCTACGCCCAGAGACTATAGAGATATAGACGACCACAGCCTAAGAACTTTTTGAAGCTCAAGTCGATTGCTCCCTCTGTCCGAAAGCCGCCTAAAGATACCGAATTTGTAAGAAGAAATGTCACCTGCACTGCAACTCCACCTAGTAACAAATAGCGTACTAGTAGTCAGGGCCGGCCCGAGCATTCCCGGCGCCCTAGGCAAGAGACTGAAATGGCGCCCCATTTTAGAGAATTCGTGACAAAATAACGCGCAATTTTTTTTTCAAATGAATAGGTAGGTAACTGTTATTTTACGCCAATATAAAGTGCTAACTTTTTAACTTACTAAGTGGAAGTGCTAACTTACAATTCACGCTTGCACCCTTTCTCGTTGTAGACTGCCATCTAGTGCAACATAAAAATGTACCTCCTTTTTACACCCCCATAGGTTATCTTTACCCACATTTGCGCTATGAAGAATGAATGAAGAAAGAATGAAGGGTAAAGATGACACCCGCATTTATTTGCGTCCAGAGGAAATAAATCGTTTTTATTCGTAATGGACATCTGCCTTTTTAGGTTTCCGTAGTCAAAATAACTAAAAATCTTATAGTTTTACTAGACCGGTCTGCGTGTCCTTCCTTAGCCCAGTAAACGTCACTACAAGCACAAGCCAGCTGAAATTCTTGATGAATGTCAGGGTGGAAAAAAATAACGGGCCTGGAGGAGAAATATCTTATAACGAAAGAAAATTTCTTTCATTTTTAGGGTTCCGTAGTCAACTAGGAACCCTTATAGTTTCGCCATGTCCGTCCGTCCGTCCGTCCGCGGTCTAGCTCAGTGACCGTTAGCAATAGAAAGCTGAAATTTGGTTTGAATATGTGCATTAACGATGCCGACAAAACGGTAGAATAAAAACTGGAAAAATATATGTTGTTAGGGTACCTCCCGTACACGTGAAGTGGGGGGCGAATTTTTTTTTCGTTCCAACCCAGGTGTGTGTGGGGTATCGTTGGATAGGGCTTTTAAAAAGAATTAGGATCTTCTAAAACAGTTTTTGTATGGAACTAATATTTTCCTAAATAATAGCTTCGAAAGTTTAAAACAGGGCGTCCCCCCCCCCCATCTAATTTTTGAACCGTGGGTCAAAAATTTTGAAAAAATCATGAAAGTGAGGCCTAATAAGTACCTTTAATGAAAACTATATTGAATTAAATCGGTTGAGCCGTTTTTGAGTTATCGCTCAAAAACCCATAGTGAAAGGTCTTAAGTGAAATGACTTAAGCGCCGCCAAATTTCCTTTAAGAAACGACCTTTTGAATTAATGAGTTGTATCAGGCTGGCAACTACGGAACCCTACACTGAGCATGGCCCGACATGCTCTTGGCCGGTTTTCCTTATAGTTATAGTTTTGTCATGTCCGTCTGTCCGCCCGTCCGGCCGTATATCACAGCAATGTTATTCGTAAACTATACATCATTGGCGTGTAACAAAAATAACGCAAAACCAAAACCGACCAAGTGCGTGTCGGGCCGCGAACCACGAAGAATGGGGGTTTTCTTCGTGCCTACAATCAAAAAAACTAATATAAAAAAACCGGCCAAGAGCATGTCGGGCCATTCAATATAGTTTTCATTGAATGTACTTATTAGGCCTGTCTGTCATGATTTTTTTTCAAAATTTTTGGACCCATGGTTCAAAAGTTAGATGGGGGGGGGGGGGAAGCCCTGTTTTAAACTTTCGGAGCTATTAGTTACGAAAATATTAGTTTTATTCAAAAACTGTTTTACAAGACCCTAATTCTTTTTAGAAGACCTATCCAACAATACCCCACACAACTGGGTTGCGACGAAAAAAAATTTCGCCCCCCACTTCACGTGTACGGGAGGTACCCTAACAAAATATATTTTTCCAGTTTTTATTCTACTATTTTGTCGGCTTGGTTAATGCACATATTCAAACTAAATTTCAGCTTTCTAGTGCTAACGGTCACTGAGCTAGACCGCGGACGGACGGACGGACGGACATGGCGAAACTATAAGGGTTCCGTTTTTGCCGTTTTGGCTACGGAACCCTAAAAAAGAAGGATAACTCGAAAATGACTTAACCGCTAACAGTACGTAACGAATTTACATTGAAAGAATTTACAGTGATGTATCTTCTTGTATTACTAGAGAGAAACATTTCCATACACAATATGTGTCCAGCTCTAGACATACCCTCACCAGACAACCAAGTAATAGTTAACTGTTTATACTGTGAGCGCGGGTCGATGGCAGAAGGTTCTACTAATTGGGTTCAGTGTGATACAATGCCATATGTGGGTACATCAACGATGCGCCAAACAAGTGGACAGATGTAAATTACTGGACTTATGTACCAAAGATTTTATTTGTACACGCTGCACTGCTAATGCTAACGACTTCTCCGAGTGTGTTGACAACGTAATCAATTCATCAGTTGTACAAAAATTTAAAATATTGACAAACGGTTTACTTGACGACCTCCATTACTATAATTTTTTTTCGATGCCGCCGTTTGGCGCCCCCCTAGCACGAGCGCCCTAGGCGATCGCCTAGTTCGCCTATATGGACGGGCCGGCCCTGCTAGTAGTACACTAGTAGGTACTAGGTGGAGTAGCAGTGCAGGTGACATTTCTTCTTACAAATTCGGTATCTTGAGCTTCAAAAAGTTCTTAGGCTGTGGTCGTCTATATGATCTATATCTCTATAGTCTCTGCTACGGCTATGGTAGAGGACATGTCTAATGAAAAGGCGTTTGATAACTTAGATGAGATTTGCATCTCTTTCATATTGTCAGTTTGAAATGAAATGAAATGAAATGAAAAACGTTTATTTTCAGGCAACTAGTGGCCCATAGATAAATACCTTATAGACCAGTGAGATTAAAATGGGGTCAATCCACAATCAGTCGGGCTGACGATATTGGCCTGTCAGTTGTTCGGAGCTGTAATTTTTTTATTCTAACTGACAAGCCGATATCGTCAGGCGCACTGATAGTCGTGGGCCCCCTGATTGATAAAACTCGTACCTACATATTAAGGCGAAAATAATACTTCTTGCTACGCCATCAGCCATTATTATTGGTTATGTCTGGGCCATCTGGGCTACGAGTAAGAGCGTTTTCACATTATCCTACACGATATCGGATGTCGGACCGATAAATAATGTAGGACGACATACTACATTCTACATCCGACACCCTGCATCCGATAAATAATGTCGGACGACACGGAGGTCCTATAGACGTTACAATTTATCAGGCCTCTACAGACGACAGCGATATGACGAGGCAACAAAGTGAGATGGAACTATAATAAAGGTACGAGTAGAATGAGACAAAAGTTCTCAAACAATTTGCCTCTCATAATGTCATAATATGTGGTGGGTGGTAAATTTATGCTCAGTCTTATCAAATTATTAAAAGTACTTTTAGTTCAACATTACTTCAATACTTTTTACTAGTACAGTCAGCTGCAGAGAAAAGGACCCCCCTGCATACAAAGTTTGTATGGCAGTGGGGGCCTTTTTCATTGCTACTGACCGTACCTATGTAAAGCCAGTTTGGCGTGAAAACTCTTTGTAAGTATACAGGATGGATTTTCTTTTTGGGTCAGTAAGGGCAGTTACCAGATACCGTGCTGCTACGTGAAAATGGTCTTAGAAGACCTTTCCTCGATTTCAAATTAATGATTCGCGTTTACAAATTTTGGAAAAATCATATACAGGTTGCGAGAAAAATAGTTATTTGTTATACAAGTGGTGAAAGTTGTATTTTACGTGCGAGTGTTATTTGAAACACGAGCTAGCGAAAGGATTCTATTATTGACCACGAGCGAAGCGAGTGGTTCAAAAATAGAATCCTGAGCGTAGCGAGTGCTTTAATACACGAGACGTAAAATAACTTTCACCCGTGTATAACACAAAACTTTTCACCTCACTACAGCGAGGAAAATAAGAAAAAGGGTGCATTTTGCTCGGTTTCCCGTAATTCCTCAGGTGTTTAATACTTCTTCATCACTCGAATCACTAATTTTTAACAAAACAACCTAGAAAAACATGCGAATATTTAACGTTGATATGATGGATGATTTGAAATGAAAAGTTTTGACGTAAAAGGTTTTATTAAATGTCAGATGCGTTTTGTTCGTACGTAGACTTATTCGGCTGTCAGAACAATTTATCCGTTTTTACAAAAAGAATGAAGATTAATGTTGAATGCTGATATTTATGAATTAAAATAAAGTTGTAAGACTGTATTAAGTGTTTTTACTCGATGCAATTCATTAATTGCGATGTTAAAAATTCTGCACTTTTAACGTTTTACGTTTTGTTAGCTGTCAAATGTCACTTAAGCCACTTGTCACTTATGTCAAAACTCTTTCACCACATGTGGATAAAAAGCGATTTTCACAATAGATATTAAACAAACAAAAAGGGCTTTCCGAGCTAGTGAGGTGAAAAAGTTTTTGACAAACTTTTTTTGATGCCGTTCAATCCCATTCCTATCCACGATCAAAAGCTTGTATGAGACCAAAAAAAAAAATATAAGAGTGAGACCTGGGTCGCGTTTTATAAAGTTACAATTTACGATTTCGCTGTTTGCCTCTCTTTCTAGCACACATATTGGATAGAAAGAGAGGCAAACGCGACCCTGGTATCTTAAATAAAAACTATATTGAATAAAATGACGGTCAAAAGCAAAATGAAAGGACGTAAGTGCCGGCGAGTAAAATTACTTACGCGAAATATTCCGTAATTATCGACCTTTTGAACGGCCTCCATAGCCCAGTTGGTAGTGACCCTGCCTACGAAGCAGGAGGTCCCGGGTTCGAATCCTGGTAAGGGCATTTATTTGTGTGCTAATCTCAAATATTTGTTCCTGAGTTATGGATGTTTTCTATGTATATAAGTATGTATTTCTCTATCTAAGTATGTATATCGTCGGCTAGCACCCATAGTACAAGCTTTGCTTAGTTTGGGGTTAGGTTGATTTGTGTAAGATTGTCCCCAAATATTTATTTATTATTATTTATTTTATTTGAACGAATGTATTGTACCGGCCGGCAACTACGGAACCCTACACTCAGCATGGCCCGACATGCTCTTGGCCGGTTTTTTGATATTTTGATGCTTTGTCTGTAATGTCCTCATACAGTATTATGGACCTTAAACGTAACAGAACTGATTGGCGCGATAAATAAATATAAATCAAATTACTGTAGAAAAAGTTTTCTTTAATATGTCGCTTTTTAGTATACTCTACCGTAAGTTGACATCTAGGAAACTATATAGAAATGGGATCGATAAGCAAAAAAAATAGAATGTAAAAATAAAAGTTTTAATTTTCATACAAAATTTATGAGAAAAGTTTTCCTCGATTTGTGACTTTTCTAGCCAGATTTTTTTTTGGTCCTAATAAGCTTTTGATCATGAATAGGAATAGGGTCGACTAGCATTAAAAAATAAAGTTTGTCAAATATCCTATAATAACATATTTCTCGCATAATGTATGTTTTGAAAAAAATACCGTAAACGCAAATCTTCATTAATTTGAAATCGAGGGAAGGTCTTCTAAGACCATTTTGCACGGGTCTGGTAGCTGCCCTTACTGACCCAAAAAGAAAATCCATCCTGTATATGCGAAGACAATTATATACTATATTCATGTATGTTATTATTCTTGAACTACCTACACCTACGTTGTTTATTTCTACCGAATTATGTTTACTTCCTTGGCCGTTTGTGTATTAAATAAATTAAAAAAAAACGTTAAAGAATTTGGAGTTCAATTGTTTCGAGCATTCGAAATTTAAAATCCGCTCTAGCGTCGTCACGCACACTACAGCAAAACTGTACCTACACATACACGCACACAAACAAAGTTTATCGTCCGACAGCCATCGGGGCTCCGACATGTTATATCTCTATCGGACGATATCGGATGTCGGAAGGCCCCAAGTAGAAAGGTAGCTGTTAGAGAGTACCTTGTGGCGCAAAGTCCGCCTTTTTTGCGTGAACGCATTATTTTAGTAATAGAGATTAGTTAAATGAATGAAAAAATACAAAAGTAGGCATATTTACTTCAGTATAGACCCTTCCGACATCCGATATCGTGTAGGATAATGTGAAAACGCTCTAAGGATTAAGCACTTTGTCCTGTATGATACCGTACGTACTACGTACCGAGTCTTAGTAAAACTTTACGTAAAAAAAACAACCGTAAAACCCCTATAAATGTGCATAAATCAAGTTGTACCGAATCGTAAAATTGTATGAGCTGAATCGACATTCTGTTCCACAGCTATGTTATTACTTATTAAATCTTATTATATTCAAGTTCTAGTACAGTTGCCATCAAATATATGGAGCGGCCATGGTACTCAAAAATATCTGAACAAGCACTTTATCCCCTATGACAATAGGGTGTTCAGATATTTATGACCACCTTGGCCGCTCCGATATATTTGATGGCGACTGTACCTACCTACGTAAGTTCCTCCTCCTCCTTTGTAGTCACATTCTAGCCTGAAGAATGGTCGTGGTCGTCATATATTATCAGGTCCGTTGGCAAGTTACATTTACAATCAGTCGTTTTACCGCTTACCTATTGATTGTTAATACTTCCCAAAATGCAGACCTACACTGTATGGTCAAATAAGGAGGTCAGCCACCGACCTCGTAGGGTCGCAGCCTGCTGCATTTCTGATTTTCCGGTGGCATTGACTCGCTCCTCGAATGCTAATAGACGACTTCTAAACAATAAAGATCCTTTTTGAATTTCGTTCGTTTTTGTTTGAAGGTCACTTTGTACCTAATTATGCGATATATTTAGTGTTTTATAAAATCTAATAGTTTTATTTTACGCCCGCAATGACTTTGTTGTCGGTCCATAACTTTCGATCAAAAAAACAAATAAAAAAATGCACTGTGAAGAAGTTTAGATTATGTTTCAAACAAATGAACTATTCTAATATATACAGTCGCCATCAAATATATCTGAGCTTACAAGGTGCTCAAAAATATCTGAACATGCACTTTATCGCCTTGACAATAGAGGCGTTGTTCAGATATTTCTGACCATTGGCCGGTCCGATATATCTGATGGCGACTGTGTACCTATTGGCTCCTCTACATTAGGGATGTTACGGAGGTGGTATAACGGAACCGGAGTCGGAACCGAAAGTTAAAAATTATTTTTAATGGAACCGAAACCGAAGTCGGAACCGGAACCGATGATAATAAACTTTCCGTATTGAATAGTATTGTTACCAATAACTTTTTCCGCACTTAACATTTTGCCAGTTTAGCGTCGATTCTGCTTCTAATTTACGTGCATTATTGTCACTTTTACTTGACTCTTTTGAAAAACAGATTACTGAATTCAGATGAAGCTAAAATAGATAATTGAGACATAACTGTGATTTGATTTTGGAGGTGAACTATACATTTCGACTTTCGCTATGATATTCGTTCTAAATAATCGGAACCGAAACCGGAATCGGAGGTGTAAAACAAATCGGAAGTTTCTATACTTCGGAACCGAAGACGGAGCTTCGTAACATCCCTACTCTACATGATGGGCCATCATAGGGACGCAGCTATGCGTTAGAAAAAGCTAACGATATTGCGATCTCGTTCCGTCGTATAGCTGCGTCCCTATGATGGCCCCTCATGTAGAGCCAGCCTAACAGTCAGCAGCAGGAGAGGAGTAAGCTTAGCGCGTGATTTGCTCAACATGATCTTGACACGGTCTTAGGGGGCCCACCGACTATCAGTCCGCCTGACGATATCGGCCTGTCAGTTAGAACAAAAATTTGACAGCTCCGAACAACTGACAGGCTAATATCAACTGATAGGCCGGTTGCAATGCCCATCCCATTATTGTCACCGTTACAGATCTTTGAGAAAGCTGTCGTCGTCACTATTCCACGTTGATCAGTCCGTCAAGTGCGATGCAACCGGCCCATATTCTCATAACAATGAAGGAGTAAAGCTTAGCTACTTCTGCTGCTGATATCATACAACAAGCAATGGTTAGCATAGCATAGTCTAGGCAAGTGCACCCACAGTGCACAGAGCAGGGACTATCTAGATATGTGGGCGAGTTTAGTGCAAGGGACCACTTCCAATTGACCATTCCTCTAGGGTAGGCCATTGACTTAGTATGTATTCTACTAAGACAAGCTATCTAGAACAAAGTTTGTGCGCCACATTTGGCGGTTGACAGCTGTCATTGAATCAGAGATTAGCTTTAGCGAAGCAGACGTGACACTATTATGACAATATTCATATTCTGCCTAAACACATTTTGTAATGAAACGTGATTAAATAATTTTAAGAGAAACTGATTGTTTTTTATTTGTAATATTTATTTTCAATCTTATATCATGTGGTACTTTAGAAAAACACGACCGAGCGCTGTGTTTCATTTTAAATGTAATTATTATTTAAGTATAGGTACTTATAATACAATAACTTAACCCTTTATATTTACTTAAATTCATATAAATATTTAGTAGCTATAATGTGAGCGATATTTTGATTTTTAAGTTTTAAATTTAAATCATAAATTAGGTACCATTTTTATGTAATTAACTCTCGCTTCAAATTTCAGCAAAATCGCCCTTGTTACACAATAATCATAATATGTGTTACGAAATAAACATTAAAATGTACCTATCTGGATTTTTTTTTGTATACCACGTTAATATTTGTATGCAATATAAGAATCTAATAAATAATATAGGTCAGGGTGTCCACTATAAACCCCCAAAAAAATTCCCTGACTTTTCCCTGACTTTCCATGACCATTTTTTGAAATTTCCCTGACCAAAATGTCCATCTACAAAAACATTTTTACTATTTTTAGCTCAAGGTAGTCGAATTTCCATACGCAAGACTTTAGTATCGCATTTTTTTGTGTCTGTTATTACGTTTACGTTCACCGACAGTTTGGTGCAACCGGCCCTTGGTGTCTGTCTGTTGAACAAAAGTATGTATAGAGACCAATTTTGAATTGTTAGTTTTAAGTATATGGACACGCTACAATTTTTTTTATACAACGGCGGTGACAAACAAGCATACGGCCCTCCTGATGGTAAGCAGCTACCGTAGCCTATGGACGCCTGCAACTCCAGAGGTGTCACATGCGCGTTGCCGACCCTTTAAAAACAGGAGGATTCACTGTGTTGACGGCTCGGCTAAAGGAACAAGAGAAGTCCCTCGTCTTCAACACACTGGGTCCTCTTTGAGCTCTTTGGTTACTATACATTTAAATTATAAACTTAAATATATGTATGTCATAAAAAGAGTCTGGTATCCAGGAATGGGATCGAAAAAGCGTCTTCTGCAACGCATCCGGGTCACAAACTCCTACTTAAAATAACCCGTTAGCCTAGGAGTTAAGGCTACTGCAGCGAATGCTAAAGACGCTGGTTTAATCGCAGCCCTAGGCACCTTGGTAACTTTTCCTTTGTAAGTATACGTTCCGTTGTAATTTTTCCAGAGTCACGCAATATTCCTAGCACAATATCAGCATGTTGTATTGATTCCGTATGTCTCACTGCGTGCAGCGTACGAATCAAAACGAATCGGCCTTTTTGACGTGATAACGTCTTATAAATCGATGAACAACCGATGGCATGCACAAAGAAATGTAGCGTTCCGTTGGGGTCACGTGACAAATATTTTTGTGTACGAAGCCTACCAGGGGCTCAGAAATCACTAGTAGTAAAGTAATAGAGGAAGATGAATTTTGACAAACTTGACCGGAAAGATTACTAAACATTTTATCGTTGGACTAGGGTACCATGGTGTATGAGAGGTTGGTTCGTATTTTACTCTATTTCATTTCGTCAGGTGACGAGCAAAACTCACTAAGTACTACCACAAGTTCATAGCCATAATGAACCATACTTACAACATAACAAGGTTGATTTTCGTTTATTTTTTTTGTAATTAGTGAGTTTTGCTTGTCACCTGACGATTTTAAGTATTTGATTTTGCGTATAAAGCCTACCAGGGACTCAGAAATTCACTAGCAATAGACGAAGATTAATTTTGTTGATAGATTACCAGAAACAGACTGTTCATTTTATCGGGGTAAGTACTAGGGTGCCATGGTCGTATAAGAGGTGGGTTGGTATCCTTGGGCCCTACCGCGAAGTTCGAAATTCGACATTTCGTTATCTCCGTTTCTATCGCTCTTGCATATTCGAAAGAGAGTGACGCAAATAAACGATTTGACGATCGAAGCGTTTCGCGGTTATATATGCCTGTTTGACAAGACGATCATATACATTTACCGTGAATTCAATTAAACCTTTAGTTTGTTGTTCAGCTTGAGAAAATGTTAATTTTGAGTCGGACACATATGAATATACACTAAAGATAATTAAAAGAATACATAAAATAGTTTTACGGTTTGTTTACAATAATTTGACAATAAATAAAGAACTGCCAACTTATTGACTATTGATTGACGTGTCAACTTTCAATTTACTTTTTTATTTCAACAAAGTTGATGTACAAACTCTGCCTCGCGTATTATATGTGGCCATATTTCACATGATGGCGGGTTACTCCGAACTTTGAAATTTTAAGTCGATCTCTCACTCTCCTGTCAGAATACATACTATCGAAACGAAAGAGAAGACACCCAAGTTCGAAATTGGAATTTCGGAATAGGCCGTTAGCACGCCGTCACCTAGAATTTGTTCGGAAAGAGGAGTGTTGTGGTTTATATAGGAGCTCATACATTCTACGAAACTTCTCTTTCCGGACAGACTCTACGAATTATTTTCAATCGATTACAAAAAAGGACGAGGTTATACGTTGGGGAGTAGCTATGTACAGTCGTCTAATCAAAAAACTGCTAACACAATAGGTTAGGTTAGAGCTGCGACCCCTACATTAAAAAAACTGCAACCAGAGTAGGTTCGGTTAGGTTAGAGCTGCGAACCTCTACACAAAAAACTGCTACCTACCAGAATAGGTTAGGAAAAATTGGCTGTTATAGGGACTGCCGATGGAAGTGAAAACATCAATGTTTTCTTATTACGTTATCACGCAAAATTATAGTCCGTAAACCGCCTTTACAGACAACCATTTTTTTTCAAATTTTAAATAATAGCTGAAGTTATTCATTGCATTAATTATTTTTGTTTATTTTATTTAATGCGTTAAGCTTCGAAACTCTTGTGATAGTGTTCTGTGACAAGTACATTTTCGGTGTTATTTAAATCGATGTCATAATATCTTCAGGAGACAAAAGCGACGAGATTTTTCGTCTTTACAAGTTCTCCATTAGATTTATTTATCAAGTCCATTATGGCAAAATGTACAAATAACGCTAGAGGTTTGTTCTTTGAAATAGCCATAAAATGGTTGGTAATCCCTTTTAATAAATACTACGTTTACACTTGTATGTTCGCATTTGAGTAGAAGCTCGTCGAAACGTTCTACGAACCATTCGCGTACGAATGCCAACGCGAATGTCCATTCACATATTCGGCTCTGTGGGTATAACTCCCTGACGCGACATGTATAGACAGTCTACGCGCTATTCGCCAGTTTATTCGCCTCGTCACTCCCACACAAGTATAAACGCGGTACAGTCGCCATCAGATATATCGAAGTGGCAAAAGGGGTCACAAATATCTGAACATACACTTTATTGCCTTGACGATTATAGGCGTTGTTCAGATATTTGTGACCACCTCGGCCGCTCTGATATAACTGATGGCAAATGTACAATAGATCCTACGATTGCCAATGGAGCTTTTAGTAAAGAATTTTTCGTTACAGTAAGGTTTTTTGTTTTCGCTCATTAGAAGCAAATTCTCGAACCTGATGCTTTTATAGATCTGTCAAGGCATAGTCCATTTTCAAGCCACCTTATCAATGTAAATTAAATCGCGAATTCTGTACATCCAGACATAGCATGTGTGCTATTCCGTGATTGGTCACATACACGACTTTTGTCTTTCGCATGGAGTTGTTGAAAGCAATCTTGCTATCTGGGAACATTTTGTTACGCTGTATTTTAGTCCCTTCCCCGTCGCAAGAATTTTGGCAGATTTTGTTCAGTTCAGGACTGCATTTAATGTTGGTACAAGTTATTCTAATGTTTAATTAGTGGTCATCTGATTTTAGTTTCAAGATTTTTGATATTATGTTTCAGACCTTTTCTATGTAACACTACGGCTCGCTCATACTATTCCTGAATTTAAATATTTGGCAACATTGTCTAAATTTAAATACGCTGAATGCTGATATTATGATCGCCTACAACTTCAATATGCAAACTCTGGACTCACTCTTAGATTGAGTCATACTTTATTAAACGTACAATATTTTGAACTCATTTCATTAGTCATATTCACAGTTTTATGAAACTCTAACACATCACTGTAAAAAAACTGTATGATTTTTATGATATTTCATATCCTAAAAGCAGAAATTTAATTATGGTACATTAAATCATAATGTTGTAGATCCTTCCTGCACTGAAATACAATGCTATGAGTCTGGGTTACTCGTCAGCTTAAGCAAAGGCTTTCTCATTAGCAATCGCTGAGAGGGTTTAAGATTTATTAAACCTTAAAAAAAAATCTAAATAGTGAAGGTATGACGCCTTATAAGTAATTCTATGAATTATTTGGATTCACCTATAACCAAGAGAATAAAACTTTTGTTTTCCATTATTTTTTATATTCCTTGATTTTTTTCCCAGGTCCTTATTTTTCCCTGACCTCATTATAATTTCCCTGACTTTCCATGACTTTCCAGTGCCATTTCGAGCTTCCCTGACTTTTCACTGACTTTCCCTGACTTTCCAGAAAGTGGACACCCTGTAGGTACATCATAAGTGTAGGCATATGTGTTACTTCTGCGGCATTAATCTATGCGCCGAGGAACATTGGCAACATGGCGTCGCACCGCGAACAACAATTATTTTAATTTGGTGTTACATCTAACTTTGCCCTTATTTACCGATGGAATGTAATTCCGTGGCTTCTATTACTTTTATTAGAATTATTAGTGCAGTTTTATACTACGCACGAAGCCATTATTTTTAATATTATTATTTTTTAATTTTTGACGCTTGCGTGGCATCATGTCTGTGGTCCAAGACAGAATGTCAGGCTGATCACTTAAAGTCGAGTAAATCACTTAAACTCATGGCTGAAAAAAATTGTATGGGATGTCATCTCCTGTTACTCAATGGTGTAGGCAGAGACAAAGTGTCCCCATTTGCCCGACTGACTTTCCTTGTTTAAACCCATTTTGGATTGTTTTAACCCATTTTTAACGAGTCGACTCAAAATCTTAGGAGTTTTTCTAGCTAGTGGCCTCAGGGAGTGTACACGTACAGTATTAAAAATATCCTGTTTTCCAGTTATTAATATGTCCATAATTTATTGCAAATGTGGTGCGATTTATTATATGTCACTCTCACTGTGTAGAGGCGGTAATAAATTGCAAAAAATGACGTCATATGGTGTTGACAAGTGGACACGGTAGAATTTTTCATTTACGACGTGCTAAAATGATTTGCGAAATAAAAGTAAATGTTAAAAACATCTTCTGATTCTGATTTTCTGATATTAAGCAGAACGCCTACTAACGATTCTATGTAATGTATAGAAATAAAGGAAAAGTAAGGAGTCTCTCCTGACCTGAGGCAGTGAATTTTTCTACTTTCGTTTAATTTTCCTTAATTTCTAAACATTGCTTTTATTTCGATTCATCTGTCCGGTGTTTAATCCAATCTTGTAAATAGGTATTTGACCCACTTCTACTTCTTAATTCAAAATCTGTAAGAATGAACTTTTGACACATGAGTCTTGGCGCAATGGGGTTGGCCGGTGGAAAGTATTTACAGATGGCGCCAGCATAGCTAGGTCCCTGTCAGTCATACAAAAGTGTCAAAATCACGTTTTTTTTTTAATTTTTTTTGACCTGGATGGGCTAGCCTTTAAGCCAAATCCCATACAACAATACTAGTGAAAGGGACCTAGCTATGCTGGCGCCATCTGGCCAAACCGTTGACAGTTGCCAACCCCATTGGGTACTTTCCAGTATATAAACTTAATTGTTTCGTTGCATTCATAAAATCAAATTTCAAAAACACGCGGGAAAATCCAGGTGTAACATGTGTTTGCGCTTTAAATGATTTTATAATGGTTAAAACTGTTAAAAAGGAGATGTATTCATCATATAGAATTGTGACGTCATAATATTAGTCTCCCGTATAAACTTCATATAACAAATCGTTTTGACGTTTACTAAAGAGTAGCTGATTTGACTTCATAGGAAAGTAGCCTATTATACCTTGTGCAATCTAAGAAGCGGTTTTTGACACCTGTCATCTCAGTACATTTTATAACCTAAAATCGATTTTAATCGATTCAGAATCGGAGCTTTCGCAAAGATTCGGAATCGGAGCTGTAAAATTTTTGTGCTAACTAACTGATAACTAATGTAAGCAACCATAGACAAATTTAAGCATTTTGTCTATGAATTTGCTGAATTCAACTCAGGTGTGTTTTAGTAAAGCGAATAAATTGTGACTGGTACCTACACTCGGAAACTTCGATTCCCTTATCAAAGCTCTGATTAGGCATTCGTAGGAACATCATTACCGATAAATGCTTGCTATTGCCACCATTGAGAGAAGGGCGCTTCCCCGTTGCGCCTCGCCTCACCCTCCACCCGGCGTGGAGTAGACCGACCAACGCAACGCAGCGCGGCGCGGCGCGGCGCGCCCTCCCCGCGGCCGAGCGCAATGAGCGCATCAGCCAGCCAGTCATTGAGCGGCGGTCTACTGTCGCACGCGTGCCGAACGTCGTTACAAACACAATTTACGGACAAAGTGACATGCGCGTTTACATGTCCTGATTTCTAACTAAAAACTAACGAACCTATTGGATTACAGTGCTCGAACCAAGTGACAGTGTTGTGTTATCACTAATTCATCAGAATTTATCGGTCGTATTCCGCATTTCGTACACCGCCAGTGCAGTGTTTATGTTCGAAGCGCGGCACCGTACCCCTTACCCGCACCGTCCAAGGAGGGACGTCGCCCTCGAGGTTTTCTTAAAAAGGTAAGGAGATATTTATTGTTTATTTCGTTTTTAGTTAGGGTATTTTTTTTGTCGCGGTTGGTATTTATTGGTACCGAAATCGATTATTATTGTACCGGTTTATTTTACAATAACGATGCATAAATCTAAACGACAATAAATAAACAATTAATTTCCCATGTTAAACGTTCTATATTGGAGGGTAGAGGTATGTACGGTGAATACCTACGTATTCGACATTCGTTATATTTTTTGTCCAAAACTTGTTTTGTTTTTACCCAGTTATGCAAAGAAAAATATGTGGTTATTATTGTGATTGTCTCATTTAAACCGGTCAAGCAGGTCAAGCAATTACCTGGGTATACTAAGTATACCTACTAATGTTTTTATTCACGTTTGTTCAAAATGCTGATGCTTAATAGATACCTAGTACTTACTTATTAATATCGGAAATAGGTATTAGGTACTGCTTTTTCTTAAATAATACGTAGTTTTTGGAGACCCCACCTTCAACTCTTACTAAACTACCTACTTTTGTAGAGGAGTTTATTATGAGTCTACTTTAAGCTTTAAGGTAAGATAGTAAATCACTTATGGGCTTTAAAAATAAAATAAAAAACATTTTTCGCAGAAGTAGGCTGTGTTTTTCCCGGTCTTATGCCACGACTCGATTGAGCATGGGTCCACTCGACAACCTATTCCCAGGAATTGCCGTCGGCACTTTAGTTTGAAAGCGACTTGCAACTGCCATCTGATCTTCTAAAAGGGGGCCTACCGACTATCAGTCCGCCTGACGATATCGGCCTGTCAGTTAGAACAAAAATTTGACAGCTCCGAACAACTGATAGGCCAATATCGTCAGGTCGACAGAGGCTCAAAACACACCTGAGCTGATAGACTAAGATTAGGTGGTAGTGGACCCCTACCTAATCGGGTAGCAAGATTCGGCATATATAGGGGGTACTCGGGTAGCACCTTAAAAAGTTATGACTTTTCGGGTACCAAAAAAAGTTGGCTCCAGGTTTGGCTCATAGTGTCCCATACAAAAAGTCATAACTTTTTAAGGTGCTACCCGAGTAACCCGAGTACCCCCTATATATGCCGAATCTTGCTACCCGATTAGGTAGGGTGCACTACCACCTAATCTTAGTCTATGAATTAAGCCAATTCATAGACAAAATGCTTAAATTTGTCTATGAATGCTTAAATTTGTCAATGGCCTCCATACAAAAAAATCAGATACCATAGACAAAATTAAGCTTTAAGCATTTTGTCTAATATGAATTGGCTTAATTCAGCTCAGGTGTGTTTTGAGCCTGATAGTGGGTGAGCCCCATAAGGCGTTATCACATTGGCGCCGCAATCGCATGCCGCGGCCGCGACGGCGTGCAAGCGTGACAGTGCTATACACACGCAGAGCGCTATCTCGTTCGCGCACCGGCGCCATATGCGGAAACCGCAGCAGTGTGAAAGACGCCTAAAACAAGATAATGCTTAGATAAATAATTATAATTATGGAACGTTCATATCATAGCTGTAGAAATACATAGGTAATTAAATCATCGGGGACCTGGGTGTAATACCTAGTATTACCTAGTACCTAATACCTAGCCAGTCAAGTGAGTTTACAGCCAGTAGGTACAAGGCATCTTGCACAGTCACCTAGAGATTATCTGATCAGGGCCTACCGCGAAGTTCGAAAATCGACAAAACGATGGTCCCGTCTCTATCGCTCTTGCATATACGAAAGAGAGTGATGGAAATATTCGATTCGATGAACGAAGTGCTTCGCGGTTATAGGCCTGATCTACATCAAGGATAGCTATTGAACAAACTAATGACAGTAATAAATAACAGGTACCTACCCCATAGCTAAAGCCTTCTTAAAACCCATCTGATAGGTAGATAGCCAATTTCATGTGTTTTTAATAAGCTGCATTGGAGTTCAATGATTGGACGCGGATGCGTTTGCAGCAATTACCTACCTATTACTTTGTTTCAGTGAGTAGACCACCGGGCCTACCGCGAACTTCGCAAAATCGAAAATTCGTTACCCCCCTCACTAACGTAACGCTCGAACATATTCGAAAGAGAGTGATGCAAATATACGATTCGACGAACGAAGTGGATCACGGATAAGGGGCCCACCCACTATCAGTTGGTCGGACGACATCGGTCTGTCAGTTGTTCAGAGCAGTCAAATTTTTGTTCTAACCAGGGCTCGTAACCGGTTAAAGCAAAAAACCCCGAAATAACCCAATATATTTAACTAGCAGTTGCCCGCGGCTTCGCCCGCGTACTAAAAGTACTAAAAAGGAGATTATCAGTTTGGCCCTCATTTCTGTATTGTATGTATGTTTGTCCGCGATTATCTCGCGTTTGGCTGAACCGATTTAGATGCGCTTTTCGGAAAAGTATTTGTTACTTTCTGGAGGTTTCGATATTATAGGATTTTTCAATTGAGTATGAAACAGTAACGAAAGAACGAAATAAAAAACCGGTTTTTATTATGGAGCAAATTCCGGTTTCCGAGCCCTGGTTCTAACTGACAGACCGATATCGTCCGACGGACGGATAGTAGGTAGGCTTAACCCTTGCGATGCGTGCATTCCATACACATCTCGCGGAAACCCGGTGATGTCAATGTAGCCAACTAGCCATATACTGGCCATGCCACATACACATCACTAGATCGCAATAATTGAAACAAAAGCTTTATAAGGGCAATCAATAATCACTCATATCAGAAATTGCAACCTGCCTATATTACAGCTGGCAAATTGAAATCAACATGAACACAGCTAAATGATAGGCAAATTCAGGAGTTCGATTTTTGAATCTCACCGGGTGACTTATTTCGTACTAAATAGTCATCGGCTGCATACAAAAAAAGGCACCGGTGCGATTCAAAAATCGAACTCCTGATCTACCTGCAGCATATGGATATGGCATAGGTATTTGCCGACGTAAATAAATCGCGGACGCGTGCCGCGTCTGCATTTTTAACTACTGGTGAATGTCGACGTCAAAGTATTCCATATTTTATTTCTACTTTAATTTAACATTTTAACAGCTTTTCACATCTACCCGATTTCCAAGTACCTATTATTATGTCTTTGGCTGGAATGTGTCACTCACAAATATGAGTAACTCAAGACTAAAGAGATACCTACTTGTAGAAGTTTTAAAAGTATAAACTTAAAGCGTTTAATAAAATAATTTGATGTTCTCAAGAAGTAGTCAGGTACTTCCTGAAAATGAAGTTACGCAAGTTTAAAAGGTAGGTAAGTACCTACATGTTTTGCAAAATGGTCTTTAAAAACCCAAAAAATACTGACAAGGCCTCTTTATATCCTATGTAGGTAAATAGTACATATAGTACATAGGCGTATTTTCTATTATATTGCTGTAGTAACCTATTTAAGTAATTCATTAGTTATATAAAAACAAATTGACATTCCGCACCGAGAATAGGCACTTGTAGGTAAAAACTAAATGGTACCTATTTGCAGGGGCTCTGCTTGCGTAAGCTTCCTGGCTTACCTATACTAGATTTATTTTATATTCAAAGGAAAGGTGTTACGGAAATAGGTAGTACCTACTTTCATTTTGGGATGCTCAGAGGAAATGGCACGGGTTTATTGTTGACGATTTATACATAGAATAATATATATTATAGCTCCGCCTGTGACGGGCTTTAAAACTGCTAAGATTTCGAGTAAAAACCTATAAGTACCTATGTAACTAAGTACGTAAAAACTTTATTTTTATAATGACTTGGTTTTTGTCAAAGCCTGAGGTCATTTGGTAACGTAAAACATACTAAGAATTGAAATGAGAATGCGGCTCTAGTTTTTTACTACAACCACTGCCATTGTGCAGTGGAGTGGGCTACAAGGAGATGTATCCACTTTTTCACCTTCTTGCGTTGTAATAGGTCCAAAAGTGGATACATCTCTTTGTAGTCGACTGTGCACTTCCATCCCAGAGGGAAGGGAAATCCTAGTTGACTTAATTAGTTATGTTAATGCACGCCTATACAGCAATTGTGATAGAGTAATTTATTGTGCGGCGCCATCCAACAAGGATCCAATTAACACCTGCCAGGCTAATTGGAATGAATCAAATGAGGTGCGACTATTGCATATTGATACGCCCTTGACTGCACACTTTACCTGAAAGGGTGCGAAGCCGAGCCGGTTATATAACGGCAACCTAAAAAGGGTTATGTTATTGTGTGATAGATAGCTACGATGATGGCTTTTATACCTGGAAGGCTGGAAAGCGTTGAGATTTCTTATAAGAATTGATAAGCCGACGTGTAACCAGAAGGCACCTATTTTTCCATTTTTATACTCGGCGACTGTAATACTTAAAAGATAAAAAAAGATAAAAGATATTTATTCTTCAATTTAGGCACATTACAATGCACTTATGAACGTCAGAGAGAAAAAGAAACTACCACCGGTTCTAACCCTACACCTCTGACCCGAGAAGTATTACTTATTACCGGCAAGAAACACGGCGGGACTTATTTTTTCAAAACAGTAATACTAATACATTAAAGATACTATATACAATAATGCGTAGTTTTTCAAGAAGGCATATCAAAACAGCTTGAGAGACAGACATGTACCTGCCTATTGTGTAATTAAAATGAAAAATAAAAATAAAATCCAAATCTGACTGCTTCGCAATAATTTTGACCCACTAATAGTTCTCAGTTTGAAATGTTTATTAAATTGACAAAGAATCATACTAAACAAATCTTCACACAAATTATTTGAATCATAAAAATGTGAATAAGGCAGTGTGGAGACTGTGGAGAGATGATTTTGAATTTCTTTTTTGAATAATTCCAAACGATAACCAGTAATGGGTCTATATGCTAAGTTTGTGGAATTTCCTGAATTGGCTTTATAAAAGATGCCCTTTGACCGCTGTTATCAGAATTAAAACAGTTAAATATTTCCTTATCCAGACATTCACAGTTACAATAAATATTATCTAGGCATGTCGCACTAGTGACACCCACCCGGGTAGGTTCAAAGAACAAATTTAACATATTAAACGACTTAAATATACATAGCAATTTAATAGAATTAATAGAAGATTCAAGCAAATTAACATTAAAATCTCCACAGACTTTAACATGCTTTCGGCAGTTTCGGTTATTAGTCACTAATTACAGCACATTTTCCATGGTATTTTCAAATGTGTTGAAATCAGCTGCTGCCGCTGTTGGTGGTCTATATACACAAATAACAATATAACTTTCTAATTCTACACAAGAAATTTCTACAATTCTCTCTATGGAATATTTTACAACATCCTTCCGTTCTTTACATCTCAGGCCATTTTTAACAATTATAAGGGAGGGATTGATTTACTTGAATTGAGATTGTGTTGGCGGAACTACTAGCGCATACTTTCCGATAGAGCTTTTATGGTCGCATATTGTAGCATCCAAATGACAGAAAGGATTTCCATACAATATTGTGACATTGTTGCCGGGCGCCGCAATGCGCGCCCCCCGTGTCGGGCGGGCGCCGCCGGCACATCCACCGGGAGATCAAAGTTACTCAATTATATAGAAGCGTTTAGCACGGCATTCGTCGAACTCAATTCTTACCGGCTTGCTTAAGCACTCGTAGAAAAACTATTGTGGGCAACGGTACATAATTAGGTCTTAAAATTCTCGGGTCTGTTTTTACAAAATTCGGCTTCGCCTCATTTTGTAACTTCGACCCTCGAATCTTAAGAACCCTTATTATGTAACTGTTGCACAAAATACTATCAGAAAACAGTTATGAAAAATAAATTATAATGGTCGCATAAGTTAAAAAAATTGATTGCCTTTCAACGATCAGTGTAACAATGCCAGTGTAGGTATAATACAGGGTTGGGCAGAGTAACTGTCCTAGTTTAAAAGTTGTATAAAAGTTTAAAAACAATATAATTTGAGATGTTATGTTATTAATTATATTTAACACACTCTACATATTCCACATTAATTGATATGTTTTATTCTCTCTTCCTTAGCTTGTATAATTTTAAGCATCTTGCCATAAAAGGAATTTCACGCGGCACGTACGTCCTCTCCTGCCTAGTCGTCCCATATTTGACTACCCGACCCTAGAATAAACCCAATAACTAGCCTTATGTCATCTTAATAAAGCTCTGCATATATCCTCATACCGAAATATCGATAGTTAATTAGTTCTCTAAGGATACGTATAGCGTACTTTGTAATGTAAAGAGTCAGCCTCAAATTCCGACTAATGTGGTACATTTCCCCATGAATTTTATACCCTGACTGCCTGGCTTTTTGGAATCATCTTATGGCTAATATATCCTCCAGGGTATCTCTTAATAAGACACTATACACTCCATTAGTCTGTCGCTTGTCGATCTCCTGTAATTAAAACGTATTTTCTTTGCATAATGGCCGCCGTGCCGCATACATTATAGTTAATCGTAGGTGCATGTAAACGACCTTGCTCGACACAACCACCAGAAATGTACCAAATTTTCACTTGATTTCAGCAGAAGAAATCTGAAACGATTTTTGGTGCGCAGTATTAAACCTTACCATGATTTTTACATTTTTCGGTTAGCTGAACATCGCGCTAAATTCTAAATGTTCTCTGTACAATGTTCCAACTGCACTACTTTTAACATTTGTTTTTAAAAATACACATAACATAGTGTAATCAAAGCGTCTTTTGGAAGTCATGAAGGTGATAATATAGACGTTTTAAAATTATATGCAGTAAATGAAAATCTATATTATATTATTGATTTAAATAAACGAGTGCATTGCAATAGGACAGTTACTCTGCCCAACCCTGTAGTTTAATGTAATGTTACGGGACTTATGGGTACCAGTAGGTAGGTATGCATATTGCATATTTGTGACACTTTTTTAGAAAAGGTAGGTACCATTTGGTGGAATGCGCTTACGTTGTACCTACGTTGTACAGATTTTATATCTTATTCGAACAATGGATGCGTAAGCGCCGGCCGCAAAGAGGTATTTTTAATCTAGACTATCACATTTACAGTATAATGACGTGCTGTAAGAGGAAAGCTATTGAAGTGTTAAGAAAAACTCCCCGTCTCCTGATTAGCACTGTCCAAGAAAGACGAATGATGCTGATCCTGACTTGCCACTTGGCTGCCCCGCAACTGAGCTCGACAGCGACATGGTCGGGTGCGTGACCTACTTCCTAGGCCGCGGTCCCGGTCCCGGCCACCCAGCCTCAACACTTCGAATTACGACTTTTGCATGCTAATGCTTAATATGAACCCACTAAAATTTGTGTAGAGGGAGGCTAATAAATGTAAGCTAACGAGCTCGTAAAATTAAGGACAACTATTTGAATGCGAATGTCTCTGCGTTGTGTATCAGCGTTTTAGTCGACAACGACATCAAAGACACGTTATTTCGTTGCGATAAGGCGAAAAATCTGTTTTGTATCAATTTTCGTAGATACGGGTACGGGTGGATATTTTAGGTTTATAAGTAAAGCGCCTATC
Organism: Pammene fasciana; assembly: GCA_911728535.1. NCBI lineage: Eukaryota > Metazoa > Arthropoda > Insecta > Lepidoptera > Tortricidae > Pammene > Pammene fasciana. The sequence goes on along the minus strand of OU452278.1, from coordinate 9,466,570 downwards.
CAAGCCAATAAGTGTACTTTAGATTCATTGTAGTTGTGAGTTCTTTATAGGTTCCTGTAAATATTTGGAAACGGAAGCGTTCTATCATTATCATACTCTTTTGTTACACAATTCTTAATACAAATGTTTTTGGAAGGATTGTGGGGGAAGGTAAGGATTGTGTACTACTATCTATAGTTCAAAATCTGTAAGAATGAACTTTTGACAATTGAGTCTTGACACAATTAGTGATGAGGCTAAGACGTATCGTTTGTCAAATTTAGCGATTAGGTATTAATGAATCGTTCGAATCGATTTTACTACAACCGATTTTTTCTTGTTATATTCTCAAATTAATAATTGTTATCTACTAATTATGCATGACATAATAACATTTCCAAAATTAATACAATATGATAAGAAAGTTTTATGATGTTCCATTTTTAGCATCGTACTTCACTTTATTTTCATTTAGTTTTTATTTTTATTTATTATTTATATTAGGCAATATTGATTACATAATCGATTTTTATCGACTTACGGAAATGTTATATGAATCGGAATAGCAGACATGGTCACAACACTAAATTTAAAAACAAAAAGACGTAGACCGTAACTGTTTGCATGCTAAATTGTTATTATAAAAAAATCAATAACTAAGATATGAAAAAAGGTAACATTCATTAAGCTATGTTTATGAAAAGTGAAATATTAGGTTTACATACATGACAAGCTTTAATATCGTTATAGGATTTTGTTTATAATTTCTAAGTGTCTTGCGCGTTTACGTTCTACGGGTATTGCGATGTGTCAAAAGTTCATTCTTACAGATTTTGAACTATAGGTGGAGTAGCAGTGTAGGTGACATTTCCTCTTACATTTTCGGTATCTTTAGGCGGCTTTCGGACAGAGGGCGCAATTAACTTGAGCTTCAAAAAGTTCTTAGTCTGCGGCGGTCTATATCTCTATAGTCTCTGATTATAGACAACGGTGTCTGTAATCTTTGCAAGTTGAATTTGATCCACTTCCAGTTTTCAAAGTGTGCTGGAGCTGATCTGATGATGGAGCTGGAAGTTGACCATAGGAACTCCTCATCTACCTACTCAACATTATCCCGCCCTGTTTGGGCTCGATGCATTTGTTTTGGTGAGCAATTAGGGATTGTACAAAGAAAAGTACAGTTAGCAATAATAACTTGTCACAAAAAAAAAAAAATATAACAAAAATTTAAATTGCGACGATTAGAATAAGACGTTGCATACTGCGAAGCGTAGGTACGTATGTATGTACAGTCGCCATAAGATATGTCGGAGCGGCCAAGGTGGTCACAAATATCTGAACAACGCCTCTATTGTCAATGCGATAAAGTCCATGTTCAGATATTTTTGAGTATCCTGGCCGATCCGATATATTTAATGGAGACTGTACCACGACACGATGTGAATGACGAACATTAGACTAGTGCCTATCTACACTAGACGGCGTACAATTGCCCCGGATTTTAATGTGTCAGTTATGTATAAGAATTATATTTCGTCTCGTGTCTTTTCTTATCTAATACGTACAGGATGGGCAAGTAGTGAAGTAAATCCCCAAAACGCGTCAATTACGAAAGTTGCTCATTCGGCGGAGTAAAGTTAGCTAGATAGTTAGTAATTATAAGTGAACGTAAGTAATTGATGGTATCGCGGCACTAATGGGGGTTGGGTAATTCCCCATCTGACTTATATGACCACGCATTATTATTGCTAAGTGGAGTGGAACTGGATCGCTTTTGTTTGCGGCCAGCTGATTAATTAGTTCTAGATTTTTATCTAAACGAGGTTAAACTCGTAAACCGATACGGAGTTATGATAGCTGTTTGACATTCTTTAAGGCTGTTCAACTCTGACCACAACATGATGACTTACAGATTATATCCTCTTGTTTATAAAGCGAAGCAAATCTCTCTTAAATTTTGTATTTTCGAACAAACACATAAATCAAAATGAAGGACAGTAAGGCAATTTATTAATTGAGCAATACGAGGCAATTTATAGTAAATGCGGCAATTATTTCGGCAATGATTTCTTGAATTGCTCCTCTCACGTGCTCTTACACGGGCGATTTTTGGGCAATTTGCCTAGTTTCCTAGTTGCTGCACATGGGGCAATTGAATGGAGCCATACTGGAGCAATGATTGCTCCTTATTGAGCAATATTCAAATTGCTTGACATTGCCGTGAGGCCGTGACGTCAAATTTTGGCATTTCGGCAATTTTATCGCCCGTGTTGTTCAGTATGGAGTATACTCGAAGTGTGGAGTCGCGCGCGACAACGCATGTCATGCTAAGCCACCTGGTATGCCTTAAATACTAATTTAAATTGAATGTAGAACGTTGCGGGACTTCTACCTCACTCGAGCTTAATACGAGAGACTGAAATGCACTAGATACAGATTCAATGTGAATTGAAATGTTCGTAAGGAAGTACGGTGTCTCATCAGCATCACAAGCAAAGGGTTGCCACATGAACGTATTTTGATTTGCCGCGTTTACTGGTTTTTATAAATGGTTTGCGAAACTTTACATATATAATATTATATACACAAGACCAGAAACAAAGTGATTCAAGAGGCTCCTATCCATAATGCATTCTGTAGCCATGTCTTGCGTGTTTTCGGGTTATTTACACTGATGTTCAGTCCGGTACAAGCTGTCGAACAGAAAAACCATTTGAGGAATGTGGGGGTTCTTTATCGCTTGTTTTACTCGTAAAGATTGTTATCCGACAGGAACGGAGGCGGGTTGTCTACTGCGACAGAATACTAATATTATTTATTTATTTTCGTTGTGTAACTAAATACAAAGATACATACACTCAAAAATTATGATCAACCTACTAGAGGGTGACCGACGAGGCGATCCGGTCGCGTTATGGTTCATCTTGAGATAATATTATATATAAAATATATAATAATACAGTCAGCAGCAAAAGTAGCTAAGCGGATAGGGTGTTTAAAATGACCTACACACGCTCTTATTCTCTTAACAATAAAGCCGTCTCCAGGTTATTTTGAACACCCTACCCGCTTAGCTACATACTAGGTATTGCTGCTGACTGTACCAATAAACTAAATTGGTCGGTAAAATGCAATAATAGTATTTTAACTACGCGTAATATATTCTCGAGTTTCACGACTGAGTTTTTAGGGGGCCCACCGACTATCAGTCCGCCTGACGATATCGGCTAGTCAGTTAGAACAAAAATTTGACAGCTCCGAACAACTGACAGGCCAATATCGTCAGGCCTACTGATATGGCTGGGCCCCATTAGTTGTCGGAAATAGATACAACGCAACGGTTTCATAGGCACTAAAGTGTATCTATTCTGTATCCAAAGCTAATTTTGTTTTTAATATGTACCCCAACATTTCTTTAAAAAAAACCTTTTTAAATGTACTTATCAATTTCCCATAATTGCTTTACACTTAAATTCTAACCTTAATTTCATATGTTCTTCTCCGCGTCAAGACTTCAGAGTCCAACTATTAATTTCCCTCTCTTGTTCGAATATTGAATGACAGTTGTAAATTATGGTTGAAGCGGGTCTGAGGATAGGAGATGAATATGAGTTATTACATTTCGAATAGATGTGTGAACATTGTTATTCTCTGTCGTTTATCCATTAGTGTTTTATGTAAAAAGTAATCACAAATGTTACTTGTGTACCACACGAACTTCAATCAAACGGAGAGATAAAATCGATCCTGATGAGTTCTAAGTTGAAAAACGACATCTTTTGATTTGATGCTCAGTGTTATGTACGGTGTTACCATTCCACTATTAATTCTGTTGTTAACAAGATTCGCATCTGACTGGAAACTTACAGAGTAAGCTTACTTATTTTTTAATTTTTTTCTCTTACTAAAGTATTTATTTTGCAGAAATAATAGCAAGCTTGCTTATTGTTACTATTGTTAGTGCAATATTTATCAATCTAAAACCACAAGTAGCCAATCAGTGACCAATTAAAACTTTGTCTTTTTTTTACAATATTGCCTCACCATGGATGTGTATTTGTGCTATCGTTGTTTTGAACACCAAAGAGCAAAGAAACTAAACAGAGTTTATTGAATGTTGACTTAATCATGCTTACATAGAGTCCACGATGAGCTCACCCTTGATTGTTGATTGCCTTGAATTCCTTGTGACCAGGAACTACAGCTTTATCAGTCGCCCGTTTTTTGGTAAGGTTTTACTTGTTTAACAAAAATCTGCATATGTTTCTGCATAGGTTGTAGTGTATAAAGGCATCAGTGAAGTAGAACTTACAAAGCTGCTCTCTTATTAGTAGTCCTTTGCCAGTATCGGCGCTTATTATTACGATAAGTTATGGGAGTAGTTGTATGATCGATGAATCCGACGATCCATTCATCTTGCTGCAGTTTATTATTAAAATAATGAATAGAATGCCCTACAACACATCACAAAAACGGTGTTTACATAATTTTCCTGTTGGTTTTGTCCAAATTCAGCATAAGTCCGCGTATTAAGTGTCATTGCGCATTTGTCACCCCTTTAAAAGTATATAAGCATTTATCCTCATCCATAAGTTCGTGAGCATATTCATGACAGTAAAATTAACATCGGTACTTTAATTAAGCATCTCTAAATAACCACTACGGTTGTACCGGTTGTACGGGTGCTTCTGTAGAAGGTACGGGCGTCTCTTTAACAAAAATTCAGAGTTTCAGAGGCTAGGAAACATTCTGAAATCACGTCCTTTTTCTATGTTACGTAACTCCTGTTTTATCGTTTACTGAGAGCGTAATTCCCTCGAAGCCCAGAGTAAAACAACGTCTCGCAAATGTCCGGAACGTGTTCACTAATCCGAGCACCTTTAGATTCCTTACTGGCTTACTAGAAAAATATCGAATAATCAGACCCTATCAAATTACTGGCCCCGGATGTTTGAATGAAATATTCTTTATTACCAATAAGAAACACCGGAAGCGCTCTCAATCAAACCTTTACAATATTCTCCAGAGAAATTCTTATTTGGCCCAAATAAATTTTCCTTCCTTATTGTGAAGCAATATCTCCTTACAATTAAATTACAAGTAGGTACTGGCAACCTGTAACAAGTTGTCTTGTTGTAAATTACAATGCTCAAATCCAGTTTCACAAGATAAGAATAGATCAGTGTAATAAAATGGATGAAAGAAACTACTAGCTTGTTCGTAATTAAATTGAGCTTACGAGTAGGTACTAGAGATGTAACCAACGTGGTTTTTTGAGCATTCGCGAATGCGAAATCGAATGCGAATATGGAGTCAATAACCCTCGGCACAAGGAAAGTTATTTTCTAACCAAATGTTAAGAAAACGATTTATATTAGGTACAATCATACTTCTATATTCTGTTAACCGGAATATTTTCGAAATCGTGAAACAACAAAAATATATAAGTCATAAAGATACTTTAAAGACACATTTGCCATGATTGTAAGTTCCCTTTCAATATATTGTCTTAGATAAAATGCACTAAAATATTCGCAAATATTCGCACTGAATTTTGCGAATGTGAATATCCAAAAACGTGCGAATATTCGCGAATGCGAATACGAATATTTACATCCCTAGTAGGTAGGTACGTGCTTGACGTAAAAACCACCAAATGATTAGCCCCACGATCCATCATAGGGCTGGGGACGCCTGATAGTGTCGCCTAAAGACAGTATCCACTAAGAAAGGACCACTTTATTTCTCGTAGGTATTTCTTTGAATATCGGAATAACTGTAACGTTTTCGTTATTTCGCGTTAACCCATTTTGTTAAAAACCTTGAAAACCAGTTATTTTTATGAGTTTAATATACCCGAACTACATAAAATAACTCGAGATACCCGTTTGCTAAGGGCGATTATTGTATCTAAATAGCTTTCTGAATTCTGGCCTATGTATTAGGTCCGTTGTTTACTTCGTTAGCTTAGGGTACCTAAGCTTAGCCAAAGCTTCTGTTGTTAATTAAAGGTAAACAAATTAACGCGGTACAATTAATTTTTGCTTTGTTTACAAAATATTTTGTTAAAACAAAGCCGACAGTACCTAATAGTTGAAATATCCCTTTCAAGTAAAAGTTGCCTGTGAAAATAGAACGGACGTTGTCTTCTTTATATTTTATTATTTACCTATATTTTAAATTAAAACTTTATTTTTGCAAATTCAGAAAACTTTAACATGTTTGTACGCATATCTAGGTCCGTGGCTCGTACTCATAAAACTCCATAAAACTTTCAAGTGTTTTCGAAAAATATTATCTTGTGGAGATTACCGAGATATTGAAAAAAAAAAATGTTTATTGAAACTGTCCAGTTTCAACGTTGAACTTTCAATGTTTTAGGCTTTACGTTGTCTGTCAGTTTTATATAAGGCGATTTTTTAACCATTATTGAATATGCCAATATCAAGTTCAGCATTATGGAATATAGGCATAAAAAACCTACTTCTTTCTTGCTGTTAGCCACATTTATTTGCCGCATGGAACAAAATATTTTGCTTAAAACAACAGCTCCATAATGGGAAAATAAACTCTCTCGGGAGCAGGGAAACATTATATCCGAAGCCTTATGTTATTTAGAAGTGTTTATTAAACATCTCGAAAACTGATGATAATATTTAGGTAGCAGAAGTAGCTAAGCGGGTAGTGTGTTCAAAGTGTCCTACACATACTCTTATTCTCTTAAAAAGTCGTGTCAGGCACATTCTAAGGCGCTGTAATTACGGCTAGATTGCATTGTCCAATTTATTTCGTTCATGGAACCTTTAGTGTATGGTATGGTATGCTGCGCAAGTGAAGGCACTGCCGCTACGAAACTCTTATTCGACGGTCATTAAATCAAATTATTTCACTTTTAATTACAATATATTAATTTAATTTAATTATAGGTACTATTAATTAATATGTGGAATGTTTAGCTCTTTACAAGTTTTGTTTTACCGCGTTAGGCGCGGGTAAATGGAAATCCGTGATCTCTGCCTACCGCTTTTGGGATATAGGCGTGATTGTATATTAATAATCCCGTTGGAATTGGAATTCTGCCTTCTTGTAAGGTGTTATGACTGTTATGAGGATCGGGGTTAAGATATAGTGATCATGATTATTTCTAACTACAAAAACTACTCGTATAAAGACGATCAATAAGAATGAAAGTAAATGCACATTTGCTGGAATACACGACCTTGGCCGCGAGCTTCCGCTGTTCTTTGACTTGCGGCCAAACGACGTTGACAGTGACACGAACACCACGAAAATACGACGGGTACTACCGTTCAAGATATTTTTAAATGTTATGCAACGGTTTTTTTTAAACTTGATGATGCTGGTTTATGACCTGATTGAAAGCTGACTCGTGCGTTTTATTTAGGCAACCTATTCCAAGCTGAACTGGTAAAGTAATAAATTATGTGAAGATTGTTGCTGAGTATGTGGTAGGTACAGCTTTATGCGCAAGCGATTGGTATTAACGTAGATTTATTTAAGACAGTATATTAACAATTATTTACGGGTTTGTCGAACCTACTTCAAACTTAATTCAAAATTACTAAGTCGCAATTCGTTGTTGCGTATCTAAAGCTAAATTCTATTCATAAATACAATTACTTAAGGATCTTTCAAAGTTTTAAGAAGACTGCTTCAGTTAATTTTAGTAAGAAAGTTGCTCAAATGTAACATCTGAAGAGTTATCGAATTTTTATATTAAATATGTACAGTCGACTAAAAAGAGATGTATCCACTTTTGGACCTTATTAAAACGCAATAAGGTGAAAAATTGCATATATCTCTTTGTAGTCGACTGTACACAGAGAGAAAAAAAATACTAGAAATAAGTAAAAAATAGTAATTCCCAGGACAAGTAAACGTTTACTAAAAACAAGGAAACTTTTACTAAAAACAAATAAACGTTTACTAAAAATAAGTAAACTTTACTAAAATCCAGGAAACGTTGTTTTTAGTAAATTGTTTACTTGTCCTGGGAATCACTATTTTTCACTTTTTTCTAGTAAAAAATTCTCTCCGTGTACCAGTGTACCTTAAACAAACTTAAATTTTAACCTCAAAGTTGGTAGATACATATTTTTGGTTGATATTTTCATCGTCGTTTGGCATAAGATCTAATGCACAATGTTCACAGATCTTATAACACAACATGGTGTTGATAAACACGATTGGCTGTGTGTTTTGATCTTGAGCTGAGCGTCATGTGAATCGATGGAATTGTTATCATTGTTTTTCCTGGTCTGCGTACCAATAAGCAATGTGTGGCTTGTGTGTATATATAACAAGTTAGTTGGATGTAAATAGAATCACGAGGTATAGTCTATTTATGTGCGTCGAGAGGTGTGTTTGACTTTCTAAGTTGTTAACGCCTGTGAAGTATTCAGGCGGTCTGGGCTCGAGGGCAAAAACAGCTGTAGCTTTTGTATAAATTTTCTTGTTGTAGCGTCTTTATATCGTATGGTTTTTAAAATGTTTCTGTTTAAAACAAATTATTTCAAGGTATTTCTGCTAGATAATGGTAATTGATTTTACTTGACATACGGTAACATGTACTGTATAATATGTGTGTACATATTTGTGGCGGTTAGTGAATAACGACAAGTAATTAGTAGGATTTCATTGCTTAAATAATACTAGTGTCATGATATATCAGTTACACTAAAAATATTATCTATTATTTATTGATTATTTCTAATTTGCCATAGTAGCCACCCGTAAAATGACTGAACTAGTAGTCATTCTTTCGGTTCTTGTAGCTTGTTGCTCACCCTCTGCGCGTGACGACAATGAAGACTGCCTATTTAATGGAAAGTCACGTCATTAGTGCGTCACTCTAGTCTGCGTAGTTCATTTGTTAGATCTAGTCTAGCCGAAAACATGCTGTTCCACTTGCATTGCACAATGTGTGGCCAGACTGTAATGCTGGCTGTTACGAGTGCATCAAACGACTCGGATCTTTTATTCTTTTTACTATTGTCCTTGCCAGCTAGGCTCTCGCCTCGGGCGATTCCGTCCAAGAGTGATCTGATCTCACTACACGCATGTTGTTACGGGTCTCGTGGTCACAGTTATCCTGGTCTGGTAGCATGGGCAACGTTCGTCTCGCTTAGAAGAGAAGCAATGAAAAGACATGGCCAAGGCCCTCTAGCAGCGTCTGAAGAGTGCTTTTGGCTCGCCTCGCTCATTTGCGGGACGTAACATCGCGGTAGTTATATGGCATTTTTGAGGTTCACATCTGCACATGTTTGACTTTGAGTCGGCTATTTTCTGAAACACGCGGTTGAGTTCTGGCCAATATTTGTTTTAGTGGTCTGTTTTAGGATCACCATTAAAATGAATAAATATTGATTTGTTAAGTGTATACCGTGCCGTAACTCATTCCTTCCTACTAATAAACTTTACAGAAAAGTGTAGGTAAGTATGTAGAAAATGAAAACAATTAAATCTATACCTTGTATTTAATTATGTTTACATTTATGTCATCAAAATAAATCTTAAAGTACAAATTGTTCTGGTTCAAAATTGCATAGACAATTTATGAAAGAATTTATTCATAATGTGTCCATGCACTTTTGAATCTCACTGTAAGTACATACCTAAATGGCCAATAGATGTTACTACGCTTTCGTTTATACGGTAAATAAGTAACTTTAAACTATGATCTTAATGATAATGAAGAACACGTACCCATACGGTTCTAAATTAAATATTAAACTCATTGAAATCCTTGATAGCATACAGATCTGCAATCTGCATATTATTATGGTCATATAATCTTGTAACGAGGCTGGCGAGGCGGCGGCTGAAATAAAGTTACGTAATTGCCTGTAACTTGATTTTTTGATGCGAGAAAACGCATTGCGCTTTCGTGTAGTTAATCCGATATGAATTCCATTAAGATGTTATATCTCAACCAAAGGGAGTATGTATTCTAACTAATATACGTTTACGAGATGATCTGACTCCAATATAACTCTAATATACAAGGTGTATAACAAAAAATACTGGTGATCCTTTTAAGGGCATAGTTGGTATCGTATTAAAATTATGAAAAAGTAAGAAAAAATTTTTTGGCTTTGTATGGAGGGTTGACCAGCTGTGACGACGTGTCCCAATCCCATACAAAAAAAACGCGTTTAAAAAAATTGTCTCCTAATTTTTCTTACTCGAAATACTATACCATTTATGCCCTTAAACGGATGACTAATATTTTTGTTACACCCTATATATAGGAGTTGAATTATAGTATTTTATGCAATAGTTGTACAAGAGGGTTCAAAAAAGGTGAGTGGCGTGTGTACCAATTTTATGCGTACCAATGTGTAGGGTTTAAATAAAATACAAAATTAAACGCAGTTTGCTTTAAGAAAGAGCGAGAAGTTGAAAAGTGGTGGCAAATGACAGTTGAGAGAACGTACTCATAGACACGGTAATTTTTTTTTTCAAATGACATCAACTTACTTGCGTTTTTCCTTATGTTGGCAGCAATTATTTTAGTTTTGTTATTGTTCCAAACCATATGAATTCAGTCGTTTGTTAAGTTGGCAGTTTTGATTTTCGTTGTAAATTTAGTGTTGTTTTTCTTTTTTATCTGTTGGGTTCACAGGGCACCACTGTTAAACGGCTATTAGACATTGCAACCTGCAGGGTCCAATCTGTTGTGTACCCTGCTTCTCCCTAACCCTCCTTCAGCTCCCTAAGGTCCCTACCTTTAATTACACCTTCCAACCTGACAAATTGGGCCCTGCAGGTTGCAATGTCTAATACCGCTTTTAGCAGTTGCTTTTTATCACATAATAACCAGGGTCTTTATGAAGAATAGACAAGATAGACTTTTTTGAAATGTCATAAGACATGCTTTTATATTCGTTGGCGGGACCATATAATTGACAGATAAAAGTACCGGAGTAGAAAAAATCTTAAACGTATTCGTATTCGTATAGTCGGAACACAGGCCGCTAATCCAAAAGTACTTTGGATCTAGCAATCTAACATATTGCATAGGTGTATATTATAGTCGTGGTTTTATGTCAGTCGTATTATGTAATATTTACGGCAAAGCGGCCTAGTCAGGGACTATTCCAATATTTCACGTCTACATTCCATAAATTTCGTTTATATCTACTTTGGCTTTATGTGCGGTGAATTCGTATAGTGAATCTTAAAGTACTAAATCTGTTATGAACAATAGAAAGTTTAGTGGCAGGAATTAAAATGTAGGTAAGTCCTAACGATATTAATTTATTGGTACAGCCTTATGGCAGATGTACCATCATTGATAATTTGGGTATGCAATTATGAACCCGATATAATACAGTATAATCTGCAATTAGTCGTCATCTCGTGGGATGATCTTTGTACATAAATAGGTTTATATCTTGTTTCACCACTAATGGTAACTGTGAATCGAAAATTCCAATAAAATATGGATTACCTTATTAATTTATATTTATTCTTTCACATTATTGTTAAGCAGTTGTTAATGAAATCCAGAAAATTAATAATTTTAAGGGGCATTAGGAAATATTTGTGCAACGAAATAGGATCAATATTACCGTACAAGGCGGGAAGAAGTTGATAACTCGAGATATAAAATTGAAGAAATTTGAACCTAATGATTTTTTTCTTAAGTTCAAATTTCTTCAACTTTTCGCCGTGACTTGTCAACTTCTTCCCGCGATTAGATTACAATTACCGATGTCCTCTTGATATCAAACAATTACGTATAGTGATATGATAGCGGTGATTACCGCGTAGCGAAAATTTTATATCGGCCGGCGCTTGTCGCAGAATGAGCTCATTACGCTTGACTCGTCCATTATTGTGCTATTGTGTTACTAATGCGATAACCATACCGATTAGCTGGTCAGTGCGCTGGGTAGCTCATAGTTGCTCGAAGTATTTTTTGGGACCCCATTACTTACACCGTTTATACCTTGTAGGTAGAAGAAATCATCATCATCATCATCAACTCAGCCATAAGACGTTCACTGCTGAACATAGGCCTCCCCTTAGGACCAATCATTAAAGGGGGGTTTGCCATACGCGCCACGCTTGGCAGGCGGGTTGGCGCGCGCAGAAGAAATATTGCATGTTTATTATGCTAATAGTGTCCCCCGTGAGCCCATAAAGAATTTGATGGTCTAGTTGACAACCCTGTCTATAGTGTCTATCCAATGCTTGTCATTTTAAAATGACATACTGAAAGGTCTATAATAGCCTCCTTAGTCTAGTCGCTAGTGACCCTGTGGTGTGGTTGTTAAATTGTTAACTGCTATAGAGTGAAATCAAGGTTGACTCGGCGAAGACCATCAGTCGGCGAAGATCGGATAGCAATCAATTACAGCAAACACTGTAGGTATAGCTCTTTGTAAGAAATGGTAAAACTGTTCTAGAACAGTTCTACAGCAATTTTACCATTTCTAAAAAAAGCTACTTACGCAGAATTTGCTGTAATTGATTGCTATCCGATCTTCGCCGACTGACGGTCTTCGCCCAGTTCACCTTACTTAATTAATTTTTCAAGTACGTTACGTAGGCATGTATCTAATTTGTTCAGCTTAACAAAATAATTTTCGGAGTTATTAATATAATGCTACAGCTAAGATGTTAGAATGATAAGGAATGTTGCATTATACCGATATTTTTGGGGTTGAATAAATCACAGAACTTACTTAAGTGAGCTGTACCCACTACCCACTGTAACAAATTTAATTATTTATTATCATACCTAGTTACCCCGGGGTTTTCGGTGCGGGAATGTTATAAGCTAGCCAAATAACAGGTAAAAACTGTAAAAAACGATACTAATTTAACATTTCTAAGCACATTTGGACCTTACTACCTACTTTTAATTCATAGTTTGGTAATTACTTTACAATAAACAAAGTTATAAATACACGAAATCATTCCCGCACCGAAAACCCCGGGGTATGTTTATTATGTATTATTAACTAAGTAATTTTAATATTAACCTTTCTTTGTTTTATTCTTTTTTCTCTTTAATGTTAATGCACTATTGTAGTTTTGTAATTATGCGGTTTTAACTTTTCGCTTATTAAATAAAATAAAATAAAATAAAATTAATAAAATTAATTTTAACTTTTCGCTTATACTATACGCTGTATAAGTATATTTAAGGTAATTCGTCTTGAACTTGGTTGCCTACAAGACAGACAATGCCTAGTATAGAAACCAACGTTGTTCGATAAAGATGTAAAAGAAGTAAATAAATAATACACTTAGGTACGTTTTATTATGTCCCAAAAATATCGAACATAATTTTTAGCTTACATAAAGTAGAGCTCGGATGGTACTACAGGTACCTACTAGGTCTAGGTAGAGTAGACACAGCCATGAACCGCTTATTGCAATCACAATGGCTGGTCTTTGACAGTGGCTACAGAGCAATTTCAACTTGGTCCGTTATCCCGTGTGATTCGGAACTCGAAATCGCAATAATACTGTGTTTGTCTGCAGTCTGCCTTCCATTCAGTAAAATTCATAGGAATGGGTTTTAGTCTCCATATCGAGTCGCGAGCTTTGGTTTACGATGAAACATTATAATTAATGCTTAAAAAAATACTGACTCTTCTTTTACTACTGACTTTTGACTCTTTTTTTATTGCTTTAATGTAGTTTAGATTTAGATTTTAACGATAGGTATTAGGTAATACCCGCAAACTTGAAAAGTTGATAGACTCCGAGTTCTACGCCACAAACAGCGGCACTCGGGTAGTTAGCCCATAATTAGAATCCTCTCCTTTCACGTAGAATATAAATAATTATATTAATTATTTAACAAACGCGATTCAAGTTATTCAAAAGCATGTGTATTAAATAAATAAATAAAATTTATAACAAGCTACTTGTTTAAAAATTTGACCGACCTTTTCTTAAAAAAAAAACATTCTTATGTTCTCAATTATACTGGTTTGGATCTCTACCTAGAGGCCTACGTAAAAGCAATGGCAACAACAAGTTGGGCCGCGCCGCGACTCTTGCCGCGGCCACGGCGTCTGTTATGCCTGCTGGGGTCATCGCCCCGCCGACCGTGATCCCCCCTACCCCCTACAATTCGCAAATCATCCAAGAGAACGAGAACTTATTTATTTGTTTAGGATATTTGTTCTTTTTGCTATCCGTGCTCCATGTTGATGGCAATCCGATTAACCTCTCAATCAATTCGAGATCTGGGATAATATGCCGAATATTGTATCCAAGTCATTTGTTCCTCGCCTCAGTAACGACGTTGTCTCGGGCAGGCTTGAGTAATTACTGACACGTGCTGTGAGTTAGGAACTTGGGTTAAATTTCAATATAGAACTCTGCTTAGCCGTAGGTGTGCTTTTTAATTGGTGTTATCCACAGATCGTCTGATACTATATAAATCTATCTCGATGGTGCTACCTAATATGGATTACTTATATTTCAAAGGTTACTTCTTCTCTTCTATTCTTATTTCTCTAAAAGTTATTTCATGGGTATGTGGTTAGGTATTGACTTATCCCGAGGTTGCTATATGTAGTGTAGCTATACTAGCAATTTCCTCGTAGAGCTGTCAAATTCCGGAAATTTTATAAAACAAACTATTATCGCACATGCGTGGCTAAATCTAAATTCTATCTTGCAATACTATCTTTATCTTACTCTATATGCACAGGTTAGGGCTATAATAATTAATAAAGGTGTAGCCTAACATTTCTTCTAAATAAATAGCAAATACAGCAATGACACAAATACCTATTCAACAACGAAGGAAGTTTCCAATTTCCATACATACAAAAACCCTTACTCAACAATAACTTTCTACGAACAATCTACATATTTAATGTGTAACTGTCCTAACCCAATACAGTATGCATTAAATACGACATTGCTATAAGGTCACGTATAAATCGTATAATTGTAATACCTAACTAATAACTAATGAAGTACTTTGACAGCAAATAATCCGTTGGTGACGTCACTGTTGCCATTTGCGCTGCCATTTTGCCGTAAGACAAATATTTGGCGTCTAAGCAATACCGCGAAATTATTCAGAAATAATATTCACTGTCTTAGTTCATTTACCCCCTATATAATATTTGCTCCAATTAAAATGTTTATTATCTTACTATTTCCAAGATTCCGAGATAAATGGCACTTCAAACGGTGATTTATTTTTTTATATTTCGTGATATTTATCGCCGTCTTTAATTTCCTGAAAGCTAACCTAGTTTCCTTAAACCAACTTCAATATTTTCATATTTTTCATCGTAAAACTAAATATCGGTTACAAACGTCACAATGCAAATTATGGTAAGTACAGGTGGCGGCACATCAAATATACAAGGTGTAACAAAAATATTGGTGATCATTTTAACAGCATAATTGGTATCGTATTCTAACTATGAAAATGTTTGAAAAAAGATTCGCGTCGTTCGTGTCCAAAAAATTTTTCTTCTACTTTTTCTTAGGGCCGCACTGGTATATACATCATAGCTACATTTTATTTTGTTACTGGAGCAGATACTCGTACCGAAACAATTAACTTTAATTCAATTCTAATGATCAAAAGCCTGCTCTTTGGCTCAAACAAAAAGTTAACGATTCTTTCCTCTTAAACAGTAATTAATTCTTTAGAGACTCGGGGATGGGGCGTCGTTCCAATCGGTAACCAAGCGCAGGCCATTGGAAGGCTTAAACAAAACCAGTATATAAAGATTTATAAATTAATATGAATATTATGGGATCTAGTAGGGTCAATTAGGCTTGTATGTCTGATTAGTTTATTGTCTTCATTGGTTCATCTGAGGATTTAACTGGGTCGTCGTGGTACAGTCATCGGCAATATTATCTTCCTACACAAAGGCCGCAAAACGCAAAATATGTGACACGCTCGTATTTGTAGGACCATAAGAGCGTGTCACATATTTTTGCGGCCTTCGTATAGGAAGATACTATTGCCGTTGACTGTAGGCATTCGAGCATGATGAAATGAGAATGAAGTGAGCATTTGAGTGTAATCGAGCCGAGAACACTGGTTGAGGTTTATTACAAAAGCACTTTACCGTTTACGGTACCGTCTATTAGGCGTCCTCGGATAAAAGGGCAGAAAAAACAAAGTACCTACTCTTCTTAATATTTAAAAGTGAACGCAAAAAATAATGAAGCAATATCATAGTGGGTACTGTATGAGTCATGCTGTGCTGAAGACGTATTAAGAGTCCGGAAACGAATTGAAAACGAAAATCCCTTATAATGAAATTACGCACGTGAATCACATTTGATAAGATAGTTTCAACTTTGAAGTCTGATTGCAAAAAAGTACTTTTGGTCTATAAGTATATATAATATAATAATACTAATATAAATACCCGAAAACTCAATTCTTACAGAGCTTGTTTAGTGAGGACGTTGATTCGTGCAATCTTGTCGCTTGATTTTTAATTATTTCGTTTTTATGGCCTATATGTTTTATTTTATCTGATTAAAGCATGAAGTGATAAATTATTGTGAAATACTAAAAATAACTTCCCAAACATATGACCTAAATTTCGGCAATTTTTCATAAAGCTTAAAAAATATATATGAAAATGAAAAAACTGTTCCACTTATTCCTCAGACGACTTATTTTCCAACGTCTTAATATCAATTTAAAAAATATGTATACACACTAATAGAAGTTTTGTCAGTAAGTGCAAAATAGTATCAAAAAGTTGAGCGAATCGAAAAAAAAAGTTTACCGGACTCTTAAGGTAACTCAGTAACGGTATATTGTGACGCCCGGTTGCTCGATTTGCGGGTGCGTTGGCTGTGCGTTGTACTTACCGGTTGTACTTAAGGACCCGACGACAACCGACTTCAAGCCAAGGGCTGGTGGAACAGCTGGTAGGCTATCAATAAAGCTTAAAGTTTTGTTAATAATACCCGTTATTAGAATCATATCAATAACCTAATGTACCTATGTCTATCCGATCTGAATGGGCTCAATTTCAAGTTACATATAAGTTTACAATCGGTGTAAGAAACGCGCTGGACCAATGTCGACGCGACGCGCGAACTGTTCTTTTTCCCAGGTTATCGCTTTAGAGTCGTAAAAATTATACAATGTACTATGTTGCATTATAAAATGCGCCCATGGCTGAGAGGGAGTGAATCGCTTATGAAATTATGTTATATTTTCTGAGTTTCTGATCCTGAAAATATTTTTTTTACGCTGTGCCTCTGTTACTACTAGATATTTAGGTATATTCCGACCAAGAAAGTGTAGAAATTAAAAAGTGGCAACATCGTAGTGTCGTCCCTTTCAAATCAATCTAAGAAAACGGGACGACACTACGATGTTGCCACTTTTTAATTTCTACACTTTTTGGTCGGAATATATGCTAGGTACTATGTTAGATTAGATGTCAACAGTTATCTTCGAAATGTTTGGCACATCTTCTACGATTAACATATTTATTCCGTTGTCCTTCGTTTTTATGTTTCGTCTCGATAAATATATTCAGACATATTCCGTATCACGCTGCTAGTAATTGTAAATTATACTAGCTAAAAAAATATATCACATCACACCACCAGGTAATTTGACTGACAGCTTATTTCACGTCGCTATTTTATGTCGGTCGATTGATGAAATATTTATGTCTCTGATATTTGTATAATATGTATATAAATATTTTTCGCGTAATGTAATAGATAGGTGTAAAGTGGGGTTCAGTAGCAAAGTGAATAGATCCACGAACAAGTAAAAAAAACTGATTCAATATATAGTAAATTGGCTTGCTCAACTTTGACACGGCTCGGGAAAAGTTGGTCGATAATATGAAAAGTTTCGAGCCAGTTGAAAATGTCGGTTCAAACTTCAAACCAACCTAACTATTATATGAGTGGTTGAAATCGGGAGAAATATCAGCATTTTGCTAATGCACGGAGAGCTCGTGAGCAGTCGCAGAACCACTGAAGTGGTGCTGTTTTGCGAGCGCTGTATATTTCAAATTTGCATATAGTCCGCTCTGCTGATATCTAAATTATTCAGAGATTTCGTCGTTGGTCCGACACTGTAGAGAAAATCAATTCCGATATTCTAGGTTACTAGGTAGAGAATTATGCAGTATATGTTTTTCAATATTCTGAAAACAATTTTTAACAATTACGTACAAGCATTTTATTAATTACGTACCTAATATAATAACTATTAACTACATTAGTTACTAAAACAACTTACTATACCTTGGTTTTGCAATTTTATTTGTTATTCATCATTCTCCGGTAGGACAGTAAGCTGCTTATTTAGAGATTCATAAACAGTTTTGTGGTTATCTTTTGTTGTCTGTTCGGTGTTCATTTGAATTAGTACCATTCAGTTTCTACTTTGTCAGGAAAATATTAGTCCTTAGTTATTTTGTTCTCTTAAATATAAATTATTCAGTGAGACGAATTGCGATACAATTTTTGAAACAAGCCCGTGTTGATGTTGTCATTAACTATTAATTAACTTTTTACTTTTAATTAACTATAGAGTATCCACTGTTAAAACTTATGGGGCCCACCCACTATCGTCCACGATATTGGCCTGTCAGTTATTCGGAGCTGTCAATTTTTTGTTCTAACTGACAGGCCGATATCGCCAGGCGGACTGATAGTCGATGGGCCCCCTTATAAATACGTATAAGAACAAGATACGTACAAGAATAGATCTTGCGCTCATGTCATGAAATGAATAATTCTTGGATTCACCGCCCGATCTTTACCTAGTGTGTAAAAATGTAATATACCAATCCTATTGAAATTCATGGAATTATTTTCTTTGGCAGATGAAGAGACGCGGGGTGTTAGTGGTAGCGAGGTGAGGCGGCAGCGTGGCTAGCATGGACCACGCGGTGAAGGCGATGTCGGCGCGCGGGCCGCTGGCGCGGCTGGTGGCGCGCCGGCGCTTCGAGTCCGCCGAGCTGGAGGAGCTGTACGCGCGCTACGCGTGCAAGCTGCAGCGCGGCTCGGTCGGCTCGGCGCTGGCGCTGTGGGCGGCGCTCGCGGCCGCGCTCGCCGCCGTCGACGCCACGCGCGGGTGGCGCCGTGCGCCGCAGGTAACACCATACTCAGTTAACAAACATTTAACACGTGTCGCTTGCAGTCCGCCTAACTACACGAGATATAAGCGTACTACGCCAGACGCATAAACAAAAATACGAACGCAACGAGCTATAAGTACTTGTTCTTTCTTGTGACTTCTGATTCGTGAGAGATCAAATAGGTAGGTAATCAATCAGAAACCGTATTTAATTATTGAGTGTACTATGTTAACAACGATATAGTTAAGTGCGCTATTAATTGGAAATATTACGAGCTCTCAGGATATCTTATTTTATTACCCTTTAGAGAATGCCGCTGCGATATGAATATGACCGCATTGATTGTTACCAACTATCCGGTCTTATATGATAGTTCGGAACTATCTATTAAACTGGGTGTTAGCAGTTGTATGTCACTGCACTAGTGTGGATTCCATACTGGAGAACTTTATGGGTCACAAAGGCAAAATGCAGTACTAAAGGGTAAAGCTAGGGAAACTTTAGTGATAGTTATCATACCTACTGCTTTTGTCGGGGTTATGGCAGCCGTCGGGCTCGGATTGCACTTTACCTGTTACTGTCACTTACGATCAAACTGCAGTATTACTATTTAAAGCACACTCACCTTATGATTATGACCGTAGAAGCGTGATGTCTATTTAGAACATTAGGTGTACTTATATGATCGATCATACTTACGTGAGAACAAATTGAGCGAATTACCTTGTATAGTTCTTGGCTAGTAAGTAATTAAGGCGGGCCGCGGACGCATTTGGACGCATTTCAAGTATTGTAATTGCAGGTGGGCGTGCTGAGCGCGCACGCGATGCTCTGCGGCGGGCTGGCGTGGTGGTGCGGGCGCGCGGGCGGCACGGCGCCGGAGCGCCGGCTTCCCCGAGCCTGCTGGCTGGCCCTGGCGGGCGGGGGCGCGGCGCTGGCGGCGACCCTGCCGGCCTGGAGCCCCGGCGCCGCCGCCGAGGGCGCCGCGCACGTGGTCTGGGCCGTGTTCGCCGCCTACGCCCTGCTGCCCGTCGGCGCGCCTGTCGCCGCAGCCTTTGGCATCCTGCTGCCGTCGGTCCACACTGTCGCGGCGGCACTCGTGGCTCATCGGTTCCCCTACCATATCTGGCAACAGGTAATAATTACATATACATTTGGGCTTTGCCTATGTTGTGGTTTAAATGTATAAAAATTGCTACTTGAAATTCATTATATTATTACATTTTATATACATTTTACTTGAAGCGTAAAAAAAGTTAGAAATATGAGAAATATCTATGATTGTATTCGCTCTGTTGTCCACTGGCACTCTGTTTAATTGGACTATTTACGTTTGTCCTATTATTAATGTAAATTTTCTTAAATTTTGCTCGTTGTTGGTAAAACTTTCAGTTGAAATACCCACGGAAAGCTTTTGATAATTTAAGAAATGACAACTTGGGTACTTATTTACCGTATAGTATGGGTGGAGACTGCATGATGTGCTACGTAAAGCGATACAAAGATAAGCCCTATGGAACATAATCATAAAATTGATGCTGTCGGAACTCAAAAATAGAAGTTAATAAAATTAGAATTGCCCAAAACCACAAAAAAAGTACCTACCACTTTATAAAAAATGGGTGTTATTTACGTCATATGGTACAAAGATGATACTTGTGGCATAAAATAGCAATTTACATTTAGATACCTACAGAAAAAGCCAGCTTACCAGTTCTTGCATGGCTGGAAGTGCCCGGCAGACTGGTTCAAAGGTGACGATTTTGAATCCTACGTCATCTGATAACTACTTAAATTTGCAAAAAAAGCCTTTTTAGGCACCTTCATGGCTTTCACCCTAATGTAGATCACCAATATCAGTCGTAAAAGCTTTCAAACGTAACAATTTTAGTAACAAAATGGTCACACAGAATCGGCTCATAGTGTTCTTGATTGAAGCACGCCCTCTACGGAGGCCGCAGCCTTGCCCTTGGCTTGTTGGCGCCCACCCCGGGCCTTGCGGAGGGGCTTCGTTCATGGTACCCGCTCGCGTGATACCGTTGCGTCATCCACCGCCACTCGACAAAAAACGCCCTTCAATCTTGCCCAATAAAGTGTGCTTCCATAATAAGTCTTGAAAAAATTGCCTGTTTACCTCCGATGTTGTTTACGTTATTATGTTTGTGAGGCTGAGGATATTGGCGCTGTTAACATTTTTATTTATTGGTTTAGTTTTATATTGCATATCTCCAGTTTAAAACGTAAGGCTTAAATCAAATTATATACTCAAGTTTAAAAAATAAGTAAATTTTATGCAGTCAGTATTTTATGCTTAGCACGGTAAGAGAAAAATCTGAAGAACAAGTTTTTACTTTACTTGTGTAGGTAAATGCGGAATATTTAGAAATGCCGTCACCGCATCGCCTCAGTCACATCACATTACCGTTTTATGACTAATCAATAGCGCTCGTGAATATGTTTACTACTTGATAAAATCCTCTAGGAGTCATAAATGCTTCTATTTGTATTGATTTAAAACATTAAACAACAAGGCTTACATCGTAAGTCAAAACATTATAAGATTTCCTTTTGACGTTTCGTTCTGAACAATAAAGATTGGCCTCGAGACTGGTATCCAATACCCTACTTGTAATGCGTATAGGTATGTGTGCCCAGACGGTCTAGGCTCTCTGATGTCTTATTGCTCTTTTTACGATGCTTTTACATAACCAGGAGGTTTTGCTCCGGCCGGTCTCTTTATATTCCACTTATCACCGCCTGCCACTGAGGTCTCATTCTCGATATAGAAGAAACGTTTTACGTATTGATTTGAAATAGCAGTCAATTCAAGGCACTTGCTAAAAGAAATGTAATAACTCACAATAATTTGCTTGCAGATTAAGGCAATCAATCCAGATTTATATTGGTCGTATTATGCAGCATTAATCAAGCCAACATCTGGTTAGCATGAACTGCTCGGGCATTACTTTCATTACTCGTACGCTAAATACACGTACGCACGCGCGTGGTCGAGAGAACATTTATTCCCCATCAGGAATGGTCGGTAACTTTTAACAACTTCCTTTGAAATGTGAAGCCGGAAGAATTTCACTGTTGAATGATCGATTTCAGCTGGTTGGGTTATTTCTGTTACATTTATTTCCTAAAGAGTGGTCTCGGATAATATTAGTTTTGACACTACAATTGGTAATGTAGATTTTGAGCGTTTTAAACCAATAACGTTGTAAAATATATCAAATTTTTTGTATAGGTAGTGCAAACATTAGGTGTGTGGAGTACCTACTTGGAAGATTCTATGTTTGACTAACGAGATTGGCTGTTTTGCTTGCTTAGGGCATATCGATTTTCGTATTTTATTTCAAAATATATAAAAAATACATCGATCAACGTAGGTTTACCGCCCACAATTTTAAAGATACATACCGAAACAGTTGATAGTATTATATTTACAAATATAATATATAAGGTAAGGACATGTTATGCCAAGAAATAGAAATCACAAGTGGACCTCAAATCATCTCGTGATACCATCACTCCAATTATAGGGCGCGTATACATAATGTAACCAGCCGGTATGGCAATACCAGCCCGGTAAAAAGTGATTTAATACGGTGCAGTGTTGCATTTATGTGTCAGGAGCACTTACCGGTTCTCCAGAACGCTGCCGAGGCCGTTATATACAGATTTTATCATTATGTCAAACACAAATAAATGTTTACTGCGGAGTAAACTTTCGGAACCATGTCGACCTTTGCTCGTGTTTCGCAACCTTTCCCTTACTCGTATTAGTCGTTATATCTATTATGGTTATTTTTATTTAGTTCTTAACTACTTAGTAACTCAATAGGGAATTGGATCAACGTGTCCAATTTGAAACAAATGCAAGCTCTGTTTAGTTTTATTTATTAAGAAGTTAAACTGTCTCAAGTGTAATTGAACTTGATAACTTGAAACTGCATTATTCCATTCCATTGTTTGAAAAAGTTTTGAATAGGTAGGTACGTTTTATTAAGCTGTTGTTGAAAATATTTAAATGAACAGGAATATCCTCTATTGTGACTATTTATCATACTTAATAAAATTGACCTAAAGGGTATTCAGCACTGACTCTAATATCAATATTTCGAAATGAACTTAATGTATTTCTGTCATTATGCCTGACTTTAGCCCACATTCCATAGTTAAAAGAGGGGGCGGCGTAGGTGGTCACCATTAGTCTTGATCGCTTTCATTTTTGTTAGATATTAAGTTGAGTACAAATGTAACAAAACTTTCATTATAATAAAGCTATGAGTGCTATGACATTAAGAAGCCGAGTACAGTGAGCACAAATAGCTGTTAAAGAGCATTATCTTCCACGCGCTCTCAAATGAAAAGGTTAATGAGATTTTATCTCGTGTGAGACTCACATAAATTAAAGGCCTTTTACCACAAAGGCAGGAGTCAAAACGGATTACGCGATAGAAGCGTTCCGACACGAGTTCCTAACTTCTCCATATCCCATAATATGTAACATCCTACGCGTGTGAAAATTATTCAAAGTTGGTCGTTATTTACCCGCCGAAGGGTCGTCAAAGGTCTACGGTGACGCTCAGCGATGTATAATGTCTCCTGTACATGTTTATTACACAAACTTTTTTCTGAACGCATTTTTCGCTCTTTCGACTACTTCATATTCATCAGTTGCTAACTGTTAGGGGCGTCGAGGGAGCGTGTTTTAGGACTTTTAGCAGCTGGACTGTGTATTCGCTTTAAACTGGGAAACTACTGAACAATGTGGCACAGTGTATAACGTAAAAAAGCTCGTGTTTTCATTCGAGACACTGAATTCATGTATAGATGAATCCTCATGGAGATGGAAACAACATTTGCTGAATATTTTACATATTCTACAAATATTCACTCACGAGTCTGGGCGGATAGCGAATATTTCAATACGGTTTTATATCAAGATCTTTTTATCGTATTGAAAATCTATTCACTGGCGCGCTGCAACTGATATGGAATTGCCGAGCGAAGATAGAATAGATTGGGAGCCATTTATTTTTATTAGCAACACGTATTTTGTATCGCAGGTAGGTATATACATATTAACAAATTAATAATGTCGACTTAATTATTATATATTTCTTATATTTAGGCACCTTTTTGGTACTTATATAATATGAAGAGTAGGTACACGGAAAAAAAAGCTTCCGGGATATTCTCAATCTAAGACATTATTATATTATGTTGAAAATATTTCCTTGTGACAAGCATTTATTTCCTTTAACGAAAATAGATTAAAGCTTTAAATATAACGAAGCGAATATATTCTTACAGATTTTCCAGTTTTCTTTTACCTAAGATAACACTTGTTTGATTAAAGTACAATCTCTCTTATTTACTCATTATACCTACTCTTGAAACAATAGATTTTTGTATATCTATTTTAAGAAAACGTGGTTTTATTAAGCGAAGAATCATATTTTTGGTAAACGAAATAAATACTTGTCACGAGGAAATATTTTCAAGAAAATAATAATGTCTTGGATTGAGAATATCCCGGAAGCTTTTTTTTCCGTGTACACGGAAATAACTTGTCTAGTCACTTTGACAACATTTTGAGTTATAGCGGTTTTAAAGTTTGGAATGATTCAATTAACCATACTAGTTTCGTAACTAGATGGTTTTTATGAATTGAAAAGTGGATTTATGTAAAAAAATCCCGCTTTTACAGAAGTTGTTGCTATGTAAAAATCTCATTTTACGAAAAAAGGGACTAGACATGCTCTCTCCGTGCTGTACCCTTCATATACAGTGTAAGTGTATTTAAAAAGACCATTTAGAAATTAGAGGAAAAGCCAAGCGCTCTAACTGATTACTACATTTAATACTTACGAGATTTCGATTGTCGCAATGTGTGATTCAGCGATATTATCTAAGTACAGACCTTCATACATGATCACTTAAATGTGTCGAATCATGAATTCAAACAAATAGAATCGCCTGTTTTAAAATGCTTTCTTACAAATAATAATGGACAAAAGCATAAAACATTCATTTAGGAATTTCCTTTACAAATGACGAAAATATTTAACACAAGTTCCCCATTCCTGTTCTATCTTGGCTGTAGATGCGGACTGAATTCGTAATTTAGGGACCCGAGTTGTAAGACACTTTTGTCGGGAGACAACTCCGCGGCGGTTGTCACAAGCGTGCAACTTCACAATTACTTGTTCGTCATAATTTACGTTTCCAAATTAGACAAACCCGTTAGCCACCTGTCTTCTATCGTCAAGTACATCAGAAAGTTAGCACATGCTAGCGGGACGTGACAACCGGCCGGCATTAATAATACATGTAGGTATATATAGTTTGTCCGGTGGATAAATACGCCAAAGCTTACCTATATCGTTTTAAAGCAAAAGGAACCTTCTCATCGAGTTAATTTCTTGATCTTTGGCCTCCGTAGCCCTGTTTACGAAGCTGAAGATCCTGGGTGCGAATTCCAAAGTTATTTTTTTTATATATTTACCACGTCCTCGTATATTACATTTCTGAATTATTTGTAATTGCGTACTAGATAGTACATATAGCAGAAATTTTTGTTTTTTCCCCAAATATTTTATTATTTAAAATATTTAGATATAATGGTGCTTGTGATGAATTGAATTGAAGATGAATTGAAACATTAACCTTATTGAAAACCAACGACATGGTATCTTTTGTCTGAGAATCAAACACTTGTGTTTGGTTCGTTTGGTCATAAAGTTAGCTTACTCGGCTGTGATGTTTCAATAAAGAAGCTTGTTTATTTCGGGCCGTAAAGGCGCTATTTATTGTGTTTAATTTCGCTTGATGATGTCATCGGGGTTGGAATTGGAAACGAGGACATGTGTAAAACATATAGAATACCTACGCTTTGTAGAAGACTTAACATTAGAAAGTGACCTTAGATTATTTTCAGTTTTCTGTCTATCTGCGAAAAAAAGAATTTCGCTGCTACAACATTTTTATTCTGCGAAAACATTATCTTGTATGAAATTAGTATTTGTTGATTTTAAATCTGTCAGAATAAAGAACATCGAATGGCTCGTGACATGACTGTGCGCTGTTGGCATTATATCTTCTTTACAAGTTGATTTAATTGTGATATCACTTGCAGTGTGTCGCGTTGCGCGTGTAAATTACGACACGTGCTTGATTTAAAAAATGTAATAATAACTTCTTATAAACTATGGGTATTTACAGTTTTCTCTTCTTTTGACAGATCACATAGAGTGGAATTTACAAGCGCAACGATGTGCATTGCTGCGCTGAGAGATACGCTGAGTGATGTCAAAATGAGATCAAACTGTAAAGTTCGAATGCCGCTCCATGGCAGGTGACAGTTATTAGGGTGGGCGACGCGACGCGGGCGGCCGGCGGTTATCAATTCACATACTCCAGATAATGCCTTAACTGTGTACACAATAACTCACACATTACCTTCTGTTTACTATATCGATAGCGATAATCAATTATATTATTGATGTCTCCATTATCTACTGAAGTTCACAGTTTACAACTTACCCCTTAGTTAAGTGGACCACCGGGCAATGCATTAAGCAAAGTAGGGTCGCTATGCCGGTTGGCGGACAGTTAAGGAAGTTGCTGACTTCAAACCCCTTAAAAAAATTGTAATTTACGATAAAATATGCTAATTTCTATACCAATACGTTAGAAATATAGTCTATTTGTAAAACAAATATGAATACTGGCTGCTTTGCATGTAAGTTATGATAAAATTAGCGATAAGTGAAAAAATACCCGAAATGCCGGTTTGCGGACAGTTTTTTCAGTATACGGACACTAAGTGCTAGTTGGCGGACATGCAGTTTTATGCAATAAAATTGCAACTGAACCAAGTTTTATCTGTTAAATTAGGCTTTAATATCAATCTGAACACCGTTTTTATCAAAATATTGTCTCTTCGCGGTCTTTACGACCTTTAAAAAGTAGGATTGTTTGTTTGAAAAAAACTTCGTTTAACTGACTATATCCAAGATAATACGCGTTAAAAGCGTTGATTAAACTTGATCTTCTTTGTTTTTTCCATACTTTATGGACGGTGAGTTCAGAAGTGGGGGTTTAAGCCGCTATCATAGTCTATGGACGCTTATAACTCCAGTTGAGTAACAAGAAGCACGTTGCCGTCCAGTAAAAGAACAAGGATGTTGTGTAGATAGTTTATGGGACAAATATAGATCGCTCACAACCTACATACTGCATCGTTGGGAACTATCTAAAAGACCTATGGAATGGTATACCACTTATTGGTCAATCTTAGAAACTACATGAGAGATGCGGACTTAGTAATGCTCTTTAAGGAAAAGGTCAATTATAGATGACTGCTATATTTATGCAGAAATATAATCTTTTAGCATCACTGGCCCTTGCCAGCCCTTGCTATTCGCCAAGGTAAAAGTGAAAAGACTGGAAACTTACATACATATGGCGGGAAAAAGTTGATAACTCAAGATATAAAAATTTAAGAAATTTAAACCTTTTTTTTTTTTAAGTTCAAATTTATTCAAGTTTTTGTCCTGACATGTCAACTTCTTCCCGCCATGTAGGGATATTAAATTTTAGTATACTGCTTCGTATAGGTTGTCTAAATTTCTATGTATTCTACTCTCTTTGATTCTTCCATGATAGGGCAGCCCACACTACAGTCACTCCCATACGTTTTTTGCGCCGCTGGTTGCGTCGGTCCAGGGTCCAGCATTACAGATTTTGTTAATTTTTAACTCATGTCCACCGGGATAGAAAGGTTCTGGAGTGAACTGCGTACCTAAGTAGCTCAACAAGGATTACTGAAGATCTGGTCAAGATCGTAAGGAACCGTTGGGTGAGGGCACAGCACGACCTATCATTGTTGAGATCCTTAGAAGTTTATGATAGACCTATGTCTAGCAGTGGGCGTCGTTTAGCAAATGTAAAGACGGTGATAATGATGAACTATCTTAACAATTATAAAACACCAAACACGCCGCAAAAGCAACGCATAGGTACTTTACTTCCTGTGCACGTTTGTGTCTGGACCGGATGTCTAAACAAAAGATAAGTGTTTTATCACAAAGAGCAGGCAAATGAGCGTACAAACTACATAACTATTCATTTACTTTCCTAAAAATCCCACGTGTCCGCATACTGAAATCACATTTTAAGTAGTCGCGGTTAACCGGACAAGAGTTTATAAGCGGTTTTAAAATTAATTTTACTATCAATTTTAAACGAATTAAGTGGTCGCAAACTAAAAAATAAGTAGTTAGGCAACTAATATTAACATATTATAAGTATTTAAGTAGTATTTTTAATTATGTGTCACACGAAGTGAAAATCAAAAATCGGTATAAGATGCCATTAAGCGGACACGTGTCCGCCAACCGGGATACCTAACAAATTTGCATACCGGTTGCGCGGACAGTCAATATTTCTATAACTTTAGAAAGATCATGAGAAAATCTCTGTAAATAACGTACATTGGTTCATAATTAACCGAACTAAATGCCTAACACAAATGTAACACGTATACAAAAGAAGAAACTTGCGTTTATCCGCGCGCCGTGTTCTTAATTTATTCGTAAGATATCGACCATTTTGGTCACTACTGAGGAGGAGCGTATATAAACATTTTTTTTTTCTGGCTAAAGGATGCATCAATTGTTTTGAAGTGAATACATTATTATTGCATAACTATCTGAGTATCACCAAACAAATTCATTTTATTACTAAGAACAGCAGGAATCTTATTTTTTGCATTTTAAGAGAAGTTGTCGGCCATTTGTCCGGCTACCGGCACTGTCCGCGCTACCGGCACAATGACCCTACACGATAAGCGGCTTGTATTCATTGAAACTTTATATGAATAAGTACATAATTATACGGACTCTTGAATAAATACAATGTTTCATGCAGATAACTTTATGTTTGTACTCGTTTCGTAGAGGGGTACATTAATTAAATTAACATAATTACCTAATCTAGACGTAATCTCAACGTTATCATCATTACACACCTTTATTCCAGCATCAATGTCCTTTTTAACGAATTCATTTAATCAAAACGTAGGTAGGCTTAATTACAGTAATGAGATTTTACAAGTGGCTCGCTCATTTGCTGGGTTCTTTGTTAAAAAACCCAGCGGCGATGCTAACGCGGGCCCGGAGACCCTTTTGGTATTCAATGTGAAAAAGCTGTATGTATGTGGGTCTAACTAATAAACCCTCACTGTTTTTCTTTGCGGTTTTCGCGCATCTGGCGTGAGTGTTGATATTAATAAGTGGAAACGCACTAAGTCTTTGGAAAACTATTTACAGTTAGGTAAAATTCAAGAGCTCGATCAGATATGCGGCGGCGGTAGCCATCTTCCTTCTGTCCAGAGTGTCCAGTGACGTAACGCGGCGACAGCACCCCGCCAATTCAGGGTGCGTTCAAAATCCGCTGACAGTATAGATAGTCGTGTGCTTAATTTAGGGCTTGCCATTCGTGTTGCGAAACGACACGTAACCCATTTTTTGATTAAGAAACTTGAAAAAACGCATGGTGCCATATTCTAATTTGAAAATACTTACATGAACAATACATTTAAAACACAATCGATCTCTAACATAACTCCAACACCCAACCAATATTGAAGTTGCATTGCAATGCAATAATTTTGAAACAGACTCGAATATTTCTGATCAGGCATTTAGATGTATTCTGTTTTGCGTATTAGTTAATGCATTGAAGTTCTATTGGAGTTGCATCGTTTCTCAACATGTTTTATAGTTAGAATACGGCCCCGTAATGTTACTGAATTACAAGGCATTTCTTTCGTTTTTTGGTTTAAGCTACGACAGTCATATTGCGATTCGCTTGACAAAAAACGTATTAATGTTTTTTTTTAATACAGTTATTTAGTTCACAGTTACTTTTAAAGCTAACCATTCGAAACCGGGGTGGAAACAACGCTTAGCTCTAATATAATTGAAAATGTGTTGAAATTGTGCCACATTGTGTTTATACGCCTCGAGTTTTTGAAGATCAATTAGATCCTTTATGCTCCAGTGTTGGGTTCTCTTTGCGTGTATCGATCGAAACTTGTACGGAAAGTACGATGGAGCCACGTATGACATATTATTCGAATTGATTGATCGCGTTCCATTTCCCAAACGATATTGTGTATAGCCACCATTTGTAGGAAATCGTTTCGCGTCTCATCTAATAGCAACAGCTTTTAATAAAAAATATGGAGGGTAATATACAACTAATATAAGAAAAACGTTTCAAGAAAATTGACTTAGGATAAGTAGTCTCTTAATAAGCGTAGCCCGACTTAGCCTGAGCTTCTTTGCTTATTAAAGTTTAGCTGTGCGTTGAGGGAGTTTTCGTGTATAAGGAAGCTGACATTATTAGGAACCTACATCAAGTCAAGTGCTATTGTTTGACGTAAGGAAATGATTTTCAAACACAATTTACTGAGCTAAATTGTTAGTCCTGCGTCTTAAGCCGCCACTAAGTTGTTTCTATCTACATACCTATAGCTACACTAAACTAGTCTCGTTCCTTAATTCCAGCTTTGTTCGCGATAATCACCCAAGATATTCTTAAGACAGCAGAGATAAAATGTGCAAATAGTCCTCCACTCCATTCTAGATAAATATTGCTCAACAATAACACTTCAACGCATACGAACGAAAATGACCACAAGCATTACGAATTATATAGGTAGCTGTGCCTTTGCTACTTACAAAATTAATTTTAATAATGGCCTGTGTTTTAATAAATTTGTTTATATTTTTGCTAATCTTATGAACTAGAAGTTCATTGCGGAGACGAACTTAAAGCAACGTTCTGATTTTGATTCTGATTGATACTCCTAAATACTTATCTACAGCTTTTGAATTCAGCATAACAAAGCAAACAAGAACTTCACACAACAAAGTTTCATTATTGTCCGCCTCCAAAACAGCCCCTGTCGCGTCCCCAGTCGCCGCTAAATGCAAGTGAACATTTAGCGGAAGCGGACAAAAGTTTAGAATTTACATTTGGTTTAAAACCACAGCTATTTGAACCTTTGTTTTTGTGCAGATGGTGGGGAACGTGGTGGTGTTCGTGTGCGTGAATATAGTGGGCGCGCTGATGCACTCGCTCATGGAGACGGCGCAGCGGCGCGCGTTCCTCGACACGAGGAACTGCATCGCGGCGCGGCTCGACATGGAGGATGAGAACGAGAAACTGGTAAGTCAGCATAACCATGACTTCGCATGGCCGCGGCAGCATAAAGCGGCGGCCGTAGGAGAAAACGAAAGGTTGGAGCACGAACTCTCTCACTTAGGCCGCTCTCACATTTCCGCTGTATAACTGTATTTGCGGAACTGCTCTGTATATGTGCTACAGGCGTTATGCCCGCCGCTGTCGCCGTCGTGCGAAACCGTGACTGAGCCCTTAAGAGTCCGGTAACGATTTGAAAACGAAAATCGCTAATAATGACATTATACACATGAATTGCATTTGGTACGATAGCTTGAAGTCTTGTTATTGCAAAAATGTACTTTAGGTCTATATATATTAATATTTAATACCTTAAAACTCGATTCTTACAGAGTATGTTTAGTGAGGACGTTGATTTGTGTAATTTTGTCGTACGATTTTTAATTATTATTTGTTATGGACCCTAATATGTTTTAGACTATCTGAATAAAGCATGAAATGAAGTTTATTTTTGTATTTTTATGTTTGTAAAATACTTTAGTATCTTTCCAAAAATATCACCTAAACTTCGGTAATTTTTAGCAAAATTGCTCTAGCAAAACACACTCTCTCTCAAAAAATATATATGAAAATGAAAAAAACTGTTACACTTATTCCTCAGGCGACTCATTTTCCAATGTATTCACATATTTTACGTACTTATATAACTTAATTTAAATCAATAAAAACCTTACTCTTTTCACCTCTCCAAGCAAAAATCGCGAAACAGGTGTTAGATTAGGGTGAATTATTTATAAATAAAGCATAAAATTAAAAAATCGTTGTATTTATTCCATCCAAAAAGAAAAGATCTTTCATAATATGTATACAAAATTATAGAAGTTATGTTAGTTACTGCAAAATCGCATCAAAAAGTTGAGCGAAATCGAAAAAAACATTACCGGACTCTTAATGCCTCTTGCACAACTCCGCACAGCGAAATATTTAAGAGCGGATTCGTGCGACGCGGTTCGGTGTCGTTTCCGCTCTTGATTCAATCTCGATCCAGTCAGGTTTTGCAGCGAAACGTGTAGGGCGGTGTCGATTTCGCTACGGAGATATGCAAAAGGGGTACACTTATTTGTGGAGATGGCGCAGCGTCGTGCATTCATTGACACGCAAGGTGGACAAGGTGGTGAACTCAATATGGAGCAGGATGTGCCAAATCCATAAGCAAATTCATTGCAATAGCATCGAAAGAGAAACTTAAACAATTGAGATTTATTACAACATCAATAGCAAATAAAGATTTTATTGCACATTGAATTTGGTCGTCACTAGCCAGTGTTCGATTGATCTTAGCATCCATTACACGTTCTTTCCCTCATTTAACATACAAATTACATCCCCGGCCGTGCCGCGGCTACTAACTAACGGTTTCCATTTACTGATCTACTTTTATGGTCTCACGAGGCATTTAAATGTAATTGCTATGTCTTCATCATGTAAAGTGGACACTACTTTTAGCCTTTTTCGTGATCTAACAGCATCTTAACATAACCCAGGTCAAGCAACATTCTTGTTTTTACGTACGTCTAATGATTGCTGTGTTCTTTATCATCCTCTTTTGCTCCGTTATCTAACATAATCTTTTGACACTTCCTCGGCATACAAAACAGTGTAAGAAATAAAGTAGAGTGAAATTCTGGATTCTGCACCGTCAAATGTATTTGCAAATAATTGAGTACAGTATGGGTTGTGGCTGTCCCATGTTCTTTTATTGAAACCAGGTGATCAGTTTCTCAAAGCTTATTCCAAATTTGAAACACCAACTTAAACTATAGCAGTCGCTTCATTAGTAAACTTTGCAACGTGTCGGTCTACGGAAGCCGTAGAGCAGCTACAAGGGATTTGGCACAACGCCAGGGTCGCCAAACGTCCCTAGATTCCATAAGCGCGGCTAATTAAAAACCGTCTTCCCTCGTCCATTAAACTGCAATTCAGCTGTTTTATAAAACGCAAATGTTGGTATAAGCTACAAAGTCCCTAACATGGTGGAGGTGCATTAATCTACTTTTACATGCTGTTTTTAGGGTTTCGTAGCCAAATGGCAAAAAACGGAACCCTTATAGATTCGTCATGTCTGTCTGTCTGTCCGTCGGTATGTCAGAGCCATTTTACTCGGAAACTATATGACGTATCATTATCAAATTTTTACATAAAGTGTATTGTGTGTACTGCTACTTAGTTTTGTAGAGAAATTGCAAAAAAAAAATGTAGGCAGGGCACTCCTGACTCCATACATGTAACTAATAGTCAAAAATTTTTTTTTGTCAAGTATCAACAAGATGCACATCAATCGATAGGTTTCTAAAAATAACATTGAGGTTTCTTTTGAACATTTTTTGATTAAGTGGATATTTACAGAAATAATCGCTCCGAAAGTCATAAAAATTGTGTCTACAAAAAATCAAGAAGATACACCTTTAAATATTCTTTCAACGAAAAATATTTTGAACATTATTGGTTTAGGTGTTTTTGAGTTATCTCCAAAAAACTACGCACTTAGGCAGATACGACCTTGCGATAATAATTTATTCGATAGTAGCTACTAGTGCTACTACGGCTGGTTTTTATAAATAATGGTACGGAACCCTTCATGCGCGAGTCTGACTCGCACTTGGCCGGTTTAATTTTCAAGAACTAGCCATATGTGTGAGGTGATTAAGTAAGCCATATGTACTGAACAACTTTTCTCATGAGACCAACTCCGAAATTTCAAAAAATATTCTGCCCCCATAGAAAACGTCGAGTCGACGACAGGTGGGCCGAAATGTGTGAAACAGCCAATTTTTTTATTTATTTCAGAGTTGGTCCCATAGTAAATGTTGTTTGGTATGGCTACCAAATCACCTCGCACAATATAACATGACTGGTTATTGAAAAAACATCCCTGTGTAGTGTATGCCGGATTTTTATTCTGCTATCAAAACCTTGTTGTAATGTAAATGTAACTCTCGCTTCGTAAATCATTATCGTTCATGTGTGTAAAAACACGTAAGGAAACATTGTTTATGCCATACCAACAAGAATATTTGACAACCAGCCAACGCGATGAATGTTTGACGACCCACTACATCAATCAAAACGTTTTGAGCGTTTCAAATCATAGAACACGATATTTGGTAGGGTTAGGTAGGCTATTGAGATTCAAAGTTTGACATTTATAACTCACAATGGCGACTTTGTGTGTCGGCGTCGCTTGTTTCTCTCCACGTATAAGGCTCAAAACACACCTAGCGGAATGGAGGCAGTAATGTATAGAGCTTTGTCGATGGTAGCTTAAATTTGTTTATGGCCTTCATACATTACTGCCTCCATTCCGCTAGGTGTGTTTTGAGCCTAACACGGATTTACTGGCTCGATCAATCTTGATACTTGGAAAAAGTTGCGGTTCCCTATTACACGAAACTTTTTCTTTTAACGCCGCTGTTGCTCTATTTGTTTCTGTAGTTTACTAAGTAATACCTACTACTATGTAGTGTTTCCTTGAGTGAGGCGAGGTATCTCATGATGATTCCCAAAGGAAAAGTTTGTACGATAAATTATCGTAAGCGATACATAGAGTAAAACTTTAGCACGTATTCTTAGTAAAATGTATTTTTCCAAACATAAAATCAAATATTGTCATTACGTTCCTTAATAAGCTCGGAAGTATCCTGTTTCAGGCGCAGCAACTCGAGGGGACTGTAATGGGATTTCATACAACTTTGTACAAACGTGTAAACTGTATATCTACTGTATAACGTTGAGGTACCAAGAATGTTATAATATTCTTACCCAACGAATTATCTACAATTTTAAAGAAAAAATAATTAAGATCAGGTTAATTATTAACATAATTGCATACCACTCCAGGGAATCAAAATATCTATACACGGTGCCCGTGAGGATTGCGAGAGATTTTAACAGTGTATTCCTGATCATAATTGGAGATTAAAATGTCGTATAAACTTTTCTGGATTTCGCCTAGTTTCAGAGTTACTGCCATAACTGCCAATTAAACAAAAAAATGTTTATCATTGTAACTCAGCGCAAACAGCGTTATTGATGGCGATTTCACTCTTTATGGGGTCTACACTCTACTCAACGCATCCTTATTGACAGATATCAAAATTCCAAGGAATACTTTGCATAAACCATTTTTTACGAATAAAAATGTACCAATTTATTTTAGTCGATAGTTCTACGAATAACATTTTATTTATTTATTTGGGTGCTTACTGTGACTTACTACTTTACTGATGCCTATTTTTATCTGAAAAGTGTTTTACTTTATTTAATATAATATTTCTTCCTTCAGAATTCCTTGGTAATGACAATTCTGTATTCCTAAAACCGGTATTCGACATTGCAACCTGCAGGGCCCAATCTGACAGGTTGGAAGGTGTAATTAAAGGTAGGGCCCGTAGGGAGCTGAAGAAGGGGAAGGGAGAGGCAGGGT
This sequence comes from Pammene fasciana, assembly GCA_911728535.1. NCBI lineage: Eukaryota > Metazoa > Arthropoda > Insecta > Lepidoptera > Tortricidae > Pammene > Pammene fasciana. The sequence continues at coordinate 9,430,792 of OU452278.1, read as the reverse complement.
ACACAACAGATTGGACCCTGCAGGTTGCAATGTCTAATAGTCGTTTAAATTGGACCAATATAAGAGTACAAGTACACGAAGCTAATTGTGCGTCCAGACAAAGCAAACAAATGCATCGTCACGATTCACAATTGCCACAATTATGAAGCCATTATTTTGTCACCAGGAACGATTACTGCTGTCGGTGCTGCCACAACACGTCGCTATGGAAATGAAGAACGACATCATATCGCCGGTGGAGGGGCAGTTCCACAAGATCTACATACAAAAGCACGAGCAAGTCAGGTTAGTATTCTTAAACCACGGTCAGCCAAGCGAAGATCACCTTTAGTATGTTCACATAAAACCTGCTTTGTCCTGTTAGGCTGACTGTTATACTGCACGTGGGAGTAATAATAACAAATAAGCTACCTATTCCAGATTAAATTATGTGTTGCTTTTAAAAATATGTTTATAAATTGCTAGAAGACAGTGAGTGATATGGAAATTAGAGTACCGTGACTGTAGTAATGACCAAAATATTCGTGGGCACAGCCACAAATGTGTTTGTGTAGGTACTGATAAATTATTTGCATTATTTAAATCTTATACCTATTTTGATTGCAACTAAATATGTATTACGTACGGTTTTCATTGCCAAATTTACATAGGAACCTACTACATAAATAGGTAGGTATCTACTTATGTTTGTCTATAGACGTCAATAACATTTACGTCAGCGGAGTCATTTTATTTGACAATGTTGAATAGGTATACGATTTATAGATGGCAAAGGTTGTTAATGTTTGTGTCATATAATTCTTACCATATTCAATATATAATATTTTCCTTATCAGTACAAACGTGCCAAGACGAATTCATATGTTATGGTATTTAAAATTGTTCATTTATTTTCTTCATTCGCGTGTTAGATGCTGCATAGTGCATACTCGTACATATTATGTTCATATGAACTTCATATTGTCTTCGTATAATTTTACGCACAGGAACAATAATACAAAAGCATGGCTTAAGTTTAAACACGACGCCAGCATGCGTTTCAATCCGAAAAGTGACTATCTGTCTCTCCATCACTCTTGCATTATCAAGCGACTGAGGGGGCAATAAGCGATTACGATACGAAACGAAATTTCGATCTTCGATGTTTGCGGTACACGCTCCAGGGAAATTTTCGTTGGCGAGAGAAACGTTTAGATGTACTTACAAACGATAGTCCTCTGTTGACAATACTAAATAGTAGTGATATGTAATCTATCCTATCTATTAACAGAACCCTAAGGACCTTATCACGCTTGAGCGATTTGAAAGCGTATACAAAACTCGTACGCGCGGCGAACTCGCGGCGTGCTCTCTCCCATACAAAACTCGCTCGCAAATCGTGATAATGCTCTAATAGCTACTAAGGTTTCCTAGAATATATAAGCTGCTTAGCTCCAATCAGATTCTAGAAACAGCACTGTTCGATAACAATGTAGTGTAATGTGTATTCTAGCAACTGAATAGGTACCGCCTTCGGTGAACAGAGGATGTTGCATTTACGCATCAAGGAGAGTAAAGAGCCGTAACGTAAACTCTGATGCGTTTTTGCACGAGCCATCAACTATACGCTAAACATTGTAATGGATTGTAAGGAGTACTGGAAAATGACTCACGTTTTGGAGCAGTCTATGGAATTAAATATTCTGGAAAACAAAGCACGTACTGCGTTTTACTTTGTTTCGAGTGATCGGACAAAGGCACTTATTTGTGCAGACGTTGCTTGGCAAGGGTTGGACAGATATTGGACGAAGCAACCGTACAGAATTCTTGTTATAGTATGACGTTGAGCTGAGTTAATACTGACGTTGTAGGGCTTTGGGTAGACATTGTTATATTATACCTAGTCGCAGGACTCGTAGGAATAGTGCGAGCAAAACGAATGGGTTTGTAGTTGAAGAAATTTTAAAATCAGAGTGAATCTTGGTTAAAAACAATGATATTGTTATTAGGGAAAACTATATTATAATTACCTGCGAGACTGGCTAGAGGTAGCACAAGACCGGGACGACTGGAAGGAGAGAAGGGAGACCTTTGCCCAGCAGTGGGACATAAAATACATTGACGCAAATGTTTACGCAAATAGGTATTTCAAAAGACTGAGTATGTTCTCGCGCCATGTGGCAATATAAATTTATAATAATAATTTGCATGTATTTACATCTCCAGTTACAATAATCTGTGGTAAGGGTTAAGTTAAGGCCATTCCATCCGTCTACAAATCGTCTAGGAACCGGCGTCAGTGAGTACGTGTCTTACAGCACCTACTTTGCAATTTATTGGCAGTATAGTATCTTGAACGCTGCAGTTTTGGCCGCCGTCCAAATTGAACTAGGGACGGTCCCCTTCAATTGAATAGACACTAAACTTATGGTGTAAAAGGAGCGGGTTTCTGAGCGCACGCGAGAGCTTGACTGAGTTGACTGTAATATAATTCATCATATTTGTATCGACAGTGGTAATTCCATTTCATAGTGAATATATTGAATTTCGGGACAATTTTCATATTAAATTTTCATGGTTAATACAACCTGTTTTAGGTGTCCAAAAATTTTAAGAGATTAAAGCTTAGTTTTTGATACTTTGCAACTATGCCTAAGCGCTGTCGTGCGAAATATTAACTTTTCCTATGAACGCCATCGTCAATTTAAGTTAATCCTACCATTATAATTTGAAACGAGCGGTCGTCGCCTGCTGCCAAAAATGGTATGACACCTTAACTTAATAAACATTTACAGACTACAACATATAAATTGTATACTTTCGAAAGTATGGTCATTTAAAATTCGGCCCGGTGTTACAATTTATGAAAGCTAATAAGGATCCGGAAATATACAAACCTGACGCTTTTGGTTCGTTAGCAACGAAAGCATATGCTTGTACGTACCTGCCAGTTTTGGCAAACCGCCGCGCCCACGCATTTCCTGCAAAATATGATGCTTACCTGTCCATTAATATTGCTGACCATATTTACATCTCAGATAATTGGTTTTGTTTTGTAAATATTTCAATTAAAAGCAGTAATCATTTTGTAATATGTAGTTTGGGTTTTAATTTTATCTCTTACTTATTAAGTTTGTTTACGATTATAGGTCTCTCAATTTAATAAGAAAGAATTTAGCCAGGATTGCCAGGAATCAATGTTACTCTGCGTCCGTAGGAAACACCTTAGACAACCCTACACGTGATCCCTGGGTGGTCCTAAAAGTGTAACAAATTTGGCAGCTGCAAGGCCTGCACTGCCCCATCCGGACCTCGCAGCACTCACTGGATTTTCTTCATCAACTGCTTTACTGCTGCAGTATTACTACTAAGTGCTTGGGAGAAGAAATGCCTATCTATATCCAGTGACATGGCAGCATATGGTAAATAAAATAATTCAGTAAGAGACCAATGTACCGAATCTAATGCTGGACCACACTTCGGGTATTCGGCCAAATATTCGTGTTGCGTCTCTTTCTATTTTTATCGTATAGAAAGAGACGCAACACGAATATTTGGCCGAATACCCGAAGTGTGGTCTCAGCATTAAATAAATGTGTTACAAAAGTATGGAGATTTAAAAAAAGGTTTTAAAATAGCGCTGCTGGCGTAATGGGCTGTGCATGGCTTCACGAAACAAATCTATATGTTATGTTGTTTCTAGCGATTTCGTGCCGATAGCAAGGGGAACGGCGCCAAAAGCCATCAGCCACATTGAAATTATTCAGGTTATCCGTTTCCCGAACTAATCGTGGTGCATTATCGGCGGCAGCCACCGTAAGCGATGTGCTAGTTAAGATTAGTTATCGACCACTAATTACTTGCCTCCAGATAAACACCACTTGTTTGGTCTTTTGTGGAAATACATATTGAACTCACTTTGCGATGCTTATCGATTTAATGAAGCCAACTAAGGTGACGAGAATGAAATAATCAATGTGTCGTAGGTACACACACAACGAAACAACAATATTGTATCTTCTGTTTTTTTGTATCACTTCAGCACTGAAATGTAGACAAGGAATAGGGAGGTGGTTTCGGCTGAGGGTACACGGAAAAAAATGCTACCGGGATATTCTCCATCTAAGACATTATTATATTATGTTGAAAATATTTCCTCGTGACTAGCATTTATATCCTTTAACGAAAAAAAATTTAAGTTTTAAATATAACGAAGCGAATATATTCTTACAGATTTTCTAGTTTTCTTTTACCTAAGATAATACTTGTTTGATTAAAGTACAATGTCTCTTATTTACTCAATATACTCTTGAAACAATACATTTATGTACTTCTATTTTAAGAAAACGTGGTTTTATTAAGCGAAGAATCATATTTTTGGTAAAGGAAATAAATACTTGTCACGAGGAAATATTTTCAAGAAAATAATAATGTCTTGGATTGAGAATATCCCGGAAGCTTTTTTTTTCCGTGTAGGACCTAGGTTTTGGTTTGGGCGGCTCCGAAACTTAAGTAAATGCACTAAACAAGAAAACTTTAAAAAATATTGTAATTAAATAAGTAGAAGTTTTTTTTGGGAGATTATGTAGTCAATATCCTAGGTACTTTTTAACCGACTTCAAAAAAGGAGGAGGTTCTCAATTCGACTTGATTTTTTTTATTTAACTTATCGACCAAGTTCGCTAAGCTTTATTGCAAAGACTCAGGCGACCTAGCCTACCTTGACATTAACATTAAAAACAATAGATAATAAAAGCCGCGACAAACCGTAGTGTTGTCTAAACACACTGTTAATAGAACAAAAAACTGTGTGTACACAAAGTGTCCGTTTATATTTGTTCCGGGTTGCGGCCGATCCAATGTTAACGAACCTTGGGTGAGTTTGGCAAGCGACAAGCGTCCATCATAACATATTACGTATGCATTAGTGATTTCCATCTAGCAGCCGGCTCATATGTTCCGAGGTGACGGACGTTGTTAAAAATATATTTATGCCAATATTATTGCCATGAGACTATGACAGCTTTCTTTTGTTTTTCCAGTTGAAGGCTACAATAATGGCAAAATGAAAAGGGATAACTAAGTATTTACCTGTTGTTCTTCGACTTAAACTTTTCCGTATTCTAGGCTTATGGCTTATTCATTTAGCAAGTCCGGTTATTGAATATTTTATTGCAGTCCTTTGTTACTCTAACCAATTTATGATTTGTTTACAGTTTTTGAGAAAAAAACAATCAAAAAGCACAATCTTTCACTCATTGCCACTGTGACGAACTTGGATAAAAGCTAGTTCAGAACACGAGTAACAAACGTTACTTTGCGGATAAATCAAATATTTATAGGGATCAGTGACCCACATCGCCCGACTTTGTGTCTTCCAAGACATCCGATAAACGTCAAATTATCGTCCATAAATAGACTATTGACACACTATTACATTTGTTACAAATGACTTGTGTAACATATTAACACAGAAGACGCAATGTGATAAATGTCGCAGTTTGTCTAGTCTGTTGTTTAGCTCGCCCATTAATTACAATGAGTATTGTTATTGCAACGCCGTAGTTTAGTTTTTTAAATACTGAGAGGAATTGTTGAGCTCAGACATTATTAGTTGGGGCTGATTTCACCAAACCGTTTGAAATCGTTATAGAAATTCGTTAAAATAGTTTGACAGTTTCCTATGGAATTAAACTTTGAGTACCGTCAAGTCTGGCAACTTTGCCACTTTTCACAGGTGTTGAAAAGTCATAGTACATTTTTAACCAGAATTCATATGAAACCACTGAAGTATGAATGTCGCGACACATAATATATTTATCAACGAGTGCATAAATAAGATGGTTTATAAATTAAACGACGGATAATAGGCTTTTACGAGTAAAAAAAAAACTGGCAAAGTTACCTATACCATATGGCAACTTTGCCAACTGCATTTTTACGTTGTATAGTAATTTAGTTGTATTTACAATATTAGTAAAGAATATTCAGTATTTAGGATACAATAATTTCGGAATTTGATCCTTAATGATATATTATTACAAAAAAAGATACAGCAAAAGTGGCAAAGTTGATCACCCATTTAAGAAAATTTCATAGAAAGTCAGTGAATGTGGTCAGGGTTGACACAAATGAAAAAATATTAATTATTTAAGTACTTATTTATTTTGTTACATACGAGTAATCAGCATACCCCGGGGTTTTGGGTGCGGGAATGAATGACATAAGCCAAAGAATATGTATGAATTAAATAACAGAATGTATACTTACCTACTGAATAATATTGAATAAAAAATACAAAAAAAACATACGTTCAATTATTGATTTATTTGAAAATATTTCAATTAACTACGCTTACGAAGCCGCGGATAACATCTCGTATGATATCATATAAATAATTTATTATCAACCTCTTCAGTTCAGTTCTTACTCATGTATTTATAAATTAATAAACACTTCAGAGATATCTAACGTCAAGATTGATATTTGACATTCAATGTCTGTCATACATAGGTACCATGCCTATGCATTGTTACAAGGCAAAGAAATAGAATTGCAATCGCAAACACATCGTGCAACAATTGACTTGTTCAAAAAATTTAAATTTGCACCTATTACGACTGCCGACGTAGAAAGATCGTTTAGTTTATTGAAATGAATATTTACAGCTAGACGCCGAAGCTTAACTGTTCCAAATGTAGAAAAAATATTAATTGTTTATTTTGAAAATCGTGTTAACTACTAATTGAAGGCAGGTAATTAATTAACATTACTTTTATTATTATCTCGAAGGGGTTGGTAGAAATGCTAAAGTCCCTGCTACTTAAGTTAAAATTAAATTGAAGTTTGTGTACAATTCGCAGGAAGGTATTTATTCATTAGGCACAATATGATTATTTGTCAATATAACCTATCTGTTTATCTCTACTCTTTCTCAAGTTATTCCCGCACCCAAATCCCCGGGGTATGGTAATCAGGTTACATAAGTACTCAGGAAAAACATAAAAGACACCTTAATTAAAATATTATCAAAAACGAAACATAGAAAACTCTTTAAGAGGCCTATCACAGGTCCACTCGTAAATAATTGTGATTACCTAGGTACCTATTTAAACTTGACGATAGATATTTAAAAAAGGGCTTCGTCGCGAACTGCCTCGTCGCCTCTTAACAAAAGTATTATCGAAACAAAACACTTATATGTAGTAATTATTACCAATAAAATAAGTATGTCACAGTTAACTTTGTGTTTTTTTTACTTAAACAAAACACACACTCTGTATACAATTGTTAACAACCAAACCAATCACAAATAATTGTGATTATAATGTTAAAATATAGGCCCTGTTCTCTATAAATGATAAAACTTCAGCAGTTTTTACCTGTTTCGGTATAACTTTTTTGGTCTGTCACTCTGTGTTCCACCCATTAAAAGCTGCCAGATGCCCAGATCTAGCAATAGGGATTGTTATGCAATCTGATTGGACTGGTTACAAAACTCTCATTATTGTGTCACATCTGACGTGGCCAGCTCTTAGACCATATCGAATAAATTATTATCGCAAGGTCGTATCTGCCTAAGTTTGTAGTTTTTTGGAGATAACTCAAAAACGCCTATACCGATAATGCTCAAAATAATTTTGGTTGAAAGAATATTAAAAGGTGTAATCTTCTTGATTTTTTTCATAATTTTTGAACTTACGGTTCAAAAGTTACAGGGGGAGGGGACACAATTTTTATGACTTTCGGAGCGATTATTTCTGAAAATATCCACTTAATCAAAAAATGTTCAAAAAAACCTCACTTATTTGAACATTGTTATTTTTAGAGACCTATCGATTGATGTGCATCATGTTGATATTTGTCAAAAAAATTTTTTTGATAATTACTTACACATATGGAGTGCCCCCCTAAAAATATTTTAAGTAGCTGCACACACAATACACTTTATGTAAAAATTTGATAATGATACGTCTTATAGTTTCCAAGTAAAATGGCTGTGACATATGGACGGACAGACAGACATGACGAATCTATAAGGATTCCGTTTTTTGCCATTTGGCTACGGAACCGTAAAAAGTATCTATCTTATGAAACATGTAATTTAAATTTTATGCTTGTGTACCAACCCTAGGCCGCTACGAAACATGGCAAAGATGCCCTCCCATATTAGTCGGCGTGGTCTGGTAACTTTGCCAAAACAATTATGGGACTCAATTCAAACACTACGGCATTTATAAGGTAATCAATTCATTCCTTACCATTTAAATAACATAATATCTAAAATTTACGTACCTGGATGCGATGTTTATACTCTAAACTTTTTAAAGTTCTTGAGCACTAACTTTTATGATTATGTGAGTGACGAATTTGGAACTGAAATGGTAAGAAAATGGTTGCCGTGGTGTTGTCTCACTCATAATAATTTTGCCAATTGATAACCATATTTTCTACTAAAAGTAGGCACAACACTAAAAAATATACGTTGTCGGTGGTATGAAAGGATTACCTTATGCACTCTGCTGGTGGCAAAGTTAGTAACCCTTGGCAAAGTCGCCAGACTTGACGGTACTAGAAATGCAAACAACCTCTCATTTACTTAGTAAAAGCATTTTTAATTTTCATGCACTCAATTTTCTCAAAAACGGCTAGAACGATTTGGGAATTATGTGAGGATTTAGTTTGGAATGGTTCACTTACTATTCGTTGCATTATCGTCAGGATCTGATGATAGTTCTGAAGAAATCGAGTACATTCTTCAAATGTCATAATAGGTACACCTAAATATATCGATTTATTTACCTACTTTTTATAGCAACTATCGAAAAGCGACATTTGATGAAGTCAACCTGCTAATGATACCATAAAATCTTATGAATTATCACAGTAGGTACTTAGCATGCATTGGTCATTTTTACTTCGGAATATGTGCATTGTTACATTAACTTGTTTCATAATAATTACTTTTAAATTTGAAAAAACGACGTTAAACTCCATAGATTGGCTCTTAATAATTTTACGACTCTTTGTCCCATGATTTATTACGGATGTATGATGCGGCAGGAAAACTTTAGTAAGTAGTTGTACTTACGTAAGTACGTTGTAATGGCTCAAGTTGAATATTTACCTACGCAGTTCATTGTTTGTTGAAACTGTGTTTTCTATTACATTAACCAACTATTCATGAAGTGGCAAAATTGTATTATTTGCGCAGATTTCAGTAGAATTTTGACAAACGGTTATTAAACTTGACTGACTGTGACACTTCTGGTATCACAGTGTCCTCGAAATATAAAGTAAAATTAAATCTTATCTGGTATTAAAAAGTACCTAGACTAGACGGCAAACTGTCATTTATCCAAAAATACAAAGTATCTAACCTCGTACGTCGACTCAGCGCCAAACCCCTTTCATTCTTGTAGGCTCAGTAGAATTGAAAAAATGTGGAAAACTCTTTGGCAGCCGTCTACAAACGTACATTTGCCAAGAAAGTCGTAATACTTGACAAGTTTTTGTGAAGTTTCTTCGATGTACTCGTACATATAACTGCCAACTGATCGCCCGCGGAGAAATAGCGAGAGTGACGCAAATGGGAACATCGCAAATGTGGTGTTGTTTAAAGATTTTATGTCTTAGGTCACATTGTAACAGACATTCCCTATTACTAAAGTTCCACAATTTAGTTTTAAATCTAAATAGTAGGTATCTAAAGTTACCTTTAGTTAGTTAGGTATAGGTCAGGGAATTAAGGATGTAGAGCTGTCTAGACCTACAACTCAGTCCCACTTGCTTCTATATTCACGGGGTAAAGATGACAGTGCTCTGATAAACAGTGAGAGGTTTCACCTGTTCCTTTTCCTTTTTATTTATGGGGGTACAAATAAAACATTTCAGACACAACAGTTTTTAAGTTTCTTAGTCACAGAGCGAATCTAATCAAGATAAGAAAGAAACCTCAGATCAGCAACTTCAACTTTAACGATATTGGAATTGGCATCGTAATTGAGTTGGAAACAGTTTAATTGCTTAAAATAAAAGTTAACAAAGAATTATTATTTTTTAAATTGCCCATCGAGCGCTTGCAATGTACGATGTGTAATTCAATGAGGAACGGAAATTCGGAACGGACTCGGTATGACGTATGCCCAGCACTGCAGATGTGTCCATATGTTGTTATATTGTAGTTTAGATTTTGTATCTTGCAGCTAATATAAATCTGAAATCTCAGTACGTACTAAAAATTGTTAGAGAACATTAAGTCATATATTGTCGTAATTTTCAGTGATCGACTGTGACACGAAGATGCATGCGCCTGCCCAAACGCATGCTGAATCATCGCTCGTATTTAGCCTCGGGCCTATTTGTTCGCTAGCTCACTACATTGTTTAGAGGTGATGCGATGAGATGATACACCGGAAAACTTTATTGTGACTGCACAAACAATACCATGCCGTGAATTAATTAGAATTACGCATTATAAAATAATACGGTTACACTCACGGCACTTTAGTCACGTCTCACGACATGTTTCGTAGAGCCTAGATCTCCATATTCAAGCACTAGGAGTGCTACGCACGCTAATCCTCCATAATCATGCTAAGATGTAATTGTTTAATATCTTACATGAATAATGGTGCTTGCTATTCTCCTGTTTACTTTTGTAAAAGTAAGTATAAACAAACAAACAAGTGTTATACCAGATTCCATTAGATGTAATACCTCACTAGGTCAATTACCTATTTCAACTTTTTCTTTTCTCATAATAACTAAAGTTCGGTACTTAATTAGGTTACATATCTAAGTTACTACGAGCTGATGTACGCTATAATGCAAACTGTCATAATTGTATTGTTACTATAAAAAGGGACAAATAACGAAGATATGAACATTTAAAACGAGACCGGAAATTCCTATTCGGTTTTAAATATCTTCAACACAACACAAAGGCGATATAGGTACTTACGTCGTGTTTGTGAAAATGAACATTTTCGTTCCGACGCCTGAAGCGCCCTTTAAACGCATCTCGCTTACTTCGTACAAATCGTACAATCCACGTCAAAAATATGTTCACACTTTTGGACCTTATTACAAATGAATAAGGTGCAAAAGTGTAAACATATTTTGGACGTCGACCGTACAATTATTGGTTTCGCGCAATTTGTCATCCCCGGTCTTTCTGCGTATCTGTCAGCGGCGCGGCGTCTCGTTGCAAGCTCCATCGCGCGTCGCGTCGGTATAATAGCTCAAGTGCAACGATCCTTTGTTCCTACTTCCCAGTCGTTACCGCCTTCGTGTCAGCACGTGACACGAATACAGGTTTAATTACCAAGGCTAAGATACCATTTTTCCCTGTACCGGGTCCCGATGTAGCGATCACTTAAATTGACGCTTGAAAGAATAGTATTTTGTGCAACAGTAACATAATAAGGGTTCTTAAGATTCGAGGGTCGAAGTTACAAAATGAGGCGAAGCCGAATTTTGTAAAAACAGACCCGAGAATTTTAAGACCTAATTATGTACCGTTGCACACAATAGTTTTTCTACGAGTGCTTAAGCAAGCCGGTAAGAATTGAGTTCGGACGAATGCCGTGCATAACCTGCTGCTTCATATAATTGAGTAACTTCGATCTCTTGGTGGATTGTGTCGGCGGGGCGCGCAATGCGGCGCCCGACAACAGTTTCACAATATTGTATGGAAATCCTTTCTGTGATTGTTATGGATGCTACAATATGCGACCATACAAGCTCTATCGAAAAGTATGCGCTAGTAGTTCCGCCAACACAATCTCAATTCAAGTATTACAGTCGCCGAGTATAAAAACGTATTTTTTTAAATAATTTACGCAACCACTATATTATTTTATAGTTTGAAAGTTAGGACTAGTTATGTGACGCCACCCACGTGTCTTTTACTTTGTATTATGAATCCCAAATGAATGATGTTGCATTCAAATTTTGTGTGGGAGTAGAGATGCGTGTTTTACCGGACCGGTACTACTCGTATTGGGTTGGGAGTGTATTGGTACTTGGGCGATTAATTACACTGGCACTGCAACCGCATGGGGCGACGGTGTGCAGGCGTGACAGCGCTTTACACATGCAAACCGCTATCTCGCTCTCGCACCGGCGTCGCATGCGGAAATCGCAGCAGTTTAAAAACCACCTTAATTGGTATCTGTGTGAGAAAGTAAGCTTCTCGTATGGTGTTGTAATTTTGTTGTCCATACATCCCACATTGTTCATTGTGTCCAACGTGGGGTACATGTATAGTGTAGCTAGTAGGATGTATTTTTTATAAAATTTACAATGCAGGCACATTATATTTCTATTCTAGAACTCCCATACAGACTGCTTCAAGTGCACCTTTGATACCAATACATATTTGACATAACATATTCAATTCTTAAACTTGTCTTAATCGATCATATCCTAAATTAAGTGTCTATTTTCTGGCTACACCTTTATCTTTAGAGGACACTTTCTGGGGGAAAAAAATACAAATTTGATTTATTTAGTTCAACGCTATTCGCGTGAAAAGATTACCTTCTCATTTAAACAAGTAAATATCAAAAAATAAACGGAGCGTTTACTGAAATTACTGTATACGCTCATAGATTAAGTGGCAATGCAAAATGTAAACGTTTAATAAATAATCATTTCGTTTGGAATGGAAATGATTCACCTGTGCAGCGTTTGGCACGTTACCAGTTCAATAAATACAGTTTATACAGTTAAATAAACTATTTTGACTTGATCTTAAAGTATGTATAAACAATAAAGGAAGCGTAACTGTGAAGACAAAACTTAAGGTTACCTTACCTACTTATTACACTTTGAAATGTAAAAAGGATTTAATTGTGTCTTACACTTTGATTCTGATTTGATGGAATTCTAAGGCATGTCACGTTTTATAAAATTGATCATTTCTATTGGGGGGAGAGGGTCTGAAATAAAAACACGAATGATCATCACGGAGAAAGAGGGGGGGGCAATATGAACATAATATTACGTGTATTTTTTAATAATACATGCTAAACACAAAATAAAGCCAAAATTTCCATATTTTAAACTTAAAGCATTTTTATGTTAATGACTAATGACTATGGGGGCCCACCGAGTATCAGTCCGCCTGACAATATCGGCTTGTCAGTTAGAACAAACATTTGACAGCCAGCTCCGAACAACTGACAGGCCAATATCGTCAGGCCGACTGATAGTGGTAGGGCCCCATAAGTCAAAGGAAATAAACATTAAACGATAATATGTATATTTGACTCGGGGCATTTGTGCATTTGTGGACAAAACTCGGGGCATTTGTGCGGAAAATATCACCAAAGATGAGAATAATGGAGGGTGGTGTCAAAAACTAGCCAAAATCAAAGATAAATATTAATGTATCAATCCTTATGCAAAATACGAATATGTATGACAAAGGTATGTCCCGTAGGAATGTATTTTCGAGAGTTATCTACCTATTGTATTCGGAGCTTAAATTGTGCTTCCTATAAGAAAGTTTCAGGAGAAATAATTTTGTTTAATTTTCCTAGAACATATGTATCTAAGTAAGTACACTGAGTACCGTCAAGTCTGGCAACTTTGCCACTTTTCACAGGTGTTGAAAAGTCATAGTACATTTTTAACCAGAATTCATATGAAACCACTGAAGTATGAATGACGCGACACATAATATATTTATCAACGAGTGCATACATAAGATGGTTTATAAATTAAATGACGGATAATAAGGTTTTACGAGTAAAAAGAAAACTGGCAAAGTTACCTATACCGTGTGGCAACTTTGCCAACTGCATTTTTACGTTGTATAGTAATTTAGTTGTATTTACAATATTAGTAAAGAATATTCAGTATTTAGGATACAATATTTTGGAATTTGATCCTTAATGATATATTATTCCATAAAGAAATACAGCAAAAGTGGCAAAGTCGATCACCCATTTAAGAAAATTTCATAGAAAGTCAGTGAATGTCAGGTGAAGTGGTCAGGGTTGACACAAATGAAAAAATATTAATTATTTAAGTACTTATTTATTTTGTTACATACGAGTAATCAGGTTACATAAGTACTCAGGAAAAACATTAAAGACACCTTAATTAAAATATTATCAAAAACGAAACATAGAAAACTCTTTAAGAGATTACCTAGGTACCTATTTAAACTTGACGATAGACATTTATAAAAGGGCTTCGTCACGAACTGCCTCGTCGCCTCTTAACAAAAGTATTATCGAAACAAAACACTTAGGTATATGTAGTAATTATTACCAATAAAATAAGTATGTCACAGTTAACTTTGAGTTTTCTTTTTTACTTAAACAAAACATACACTCTGTATATGTTATGGACCAAGTGATAAATAGGTCATTATACATATCTGCCTAAGTTCGTAGTTTTTTGGAGATAACTCAAAAACGCCTATACCGGTAATGCTCAAAATATTTTTGGTTGAAAGAATATTAAAAGGTGTATCTTCTTGGTTTTTTTCATAATATTTGGATTTACGGTTCAAAAGTTACAGGGGGGGGGGGGGGCACAATTTTTATGACTTTCGGAGCGATTATTTCTGAAAATATCCACTTATTAAAAAAATGTTTAAAGAAACCTCGGTTATTTGAACATTGTTATTTTTAGAGACCTATCGATTGATGTGCATCATGTTGATATTTGGCAAAAAAAATTTTTTGACAATTACTTACACATATGGAGTGCCCCCCTAAAAATTTTTTTTTTTGCAATTTCTCTACAAAACTAAGAAGCTGCACACACAATACACTTTATGTAAAAATTTGATAATGATACGTGTTATAGTTTCCGAGTAAAATAGCTGTGACATACGGACGGACAGACAGACAGACGGACATGACGAATCTATAAGGGTTCCGTTTTTTGCCATTTGGCTACGGAACCCTAAAAAGTATCTATCTTATGAAAAATGTAATTTAAATTTTTTGCTTGTGTACCAACCCTAGGCCGCTACAAAACATAGCAAAGCTGCCCCCCCCATATTAGTCGGCGTGGTCTGGTGACTTTGCCAAAACAATTATCGGACTCAATTCAAACACTACGGCATTTATAAGGTAATCAATTCATTCCTTACCATTTAAATAACATAATATCTAAAATTTACGTACCTGGATGCGTTGTTTATACTCTAAACTTTTTAAAGTTCTTGAGCACTAACTTTTATGATTATGTGAGTGACGAATTTGGAACTGAAATGGTAAGAAAATGGTTGCCGTGGTGTTGTCTCATTCATAATAATTTTGCCAATTGATAACCATATTTTCTACTAAAAGTAGGCACAACACTAAAAAATATACGTTGTCGGTGGTATGAAAGGATTACCTTATGCACTCTGCTGGTGGCAAAGTCAGTAACCCTTGGCAAAGCTGCCAGACTTGACGGTACATATAATAATAATTAATAACTGTACCGACGCAATTTTCTCTATGCGTTGTGTGAACTTATGTGTTATGTACACGACGAACAGGTTTCATATCCTCGTTTACGTTTAATAGCACAACCAATGGTAATCGCTTGCTTAATCTCGCTAACTATCGGGCAAACTATTTGTAAAACCTAATACATAGCGTTAGTATCGCAGAATAAACAAAGATACTATTTTATATATAAGTGACCAAGATAATTGATACATTACTAACTTGTAGTTTTCACTGTGCATGTTTTGAAAAACCAATAAAATATCGGAATGTGTATAATATGTCAATTTTTTGTAGTCTGTCGTGTCTGAATGCCCTTATTACTTGTAGTCATAAATGTCGGTAGTAGCAAAGTTAGGTAACCCCATATATCATGTCATGCCTATTGTGATATTTGTGATTAACGGACCGATATATTCAATTGTGTCAACTTTAATGACATATCATATTAAAAGCGATGAGCATGTTGTTAAGTAAGTTTATTATATTAATCATCCTCAACGAAGGATTAGTGTTTTTTTTGTTAGAAAATAAGACTTCATTTTATCCAGTTAATATTTCATGGGAACCCGACCGCTACAGGATAATAACGGGTTGTTTTATCTCGTTGTTTGCATAAGACGGAAAGAAAAAGATTTTCCTGTCAACTACATAAGTTGTTACAAACTCAACGCTGAATAATAAGGCATTTTTATATTCATCGATAATAACATGTCAATCAAGTGCTTCCGGCAAGAAGTCAAGGTTGGAACAGAGGTTGGCGGTAGGTGGTTTATCCATAAATTAATATATTGAGTCTGAAGATGGCAGACACGTCCGGCAGGCCAGACAAGTCAGTCCTCGGCCCGAAATGGCTGTCATGTCATATTATCGGGGAGGGAAGCCCTCCACTGGCCATTAGGCGCGTCCAATCGAAGTGACTGACGTGCCGCCCTTTGTTCATCATATTACTAGGCAGGCTAATCTATCACAAGCTTATTAAGAAGTGACTGTCCAATGTTGTTCCAAGTACTCATACACCCGTTAAGTATTCATTATTTTGACTTTAAAACTACGCTTTGATGTGTACAACTAAATGTCGATTTAAGTTAATTATGACAAGGAAAGCAGGGTAGGGACTCAACGTTTTACGTTAGCTGACAGTACGATACGGGGTGTTATTATCATTAAATTTGTGATAGCTCTGATCGGAGAATAGAGAAAGCTATCGGCAATCGTTTTGTCGAGGCTAGCAGTTTTAATCATCACAAGTGACATTCCACGAGAAAAGGTACCTTATGGCGGTTGGGACTTACGCTATTTCTAACGACGCTGCAATACTAATGCGATGCTTCGCAACGTAAGCGCCAAACGCCGTAAGGTACTTTCACCCGTGGGACGTCACATAATATCGTCACGTCCATCTGCGACGCATATGGGTCTCAAGGTAAAGTGAGTAAACCCAACTCTATCTCTGGCTATCTGCCATATATCTCAAAAATCCGACTAGTCCGACCAAATCGGGTAATTAGATTCGTGCGAGACCGACTTTGGCATGATCTGGAAAAAGTTATATATAACCTTACCTACAGTTTTAATAAAATGTCATAGTCTCTATCAAATTTGGCGGCTGGCGTTTATTGCTGGAATACAACATTGAATTTGTTACATATGTAATCATTTCCAAAAAAAGTGTCACAAATATGTAATACTTATATTTATGAAATAAATTTTGACACACCATATTATGTAATTGTAACATAAAACTACCTATTAAGTGCACCCACTAATTGAATAAACTAAAAGCATCATTAAAATGCAATTAACTAACCAATGTTGACATTCCAGAAGTACAGTTGGGTGAGTGGGTGTAGAAAAATATGGAGTCAATTTGTGACTTGATATTATGTTCGTATTTATTGTGATCGACGTTTCAAGAAACCTTTCATTTTAATGTCAGCATGTTACCTGAAGACTTGGAATTCTCGATAAAAATAGCAGATACTTACTCATAAAATATTCATTACGACTTCATGTTCGTATTCCGCATTTACGTATAGGCTAATGTATTTAAATTTAAACAGGCAGTGAAGTATTCAAACTTCCAGTTTTAGTAGGCATTTGCAAAATATTGGTTACACTCGAGAGCAAAAAGTTCTGCTCAGTAACATAAACTTTAATATCTTTAAAATGTATTCATTAATAATTATTTGATCCACAATTTTATAATCCACGCCGCAGGCTTCGTCAGGCAGATACATAAATAGGTCAACCACAGGCTTCGTAACATTACAACCAAACTTTACAAGATGAAATCCGCCACAGGCTTTGTTGTCAATAATAAGTACACACTAAACCTTAATTACACAGACCACTCCAAAAAAATTAAAATTAATAATTAATTATTTAAGAGATTTAAAATGAATATCTTTAAAATTAATATCTTTTGAGATATTCAAGAAAATGCTAATGACCCGAAACTTTTGCTCTCGATTGTAAATTGATTAAACTACAGCGTTAGTGGTTGGCTGTGTCAAACATATTCATTGTCATTGGGCAAACCTCACCTATGGTTAACTTTTTTAAAGGATACTATGTAATAGGTAAATCGATAGGAATCTAATTGTTATATTAATCAATATTAGGTAACGTGAATTTATGAGTAACATAAATTTGCTACTCGCTATCCATGGACCTTGAACCAATGACCGCTCGTCCGTAAGTTGTATGTGTATGCGTAAATACGAGGATTTGCCTTATATTATGATGGAATCATAGTTTAGCCTTAACGGGATTAGGTCCCTATATTTTCTACGTCTATGTCTCTATTATTTATCACCAAATTTAACTGAGATGAATTGTTCGTAATATAGTATTGTTTCCTATATAGGCTTATTACCTACTATCCAAACCACCACAATCATAACATAACTTATAGTACGGGGCGAGCGGCGGCCGTAGGATCTGTTACGTAACGTGATACAAAGATAAGCCCTATGGCACATGTTCATAAAAGTGATGCTGAGTTCCGAAAAAATAGTACAAAAAATTAAAATTGGCCGAAAGCACAAAAAAGTACCACTAACGGTTTAAAAAAATGGATCCATAGTATTTGCCTACGGCATTTGATACTGAGATGATTATTGTGGCAACAAATAGAAATTTGTATTTAGGTACAGAAAAACCCAGTCTGCCAGTTTCTACATGGCCGGAAGTGCTCGGCAGACTGGTTCAAAAGTGACGTACATTTGGAGTCAAATTCGTTACTTTTAAACTAGTCTGCCGGGCACTTCCGGCCATGCAGGACGATAAGACCGCCAATTGTTTTACCTCTACTTTTCTGTTTGTAACTTGTGTATACTCTGTTTCTTTAATTTGAAGTGTGCAATAAAAAATATTTATGTTATGTAAGTGAATGAAAAAAAAACTTTTTTGTTTGAAAGAGTATACAGAGGATTCACAGTTGGTCACATTGTCACCAGGTCAGGATCTTTTGATGGGATCCTGGAGAAATCGTTAGTTACAATCATATCAAAACACAAAGGTTCAGACAGTAGAAAGACAATATTCATTAGCCGCAACTTGTTGTCAACAAATTGTTTCGTGCATCGCGTCGTAAAGGTAAATTTTGTACGGCGAGTTCATAATACCTAACAAATGGCTGTTGTTTCCATGGCAGGCCAGTAAGCCCGGTTTCAGAATCTTATTATTCTAATGCAATTACCTTTCCGTGGGCTTGTGTGGTCGCCTAAAGGGTGCGGTGGGTGACGTCACGGAGTCGGTGTTCACTCGGTGATCCGTTTAGTCTAAACGGATATTCCGGCTGATAGGATTGTCTGTCTGTCTGACTGCTGTCTGGGTGCATCCGTCGTGGTGTAGCTTATAAGGAAAGCAGACTTTGATTTGTGGTAAAAAAAATGGTCTTGACAGACAGACAGACGGACAACAAAGTGATCCTATAAGGGTTCCGTTTTTTCCTTTCGAGGTACGGAACCCTAAAAATGCAGTGTTAAGAAAAGTGAATTTTAAAACCAAACACGCCTGCGGAGTTCGCTAACTATGAGTGGAAATGTCTAGTTCTTTTTGCGTCAATCGCAACCGGCAGGTAAAGTTTAATTACATTTACATACCTAATGCCGCACGTAGCCAAATCTTTTATTCACCGCACCATTCGACAATCAAGCTGATGTAGCTGGAACAATTCAATTTGCCACGCGAATAGCGAGTTATCTTGTTATTTCCACTTACTTTTGAATATATCTCAGCATAGCCGGTGGGAATCAACGAACTCATATTACGTTGAATGAGTTTTCGCGTGCCTCTGAGCAATTGTTGTACGCGATCGATTATGGACAGTTTTGTCTTTAATATCTAACTGATACAGTCGTTCGCAATTCAAACAAAATCTGGATACCTACTGGTATTTCTAAAAGTTAGTCTATCATCAGCATACTTATTGAATTAGCTACAAAACAGAGTTATTTACTTGCCCCTAAAATGATTGACACCACGGCACCAATATACAGAATCTCGTAAAGTAATTATGTTCACGTCAATTTGAAGCTTGTTCCAGCGGCTCGTGTAATATACTACAAAGGCTACCTGCGCGCAAACTTTGTTGAGCTTAACAACACAACAATTTGATTAAACACTGTATAGGCTTTTGAAGAAAATAATGCTTGTGTGCCTACCTACATGTGCGTACACCGTACGCGTATCATCGCGCCACTGCTCCGCAATACTGGAATCTTTTCATAGCGGATTATATGCTAAACCACTTTGGTGCTCGCAACCCTGGACATAAGAGGATTATAATAATATAGCTTCTCACAACATTAACGAATCGTGAACCGACCGAAACAGAATTATGCTTTTATGTTTCGGTACGCGATAGAAATACGCGCTGGTGGTTTGTAACGACGTTTATGTTACAGAGAACAAAGATGGCGGGCGAGAGATGCCTATTGTTGGATACCGCTCCTGTTAATGTCGAAGTAAAAGGGATCAAAGAAGCTAAACAATACAGGTGCCTGATTGTAAGAATCACGAAAGCTATTCGCAATTGTTCAAACTGTATGAAAGCCAAAGGTCAGGTGCGTTGTCAAAGCGACAAAGAATCGCTGGACTCGGATTTTCTTCCTTATTCGCCTCTGTATTGTAGCCATTTTTTATCATTTCATTACGGTCTTTATATAATAAATTACTAAGATGTCCGCGCTTTTCTGCGTATTTTAATAGCTCGGCTACTGGCGAAAGAATTTAGCTTAATCGTTATTAATGATACCGTAAAAAATGGGGACGTCGTTGGTAGCAAGTGCTGTAAGTTAAAACTTCTTAACTGCCAAGAAAAGGCATTTCTTTTTCCACGGATCTTTGTTTCGTGCTTGATGAATTTATGGGTTTTTCACAACCTGTTCTACTAAATTTTCTTCCTTGCTTCTGTAACCCATTATACCTATACAGATTAATAAGTCTTTGCGGAATTAATGATTTGACTGATAAGAAAGAGGGTTGAGTTACCGTTAGGTACTAAAAATGTAACTTATCTAGGTACTTATATCGTATATGGCGTTTAGACAATCAAGTTTTCGTAACATTTGTGCCCACTTTTTTGGCTGTTTTTCGGTGGTGGTCTCTAGTTGCGTATTGGGGAAGAGTATTGCGCTCTCATATAGGTTATTGAATACTGACAGCACTCACGGCGTTGTCGCTAACTCGGTACTTCGGCAACTGTCTTACGTAAAGCTTCTATTGTTGCAGCATACTGTTCGCGGACATCGTGGGCTTCACGGTACTCGCATCGCAGTGCAGCGCGCAGGAGCTCGTGCGGCTGCTCAACGAACTCTTCGGCCGGTTCGACCAGCTCGCCAGCGTAAGTTACCCAAACAATAAGCATTAAGATTTGAAGCGAATCGTAATCGTAAATACGCCGCTTCGTGTAAGTAGTAGTAGCTTTCGTAAAAGCTACTGCCTATGACAATTCATAGAATTAGGCTACCGTGCGGAGCCTAGGCTCCACTGACCCATGCCTAATGGCTGAGACAAAGCGCTAGGAAGATGATGACAACGGGGTGGCGACATAATGTTGAGATAAGAAAATCATACCTACGTACCCTGCCAAGGTTCCATACAACAGCCTATCATCCGGACAGTGGAAGATCGTGCGGCTTGGAGAGCCTTGGTGTTTAAAGCGACGACCTCGTCTGATCACGACCCTCAGCCATGAGGAAACGAAGAAGAAGAGAGACCTACGTACCAGTGACAGTGCGCCCATAGAACCCAAATCCCGTTGCCTAATTTTCAGGCAACTGAACAGTTTTCCTATGGCTTATAAAGAAATTTCAAGTCAAATTAAGCTTCGGCTTGCCTAAGACAATTTTTGATCCGCCGTCACTGCTACGTAGCTACTATTGGTCTTTACAAAACTTAATTACTTAAGCATGTGGTAGACCTTCCGAACGTTCTGTAAACCTGGCAATAAATGTTTTGCACAATGAATAATATACATAGTCGTCGTACCTACGAGCCGAGTACTCTAAGCCAATAAGATTACTATGAAATGAACAACGTTCCTAACGATATAGCGGTTTCATTAAAACTCATATTTGATACAATGAATATTAACGCTTGGCTTGGCTCCTCAGAAGTTTTAGTCTTATGTATTTTAGTCTTACATATCTTAAGTATTTTGAACAATTCACGAGCTTTCGTAAAATATGAATAAAACCCGCAAGTTAAATATCTCTTAATAAATGCTTGACGATGAATAGTTATTTGTTATACAAGGGGTGAAAGTTGTATTTTACGTGCGAGTGTTATTTGAAACACGAGCTAGCGAAAGGATTCTATTATTGACCACGAGCGAAGCGAGTGGTTCAAAAATAGAATCCTGAGCGTAGCGAGTGCTTTAATACACGAGACGTAAAATAACTTTCACCCGTGTATAACACAAAACTTTTCACCTCACTACAGCGAGGAAAATAAGAAAAAGGGTGCATTTTGCTCGGTTTCCCGTAATTCCTCAGGTGTTTAATACTTCTTCATCACTCGAATCACTAATTTTTAACAAAACAACCTAGAAAAACATGCGAATATTTAACGTTGATATGATGGATGAATTGAAATGAAAAGTTTTGACGTAAAAGGTTTTATTAAATGTCAGATGCGTTTTGTTCGTACGTAGACTTATTCGGCTGTCAGAACAATTTATCCGTTTTTACAAAAAGAATGAAGATTAATGTTGAATGCTGATATTTATGAATTAAAATAAAGTTGTAAGACTTCATTAAGTGTTTTTACTCGATGCAATTCATTAATTGCGATGTTAAAAATTCTGCACTTTTAACGTTTTACGTTTTGTTAGCTGTCAAATGTCACTTAAGCCACTTGTCACTTATGTCAAAACTCTTTCACCACATGTGGATAAAAATCGATTTTCACAATAGATATTAAACAAACAAAAAGGGCTTTCCGAGCTAGTGAGGTGAAAATTATATTTAATTGTTCTAGTAATATTAGAATTTTTGGCTGACATCTGACATTATTTATTTATTAACATAAGTCAAAAACTAGTTTATAAATGCTATCGATACCTTCATCATATAGCATAATCGTCATTTCTCGACATTGTTCGTAGTAACATAAAACTATAGAGCCGCTAAATGGTAAGGACGCTCGCGTTCCCATACAAACGTAGTTCAGCTCTCATTTTAAAACGACATGCTTTAGAACCATGAAATTTGGCATGGGCATTCTAGTAGTACAGATCTAGGTCGGACATTCGTTTCCGTTGCTAAAAATTGTAATACAAAGAAAATACAGCCAGTTACAGATTTACATACAAAACTTATTTTTACTATATTTTCTTTGTATTACAATTTTTAGCAACGGAAACGAATGTCCGACCTAGAACTGTACTACTAGAATGCCCGTGCCAAATTTCATGATTCTAAAGCATGTCGTTTTAAAATGAGAGCTGAACTACGTTTGTATGGGAACGCGAGTTCACGCGAGCGCCCTGGCGACTCTTAACACCGCGAATCCATTAGGAAATCGAGTATTAAATTAAATAGAACGCAGCATCCATCAGAAAAATTGAATCGGGTTCGAACAAGAATATTGATTGGTTCACGCCTTCCAATACCCGTGTGAAGAATAGCATTGAATTACTTCAGAAATACCAGCTGCCAGAAATATGAAAATTCAATCATTGCGAGTATAACAAGAGAGCATCGAGTTACAGTCGCCATCAGATATTATAGGAGCTGCCAAGGTGGTCACAAATATCTGAACAACGCCTTTATTATCAAGGCGATAAAGTGCTCGTTCAGATATTTTTTGAGTACCGTGGCCGCTCCGATAAATTTGACGGCGACTGTACCACGTCGACGCCGCCCTAGGCTCATGAATACTACGAGTATTTGTAGGGCCTTCATAAATAACGTACAAGTTTTCATTGGTTGATGGCATGTTGCTACATAAATATTTCCGATTTAAACAGAATCCACGAATGTGCTACATTTTTACGTTTACCCGTGTTATCAAAATAAATCTTGTTTCAATCATGTCAGTATCGTACTTAGGTAAATTATACACGTTACTCGTGTTCGGTCCTTTTTACGACATTTACAATTATAGACTTTACGGCCGTTTACGAGAATGGACGGGTTTTCAATGTATCATTAAAATACATTTTAACTATGCAAACGCAAGAATTTCAAATGTGAAAAAGTAGCGGCTTGAAACTATAGTGGACTGGGGATGGACCGGACACGGGGCAGAGCTCTACATTATTATGTTACGCCTTGCAGAACCATTTATCATGACTGTTTTAAATCTTTCAAAGTAGCTCCAAATTTTCGTAAAGTCACCCTGTTGACTATTCCATTTTCACTGCCTACATTATGGTAATCTGATGCATAAAAGTTTAATGCTTAGTTTTTGATATAAAAGTATATATCTACGGAGCGTATTCTGTGCTAACGTCATTACTTCGCGAAGTTGTCCGCCTCAGTGGTCGGAGGGCAGACAGGGACAGGATACGCTTTAGTTTCCCGGGAGAGTAATGCTACCTACGTCTCGGGGGACCATCCAGGTAGGTACAGCGAAATCAGAACAAATAAATAAATAAAATAAATAAATAAATATTTGGGGACAATCTTACACAAATCAACCTAACCCCAAACTAAGCAAAGCTTGTACTATGGGTGCTAGGCGACGATATACATACTTAGTAATGTAAATACATACTTATAATAACAGAGTTAACGTACCGGCTACCTACAATACAAGTGCTGATCATGATTATATAAAAGTAAATATCTACGGAGCGTATTCTGTGTTAACGTCATTACGTCGAGAAGTTGTCCGCTCTAGTGGTCGGAGGACGGACAGGACACGGTGTAGTTTCCCGGGAGAGTGGTAATGCTACGCCTCGGGAGACCATCACGTGGCTAATTCCAGGTAGGTACGAGTGGCGGCGCGTCTATAGACGACGATTCCCGGCTTGCCTAATTTTCAGGCACCTGAGCAGGTTTCCTACAGCTCATGAGGGAATTTTAATCCAAATTAAGCTCTGGCTTGCGAAAGAAAAATTATGACCCACCGCGAACAGCGAAATCAGTACCGATTACCTACAATACAAGTGCTGATCATGATTATATAAAATTACATACCTACGGAGCGTATTCTGTGCTAACGTCATTCCTTCGCGAAGTTGTCCGCTCTAGTGGTCGGAGGACGGACGGGACACGGTTTAGTTTCCCGGGAGAGTGGTAATGCGCGCCTGGGGGGATCATTTATCACTCACGTGGATAGCTCTACAGCAAAATTAGACCGTGTTTAAGTACAGGCTATCTACAGTACCTAATATGTAGTTATGAGACTATTGTGTTCATAACTAAAATATTGATACGTAGTCTTGTCAATCATTTCAGTCGCTAGAAAAAGGTGTGAACTTCAATTGTAGGCGTGCTAGATATTTTATTAGTTATTTAGGAGAAATAAAACACATCTGACGCCGATTTTAAATTAAAATATAGACAAATTTGCATATTAAATTCAGAATGCGATGTTGCAGCAAATGAGTGGATATGCTTTATATAATTTTCCCAAATCAGTACCTATCGGTAAAATTCAAATGAAGACTATCCAAATTCTGCGTGTTTGCGTTTGTGGTCCTGACCTGATGACCCATTGAATGGCATTGTTTCAAATCAACACAATGTTCTACGTGTGTTCGGTGTATTGTATTGTTTTAATAATACAACAGTTGTTTTATATTGGGTGTTTGAAAATAATTTTGTAAATTATACCTACCTTATGTGCAGAGAGTAATAATCTTAGCAGCGTACTTGTAATGACATCAAACACACACCTCAGTAACATCTAGGTTTATGTATTGGTGCACGGGTTTGTATTGATAGAAGCGAAAAAAAATTGTATTAAAATACACGTAGGTGTAGTAGCGTACGTTCATAGTAGTATGAACGTGTAAGCTTTTTACTCGTCATGATGTCGAATTGACTCCACTTCTGAAATTATAGCCAGCCTACAATTACGAAGTGGCCCAATTTCCTACGTAGTTAACGCGGCGCAATTTTAGTGTCGGCGCTACGTACAAAATATGTTAATTTACAAATGA
The DNA here is from genome assembly GCA_911728535.1 of Pammene fasciana. Lineage (NCBI taxonomy): Eukaryota > Metazoa > Arthropoda > Insecta > Lepidoptera > Tortricidae > Pammene > Pammene fasciana. The sequence continues at coordinate 9,404,734 of OU452278.1, read as the reverse complement.
AATACAATGGTGGATGGAGTAAAAACTACTAATACTTACTTAATTGATATTATGTGATTTAAAACATTGCACCTACCAAAGTTGGACTAACAAACTACATAGTTTAATTAAATAATGTGTTTCTTGTTTTAGGACAACCATTGCCTCCGCATCAAGATCCTGGGTGACTGCTACTACTGCGTGTCCGGGCTGCCCGAGCCGCGCTCCGACCACGCGCGCTGCACCGTCGAGATGGGGCTCGACATGATCGACGCTATCGCGTAAGAGACTTCTTATTTCGCACTAGTATGGCTTTAGGGCCACCACTGCCTCATTAAGATCCTGGGTGACTGCTACTACTGTGTGTCCGGGCTGCCCGAGCCGCGCGCTGCACTGTCGAGATGGGGCTCGACATGATCGACGCTATCGCGTAAGAGACTTCTTATTTCGCACTAGTATGGCTTTAGGGCCACCACTGCCTCATTAAGATCCTGGGTGACTGCTACTACTGTGTGTCCGGGCTGCCCGAGCCGCGCGCTGCACTGTCGAGATGGGGCTCGACATGATCGACGCTATCGCGTAAGAGACTTCTTATTTCGCACTAGTATGGCTTTAGGGCCACCACTGCCTCATTAAGATCCTGGGTGACTGCTACTACTGTGTGTCCGGGCTGCTCCACCCGCGCTTCCACCAAGAGCGTTACTATTGCATAAGAAACTCCTTATTTCACACAAGTATGGGTCTTTTTAAGTATTTCCAGGCGTACTCGGTATTCTCGATTAATAATTATTATGGGTTTATGTTCTGGACTAATAAATAATTAATCAGGCAGTATTGACGTAAGCGAATATTTATTTATGAAACTGTCGTACGCGTGTCAAGTGCAGAATCGAATGACAGTAGCGATAATAAACTATGGACAATGTACAGCGATATATGTATAAATATTTATAATACCAGCTGAGCTCTGCGCACACCAAGGGCTAGGTATCAAATGGGGTCGAATTAGACTTTTCATACGAAGTAAACTTTCCGTCAATCCCTGACGGTTTTTGATGTCGGCCAGGAATAGGAAAGCAAAATAAAATATTTTATACAATAGTGATATAATGAAAAGCTTAATTATATGACTATTGTATACAATAGTTTTTCTACGAGTGCTTAAAATAGGCAAGCCGGCAAGGATTGAGATCGTCGAATGATCTGCTGCCTCTATACAATTTAGTAATTTCAATCTCCTGGCCGATGGTGCCGGTCCGCTCCGGCGGCGCAGGGCGGGCTCTGGCAACAGTGTTATTATACTGTATGAAAATCCTTAATCCTTTAGCAATCATGTTATGACAAGTTTTAAAGTATACGGATTGAATATACCTGTCAACTGCATCATATTAACAAATTAGAACGCAGGAATAGAAAAAAAGGAATACATATTGTCATCAATAATTTCTGAGTTATTAATTTGGGTCTACTACGTTATGATTTAGCTATTAAATAGGAATATTGCGTAGCTACTTAACCTCAAACTGAATTATCTGAAATAGGATATTCTTATTAGTAGGAATTTAACCTAAACCGCGAAATCATTAAAAAGATATTACACCAAGACTATTGACAGTCCAACCGTTATGGTATGTCTGTAGGTCAAATCTTCCGGAGGTTTTATAAATAATAATCCATGCCCGATGAGCGGTGAGATCGGCTGGAGCTCGCTCGTGCGTGGTCTTCATCAAAGGAGCTAAATATATCCCAGGCCTGGCCCTCTGAACTGCTGAAGGCTAGACCACGGGGCCCGCTGCGTTAATAAATAAATTAAATTAGTGTTTTAAATATTTTGATATCATTCAATACATTTAAACAGTCATTAAAATATAATAAAATTGATTGTTTCTTAATTGCAGTTTATTGTTGCTCATCGCTTAAAAGTAAATTTAGAGACCTGCCATTTCAATATTTTGTTAAATAACTTTCGGGAACAAAATGTCCTAAACTTGGCTACTCCAATAATATTGTTTTGTGCGTATTTGCTACCTTCCTATCGCAAAAAGAAAAGCATTAAGTATAGACTTTGTGCGGAACCTATTGTAGATTTGATGAGTTCCCATATAAACCACGATACTTTTTTTCCACATAAACTCTAGCTGTCGTAATTAATATGGACTTCAACGACGCCTTAATTAATAAAGTATTTAAATTTGACTTCTTAACGGCGGGCAACATTGCCTCACATTTATTCAAGCTCAGAGATAAAAGATATCCTTTAAAGGATGAGCAAGAATTAGAATCATGTCACGTGTGTATGATAAACGGCCTAGTAATTTATATCGTTTAACACGCAGCTGACAGAAAGTTGTATAAATAAGCGCGGCAGGCAATCAACACCGGGCCACCGCCGCCGCAAACCTCAGGCGCGGGATGGCATTTCAGACGTCTGTCCGCCTCCTCGAGGGTTGTTCAAATCACGTCACGACCGCGAACGAGTCGAAGGCTCATGAAAACCAGTGTAAGGATGAAGATAAGAGTTGCTCCTACGATTTTGGGCAAAAAATCGTATGAAGTTATAGCAAATCAGCCGAATATCGTACAAAACTTTTTGATGACATTCGAGAGTGAAATTTAAACTGTAATTTTATTACCAACATAGGGCCGGTTGCACCAAACCGTTAACGTTAACGTCAACGTCATCGTAAAAAGAATCTTGTATGAAAAGTTTGACAGTTTTTTATGGGATGACAGCTCCGTCGCCATATTTAACGTTGATCGGTTCGTTAATTATGCGTGCAACGTACGAATTTGTTTTTTTTTTCACGGAGACATTTAACCGTTAAAATTATGTAATATGATACGAGTATTGTATATATTATTTACGTGATAATAAGTTTTATTAATGTAGGTATTTCTCACTTGTTCAAGGCGAGAAACTCACACATTGTAAAGGACCAGCATTACTCGTTTCTGATTAACTACGGTCTCGTCGTCTCAGGTCTCATATGCTATGACCTATGACTCTAGTTCACTCGCGCAACCAATGGAAATACACTTCCACAATCCACAACAACAGTAAACAGGGGTTACTCAAATACTTCCATCGTCATCATAGATTCCACTCCAACCCACGCATTCATATAATAAAGACATTATTTATTGCTAGTTTCTGCAGGTCGGTTGTAAATCTAAATTTACAGCCACTGACATTAACAAGGTTGAAGTGATGGTCGTTTGGTCAGAAGATGTTTCACGGAATTACTTCTAAATTGTGTTTTAATTATTAGTGCAGTTTTAACATTGAAGATAATGAAGATGTTTGCTCTTTTGTCTATGTTTAGCGACGACTGCGAAACAATTGCTAGTAATATGTATTAGCCATACAACAATCTAAATAAATTTACAGGGGGGCAAATTCGACTAGGAGACCATTTCAACTAAGTCGCAATATCTTACGAGTTTTATATATTAACTATATTGCCATTTATATCTGGATGGCGGAATAGCTACTTTTTACCTGACCCTAACCAGCGTTATTATTGAACTCTTCAAACAAATAACGTAAAATTCGTTATAAGTATACATGATGAATGACTATTTGGTTTATTCTAAACTGTATTTTTTACTTCAATGGTGCTATTATAAAGTAGTCATCCTGTTACCCAGATCCAATACTTCCGTAAATGGGGTGAACCTTGTTAAGCCTCTGCTTATCTTACTTACCTATCTTGTGTTATTTAGCCAAAGGTTACCCTAATAGTTTAAGATCCTTTATACCTAAGCATGTTTTATCCTCATCTGTTGTTTAATACAGTTTTTTTAATGCGATAAAGGAACTTTTAACACTGTTCGTATCTGTAGAAGAAAACATTCACTTTGAATACTACCAATCTATTTTACAGAATGAAAACAGCGATTTTTCTTTATTCTATTCAGATATTACCAACATATTTATCTACGATTGTTTGTGAGTATTTTAAACTGAAAATGTCGTCATCGGTGGTCCCAACATAGTTTTTAACAATAAACATTTTGTTCTTGACCCGAATTGTTTCCTCAAAATAATGCCATGAGCAAGTCACTCAGTGTAATCGGCTGGGATGTTCCCAGTGTTGTGTATCGCTAACCAGGCAAACGAGCTTCAATTAGCAGTGCCCGTTCTTCACAAAAGGCATATTAATAGATTAGTGGCGTCAACATATGTCCGCTTTAAGCTATAGACAGAAGACTCAGCAGGCAGAGGAGGCAAGGAGTAATCTTCACACATGTGAATACCTACTATCCACTAGCGTCGTTATACGTAACCTCTGACGAGTGAACATTTGTTAATCTGCACGAAGTTCACGAAAATGTTGCACTATCAGTTCGGTATGTATTGATATTAGTGATTTGATAGATAATAGATAGAAAATAACGGTGCAATAACGTGCATCGTACAAACAATGTCGAGGCCGAGGATTACGGGATCCGGCCCTACGAAGCCATGCTGGCGAGGATTATCAAGTAATCCTGCTTATAATTCACGTAACTGAATTGCATAAGTCGTCGTTTAATTTAGTATCCAATTATGCAGTATCGTCCTTGACAAGGTCAAATATAAGGGTATTCTTTAGGCATCCGTAATTGCCACCTAACTACTGATACTGACCGTAAAATGTATATTTTGAAGTGTAATCTACAAGCATTAAGTCATTTGGCATTGCTAAACCGTTATTAACTGAAATTCTTAAAAAAAAAAATATCAAATGATGTTACAAATATGCACTGAAAAATCACCGTGATTCTTGTTATTATTACTTAGGTGTTTCATACGAGTATCTCATCTACCGTCAAATAGGAAAGGTCATGCATTAAATACTAGCTCGGACCACCACTGGACAGAGTTTGATAAACTAGGGCTTTCTGATAGATACCGTTCATTAGTTCTACGTCCCTAGCTTGGTATAATAATTCACTTAAATAAATGCGGTACTGAGTGCTGGCAGGAATTCGTTTACGTCAGTGGCAACACGGCTTCCGTTTGCAGCTTCCAGGGTAATTTACGCTTTAAACTACGCAGCAATGCAACTCCCGTTTGTGTTTGTAGGTACTGTAATTAGAGTAATTGCTCTCATTAATAAAAAGATAACTCCACCTAGCCCCAAAAAGGGAAATCTAGGGGTATATGCTACTCGTAGATAATACTTATGGATACAAAGATACCTATATCGAAAACCTCGGAACATTAAAACAAAACGCACTAATCATATCAATATTACGTACCTACCCTTCCCAGGAGTGAACCCAGGGCTGGGCAGAAACACTACCGAACAGGCTAAGCTACCCATTTATATAACGTTTGATTCGTATATCAACTTCAAATAATGCAGAGCAGTGTGTAAACAAGTTTCCGTTTCGTCCCAGGAGCCAGTGATCCGAGTAATTCCATATTCAGGGGATGGTCGGCGTATCTGACATGTGTCGGAACGGGGAGGCGCGAGGCGGGCTGGAGGACTCGCAAAAAGGCAACCTAATATACTCGTACGCCATATATCAGTGTTTGTGATCTTCATCCGCTTCCACTCATTACATTAAAACACAAATTTCCGGCGCAGATATAAAGCAACCTCGCCTATCTCAAAGATTTTCTTCAACCCAGGTGAAGCGAAAAAGGGGTTCGGTAATTGACTTCCGTTAAATCCCTGCTAAGCCGAAACATCTGTTTCCCGGCTCGACTTTGCAAGAGTTTCGTCGCAGTTATGATTATGACAAAGCGAAATTAACATATCATAATTGCGTTAGGCGGCCTCGGTACGGATCGGCCTACGTCAAGTTAGGATTATAATTCAATTTAGTTTGGCACATAACATCAGTGCGTTTCCACCTATATAATAGGGATGATGACACATGTTGAATTAGGCAATAAAATTTAGTTGATAGGATGCAGAATGATCTAAATATCCAAATAAAGTAAACATTTAAAAAATCTATTGAAATGGTGCAAAGATATCAATCAGGCTTCAAAATTTCAATTTTTTTCGAATTTTGAAAGTACGACATTAAAAAAAAACCAATGATACCATTCGATTTCTAACATTTTATGGTGAAATAAATTGTATGACAACCATATACATAAACGCAATATTTCACTGTAAAAATAGCAATTTCATAATTTTTCCATACTTTAAACAGGGCAACTATGAAGCCATGACGTCACGGCTTTATATCATTTTGTTAGGAGCGTTTTGAGAAACAAAAGCGAATCACAGACTTTAAGTCTCTTTTCTGTCTTTTATGTTGATTTACGGCAATTGGCCCCATATAGACATTTGATCCTCACAACAAAACGAATCGAATGATACCACGCATGAAAAAAAGTCATCTAGCCTATTGAAGTAAATTACGTATCAATCACAGTTGTTTGCCTACTTTAGCTCTATATGGCAAACCAATTACTCACTCAGCGTGGTATTTTGTTTTACACTTAACGGGATGTTTATTTTATTGGTCTCATTACACATTTTATCGTAATTGATCTTACTACATACTTTGAAAATAGTTTTACCTTTTGAAACTTCTTGGTTAACGATTTTCGAATACAGATCAGATATGAAGCTATAAATTCGAGTTTGCGGTTTGAGATACGTATTTATGTTGGCTAATCTCAGTTTGTGTTTGGTCTAGATAGTCTAGTCTAGGAGATAGTAACTATTAGGTACTAGAGGTGTGCGCCGATGCCAAAATCATCGGCGGCGGCGTCCGATCGTTTTTTGACCGGCGGCGGCGGCGTGATCGGCGTGAAATCGGCGTGGTATATATTTTTAATATTTTTGGGGAAATTGACAAAATACCCTCTAAATCGAAGCCTACTGAGTTATTAAGTATAACCTGCGTGAATAGAACTCCCCAAATCTCTAACAATGTATGATTGTCTAGCAAACTTTGCATTATGTTAAATACAAGACATGATTTTAGAGAATTTTACAAAGGATAGACTAGTGTTATATACATATTTATTTGCTTTATCTATGTAGAACTGGCTACACCACTTGCCTGAACATCGAATACGATAACACAAAAAGCCCCGAAGTTAATAAGTGCAAAACCGATTGATTTCGCATTTGTAATTAGTGAGAGAAAATTGTACGTGGAGTTCTAAAAGACAAGGATGGGATGTCAGATGAAGAGGATGCATTCTAGTGATTCTAGTTTAGTTCGTTCAGTTCTAGTTTTATAAAAGTGGATATTTTTCCACATCGGCAACCAAAATAATACACGTGGCTCTTGCCGCCGCCATTTTGTTCACGAAATTTCACGCGGTGCGAACTCGGCATGCAGGTTTTTACACCATGACCATACGTCGTTATCGCGGGTGCAAAAACAAATGTGTTGAAGAATGTATATAACAGAGAGTCCGTTTGATATAAACAGAGTATTTCTACCTACGCGTCTTAGCCTCTAAGAAGTTCTTCATATGTTTTTGCTGGAAATGATCAATCAAACTCTTTTCAATCTTGCGCCTTTTCTACGTTCCTTAAAGTGCGCCTTTTTGAGTTGAAATTTCGTTTCACATTTTTTTATGAAAATAACGAGTAACCGTGACTTTAGGGGGAACCAATTGTTCCTAAGTTTAAAATAATCTTTTATCTACAAGTCTACATAAATCGATCAAGAATGAAAATTGTTTCGAATAACAGGTGACCGAAGAGGTTGCCGTTAGGATTGCGTGGCTAATCTTTTTAACCGACTTCAAAAAAGGAGGAGGTTCTCAATTCGACAGAATTTTTTTAATCTCTGTGAATCGTGAACGGATTTTCAAAATTTCTTTTTAATCGAATGGGTATATCCCCTAGATGGTCTCGTTGGCACCAAGTCGGGGTCTGGCGATGGGATCCTGAAGAAATCGAGGGAACTCTTCAACTATAGTGGTTTCACTATTTTTTACAGCGACTCGGCCACTTCCCCTTGGAATAGCGGATCCTAAGCGAAGTCGGTTCTTTTTTTGTTTAAAATTATTAATATGTACTATTTATCATGTCAAGTACGATATTAGAAAAAAAATTGAATAATTTTGATCTCGTAGGTATAAACGTATTTGACACTACTGACACTTCTGTTATTTCTTGTTTATCATAATCTTTAAGTTCTGTCAAATCGTAGTTGCACCCGCAATAACGACGTATGACCATGACCGTGCCTGCGATATGCCGCACTCTCACCGCGTAGCCCGCACCAATCAGGAAGCCTGCATTTAAATATAGACGCTCGGTAAGGAATCGGTAAAAAAAAACATCGAAGATCCTTTAGTGCACCGATACCGTATCGCCAAGTTAGGTAGTGGCCTTAAATAGTTCCCTCGATTTATCAAGGATCCCAACATCAAACTTGACTTAAGGGGCATTTAACAAAAAAAAAAGAAGAGTAAGGAGCTACACGGGCGGTTCAACAGAGCACTCACGGGACACCTAGACCTGCTCGCGTCGGGACGGACGATTTGGGGATTTGGGGACCTCTTCGAAGAAACCGAGGGTTTCGCTTGTGCAATTGCAGACGAAAGAATGATGACTAGGGCATCTAAAACCGGTATTGTATGCCCGAATCAATAATATATCCTGTCGCCGTCCCGGAGAGTCACTCAGGCATATCATCTCCGGTTGTTCTCATCTTGCTAGCGGCGAGCACTTGCACATACATAATCTCGTAGCTAGGGTTATAAACCAGCAGGTTGCTTTTATGTACGGCGTTCGGGACCACAAAGTGCCGTACTACAAGTACACACCTGCGCCAGTCCTAGAAAATGGTCGAGCCACGCTCTATTAAGATCAATCTATCATCACGGACAGAACTATTGCTACCAATAAGCCTGATAACGTGCTGATAGATCGCTCACAGGGCAATGCTCGTTGAAATCACCGTCACGAGAACCACGTGAAAGGAGAATTGAGAAAGACAAATCCAGCAAGTACCTAGACTTGGCTCACGAGGTAATCGCCATGTTCCAGGTTGATTCGGTTCGGCGATTATTGAACCGACAGTAGTTGTTGCGTATGCTCCCATTGCGAAGAGTCTCGGCCAACTTCTTAAAAGACTTTAGTTTCGGGGTTGAGGTTGGTTGAAGGGTCAGATTCAGATGGCGGTAATAATGGACACGGCGCGCACAGCCCGAAGGTTCCCCTCTATGCGGCCCTGACCACTGGCAGCCTGGGCCTTGCTCCGTTGCCGGCGGATCCCTAGGTTAGGTTTTTATAATATTTTTATTATTTTTGATCTATTTTTGCATTTTACTTTTATAAAAATATTGTGAATAACCTAACCTAAGACGAAAGATAAATTAAAGAAGATAGATAACCAATAGACAAAACAAATAAAAGCATATAATCCAAAAACCAGCCGTCATAAATCACCGATAAGACGTTGACGTAAATCTTACAATAGCATCTAAATGAGGTCATTTGATATAACTGGCAAAGGATAAGTCAAGAAGCAAAAGATCTTTCAAAAATACGTAGTATACTGGCCAAGTGGCCACTCATTAGTCATTTACCGTTTCCGGGCATTAAAATACTTAAAATTTGCCACGCCGATTTTACGCCGGTCAAAATCATCGGCGGCGGCGGCGTGGAAAAATCGTCGGCGGCGGCGGCGCGGCGGCGCGGCGCACATGTCTATTAGGTACATAATACGATGGTTGGATATTGAATTTCGATACACAATAAATATTTACCTATGTAAGTATCCACAAAGTAGAGCTACAAGGTAAACTTCTTAAAGCTTCAGATTTTCTGGACTATGTAAAAAACTATTCAAAAATTTTCAAGAAGGTGTGTTTAACTGCTAAGGCGAACTATACTAGTGCAAAAATAAAAATGTCGGACAACAAGGTGAAAACAGTGTGGAATATTATTAATAAGGAAGCTGGTAAATGTAAATCACGCGATTGTCAAGTCAACATTGTCTCGGAGGAACAACAGGTCATGTCAAATGACGATGTTGCCTCGGCATTCGAAGATTATTTTTCTAACATAGCATTAAATACCACAAAATGCCTACAATCATCTTCGTCTCAAGCTCATTCCTTACTTTGCGCTAATATTAAGAAATGTAATACGATCTTTGAATTTGACCTAGTGGATTCCGAAAAAATTGTAAAGTCATTCAAATCACTCAATTTAAAGAAAACTGAGGACTTATGGGGAATATCAGTTGTAGTCATCAGCAATATCATAGACGACATAGCGCCTTACTTAGCCATCATTTATAACAACTCAGTTTCACAAGGTGTTTTTCCAGATCTAATGAAATGTAGTAAAGTCATACCTCTATTTAAATCGGGTGATTCTAGTGATCTAAATAATTTCCGACCGATATCGATACTTCCTGTACTAAGTAAAGTCTTTGAAAAGATAATGTTAAATGATCTACTGGGGCACTTCAACAGACATGGACTGCTTACAAGCAATCAATTTGGTTTCACAAAGGGACGTTCCACAACCGACGCTGCTGCAGAACTCATTAAACATATTTTCAATGCTTGGCGAGACAAACGTTATGATGCAATTGGTATATTCTGTGACCTTTCAAAAGCTTTTGATTGTGTAGATCATAGAACGCTCATTCTTAAATTAGAACACTATGGTCTTTCAGAAAATGCCCTGAGTCTCATGTCTTCTTACCTTAGCAATAGAACACAAACAGTTGTTGTAAATAAAACCCAGTCTAAAGGGACTTTAGTAAAATTAGGAGTGCCACAGGGTTCCATTCTGGGCCCATTCCTGTTTTTGGTTTATATAAATGATTTACCTTGTGTAGTACAAAACCTTTGTGGTATTATTTTGTTTGCCGATGATACATCTTTAATTTTCAAAGTTGAACGGCAATCCAATGATTTATCTGTAATTAACAATACACTAGCTGGCGTACTAAACTGGTTTACTACTAACAATCTGTTACTTAATGCTAAGAAAACTAAATGTATTCGATTTGTTTTGCCAAACGTGGCACCAATGGACACTAATATAGTTATAAATGGTGAATGTTTAGATATAGTAGATAAAACTGTGTTCCTTGGTTCAACGTTGGACAAAAATTTACAATGGAGTCCTCATATAAAAAAACTCGCTCTTAGACTAAGTTCAGCCGCTCATGCCGTTAGAAAAATTAGACAACTGACTAATATTGAGACAGCTCGCTTAGTTTATTATAGTTATTTTCATAGTGTAATGTCATATGGAATTCTGGTTTGGGGCAAAGCAGCTGACATACAGACTATTTTTGTTTTACAGAAAAGAGCCATTCGCTTTATGTATAACTTAAAGGCAGGTACATCAATTAGAGAATTATTTAAAAAAATTAATATTTTAACTCTTGCGTCCCAATATATCTATGATAATATTATTTTTGTTGTAAAGAATATACACACATTCAAGAAGAATTCTGACATCCACAGCTATAACACTAGAAATAAAAACAAGCTTGCTACCAGACGATGTCGTGTCCGCAAAGCATATAAGTCATTTTTTGGCCAGGGTATTCATATTTATAACAAGTTACCCGTCGATGTTTTGAATCTATCATTTCCCGCTCTTAAGAAATACTTGAAAAAAACTTTAATGTCAAAGGGTTATTACAGGGTCGAGGACTATATGACAGACATATATGCATGGCCCAAACCAGAATCTATAAAATCATCTAACATTTAGAGGACACAGTTCAAGTAAGAAAGAATATCAAACGTATTGCGAAGCAGTCAGATTTGGATTTTATTTTTATTTTTCATTTTAATTACACAATAGGCAGGTACATGTCTGTCTCTCAAGCTGTTTTGATATGCCTTCTTGAAGAACTACGCATTATTGTATATAGTATCTTTAATGTATTTGTAGTACTGTTTTGAAAAAATAAGTCCCGCCGAGTTTCTTGCCGGTAATAAGTAATACTTCTCGGGTCAGAGGTGTAGGGTTAGAACCGGTGGTAGTTTCTTTTCTCTCTGACGTTCATAAGTGCATTGTAATGTGCCTAAATTGAAGAATAAATATCTTTTATCTTTTATCTTTTTTTTTTTAAAGTCACTTAAATAATACTAATAGTTCAAACTGATTAAACTTAATTTGATAAAGTGTGTAATTAATTATATCGCTATGTGCGAAGTGTATGGTGGGGGTAACGAAAACGATCGTAGTGCTCAATGTGACAAGAAATGAAACTGCGAATCCCCTGTCTGCTGTCAAAATAGTGAATCAGCCAGTTACATTTCATATAAGCAAGGAATACAACCTATTTATAAAAAAAGAAAAAAAGAGATTGACCACCTGCCCAGGAGATGGCGCCACAATCATGCACACAGCGAATAACAATATTAAAAAAAAACAATTTAAATGAACTAGGGTCTCGGTAACCCATATTTGCTCGAATTTCCTTTCAGTTAACGTTGGCTTTAGTTGTGCTATTGACAGCGAAGCACTGGAGCGGAACAGGGCTGTCTTCTAGCTTAATAATTCTTGTTGACCTACTTTTACTATATTCCAACACAATGCCCAATTAGCTCATTTCCACAATCAATCTACTCCACAATTTTATCGTTTACCGATTCCTGAAGCGATGCTTTCAAATAAATACGGCTTTTGGTATCACTTTCGTCGTATTTTATTTTGTTACAAAGTAATAACTTTTAGGCAATTAAAGCTAAAGGGGGGAATAAAGCTAGTTCTCTCGAGTATCTTAATTCGGTCCTGCGAATTTGCCGTCGTTTGCTAATGAATAATTATGCGCTTCGAGTCTACGTCTTGATTAATTTATGTTACATTAATTGCTCAGCTACTTAATTCATTTACGTGCGAATATTGCGAAACCTCGCGCTTGTATTATTTTCAAAAAGCGGTTTCGGAACATAGCGTTAGTCACCATATTTAACGCTTTATAAAACAAAAAATATAAACTATGAATATTTAGTCACTGGACGTGAGAATTTGTATGTGCTAGCAAACCTTTAGTTGACAGGCACTATTTAAAACAACGTAATAATAATAAGCGACCGTGTGTCCGGCACACGGGCATTGTGTCGATTAATAACAGACTCCCGATGTTACACTTTTCATGAATCAAAACGGTCGTAAAACCGCCATAACCTCGTTTAATTTGTCGCGAGTAAACCCCGCTGCGGCTGTAAAAAGACGCACTAAAATTAAGTCAAGCTAATTTATCACGATTCATAAATATACGTAAACACTTACCTAACTTTGTTATCATGAATGCCTTGTAATTAATAAGTATCGTACTATTATTAGGCTCGCCATTACACCAGGAAGTTATTAAAGTAACCTTGCGACATAAAAAAAGTGTGAAACACGAAATAATTGAGTAGGTTCTAATCGATGTTTTGGCAAAAACGTCTGGTGTTAGAGAGGCTTAACAAAGAATAAAATAAATTATTTCTTTCTGTCTGGATTATGAAGCTTTCATCCATTAGGCGCGATGACTTCGCTTTTTATCAATATAACTGTATTCGTTATTATTTGCGTGTTAGGCTTTGAATAACCGATGAGGTATTAGATGGAAGAGTAATTGATTTCAAGCGTACTATTACACTAAGTTATCAACAGTTACGATCCTCTTATGAATACATTACTATGAGCATAAATACGCGTGATTTTTATGAGGTTTCTGGCTTTTCGAGTTAGGTATATCTGGCGTGTAGTGCGTTGGCCTTCGATCGGTCATGGTCACAGTAACGAAATTGAATTGATAGTGCTTCCTTTATGTCTTCGGTGTTTATGGACTTTCTTCGATATATAAAACCATAATGGATGAAGTAATACTAAATTTTGGCTACTATCACAGTGCGCAGTATCTGCTGTTTCCAGAATTCAAGCGATTAGTCCGTGTTCAAATACTGAAGATTTGCAGACCAACGTTCTGTTTGAAATTGTCTGATTTATATGCAGGAAATCGCCAGTTGATAGCGCAGTTTGTTTTACTTGCGATTCCTTGATAACATTCTTGTTTTACAGTTTAAAATCGTGTTAAATAATAGATCAGATGTAATCAGACAGATGGATGCAATCCACCTACATTTAAACATCTATCTTCCACATGTTTACCAGAATGCTCATCAAGTTTACAGTGTGAGTCACTAGAAAAATATCTATTTTACTATGTACTAGAAAAGTAAAACTTTTAGTAGCAATTAATCTTCTCTGTAAGAAGTTGGAAGTGTTTCAATTTTTTTCTGCAGACTTCAATCTTAAAGTAGTAATCTTCAAAAACAAAAACGTGCTCTCATATGTCGCTTGGAATTCAGATTCCTCCATTTAAAAAATATATATATATAAATTATCTATCATCTATACTATAGGTAATAAAATATCGTGTCTTAAAACATTGCGACTACCTGCATAATTTTGCTAGACTCAAGCAGCGTCGTATTTGACCCACATTCAATTTATTATGAGTTCCGCAGGTCTGTTCCTCGGCTTGTCAGATGTTTGTTAATTGTATTGATTTACGCGTTATTCTTGGCGCCAATGTTATCGACATCAGGCCTATTCAGTTATCACAATAGTTCTACCCAAATAATGCTCCTACAACCAATACGGTCGCGGTGTTGCAATTTATAAATAATTATGAAGTTAGAATCAGATCTATTACAGAAAATCATGGCGGATACAAAATTCGATGAGAAAAATTATTGTTTGGTGGCTATTGCCATAAAGTGCCAAACAAGCGTATGCCCTAATGATAAACTACTATTGCCGCTTGGAACTCCAATGATTGTCGCATGTGTGTGGTTTCTTGAAGATTTCGATGATTCCAAGAAACACGTAGCTTACTCATTCGAACTTTGGAGGAGAATAATCTTTACTTTAGTGTAATTTACCTACGTACATTGTTGTTTCAGATCTGTGGTGGAAGCGACTGATGTACAGCTGAACATGCGCGTGGGCATCCACACGGGGCGCGTGCTGTGCGGCGTGCTGGGGCTGCGCAAGTGGCAGTACGACGTGTGGTCCAACGACGTGACGCTCGCCAACAACATGGAGGCGGGCGGGGAACCTGGGTACGTGTGATTAAAAGATTGTCATTTGGCTAGACTGCAAACCTATATATCTGCGTCTGATTCTGGTAATTGACTACGACATTCTGCAAAGAGTACAGCGGCTAAGAAGAAGACCGTAAAGTCGGTGTGGGTTATGGGTGCTTAGTTATCTTAAAAAAGTTAAACCGGTGAGAATCATGTTATTACAAGTCTTCATCATCATTTCATGAAGCCTGCACCAAACATATCTCTTTTTGGCCCAGTGGTTGACTGGTAGAGAATGCCTTAAGGCATTAAGTCTGCCATTTGTATATTTTATGTGCAATAAAGTTTAAATAAATAAATAAGTCTTACCTAGTGCCCGCTAGTGATGATAATTTTTCAGAAATCTAAGCTCTTATATTTTATTATAATTATTATATATAATTAGGTACTCGTAAGTTACGCTCGCCGAAGCCTTACATGGACCAACGCTGTACGTTATACACCCACGTTTTAGTTTAGAGCCGTTCCAATCGTTTATTACCAAACGAACGTAACACGATTCTGAAACCATATTAATATTCTGATGAAATCAATCTTAGTTTTTTATTCATATCTTAGTAGGTATACTAGTATAGGTTCCTTCCGGCCGATTTCGACCGAGACGACCACTTCAGCTCCTAATTAATAGTTCGGCGCTCGTACACCCGAAGATGTAATATAATACAATAGTAACGATAAAAGCGTTTTCTATATTCCTATTATCAAACAAACGATAACACAAATCCTCATTTATTTTTTATTACCTTTTGACACCTTCGCTGCGACAATTAGCTTAAATGCGCAATTAATTAGTCGTAAGTTAGTAAATGGTCTAATCGACCCCGGTGAACTTGATTAGTGGAATTTGGACATTGAATAGACTAATAATAGGAAACTAGCGTGTCCACCAACCACCAACTTATCGTACCATTAACTAGGCACTCGTTGGAAAATAAACTGCTAAGTTTCATTATGTCTATGATCGTATCTTATGTGAGTAGGTATTTACCTTTAATTTTTACGAATAAATTTTGATGACTGCAAGAACCCAGATGTATGCCACAGTGTAAAACGAAAGGATCACTCATACAGTGACGATATAAATGCCATCATGATTCAGAATATATTTTAATAACAAAGACTGTGTGTATGAAGAAAAACAGCCCTATAACCTTCTTATAACAATCAGAATGGCAATAATCAGCCGACTGCTTCAAGCACTATTTGCATGATCATTATTCTTTTATTTGTGTAGATACTGCAATTGCAGAAAACGTTAACCATAGACTTAAATATATAGTAGACGGCCATAGTCTAAGAACTTTTTGAGGTTCCGAGTATTTAGCGCCATCTAGTTCAGAGCCACCTAAACAGAGCCAATATGTATGATATAAAATCAGCGCCACCTAGTAACGAATAACGTACTAGTAGTACACTTAGTCGTTACTTGGTGGCGCTGACTAAATATCTGCCTTAACTTTCTTTTTATGAACATCAAGTAAAAGTCCCCTTTGAGAGTCACTTTGTAAGTTAACTTCTTTGTAACGACACATTCACGACTTTAGAACTGAGTCTTTTGTGCTGCAATAGAACTAGACTTGAAAGTAATCAATACTTGCAGTATCAAAAGAGAGACTTGACTGTGAAAACGCCAATTGCCAAACACCCAAAGCTATAGTTAGAGACGTTGAATGGCATGCCGATTATAGACCGGCCAATGTTAATGAACACATAGGAGTTGGTCCTTTGATCTGAAGAATCCATCAACGATTGACATATAAGCTTGTTACTTACTTCATTCCCACACGATTGATGTCGAATTTCGATTATAGCTGCGATTAAGGGAATAACAATTCAATGTAAATGCGCGTGGGCGTAGTGAAATGTTTTGTTAGATGTTTGGTATTTGATTAGGATCCCTCAAAACTTTTGAGAATAGAGAATAGGTATGTATTATATTTCGAATGAGAAATATTTTTGTTTGTGTTATTGTTATTTCCGGGTCGTGAATTAGGTACATAATTAAAATGCTTTTATTACAGTCCCGTCCCAGGCATTAACAGTCCATTTTACTAATAGATATGGTAAATCATCTGTGTTTGGAGTAATATTTTTCACGTGATGCTTGTATCTCTCTGTTGAGGTTTACTTTTTAGCGTCACGTTTTTCGATAGCAAATTATTTAGAGCATCACAGGCCATTTTTACTAACATAAAATATAAATAAACATGTTATATCTTGTGTTACAGACGCGTGCACGTCACGCAAGCAACACTGGAGTGCTTGGGCGGCGCATACGAGGTTGAGCCCGGCCATGGTGCATCCCGTAACGCCTACCTGCGCGACCACTCAATACAGACCTACTTCATCATACCACCTCCGAGGCGGAGAAAAGTTTGTACACCCTTTACTAGTGCATATTTCGTGCCACCATCTCCTTAGGCGGTAAACGCTAGCCATCGCGCTTAATCAACGGTCTTCATTAACGAAGATATCGATGGGACCTGTCCCGTTATGTTATTGGCTCTGTGTTAATAATACATATATCTTTCACACTAGTATTTGGCGCACCTTAGTTTTTGTAAAGTGCTGGCGACTGCCATTACAAATCCGCTTTTACGTTAAATGAAAACAGCTCAGATTCGTGGTACCGTGTGTTATCTGTCTGCCTTATGTAACTTGGTCGCAGGAAATATGCAACCCTCATTGGATCTAGTTATATCTAAACGATCTCTGTGGAAACACAAGTCAAAGCAAAACTCTCCTGATTCTGTAATATAGACTACCTATTGAATGTCAATGGTGCATTGTCTGCATGCCATCTTTGCGAGAGTCCATTTGTAAACGTGTTCCAGAATGTTCTCAGCATCACCGTTCTCCTCTTGTCTCGGTGTTGCCTTACCTTAACACTTGCTGTATATAAAATGTACATTGGTGTAATGTGTTAGAGTAAGGAAGCATTTTGTGGGTTTCCAGATGTGTCTGTCGTCGGGCGTGGGGCTGGGCTCTGCGTCACGCCGCAAGCTTTCCTTCAAGAACGTCTCCAACGTCGTAGTTCAGTTGTTGCACTCCATCAAGTTCAACGTGGACGTCCCCTTCTCAAATATGGCCGCCTCACCGCAAGAACTTAAGGCCAACGCAGCTAGGAAGGTATTTCTTTCTTCCACTCTTCAACTTTAATCTATTTTCTGTTGCTAAGTTTTTCTGACAAGTCTCATAAAATTGCCAGAAAAGGTTAGTTAAATTGTTAGTACATACTTTCTTGCACTTTGTCGTTTAAAAGTTTCGACTGCCCTTTACTGGACATGGCTAAACAGACGAGGCTGGTGTCTGCGGCTTTTCTTATCCTTCAGAATGTTTCGATCGAGTGATTATATTTCTGGCTTTGGAGGTTTACTTCTGATTCATAAAGGTAAGTTGTCTTTGTTCTTAAATTCCATTTTTATTCCCCTAATATTTACTTAGCGAATTTAATAAACTCAAAAATTAGCATAGAGTGCTATATGTTTATGGACAGTACTTTCAATAATCATATTATCAGGTGGAAGGTCTCATGTGAAGTCATTAAAATTGATGTCAAAGTAATCGATTAATGCGCACTTAACTGTGCCCCCATTATGTTGATAAACATTACGCCAAACATTATAAGTGCATTATTTAGTACCTACTTTACCATTGCATTTAATATTGACTATCATGGAGCCTATCACCTTTGCAATATTATCGAGGCGATGTGGTAGAAAGAGCATCGCAAAACCTCCCTATCTGTAGTAAGAGTATATTTAGTTAGTTAATTTTGATAGTGTTTGAGTACTTATTTAAATATCACTCTTCGCTAATTCTTGCACAATGCTTTTGACGCATTATTTAGTCATTACAATAGGTATGTAACGTAAAATCAATTAAGGTTTTGGTTTCGGCACTAAGAACGTTAATTAGAAATCACGACATTTATCTTAACTAAAAACTTACGTGACATGTATTTTAACAGCCGCCTGATTTTTAGTTTATTAAAATTATATTAATATCTGGCGGAAAGAAGGTCGAAATGCTCTTTCTCTCATGTAGGAATGGGTTTAATCTTACCTAAGGGAAGAGGTTCAGCTTATTGAACTAAGGCTTGGGGCTGTACCTTTGAAGTCGAGCCTCTCGGCAAATTTTTCGATGTTGTAAGCAACATGTCTGGGAGCTTTTGACATTGTTTTGCATAATGTGTGGTTAGGTGTATGACTGCGAGTTGTAAATATGAAGGGAAAGATGCATTTGATCGTATGCCGCACACAAAAGTAACTGAATGCTCGTGGCTATGTATTGAAGTACCGCACATTATCCAAAGCCAGTAGCGACGGCGGCTGTAGCGGTGTGATCTGGCAGGTGCTGGACCTGCGACGCGCGCTGCACGCGGAGCCGGGCTCGGCGGAGGCGCTGCGGCTGGCGGCCATGCGCGCGGAAGACGTGAGCGCGCGGGAGCCCGCGGACCCCTCGCACCAAACCTTCGACGCCGTCATGCACCACGCCCACGCCCGCTCTACGCACCCCACGGTCCACACGGCCTCATCCATTTTACACGCAGAGCTTATCGACGCTATATTTACTAATATATCAATCTTCCAGCCTACTTAACTCTAGTAGACTGACACGATTGGTGAATATATCCTGGAGTTGCTGAACAGTTGGCATAGCACGGTGCCATACGTTTTGTGGTAACTGGATTGTAATAAATTAAAAGCACTTGAAGAGTTCTCGATTAAACAGTTGCCAACTGTGTACTAGTGCTACTTACACAGACAAGACACTTAAGTAGCACTAGTACACAGTTGACAACTTGTATCGCAAGGCGATGTTGACAGCTAAGCAAAATGGCGCAAAATAGCTACCGTACATTATAGTTTGTTTTCTCGTGATTGATCAATAATATAGGTGTCTAGTATTCGATTGATTGTAGTTTAAAAATAGCGCAGGTAAGCTCGCAAACATTGCATAAAACGCACGGAGCGCACAACACGCAAAGGTTATGTGTACCGAACCTCGTGTGTGCGCTCCGCCTTGCACCTAGGATTTAGAATACCTATGGCTCGCGATTAGGCAGTTTCAAGACCATATGCTATTTCCGCTGCGGTTTATGATTTCCCGCTTACGGATAATTATACGCATAACGAGATTTGACGACCGCGATGGCGTTTGTTTGTGTGAACACATAACCTCGCTTTATGGTTTCCAAGTAGTTGGTTTGGATTGATGGATTTCGATAAATTAATGCTGCTTTATCAACTTGAACGTTCGCATTTAAGCTTTTTTGCGAATTGCAGAAGTCCTCGTGTGCGGAATTATTACCATGATTAAGATAAGTTTGGCTTTGCTTCAAAATAAAACATGCAATTGGAAATCCGAGCAGTGACGGTCCGGATAGACATTTCGGAATCTGAGCTTTGATCCCCCTCTCACTTAGTTCCTCAACTGCACTAAAACTGTGGTAACTTTAGGTATTCAAATGTCACTGGTTAGATAAGTCACTCTTTTATTTTTCTAAATGTCAGCACAGCACAGACGTTTCGTTACTTCCCTACGTTTCCCCATTTAGTTGCTGGTGTGTTCAAGCTTTCACTTGTGTGTATTAATTGTACTTACTTTAAATGCACAAATTGTTAAAGTCTAATTTTTTTAATTGGCCCAAAATATAAGACTAATTTCACAAATCTCATGCCTAAAATTTTAAAACAGATATAAAATTAGGGTTTCTTTAAATTTAATTGTAGAATTGTCTGGATATACCAGCAACTAATCTGGTGCGTCTGCTCGTTGTTTTTCAGATGTTCCGCCCTTGGACATTAGTTCCACAACAGATACTCGCGGGGACAGTAAGCGCACTGTTGTGTATGTGTACCGTTGTGTCACACCTCCACTGGGCGAAGAGCACTTAATTTTCCAAAAATCTCGATATTGACCTGAGTAATGTGATTTCACCTATTCGGAACACTGAATCGTTCGCACTGTTAGATAGTCGATCAGGGGAAATTAAAAAGCTACGTGAGCACTCAGAATCATTCACTATTCACCATTCCTATTGGGCCTATTTTCTTTCAAAATTGTCGAATTATGTGTATTTGAGATAATTTTAAGTTCAGTTTTGTTTGAGAATAAAGCCGAGCGCACTGAACTGTGTTTCACTCGCTGTCCCGACTACGTAGCTACCCGAGCACTAGAGCATGGCATGACTCCTAACTGTCGACTAAATTGCATGGAGTGCCCCTAATATTAGTGTATTTTATAACTTTGTGTTTAATAACTTGTTCATGACATATTTGTTTTAGGGCTGGTTTTTTGGAGACTAGATGAAACCATTTATCTGATAAATGTAGCAAAGAGCTAAAGTTTTAGTCGGGTTTAATGTTGACTAAAAAATCAGCCCTTAACATAAAAAGAACTACCCATGAATCGAAATTATAAAACACAAACATTTTATTTAAGTTTAAATAATATCTTTGGAAGCCCGTCGTATACTCTTATATCAAATCTGTTTGTAACTTCTGCGATCCATCACGTTGTCTTTGAGAATTCTCAGCAGAGATCGGAATAGGTAGAGTATATTTACCTAAACTTTGTAGAACAGTGACGAGAGTCGGAGACTCCCTTAGGTCTATATTTTTTTGTGCGGGATGTCCCGTATTTGTATCCCGCATGTTATAAAAACACACTGGTAAACTAACTTATTCACAAAAAAAATCTTAAAAAGGTACATGGAATGTTATGCTTATGAATAAGTTAGTTAACCAGTCTGTTTTTAAAACATGCGGGATACAAATGTAGTACGGAAACAAATGTACTACTTTACACGTACCCCGTTTTGTGACCCGTCCCGGTACGTGTTTTTTCGGAAACGTATTAATATCCGAGTATCCGTCATCATCATCATCATCATCAGTATCAAATGGCCGCCATCTTAAATTTCTTTGTTTTTCATCCGTACGCGTTGAAAATTTGAGGACCTTAAATTAAGGCTTCTTAATACATAATTTTATCCGATCGGTTCGAAACTCGATATCCGAGGATCTTTAAGGCCCCTTAATACGAATTTGAAGTAGAAATTGCAGAAACTGGTCGCCATCTTGAATTTCTTTGTTTTTGATCCGATCAAGTTAAAAATTGATATCTGAGGATCCGCCAGGCCCCCTAATACGAATCTGAGGTTAAAATTGCAAAAACTGGACGCCATTTTGAATTTCGTTGTTTTTGATCGGTTCGTGTTGAAAAACGATATTTGAGGATCGGCCAGGTCCATATACATGAATCTAAAGTCAAAATTGCAAAAAATCGGCGCCATCTTGAATTTCTTTGTTTTGATCCGATCAAGTTAAAAATCGATATCGGAGGATCCACCAGGCCCCTTAATACGAATCTGAAGCCAAAATTGCAAAAACTGGCCGCCATCTTGAATTTCTTTATTTTTTATTCGATCAAGTTAAAAATCGATATCTGAGGATCCGGCAGGCCCCCTAATACGAATCTGAGGTCACAATTGCAAAAACTGGACGCCATTTTGAATTCCGTTGTTTTTGATCCGTTTGTGTTGAAAATCGATATCTGAAGATCGGCCATAATTTCGTTTTGAAAATCGATATCTGAGTATCTTAAAGGCCTCTTAATACGAAACTGAAGTCAAAATTGCATAAACTGAGCGCCATCTTGAATTTCTTCATTTTTTATTTGATCAAGTTAAAATTCGATATCTTTGGATCCGCCGCGTCCCTTAGTTCGAATCTAAGGTCAAAATTGCAAAAAATAGCGGCCATCTTGTATTTCTTTGTTTTTGATGCGTTTGTGTTGAAAATCGATATCTGAGAATCCACTGGGCTCTTTAACAAGAATCTGAAGTCAAAATTGCTAAAACTGGGTGCCATCTTGAATTTATTTGTTTCTGATCCGTTCGTTTTGGAAATCGATATCCGAGTATATTAAAAGCCTTTTAATACGAAACTGAAGTCAAAATTGCAAAAAATGAGCGCCATCTTGAATTTCTTCATTTATTATCCGATCTTCAGATTCGTATTAAGGGGTGTGACGGATCCAGAGATATCTATTTTTAACGTGATCAAATAAAAAATAAAGAAATACAATGGCGCTCATTTTTTGCAATGTTGTCTTTAGTTTCGTATTAAGAGGCCGTTAATATACTTAGATATTGATTTCCAAAACGAACGGATCAGAAACAAAGAAATTCATGATGGCACCCAGTTTTTACAATTTTGACTTCAGATTCATGTTAAATAGCCCATTGGATTCTCAGATATCGATTTTCAACACAAACACATTAAAAACAAAGAAATACAAGTTGGCCGCTATTTTTTGCAATTTCGACATTAGATTCGAATTAAGGGACGTGGGTCACGTGGGGGATCCAAAGATATCGATTTTTAATTTGATCGGATAATAAATGAAGAAATTCAAGATATCGCTCTATTTTTGCAATTTTGACTTCAGTTTCCTATTTAAAGGCTTTTAATATACTCAGATATCGATTTCCAAAACGAACGGATCAGAAACAAAGAAATTCAAAATGGCGTCCAGTTTTTGCAATTTTGACCTCAGATTCGTATTAGGGGGCCTGGCGGATCCTCAGATATCAATTTTTAACTTGATCGGATCAAAAACAAAGAAATTCAAGATGGCGACCAGTTTCTGCAATTTCTACTTCAAATTCATATTAAGGGGCCTTAAAGATCCTCGGATATCAAGTTTCGAACCGATCGGATAAAGTTATGTATTAAGAAGCCTTAATTTAAGGTCCTCAAATTTTCAACGCGTACGGATGAAAAACAAAGAAATTCAAGATGGTGACCAGTTTCTGCAATTTCTACTTCAAATTCGTATTAAGGGGCCTTAAAGATCCTCGGATATCGAGTTTCGAACCGATCGGATAAAGTTATGTATTAAGAAGCCTTAATTTAAGGTCCTCAAATTTTCAACGCGTACGGATGAAAAACAAAGAAATTCAAGATGGCGGCCATTTGATACTGATGATGATGATGATGATGACGGATACTCGGATATTAATACTTTTCCGAAAAAACACGTACCGGGACGGGTCACAAAACGGGGTACGTGTAAAGTAGTACATTTGTTTCCGTACTACATTTGTATCCCGCATGTTTTAAAAACAGACTGGTTAACTAACTTATTCATAACATTCCATGTGACTTTTTAATAATTTTTTTATGAATAAGTTAGTTTACCAGTGTGTTTTTAAAACATGCGGGATACAAACACGGGATATCCCGCACAAAAAAATATAGACCTAAGGGAGTCTCCGACTCTCGTCACTGTTCTACAAAGTTTAGGTAAATATACTCTACCTATTCCGATCTCTGATTCTCAGTATAATTGTTCCGAGTATTCCCCATAATAGATGAAATCTATAAAACTGTACTTTGTGTGTAAATACTATGTTTGTATTCTAATGATGTGATGCTGCTTCGGAGCCCGGAACTTTTCCATTCAAAGGTCAGTTGGAGAAATCAGAGAAGCATCTTGCCGGCATGCGGTGTACCTGTGTACCCCTCACGACCATCGCCCCACCCTAACCGTTTGAATGTTTGCAGTTCCTTCATGCCGCATCATCACATCCCTGTAAGGTACCTAAAACATAATCAAGTCGGTCGCGTTGAACTGGAGATGTTTTCACAGAATAAAGTGACGGAGAAGTTCAAGAGGCCGTTGAAAAAGCGTCACTCGTCTGTGTACCACCAGCCGAGCAACCGCGTGAACAAGTACCTGGCTCAGGCCATCGACGCGCGCTCCGTGCACCGAGAGAAGGCCACGCACGTGCATCTGCTGACGCTCTGCTTTAAGGACAGCGCTAAGGAAGGACAGGTACTTACCTCTTACGTTTCCTTTGTTGTTCTAAATAGGGTGAGGCATAATTAATCGCCTAAATGCTACGCAGCTTTTGGATAAAGATAACTATCTTGGATAAAGACTTCTAAATAATTATCGGGCGCCAACAATTTCCACATAAAATTTATCTTAGAATTTAAGTATGAATAATTTTTATGAGTGATGGAAAAATGGAAAAATTCACTGCGTCAAGCAAGATTCGACTTTGCGACCTTTCGATCTATACACGGGTCCGTATTTTAGGAATTAATTAGTTTTGTATTCAAGCCAAAACATACAAAGATTAAAATATGTACATAACATAACAGGACTGCACGTAAATATTAGTTTCCTATCTATTTGGGAAGGTTTATTTATTCAGCTGCTGGGATAAGAAAGTTGACAGCACTACGAAAAAACAGGGTGTAAGTAAACGGTGGTTTTGAATACACACTAAAACTAAACAAATTGCCTTAACTATTCTATGCACGTATCTTCATAATAAATTACTGCCTGGAATAGCATCTTTCACTTCTTCGTGTATCTATTGGGTTATGTCATTTGGTTTTCTATTACAAAACGAAACACGTTCGGTATTTCGATTCGTGTTTGTAGCGCATTACTAGAATTAAGAGCCAATAAAGATACGACGGCCATGTAAACTAGGTTATTATTCAAGGGCGGTACTTCTACGAAATGGACTCTTGAGGTATATGTGGATACTTATGTTAAAAACGATCTGAATATAATATGGTTTCTTATGCTTGTAATGTGACCTGTCAAGGACGCGTTAGATATGGTGAGTTGTTTTTGCCTAAGTATTTCTAGGCTGCATTGGTTTTTACCAGTAGTACAATATATCACGATTGTAAAGACGTAGAATAGACGTTCGCTCAGTAAATAATTAGGTAGTAAATTGGACCAATTTGACGCGTAGGTACATTTCATGCTTATATAAAAAAAACTACCTACGTAGATTCATTAGGTCAGCTAATTCAAAATAAAATTATTTTCCATTGCCATCTTTCGTGTAGGGGTAATGAAAATCAGCTTCAAATATATAGAAAATCTAGTTTACAAATCAATAAGATGACTATCACACATCAGACATCATCTTGCTCGGACATCAGCTTGTACGAGATCAGAATGGCCCTGAAGCAGCTCAAAAATAACAAGGCGCCAGGTGAAGATGGAATTACAGCCGAACTCCTGAAGGCGGGTGGAAAACCGGTCCTTATGGCCCTTCAGAAGCTGTTTAATTCCGTCTTACTTGAAGGGAGAACGCCAAAGGCATGGAACAGAGGGGTGGTGGTGTTGTTCTTCAAAAAAGGTGATAGCACCTTGCTGAAGAACTACCGACCCATCACACTTCTGAGCCATGTCTATAAGCTGTTTTCTAGAGTCATTACAAATCGACTCTCGTACAGGTTAGACGACTTCCAGCCTCCCGAACAAGCCGGTTTCCGAAGAGGGTTCAGTACCGTAGACCACATTCATACGCTGCGTCAGGTTATACAGAAGACTGAGGAGTATAACCTGCCCCTCTGTTTAGCGTTTGTGGACTACGAGAAAGCCTTCGATTCGATCGAGACTTGGGCTGTACTACAGGCTCTCCAGAGGTGCCAAGTGGACTACCGTTATATCGAGGTAATGAAGTGTTTGTACGAGAACGCCTCTATGTCAGTCCGACTCCAGGACCAGAACTCGAGATCCATACCGCTGCAGCGGGGAGTCAGGCAAGGAGATGTAATTTCTCCAAAACTGTTCACCGCTGCCCTGGAGGACATTTTCAAGGGTTTGGACTGGGGAAGGCTTGGCATCAACATCAACGGCGAGTGCATCACTCATCTTCGATTTGCCGACGATATCGTAGTCCTGGCTGAGACCATGGAGGACTTAAGTACGATGCTCGACGACCTCAGTAAAGGCTCTGAGAGGGTTGGTCTAAGGATGAACATGGATAAGACGAAAGTCATGTCTAACGCCCATGTAGTACCAACCCCTATTACAGTCGGAGACTTTACGCTCGAAGTTGTAGACGATTATGTATACCTCGGACAGACAGTCCAGCTAGGTAGGTCCAATTTCGAGAAAGAGGTCAATCGTCGAATCCGTCTCGGTTGGGCAGCGTTTGGGAAGCTGAAACATATCTTTTCGTCCAATATTCCGCAGTGTCTCAAGACGAAAGTCTTTGACCAGTGTGTGTTGCCAGTGATGACCTATGGCTCTGAAACGTGGTCGCTCACAATGGGCCTCATTAAAAAGCTTAAAGTCACCCAAAGAGCAATGGAGAGGGCTATGTTAGGAGTTTCTTTGCGTGACCGTATCAGAAACGATACTATCCGTAGCAGAACCAAAGTAACCGACATAGCCCGTCGGATCGCTAAACTTAAGTGGCAATGGGCAGGGCACATTGCACGGAGAACCGATGGCCGTTGGGGCACTAAGGTTCTCGAATGGCGACCATACACCGGAAGGCGAAGAGTTGGTAGGCCCCCTACAAGGTGGACTGATGACCTGGTGAAGGTCGCTGGAGTCCGCTGGATGCGGGTGGCACAGGACCGGTCATTGTGGCGTTCAGTGGGGGAGGCCTATGTCCAGCAGTGGACGTCTTTCGGCTGAAATGATGAAGATGACTATGTTTTGACATGCCTATACGCATGAATTATTTTCACCGTTCACGACGCATTTAATTCTAGTGACATTAACGATAGGTACTTAGGTATCATAATTAAAGTTGAAAAGTAGGTAACTATAGGTATATTTGGTTTCCGTTACTTTTTTATTAAGCAATATTTGGACTTAACTTTCATCATGTCTCGATTGGCTAGGGGCTAGGGACTTTCTTACTAGTACTTATTTCGAGCAAAGACATGGAGAGTCATACTGCCTTTTTCTCACGCTATTATCCTCATCGTTAAAAAATAGGGATGCGTATAGCTTACTTCCTTCTACTGTTTGGTTTGCCAGAGTATACCAGCACCTATACAGGCTCATGTAATTTCCAGTACCGCGCATCGACGGACGGCGGTTGGGCAGGCTCGCTCGGCGCCGCGCTCGGTGCCGTCGCCGCCGCCGGCGCCCTGCAAGCCGCCATCCTCCCCCGCACCACCATCCTCCTGCTACTCTTCGTCACGGCCTTCGCGTGGTCAGCAGCGGTGCTGGCTCTCACCCTGGCTGCCAGGTTGCGGCTGATACCGTGTGATGTTTCTCGTCCGTTCGCCTTGAGAAACGCCATCACTACGTTCACGATTGTGCTGGGATATGCTGTGGGACAGGTCAATGTTGTAAGTAACTTAAATTTACTTTACTGTTCTTCGTCACTGTTTCTGTACCACATACTTTTAATACTTACCTCCATTACTCAAAGGTTGCCTGCAAGAGATCGTTCTGAAGCGATAAATAAAACCGCATGTAGGTAACTTCTACTCTCATGTAACCTTGACTCTCTGGGTCTGATGTTGGTCATATTAAATTATTGCCCACTAGTGTCCGCCGGTTGTACTCAGACGCTGTCAACGTAGCTTCTACCGTGACATTTATATCTGCTATCCCTCTGATCGGAGCAATGCAATCTCCACATTCACGATTGTGTTAGGTTATGGTATGGTCAAAGTGTTACAAGTCGAAAGGGACTAATAATATGTTCTGTAAATTCCAGGTGACGTGTAGAGAGGTAGACGTGTGCCGCAACCTGACGGAGAACGTGACAACGATGGCGGACATCCGCGCTACATCGAGTGACATAGCTGCCGCGCTGTGGAGTAGCAGCGACCACCGCGCCTGCCCTGTCCCTCTTTATATCACGTTAGGTGTGTACAGCCCTGCTAGGAGATATGTAGTGTAGATGTGTGCCGTAACCTGACGGAGAACGTGACAACGATGGCGGACATCCGCGCTACATCGGGTGGGAGGGGATTGGGTGGGTTATTCTTATTCTCATAAATAGCAAGTATTATAGCAATACAAAACAAGTCTTTCAAAAAAGTAGTTGTCTACTACTTGACAAACACAAAAACTTGTCACCAACCGTCCGTAAGCGGTCTACAATTACAGGATAGTGTCTCTCCAAGAGAAACCAGCTACTCTTAAGGTTACATTTAATAATGCTTAGCTACAAAATTCCCGTGTTCTGTTCAATTTACCGCAAAAGATGATCATCATCATCAACTTAAGAGCTAAGCTCTTGTCGGTGAAGCAATCTCCATGTACTCCTTTCTTCAGCTTTCTCCTTGACAGCCTGATACGACACGACGTTCACTTTCTCTTTCACTGATCCATGTGTGCCCTTCCTCGCTTCCCTCTATTCCTTCTCCGCAAAAGATATCAGTCATTAAAAAATCGAGAGATGATCCCGACATCGCCTTGTCATAGCCCCATCGGTGCTATGGCAACACGACATTGATTATGCGCAAGTATTTATTATAGCCATATTAAATATAACAATAATGATTGCAGGGTGCTGCCTCAGCATGTTAGCCGTCGCGGTGTTCTTGCGCCTGCCGATCCTGATTAAGGGCATACTCCTCGCGTTCATGACGGCCGGGTACATGGCCGTCATCATGGCCTACCATAAAGACTTGTTCGACTGCTACGATCTCATGACTGAGTAAGTTCATTGAAATTATGTAAACTACGATTTCAAGATAACATTGTTGTTTTTATTACACCTTAATCCGTTGTAATAAGGTGCAAAAGTGTAAGCATATTTGTATGTTCAATATAATATGTCGACAGTACTACTACTAGCATGTTTAATTGTATTTCAGACCAGGCATAGTCGGATCAGCGTATGTGGCCTGCGGCTGGACGCTCGCGCTCGCTCTAGCAGTACTGCTGCACGCGCGACAGACTGAGTGGACGGCGCGGCTAGATTTCCTCTGGCAGGCCCAGGCCAGGGACGAGAAGAGAGACATGGATGCCTTGCAAGTGCGTTTTAATTACTAGATATTGATTTGACTCGATCTTTTTCTCTAATTATTTTACTTGATCAAAAATAATTTAACATGTAGTGGGACTAGTGGGGAATATTCAGGGTGGAAAGATAAGTCGGGCCCTGGAGGGAAACTACCTTAAAACGTTGAGATAGCTCAATTAACTGAAAGGAAACATTCTTTTATATTTAATAATTTTAAACAAAAAAAGAACCGACTTCACTTAGGATCCGCTATTCCAAGAGGAAGTGGCCGAGTTGCTGTAAAAAATAGTGAAATCACTATAGGTGTGCCTATAATAGTTGAAGAGTTCCCTCGATTTCTCCAGGATCCCATCATCAGATCCCGACTTGGTGACAATGGGACCATCTAGGGGTTATACCTGTTCGATTCAAAAAAAAATTTTGAAAATCGGTTCACGATTCACGGAGATATGGAGTAACATACATACAAAAAAAAAAAATAATTATGATAAAAAAAAAAAAAAAAAAAAAAAAAAAATCAGTCGAATTGAGAACCTCCTCCTTTTTTGAAGTCGGTTAAAAAGAGACATATCTGCATTTACAAATTTTCGAGAAAATGTACAATTCACAAAAAAACTACTCATTTTGTAATTTTTGTCAAAAACAATTTTTATGACAATTCATGACAAACGATCCTGTTTCCAACAAGAATACAAACTTCTTAATACCAACCAAATTTACGGCACAAGAGAAGCCATAAATAATGAAAAAAGAAAAATCATACAATTTTAGTATCGAAAAAAGGGAAAATTAGAAAAAAATCTGTGAATGCAGTTTTACTTTTTAGAAAAAAATAAAGGAATGTTTCCTTTCAGTGTATTGAGCTATCTCAACGTTTTAAGGTAGTTTCCCTCCAGGGCCCGACTTATCTTTCCACCCTGTATATCCGGTAGCACTTTTGGGAAAAAGTGTGAGTAGGTACTTACTTACACGTATACCTGTTATGTATTTTACGTTTTGTGCAATCTATCTTTCTTGAATATTTTACTGAACATTCATCATATTGACTAATATTTATTTTGCGACAGGCGTCAAATAGGAGAATATTGTTTAATCTCCTGCCATCGCACGTGGCCACCCACTTCCTGGACAATCAGTTCAGGACCAACATGGTAAGTACTACTCAACATTAACTAAAATCGCAGTTTACATCATTCATTCAATTAAAATTTTGATATTAATTTGAATGCCATATTTTTATTATTTTTATGTGCTGTAATTAACACCATAAACTTACTGAACTAGCATGAAATTAAAAAATGCATGTAAATGTGGCTAAACATTACCGTCGACAGCTACAACTTTGCCTACGATGCACAACTTTGAAAGGCTTGAAAAACATGATTTTCTTCACCAAACAGCTATTTATATGTTATTCCTGAGAATGCCACCTTTCTCCCATCTCAGGAATAGAATATAAATAGCTGTTTGGTGAAGAAAACCATGTTTTTCAAGTCAGGCAAAGTTGTACATCGTAGCAGTTGACGGTAGTCAAATAAATTTATGGTGTCTATTTTCTGATTTTCGACTTCATCCATCCGTCTATACATTTCATATAAGATGTGACATTCTGTACTTAATTTGACATCTGGTTTACTTTCATTATATAACTTATATAACATACACTGCTGCCGGTTCGATGGATTTGCCAAATTTAGATATTCTTTGCTTTTGGTAAAAGGAATGCAAGCTTCAAGTCTTAAAATAATTGTAAAGACAGCTTGAAACCATTTACGAAGTGCATATTTTTAGGAATAATTATTGTCTGTCATATTTTGCTTTTATGCTTCCTAATCATGGTCTGTGGCTTGCTTATGTGGGGTTTAATCTGCATGCATCATTCACTCATCAGTCTACACACAATCATTCATTAATATATTGCATTTTAATATGGATTTGACGCATTTGTTATAAATCATTCGTATTTGATTAACACACAATTTATTCGTTGTCATGTTTTGATTGGATACACGCTATTATATTTCTGATTTGCCGCGCTAAGTATAACAACTATGAGTGCATTTGAAAACTCATTAAATTGTGTGCATTGCTATCTAGCAATAAAATACAAGTTTAATTAGTTTTTGCACATGCCGTTGTGATGTTTAGTTCGGCAGTGTTGTTATCATTTGTCATGCTTCGTTGAGCAATAATCAGAATAGGGAACAGTGACATAACCATTCGGCCCAACTAAAACAAAATCTAAATCTTAATCACTAACAATTTTTTAAATCGATAAATTTGATACAAAAGATAAATGTGTTTACACCAAATCCAGTGTGGTTTTAAAAATAACGCGCAGTATTCACATATTTATATAGGTTTAAAGGCATTTTCCTACTTCAAAACGATCGGGGATTTCCTAAAGCTTGACACTTTCTACAATATACTTTTTTCAAATCGAATAGTATACCTAAAGAATTGCACAATCTTAAAAACTTATGGGGAACACAATAAGCTGACCACAGCCTATAAACCCACTTCCCTTCTCTTTCAAACCCCGACGTAAAATTAACTTTGACCCTGGCCTATGTCACTGCCCCACTCTGGCTTGCGCGCAACTGACAAGCGGCGCCGGCAGGACCTGTACCACCAGTCGTACCAGCGCGTGGGCGTCGTGTTCGCCTCCATCACCAACTATCACGAGTTCTACATGGAGCTGGACGGCAATAACCAGGGGATGGAGTGTCTCCGGCTGCTCAATGAGATCATCGCAGACTTTGATGAAGTGAGTGTATTTCGAAACAATTATGTTATGTTAGTTTACAATTTGGTGCCGTGACCAGGATATATTATATCGGGACGTCTCGCTCACTTAATTTAAAAAAGTTCGGTTTCTTGTGCATTATTACCGAAACGCATTTTAACGTTGAATACCGCACTCCTCATCTGTTACCTAATATTATAGACATCACAATACTTCCAATTATATTTTGTCTTTACTACCAAAGATAGTGTGATTAGCTATTTGATGTTTTTGTTAGATAAAAGTGAAAAATAAGGAAGAAAATAGTTATCAAAGTCAAAAAGATCTTAATAAGCTGCTAGTTGGTCTTGAATATGTATATAAATACATGCTTAAAAGCATTCATACACTTTAAACGCTATTGGAATTCTATAATAGAGTTGTTACATGACTATTCCTAGTGCCTGCTAGAATATAATATGTAACGGAGAATAAATCAATAAATTAAAACAAAGGATGTTAGTCACGGCCGCTTCGGCGTATTGTTTCGTTACATTTGCTATAGGAACAGAAACGCGTTTAGAATTCTTAATTAGAAGGCACTTAAAGATATCGTTTAGTGCAGGATATGTCTACTGACTCACGCCGTGAACTTGAAATATGTTTAAATGTCTTTGTTGTTTGTAGTAAGTACAGTCAGCAGCAGAAGTAGTTAAGCGGTTAGGGTGTTCAAAATCACCTACACACGCTCTTATTCTCTTAACAATAAAGTCGCGTCCAGCTCAGCTTTTGAACACCCTACCCGCTTAGCTACTTTTGCTGCTGACTGTAAGAAAACTTTTTTCAAATTTCGTAGTACATAGGTAATGTTTATTAATATTTACACTATTTTTTCTGTAAGCTAACAAAATACCTACTATATTTTTTTGTAGAAATGCTGTACAGTCAGCAGCAAAAGTAGAGCAGGGTGTTCAAAATCAGCTGGACACGACTTTATTGTTAAGAGTCACCAGGACGCTCGCGTTCCCATACAAACGTAGTTGCAAAAAATTGTAATACAAAGAAAATACAGCCAGATACAGATTTACATACAAAACTTATTTTTGCTATATTTTCTTTGTATTACAATTTTTAGCAACGAAAACGAATTACCGACATAGATCTGTACTGCTAGAATGCCCATGCCAAATTTAATGTGGTTCTAAAATATGTCATTTTAAAATGAGAGCTAAACTACGTTTGTATGGGGACGCGGGACGCGAGCGTCCTGGCGACTCTTAACAATAAAGTCGTGTCCAGCTGATTTTGAACACCCTGCTCTACTTTTGCTGCTGACTGTACAGCATATCTACAAAAATAAATCTTAAATTCACAAACCACCAGAAAAAATTACTAAGATTACTTCACACGTCCTCATTAACCAATGTTATAATTTGCAGCTACTGGGCGAGGATCGATTCAGCGCTATAGACAAGATCAAAACGGTGGGCTCCACCTACATGGCGGCAGTAGGGCTTATTCCCGAGAAGAAGATGTTAGACGACGCCAGCACGCGCAAGCACATGGCCACGCTGGTCGAGTTCGTGTTCGCGATGCGCGACAAACTTAAGGACATCAACGATAATTCCTACAACAACTTCATGCTGCGAGTTGGTGAGTATTACACTAATTTAAGGGACTTGTACTGACTAGTTTAAGCCTTTGACCGCCGCAGTCGGCTGCCAACGACGGCAACAGCCGACAGGCTTTGTAGTGCAATAGGGACGTACGCGGGCTTCCGCAAAGTTAAATTTCGCTTGACAAAACGCGATTACGTGGCATCGGTAGCGCGTCATTTTTGTTCAACGCTTGGCGGTCAAAAGGTTAAAGTGATTTTGGGCGAACAAAAAAATTAGACTCCTCGTAATGTACAAATGAGTAATTGATTATAACGTAAACCTAGGTATGCTCGCGTAAAAAGCTTCTAAATGAAGTTAGACACTATGAGCGGCGACTGTAGCAATACAAACATGCTAAATTCATGTACGTTTACCTCTTTGATATTTATATATGGGTATGTTTCAGGTTTAAATGTAGGTCCGGTAGTAGCTGGAGTGATCGGTGCTAGGAAACCCCAGTACGACATCTGGGGCAACACCGTGAACGTGGCGTCGCGCATGGACTCCACCGGCCTTCCCAACCACACGCAAGTCACCGAAGAAGTGCACCACTACCTCAAGGACCTGCCCTACCAGTTCGTCTGCAGGGGAAAGGTCAAAGTCAAGGGGAAGGGTGAAATGACCACATACTTCTTGACCGACAGGGCTGCGTCTACCAACGGCACCATCAACCATTCTAACGGTCAACCGCCAAATGGACCGCCTACAGCCTACGGGGGCGTAGCGACCCCCCTAGCTATGCTGCAAAATTCTGCAAGAAGAGCGGCTCAGCCGAACAGATTACCTCCTTTAAGAGAAACTTCGGTCGCCGAGAATGAGCCATTATTGCCTAGCAACGGACACCAAAGCAACGGAAACAATCATAAAGGCAGCAAGGGGCGCAGGAATAAAGAATCTGAAGAGACACCTCCGCCGCCTCCTCCACACGGCGTGTCCGCGAATCCAAGATGGCCGCCGCCTCGAGCGCTCGTGCCTCCCTGGCCGCGGCCGCAAGAGCCTCGCCCACCTGTAGCACATAAAAGAAGGCCACCTGCCAGGTTACCTCGACCGCGGTCTAGTGAAAGTTTACCTTTAGCTAGAAGTCCGCGGGTCCACTCGTCGGCAGACGAGCTTAGCTCTCTCACTCGCTCTCCTAGCCTCAGTTCCTCGGACGAGAGCTACTCGCGCACGACCGACGCCTCGCCCTCCCCTCCCCGCCCTACCCCTTTCCTCCCCAACTTACGGCCGAAGCGGACGGACCCGAGCCCCGCGTACGACTACCCGCCGGTCAGATCGAACAAACTACCCGCGAACAGTATCGCGGAGTTGTACGCAAAGCATAATAAGATGAACAAGATGCCGTCCCTCGACGACAAGTTCATCGATGAAAGTATTAATTTCCAAAAGGAGGAGGAGAAGCTTCAGAGGAGTATTATAAACATGCTCTCGTCGGCGAAGCGGGACGGGTGTAGTCAGACCGACAAAAAGGATTTGTCCAGTCGACTCGCGCAGCGGACGAATTCCTTCTCCAGCTCCGGTAGTCGACCGAACAACTTGAAACATCTGAACCACGACCGGCAGTTCAGTAAGCGCAGCCCTACCGACGTAGCCTGCGTGCCGCCCTTCGAGAGAGAGATACAAAGGCTGCTCGACGATAAGAATCTTATCAAACCTAATCCGCCTAAGGCGGAGCGAAAGGAATTGAAATTAGAATTAAGGTGAGTGCAGTCTAGCTTACAATTGAGGACACTATTTATAGAACGGAGCGTAAGCGAAGTGACACAACTGTCACCTGGGCCCTATTTAATAAACATTACAACCCGACAAATATGTCAAAAAACGACAAATTTGTCCAATTGTGCTCATATTGCGTTCAATAAACTTTACTGATTTGTCACAGGGTGACAGGTGAACTCGTGTCAATGTAGCTGGTGAATTTTGTTTAATAAAATTCTGACGGCTCCAAATTGTCATTGTCAACTACAATTCAAAAATTGTCATGAATTTCTATAGAAAATGAGCCAATATACAATTACATATGACAATTACAACGCTTTATTAAACACGATTATATCCAACTGTAGTTAAAATTAAACAAATTTGTCGAGTGTGACAATGACATATTTGAGGGTAGATTGTAATTTTTAATGAACAGATTTTTGAATTGTATTTGTGATTTGTAATTGTGGATTGTAATGTTTATTATTTAGGGCCCTGGTATACTGAGACGTTCCGGAATTTTAATGGGTTTTTTACTTTGAGGGTTTGTTAACCAGCAGAACCGATTAAGGGGTTGTGAAACTAGAAGGCGAAAAAAGATCTTCATAAGGGTTTTGTTATTTTGGCTAACTCGTTTGCAAGTAAATTGAGAGTTCTCATATATTTATTTTCGTGCTAAAGGATTTTATTTTGCCTTGCCGCCAAAACCTGATTCAATCCCCTATGATCCTAGGGCCACGAACCCGGGGCTGTCGCCGGTGCGCGCGTGCAACAACAACAGCAGCCCGCTGCACGCGGTGGGGCTGGCCGCCATCGCGGGCCTGGCGCGCGCCGAGCCCTCGCCGCGCCAGGACTTCCCCGGCGTGCTGCCCGGCGACGTCGTCGTGCAGCTGCCCGACCCCCAGGACGTGCAGGACCCGCCGCACCAGAGGTATGACAACAAACTCATTTACACGGAGATTTTCTAATTGAGGTTTTAGCGCCACCTAGACTTTTAGGGAAAATTAAATCGTTACTAATTTTGAGCAGAATTAAAATGAACAAACAAAATAAAAGTGATCTTGGTACTTGATTTCTGATGGAAACCATAACATCTACACACTACACAGTAACATTTCATAAACCTGGTATTGTTCACAGTCCGCCGTGTGAAAGGAAGATGCCGGCAGATACGGGAGCTCTGAAGGAAAAACAAGAAAAGGAGATACAAGAGCGACTACATAATCGGGTAAATTACCTTGCTTTGATGTTTTATTCCCAACTTACATATACTTTTTAGTATATGCTCACAAAATCAATTTGTCCGTAGGTTCCGGTGACAAATCATAGAGAATTAGCTCTCTACGGGGAAAGCCAATCAGAGTGGAGTTCGTCCTGTTCCGAGGGCGAGGGCGATGGCGAATGCGGGCAGCCCGAGAGCACCGGCTACACCACCGACGACCCCGCTCTCGAGAACGTGTCCATGTTGAACGAGGCCGGTCTCACGGACGCAGAGGCCGCGCTCAGTGACGTCAACTCCTGTTACTTCGACAGGGACGATGACGTCTCTTCCCGCGCCTCCTCCCGCCTGCTCGACTCTGAAGCCCTAGTCTCCCTGGAATCCCTCAGCGCTATCTACGACTCGGACGAGCCCGCGCACAGGTACCTCGCGAACATTCGCACTGTCAGCGAATGCATCACTAGGAACTTCGGCCAACCCACGCATGTCACCGACGGCGAGAGCGACGTGTGATCCAACGGTTAACGTCATGTGGCTAAAATTTTGAAGCTTCAAGCTTGTGGGAATTTCCCTTTTTGACTTTTGACGAGGAATCTCATTAGAAACTGAACTGTCATGACAACTAAACATGACATTGTGCGGGAGATTTTCAGGAGCGAAAACGATATGCTCTCTATTGAAAAGTGCTAATTACAATTATCGGAATACTCAAAATACTTTTGTGAATTGTTATATATCGATAGTTTTTGTCGAATTTGAAGTATTTGGATATGAACTTCTGAATATTGCTGACGTGCCTGTTTTAAAATATTTGTATGTGTGTAAATTGTCAGTATATACCTAACTATTATATCGAGTGTATTATATCAAGTAAGCGGCGAGAAGCCATGAGATGGCGTCGTTGGGAGGATGCGATGATCTCTACAATTATAAGGTGCTCTGACTTAGAATAACGTACCTTACTATGGTCTGTCTTGTGATACGTGGTTTAGGGATTTGACTTCGATCGACCAATCTGTGTAAGAGTCGGAGTGTAGACTGCGGGCTGGCCCCTTTACTGTACATTGTAAGTCGTCTTTCAGTATCAGTCTGTTGTCGGAGGCTAGATCGACTTGTAAATGTGCTTAATATTTAAGGTAGGTAGTTATAATTTTTGCATTTCAATATATAATTGTATTGTTACCATAGACTGGAAGAATTATTTTTTCTACAATCGTTGTATTGAAGAACTTAATTTTTTATAGACATCTTGATTAGTGCCATTATACCCATCACAATTGTCTTGACCAGTTCATTTGGTTCAGGGTTAGATCTGTTACCAGCAGTTACATTTTAGAACATGTATTTAACACGCCTGCTATAAATTTAAGGTGACAGCTTTAGCAATTGGCTACAATTTTTTGGTTCTTGACTTTGTTGGTCTGGTAATTTTTTTGAATCAATCCAAATTACACTGTGGAAATGTGTACGATAGATTCTGATATGTATATCCTAACCCGGCCAGGTGAAAAACACTACGCGTGATTGCTGTTAGCGTTGATCGTATACATACATACGTTCGTTTTTACGTAGTGCAAAATTGAGCGAAGTTTTTATTTTTCTGTGGCCAGGCATAAGGTAGCTTTAGTTAAAAAACCGTGAGACTTGAAAGTACAACTTTATCATAACACCACTAGCGAATATTTGTTGTAGAATATTCTCGTGAACAATCAATTACCTATTATTTAATTGTAATATACAAGTTTCTGAGTCAATTCGTGTAACGATTGTTATTGACTAGAGTAAACACTGTGTAATCTGCAATATAAAACTATAATATATAATGAGTATATTTAGTCTGTAAACATTTATTTTAGTCGCTTTTCTTGGCTAAGAATGTACTTAAACTATAACGGGCAAGTAACTGCAATATGTGGTAGAATCCGATTGAAGAGATCAGTCGTAGAACTAATATTATGGTGATTGTGGTTTTGTTCTCTACTCTTGCTTGTATCAAGCACTCACCTCAGGCAGGAGGCCCTCATGTGTATTGAAGGGAAAATTAGGAATGAATTAAGTTTAGTCTAGTATCAGTGTAGTGGCCAGAGGGCAGAGGTGAACTGTGAAGGAATAGGCAGTGAAATCGATTTGTATATAGGAGCACTTGCAGCCGGCGAGTCTTGGGAGTTGTTATACTTTGTAAATATTGTTAATCGTCTACATATGAAGTGCTATTCCACTTTAAATTACGTAAGTGATATTTTTTGCTATTTATATCCTCAGTATTTTTGTATTACTTTTTTGTTTGTTATTTACAGTGCCAAATTATTATTTTTGTAGTTGCTTGTAATTGACATTTTATTTATTAATTAAATGCTTGACTTGTTATATTGATATTTAAGTAAAAGCGTATCAAGTTTTAAATTACTTAACTTCATACAAATGCTAATGTGATGATGTTTCAAATCCATAAATAGGTCTGAATTTTAGCGAAATTCCTGTAGAGTTAGCGAAGTAACAAGAGCATAATCAATCAATTTTATATTTATCTAAAATATCCAAAATATATCCAGACATCTGATGACAAATTCTATGGTTAATTCAACTACTGCGAATGTAATTGAATAGAAATATGTACCTAAGTTTCCAAAACTTGTTTTAAATAGTTAGTATTCAGATTAAAGCTATTTTCTCACCAATGATAGATAATTCATATAGAAATATCTACTGAATACCTGACTATTATCATAAATAAATAAAGGATCATAACTTCGTGCACGATTTTTATATCTGGTGTTGATCATATCCTAAATATTTAGCTTTAATGTGAATAAAAATGACAATGTAAGAATATGTAAGCAACTAACTCATGGCAAATTATAATGTGGTAACTTTTGTGATTATTTATTTGACGTTAAATTTTCGCCTTACGTAGAAAGTGTATTGTGTATTTGTTTCAATTCAATTAAGCAATATTAATTACTTGGAATTAAAGTGGTTTACATGACTGGAACTTTTTTATTTATTGTTAATGAACATCTGTGATATTATGACTGTTAGATGCATTAGTTGATTTTTCAATTTCACACCTAATATAATAAGCTCAAATTCTGTTTAGGAAATACGGGGTGTTTTTTCAATGACTAGCCATATTGTAGGAGGTGATTAGGTAAATTATACTGAGCAACTTTTTGTATGGGACCAACCCCGAAATCCCAAAAAGAAATTAGGTCTCCCCATAGAAAACGCCAGCGTTTGGTCGGACGAAATGCATGAAACAGCAAAAAAATTTTTTGAGATTTCGGAGTTGGCCCCATAGTGAAAGTTGTTTAGTAAGGCCTAGTAAATCACCTCTCACAATATGGCTAGTTATTGAAAAAACACCCTGTATGTACCGTGCTAAATAGAAAATCCAAATCCACGAAAAATTGTGGTGTTATTACTAAGCTTATTTAGATAAGTGTGCTCACTAATCGTCCAGCAAAAAAATGTTGCATGTTATTTATGACAATCATTTGTTATTTGTGCTGAAAATGCAATGAGATATTGATCCGGCGCCGAGACAACTTTAGTTCCAACAGCGCAGAGGTTCGCGGGCGAGGTACCTATGTCGGTTGTGTTATGTTTTCCGCATACTAATGCCCTTTACCTTGAACCATACGCCATGAGAATATTATCGCGGATGTTTTAAACTTGAATGTCTCAGTTAACACCACGTGGAGTTAGCGGCTACGTACCTGAATTTAAATACCACGAACGGTTGAACGACGACTTTTTAGCTCTTTCGTATAGGTACATACCGCTTATACAGGTTGTTTTTATTTTTAGCCATATTGTGTGAGGTGATTAGGTAGGCCATACTAAACAAAATTTTACTAACTAAAATTTTAGGACCAACTACGTAAACGCTAAAAGTTTTGGCTGTTCCTACATTTCTGTCGTTTTCTATGGAAACCATTTCAAAAAAATTGAAGTTGGTACCATAGACAAAGTTGTTCAGTATGGCTCCGAGCCGCACAATTACCACTAAGGCTAAAAACACCCTGTATGGGAACTTTATCAACTATCATACACAGATAACTTCTAGAAATGGCATTAACAACGTTATTACAAGTATTTTAAATTAGAATGACAAAGGTTCTATTCTGAGCTTAATACGAACGTTCATGATTCACGAGCTTACATAATGGTAGGAATTAATAATAATTGATTTTATTTAGATACCTATGCTCATTACTTTTTTATTGACTAGGCATTTGCAATTTGATATTTCAGCCTATTCAACTATTGTAGTGACTCGCAGTCACAGTGTTTAATTATTGGGACTTGCGTGTGTTGGATTAAAGTAACCCATTTGATAGATAGGCTGCAATAGTATGCAATTTTTTACAACGTTATTTTGTATAATAAAATTTAAAAAAAATCCCAGTGTTCTAACAACTTAAAGTAGCTCCTTACTGGGAGTTAATGTAATTAGATCCTAGGAATTCTTTAATTTCAGACTCTTGGAAACAATCGAGAATAAGAAAAAAAATACAGAAATTCAAAGGTTAAGACGATATCTCCTTTGGCTGATAAGGCTACCTTTATCTACCAATCTTATTGTTCATGTTATTAGTAGGTAGATTATTGAGGGTTTATTATATTCATAGTAGGTACTAGATACTTATTTTTAACTTACAGATGACTGAGGAAACTGAGGTTCAGCTGTTTGAGATACATGCAAGGCGGTTGGCATGGTGATATTGATTGAACGTCTTGAAGGACTAAACATAGATAATATCTGCTATGAAATTATGGGGTAGGTTGTGTTCATGACAATCTAAATTTCTTCTTCTTGATCCGTAATCAAACTTTAGCTCGAAAGCGCGCATTTGTGTGGGAGTTGCGTTGATAGGACATTCCAACGCTCACACTTAAACGACAGTTGTACGATGGATTGTAGGGCCGACAAGAGACACCGGTCGGGGCAACGTACGGCAGAGGCCTGATATGGTTTCCTGCGAGTCATGAGTCAGTGCTGCCGTAATCAGGTGCAGTTTCATTCAAAATAATGAGAAATCATCAGTATGTGAGTTAAATAATATGAGTGGATGACGCGGCACGCGGTGGTCACCACCACAAGCGTACAGCTGCCTGTCTGACGCCGCCGCCCATTGGCTGCGGGAACCGGTCGCGCCCTCCCCGCCGCCGCGCACCCCTCCCGCGCCCGCCACAACTTACAAACGAATTCTTATTCATATCCCTTGCTACAACCGTTGCTGCCGTTGACGGAGCACTCTAACGCCCGTATTTCGCGTAATCTCATCGAAATGTGCCCAAAGTTGAATGTGATTCGTGTATTCAATCAGTGAATTCTAATTAATCACACAAGTGAGTCAATTTAAGTGTACCGTCTGAGTTGTAGCTTTGCGCTATGAAAACGAACAGACAAGCCAGTGTTTTTGTACTTTTTGTGTCGGTGGTCGAAGAGCGGCTTCGGTGCAGGGTTACCTTTACCATGTGCGTCAGGTAGTGTTTTGCTCGTATTAGTTTGTCCACAAACTAATAATGTTGGCGCGTAGATACAGTGGTGAGCACTGAGTGAGTGAGGCGTGGTGTTTTGGTGATTCATAGTGCGTTGTGAGGATATGAAGGTGACGGTGTGCTTTGGGTCCGTGCGGGTGCTGGTGCCCTGCGGAGCCGGCGACCTGCTGGTCCGGGACCTGGTGCGGGAAGCCACACTTCGCTTCAAGAAAGCGACGGGACAGGTCAGTAGCTATTACCGCTTACGACACACAAGTCTCACAACACAACTCGTCGATCTGGTTCACTTTTTGTACCGCGGACGTGTTTTCGCGCGTTTTCCCTCCTTTTGTATTGGTTCGCGTACCTACGATCCGAATTGGCCGTGACGCGAAACGACACAGTAAACAATGCGGGTAGAATGAAAGTTCGAACGTAACGCATTTCCAAATGTGCAGTCGTGTACGTAAAGTAGGAGTCGTATGTTATGAAATACTTATTTATACTTTACTCATGGAAGTATGTTAATTAAAACTCAGAATTTATACACATCCATCCTACATGGTACATACAAGTAGATACTTTGTTTTACATAAATAAATACCGCATATAAATATATTAAGTATATCTCTAATGACATGCATACCTGCATTCCACTTAGGTTTTGCTCTCATCTAGACCATTGTTTTTGTTTTGCGTAATGGTCGTTTGGCTATGGAATGCTCGGTCGTGCCACAAGAACCACTTTCGCGACAATGCAAGTATCTATTCGGAATTATGACTACTCAGAATCGAGAGGCGATGCGGTCAAACTAGATTGCTGACTAACACTCCGGTCCATAGATAGCCGAGCAAGAAGACATTCACAGGTAAGCTAGTTTAATTTCATAATAAGGATTGCAGATGACACACTTTTGGGGTCGTTATTATATTCTAAGTTAGGAGAGACATGTACAAAACTTGCGTAACGTTGCGAATATGGTACCTGCCTACCTGTATACTTGTTTTAAACCCACTTAACTTATTACTATGTTATGTATTTACGCATTTAAAAAAAAAGTTCTACCTACCTAGATATATACTCTCCATCCGCTTATCCGGCTATAAGGACCAATTCGGAAATCCGGCACGAAGGACCAAACCTTCTGATCGGATTTCCAGCTTTATTGTATTTAACATACCTACTTACCGATCATAACGGGAAACATTCGCAAATAAATAAACCACGTCCTGCTAACATTGCCAAAGAGTAAGTGAAACTATTTCCCGTTCAGATATTTCCCGACAAATTTAAATAAGGAACATTCGTCCTGGCCGCAGTTAAACTTGTGCAAGATCCATTCGAACCATCCATGCGTGTAACCGATCTAATAAACACGTTGAGTGCAAGCCGTAATGAA
Organism: Pammene fasciana; assembly: GCA_911728535.1. Classification (NCBI taxonomy): domain Eukaryota; kingdom Metazoa; phylum Arthropoda; class Insecta; order Lepidoptera; family Tortricidae; genus Pammene; species Pammene fasciana. The sequence continues at coordinate 9,360,767 of OU452278.1, read as the reverse complement.
GATGTAGGACTGACTTTACTCGTAGTATCAAATATGCAAATAAAAAAAGATATGTTCTAGTATATCGTCAGGTCAGGTGCCAAGCAAAACTCACTAAGCACTATATTTACTATGGAGAAAATATGAAATTTTATTGACATTTTTCAATCACGCTAATCAGTCCTGTTACGTTTAAGGACAATAAAACTGTATTAGGACATTACAGTCAAAGCATTCAAAATATCAAAAAACGGGGATTTTAAAGCAGTAAATGTATGGAAAAAGTTTCTTAATTTTGTGGCTGTTTGGTACATTACCATAAGTTGACCCCATGGAAACTATTGATACCGAATACGATTTGAATCGACTGGCATAAAAAAATTGCATGTAAAAAATAAAAGTATTCATTTTCATACAAAATGTATGGGAAAATGTTTGATTGATTTGTGGCTTTTCTAGCCGGAAATTTTTTTTGGTCCCATAAAGCTTTTTATCCTGGATAGGAATGGGATCAAATGGCATCAAAAAAAAGTTTAGCAAAAGTGACCTTTTTCTCGCACCCTGTATGTTTTTTCCAAAATCTGTAAATGCGATTCTTCATTAATTTGAAATCGTGGGAAGGTCTTCTAAGACCATTTTCACGTAGCAGCACGGGATCTGGTAGCTGCCCTCACTGACCCAAAAAGAAAATCTACCCTGTATATATTCATATACCGTAAGATACCGAGATATATATTATCGTATAACTCGACAACCCACACGGCAAAGATATGAAAAGAGAGAAAGATATATCGGTTGTACGTCACGCCAGAGAAGGAAGGCAATATACCCAAAATATATCGTAAATCGTAATATATCGAGCTATAATATATATTATAGCTCCGTGTGTGGACTCTGTCAAATAGTACGTAAAAGATATCGTAAGATACCGAGCTATAATATATATTATAGCTACGTCTGTGACGGGCTTTATACTCCTTCTGTGCTTAAACCAATAAAATATAAGTTTATCCAAAAAAACCTGTGAGATACCTCTATCTACAGGTTTCTCATCATGTCATGTTTAATATTATCTTTAAACAATAACAGAGCTCTTACGAATGTTACGTACGATTGTGAGACCTTTATCTGCCATCATTAGCAATAGACATTCACTTGCAGCGCACGCGCACCTGCCTTCGAATGAACTGGCGTTACTTTAGTCTCGAAGAAATATGCGATCGTAGGAAGCCCCGACCTTGCAGTTTACCTCTGCAGTACCTACTTACTCTACGTTTGCATGTTAAGTTTGTGTAAGAAGGAGTTCAATATTTTCTTATGTTAGACACTTATCCCCTTATTCATAAACGGCCACTAAAGTTAAGAGATCGCTGATAATCGTTTGTCCCTTTCCCTCATATAGGTTGGACGGAAAGGGACAAACGATTATCAGAGGCCTCTTAACTTTAGTAGACGTTTATGAATAAGGGGGTTAGACAACATCTATTAGCTGCCTATTACTAGTATAGGTAAATCATCATCTTAACAGGGATCTTTAGAAAGATATATGTATAGTACGTATTAATTAATTCTATAAGCTATCAAGATATAGATATAAGCTAAGAATGTAGATAACTGTTAAGTTAAGCGACGACTAGTGATCGTTATCAACGTGCAGTTTTCGTAGCAAAGTATATGGTTGGCAGAAAAATGTATTCATGTATATAACCAATAATATTTTTTTACTATAAAGTATTAATATCAGGATGTATTTTTTTACATTAGTATACTTTTCACGACCCAGTATACAGGGTGTTTTTTCAATAACTAGCCATATTGTGGGAGGTGATTCGGTAAGTCATACTGAACAACTTTTTCTATGGGACCAACCCCGAAATCCCACAAAAAATTTTTGGTCTCCTCTTACAAAACGTCAACGTCTGATCAGCTGAAACGTATGACACAGCCAATTTTTTTTTTGGAGTTGGCCCCCATATTAATAGTTGTTTAGTATCGCCTACCAAATCACCTCGCACTATGGCTAGTTATTGAAAAAACAGCCTGTATAGGTATAAAAAAACAATGTAATGTCACAGGTCAATCCGTCAAATAACATGCATTCATTTCATATCACAAAAAATGAACTCAGGCTAAATATTACGTTATCTGAGTGTGATTATGGTTTAAGATATTTATTTTCTCAAAAAATTTATACACTTACAGAGTAAAACATAATTTATTAATTTGCTTAAAACTAGGTAAGAATAAAATATTGAGGATTCTTATTTATTTATTTAATTGATAGTGGAGTCTTAATGAACACGATGGATTTAATACAATACCCGCATTTTGTAATGACAGATGGAAGCAAGCGATTTACGATTTGCAATGTAAATGTCAAGAGAAAAAAACACAATACTTATAGACACGTCCATAAGTCAAAATGTCACCAGCAAAAATACTCGGGAATATTTTGTTTGCAAACCATACTTTGCTACGAAAACTGCACGTTGATAACGATCACTGGCGACGACATACCTACATATAAGTAAAAGAAAATTAGTCTTATACATTTAAGTATAATCAATAAAATAAATAGAATCCGTCATACTCATTACATTTCTATACTTAATACCGAGGAAAAGATACTTACCTAAGTATGCATGTTTGTAACTCAAATAGGTAGGTAGGTACCTAAGTAAGTAGGTACCTACGCACATATGTTAAGCTCCAGAGCAAAAAAGTTCACCAGGAGCTTTTGTTAGCCCGTAAATCAAACCTAGACATTCTAGTTCTACCTTCGAGTAGGTATATATTATATAGATATTAAATAAAAGAGGAGACACGTAACACCTTGTTTCTTATTATAATATTTATGAACGCAATATCTGCCAAATTATCTAGTAGTCGTCGTCATTTTATTTTAGAACGATCGTGAAAGTTAAATTTGCGTTAAAGTCCACCTGATTACTATTTAGTAGGTACGCCCTAGTGTTCCAGTTACACGGTTTTAAACGAAAAAAATTATAATTGCAGTGTTTGAGCAATTTTAAACAGGAGTAATTATTAATCAATTAATCATGCATTATGTATGTTCAATTATATACATTGGGTAGGTAGGTTTAGTAACCCAAAACGTCACCCTTGCGCAAGTATGTAGAATACTTAACACTTAAGTTTCGGCAAACGTAGTATTTATGCCTTTCTGCTTGATCGGTTGCACCGTTGCAAAAGTGACTTATTTATTTATTTATTCGGGGAACCAACAGCTAGTACCAATATTTCAATAAGGACTCAAGTCACTAAGAAACCTGAACCTGTTTGCGTCGTTTTTGAAATTCCGGACTGCATGAGGCCGGGCCGCGACCCAACGAACCATTTGTCCATGCCGGTCTACTAGCGAAACAATGTGATATACCTATATAAGGGTTCCTATTCCTAGTTGACTACGGAACCCTAAAAATCGATAGATTCTTAGCATCTTATTTTAGGAATGTTGGATGGAAGATTAAATTTTCGGAGCAAACAGGGATTGCGCGTCGCGGTATGTTTTTAAAAGTAAATTTGAGAAACAAAACATACCTACATATGATTTGTCGAATTTTTGAAAACCCAAATATTTTCAGCGTTTATATTTATGAAAGTCACGTACTTTGAACCATTTGTCATATTTTCAGTGTGGTAAAAAACAAAATAAGAAGGTAGACAAAACAATGGTGGGACTCAGGGCAAGCCCTGCAGGTATGCGCGGCGCCTTCCTCGGCTATTGTACCGGCTTGCGGGACCGGTTCTCAGAAATATGACAGCCATCAAAAACTCCCAACATGTTCCATTTCGGATAATCCATCACTGAGGAGGAATATAATCTGATATCATGTCTAGCTTCAAGTTTTACGAGCAGGCTCTGGCGATTCTTCGAGAAAAGCAATAAAATTGACCACACAACAATAGACCCTTGTTGAAATTCGTATGAATTCCATTAAGCTCTTAAATCCGATAGGAACATAATATTTTAATAGTCCCACGGCCCGTTCACATAGTTTAATAGTCCCACAAACAATTAAATAAACTACTTAATAACTAACCCTTAGTTTTGACTTGAGGTTAAGAATGAACAACAACAGGTTCGAAAGAAACTAAATGAGCCATATAAAATTTCAACCATCAAATTCCTACAATAAATCTCAACGTGTGATCAGAAAAAAATCTCCTGCCTTCCCGAGCACCATATGTCGAGTTTCCTGTCAGGTCATCAAGTGGATGGATGGCAGGTCTTTGGCCGAACGAAACTCTCGATTTTTTTTCCTAACCGTAGGCTGGGCTACTAAAAAATGCTACGTTTATTAATAGCATACAGTAAAATAGCCCGTACGGCTAACGTAATAAAATGTAACTTGTCAGTAATTATTTTGCTTTCCAAGTTGGCCGGTGTACGTTGATAATGGCTTCCACATGTTCCGTTGTCGGTATTATTTTTATTTAAGTGATTTTAAACAACTTAAGGCGGGACTGAAGTGATTCCAGATTTGTGTATCAAAGAAAAAGACGAAGTGTCTTGATATCTTTATAGAGGCCTGATGCAGCCAAATAACTACAGTCCTATACGATGAGTTTGAACCGGATCGTTTACACCGCGCTAAGGTCACTGCACGATAATTAAAGAGGTGGAGGCCATCGATTATTCCATAGGTAACTAACTTATCAAGTGTTGGTAGTTAGTATGGTAGCTTAATTGGGTTAATTTGCCATTACGAAACATGTAAAGTCAGTCGCTGTCATCTGACCCCTTCTGTATAAATATTTAAATGTACCTACATAAGTACGCTGAGGAAGCCAAGTAGGAAGCCAACTCTTCCTTACTGAGCAGTAGCAGCAGGTATATGCCTATCATTTTTCCTGTGGGTGCAATGCACTTCTGACCGAGCTGAATAAAATCAAATTAACTCTATGAGTAAGCCATTTCAGGTCAATAAACTCAGAAGTCATTATAATATTATTATTAGGTAATAGATATAGTGTCTGTCGTTATAGGGCGGAGTTTCACCAGTTTGAATGATTTCCACCACGTTTCCTTTAAGCGTCTGGTTTGGTCGGCCTCGTTTTGAAATACAACGGTCTTTAAGCCATTTAAGTCTTGTTCGCTTGACCCACAGGACATGCCGCGCCGCGCCGCACAAAAACCGATAGTCGTTACAGTAGCAGATGTTGCTCCAATTACTATACGATAAATGTCAGGCCTTGTTTAGATATCTCTAATCGTCTTCTTAAAGTTCAACACGAGTGGGTTCCGTATGTCGATTGGGATATCTGTTAAAATTTCAGTAGGTACTGTAAGTAGGTTCAGAATGGGGTTGGCCGGTCGAAAGTATTTACAGATGGCGCCAGCATAGCTGGTACCCTGTCAGTCCTACAAATAGTGTCAAAATCATGTTTTTTTTTTAAAACCTTTGACCTGGATGCACAGAAAAAAAAGATATCTTAATCCAAGATATTCATTCTTGTATATAAGGAAAATCGATAATTTCTTGAACCAAGTATGATTTTGTTGAACCAAGTATGATTTTGTTGATCCAAGATAGAACTTACTTGGTTCAAGATATTTTTTACTTGATTTAAGAAATTATCGATTTTCCTTATATACAAGAATGAATATCTTGGATTAAGATATCCTTTTATCTGTGTGGGCTAGCCTTTAAGCCAAATCCCATACAACAATACTAGTGAAAGGGACCTAGCTATGCTGGCGCCATCTGGCCAAACCGTTGACAGTTGCCAACCCCATTGCATTACCAATTTATGAATCAATTCATTGATAAATTGGCCATGCAATTCTGAATCCGATGGTTCCTACACTGTGTATACTTTTCTTTTAGTAACAATTGAGACAGGAGGGATATAAAGAAATTTAGATTGGTACTTAATTACTGGTATACTAGTATTCTGTTAATGACACCTAGTTAAAAAGGAAATTAAACTACTAGCATTAGCAACAATGAAAATAGACGCGAGGGCTACTCGCAGAGGGCGTCGCAATTGCTTAAAAAACGTGTCCTTGAACGTGTCAAACTCATGCACCATTCATTTAAAAAATCTGGTAACAATTATACCTATACTCTGTACTTTTAGGTATTTAAAAAAACGTAAACAAACCATTAAAAGGGTAATTTATTAGGCAGGTTTTGGTTCCTGTTAAATTTTCAATTTTAAAAAATAGCAGGTTACAGATTCGTTCCACCCTATTTCAGCAACCTGTAGTTACGCTGGATTTTATGATATATATACACATATATAAATTTACCCAATTATTTATATCACATTAAATGATTAATATTTTTTTATAGTAAATTGCCTCATAAAAAACACCCAATTTTGCAGATGTGCAAAACGCAAGGTTATACCTAGTTATGAGGATAAAATACGACTAGATTACAGAGTACCGTTTTTAGTGTAGCAACACGTACCTTGTGTCACTTTTTAACCGACTTCAATTCCATTGAGGAAGGAGGTTCTGCATTCGGTTTGGTGTTTTTTTTTTATGTATGTTCACCGATTACTCCGAGACCCGTGGTCCGATTTGAGTAATTCTTTTTTTGTTTGAAAGGATCTACATCCAAGGTGGTCCCATATTAATATGGTGCTGTTCTGATGATGGGATCCATGAGGAATTGAGAGAACTCCTCAATTTTTAAAGGCACATGTATGGTGATTTGGGTGTTTTCTTAAGCAACTCGAGCATTTTCTCAAGAAAACCACCATTTCGATGCAGTGGACCTGATGATGATGATTGTTTTGATGATAATGATGAAGATTTTTTTATGCAGGATGTTCAGCGATTACTCCGAGACCCGTGATCCAATTTGAATAATTCTTCTTTTGTTTGAAAGGAACTACCTCGAAAATGGTCCCACATTTACCTGGTGCTATTCTGATGATGGATCCATGAGCAATTGAGGGAACTCCTCAATTTTTAAAGGCACGTGTATGGTGATTTGAGTGTTTTCTTAAGCTACTCAAGCATTTTCTCACGAAAACCGCCAATATGATGGAGTGGTCCTGATGAAGATGATTGTTTTCGTGATAATGATGAAGATTGTTTTATGTAGGATGTTCAGCGATTACTCCGAGACCCGTGGTCCGATTTGGACAATTCCTTTTTTTTGTTTGATAGGAACTACTTCGAAGATGGTCCCACATTAACCTGGTGCTGTTCTGATGATGGGATCCGTGAAGAATTGAGAGAACTCCTCAATTTTTAAAGGCACATGTATGTTGATTTGGGTGCTTTCTTAAGCAACTCGAGCATTCCCTCTTGAAAACCACCAATTTGATAGAGAGGACCTAATGATGAAGTCCACATATGATACGTGGACCCTTCCTTAGATAGAATGGGTGTATTATGAAGTTTTTTATATATCTTTACCGATTGTTCCGAGACTTTTTGTCCAATTTTGATAAATATATAACCATAAAAATGGAAAAATAAAAACTTTTTACAAAAAAAAAGATAAACTGACTTCAAAAAGGATAAAATGAATCATTATAATTATTTATATGCGTTACCAACTGATATGTTTGAAGTCGGTGCCAAGCCACAAATTACAAAACCGGTCAAATCAGCTTTAAGTGTGAACATTACAAAACATCGGTACTAATAATGCAAAGGTGAATGCGATTTCATGTGTTACATTTTCATGTCTAAACTACTAGTCCTATTTTGATGAATAGCGACAACGATATATATATTCTGATACACGTCTGCTTTGTCAATAATCAGAAAAAGGCGGCAAATAGAAAAAAAATGTAGACGCGTAAGATTGACCTTCCATATAAAATTTGAATATCGTGCCTTTTTACTGACACGGCGTGTGTATGGTACATGTGAGTATAGAAAAAATAAACTATCAATTGAATTCCTTTTTACTTCGGATTAAACCTTAGATGAAGAAGGATAAATAATTTAAATCGAACCACGGGCTTCGTTCGACATACGGATAGTCCCAACAATGTGTTAACAAACAAACATAGGACGCATGATTATACTTTCTGTACCTACTTGCCTTACAGTTAACGCATGGTCGAAAGGAATGTATATCTACGTGCGATTCATACCGTATTAGATTAGTTATGTAGTAAAAATAACAATTCACTGAACACATCGCCTCGTTCGTATTAACTCTTCCAAATTTGGCTTGGCACCGACTTCAAACATATCAGTTGGTAACGCATATAAATAATTATAATGATTCATTTTATCCTTTTTGAAGTCGGTTTATCTTTTTTTTTGTAAATGTATGCAGGTTTCTTCACGGTGTTTTCTTTGATCAAAGTCAAAGACCGACTGATAAACTCAGTGGTACGGTCGGGGTTAGTGTTGGGTTACTCATTCAAGAGGTACCTCATTTGAGTGCCTCATTCTGTTATTTTGTCGCAGTACTTCACACCAGAAAAATGTCTTACTTCATTTCTCTTGAGCCTCTACTCATTCCTTCACTTCACTCACTCACGCTAATCACATACAAAAAATACAAACACTTCAAATTCTTACAAACACTCAAACCGTCACACATTCATTCATTAATTCGCGGCACTCGCGCTCACACTCACCTGCAATCAACACATTTTGTCATCTCCTTTGTGTACCTCACCTCATTTGAAGTAAAACATTGTACCATCTCATTTATTTAAATGAGGTGCTCACTCAAACTCATTTCATACTGATGTCCTACCCAACACTAGTCGGGGTTCGAATCTTCCGGATTGAAAGACATCTTACCACAGTTACCACCAGGCTACCAGTGCTTATGGGTAAGATGTCTTTCAATAGTACATTAATTACTTTAAATAATATACGTAATTATAATATTTAAGGTTATTAACATAGGTAATAATTATATCACTCGAAAAAGGTTCTAAACCCCTGAATCTGTCATTTTTGACAGCTGCTGTTTGTTTACGTTTTTTTAAATACCTAAAAGTACAGAGTATATACTGTGTCCATGATTACCTACTATTGAGTCGTTATATGTATGAAGAAATAAAATATACTCTACCAAACTTGATGTCATTAAATTACATGGTAATGAATATTCATCTAATGGTGTTTAAAAAAATACACATAGGTATATTTGACAACGTAATTGTATCATTGTTGTTTACATGAGATAAATAGTGGGCGTACCATACATGGTCTTCGGAACTGACTCATGCACACGTGCAGCGGTGCAGCCGTGTGAGGTCCAGTAATGCGACAAAGACCCCGCCCGCGCATTCCTTAATCAGTGTGCAACCAGATCCTTTCGGCGTATCGTTTCGAGACTGGCAGATTTGTTGGCATTCCGAGGCACTAGATTAGGAAGTGCTGTCTCAAACACAAATCTTCTGCCTGTCTGCTTAGGTAGGCACACGATTCCTGCACAACTCTGCAATGAATGAATTGATATTGGATTTAAGGATTGACCTGGTGCCCGGAAGCTGAAAACGAGTTTTATGAAATTTATTCCAGGTTAGAATTTTAACATTGCTTCCAGTTAAGCATGGTGTTATCTACCAATCGGCAAGGGAGCAAAAAGAACCTTTCGTTAATTGTCTATGATAACTACATATATGAATGTGCGTGAGCCTGAGCAAAACAGTCATTATTACTGTCATTTATGTTACTTAATACTCTTAATAATGATTCAACCAGTGAGTAATTCACACAGTGGTGTTAAGGAAAACTAACATAGTTCACTTCATACCTACCGCAATGTATTATTCACATCGCACAGCTAAGCCACGATGTTCATGTTTCTATTGTTTTATTCGTCAGCAGACTGCCACTTTGTCGAGCCGACAAAAATCAGTAAATAGGGCATCCGATTCGTCCACGAGTTCCTCGACATGGTCCTCTGGGCACACTTTATGTTTCAATGGCGATGTGGTCGCCAGATCGCAACTCAGTAATCTCTGAGGTTAGCTGGAGGAAATCCCTTAGAGGAATGATTTCGCCTTTCTAGACATATGTACGTGTCCTGATGTATTTTTGTTTGTTGTACAAAATAATAACGTTGCTGCTACTAAAACAAAACAGAAAGAGATTGAATATCGTAAACTTTTAACATTGCATTTGATACCTATGCATAGGTTAGAAATAATGATTTGCGTGCGTGTGGTGTGCGTCAATACTTAATTTAATTTAAGAGCTAATTATTTCATTAAGAGTCGCCAGGACGCTCGCGTGATTTCGCGTCCCCATACAAACGTAGTTCGCCTCTCATTTTAAGAGTCCGGTAATGTTTTTTTTCGATTTCGCTCAACTTTTTGATGCGATTTTGCAGTAACTAACATAACTTCTATAATTTTGTATACATATTATGAAAGATCGTTTCTTTTTGGATGGAATAAATACAACGATTTTTTAATTTTATGCTTTATTTATAAATAATTCACCCTAATCTAACACCTGTTTCGCGATTTTTTCTTGGAGAGGTGAAAAGAGTAAGGTTTTTATTGATTTAAATTAAGTTATATAAGTATGTAAAATATATAAACACATTGGAAAATGAGTCGCCTGAGGAATAAGTGTAACAGTTTTTTTCATTTTCATATATATTTTTTGAGAGAGAGTGTGTTTTGCTAGAGCAATTTTGCTAAAAATTGCCGAAGTTTAGGTGATATTTTTGGAAAGATACTAAAGTATTTTACAAACATAAAAATACAAAAATAAACTTCATTTTATGCTTTATTCAGATAGTATTAAACATATTAGGGTCCATATCAAATAATAATTAAAAATCGTACGACAAAATTACACGAATCAACGTCCTCACTAAACATGCTCTGTAAGAATCGAGTTTTAAGGTATTAAATATTAATATAAATAGACCTAAAGTACTTTTTTGCAATAACAAGACTTCAAGCTATCGTACCAAATGCAATTCATGTGTATAATGTTATTATTAGCGATTTTCGTTTTCAAATCGTTACCGGACTCTTAAAACGACATGCTTTAGAACCACGAAATTTGGCATGGGCATTCTAGTAGTACAGATCTATGTCGGTAATTCGTTTTCGTTGCTAAAAATTGTAATACAAAGAAAATATAGCAAAAATAAGTTTTGTATCTGGCTGTATTTTCTTTGTATCACAATTTTTTGCAACGATAACGAAAAATTACCGACATAGATCTGTACTACTAGAATGCCCATGCCAAATTTCGTGGTCCTAAAGCGTGTCGTTTTAAAATGAGAGCTAAACTACGTTTGTATGGGAACGCGAGCGTCCTGGCGACTCTTAAGCGGGCCGTTTGAACTTTGAAGCTAGATCGCATAGCATAGTTATCTGCAGAGATCGGAATAGGTAGAGTATATTTACCTAAACTTTGTAGAACAGTGACGAGAGTCGGAGACTCCCTTAGGTCTATATTTTTTTGTGCGGGATGTCCCGTATTTGTATCCCGCATGTTATAAAAACACACTGGTAAACTAACTTATTCACAAAAAAAATCTTAAAAAGGTACATGGAATGTTATGCTTATGAATAAGTTAGTTAACCAGTCTGTTTTTAAAACATGCGGGATACAAATGTAGTACGGAAACAAATGTACTACTTTACACGTACCCCGTTTTGTGACCCGTCCCGGTACGTGTTTTTTCGGAAACGTATTAATATCCGAGTATCCGTCATCATCATCATCATCATCAGTATCAAATGGCCGCCATCTTAAATTTCTTTGTTTTTCATCCGTACGCGTTGAAAATTTGAGGACCTTAAATTAAGGCTTCTTAATACATAATTTTATCCGATCGGTTCGAAACTCGATATCCGAGGATCTTTAAGGCCCCTTAATACGAATTTGAAGTAGAAATTGCAGAAACTGGTCGCCATCTTGAATTTCTTTGTTTTTGATCCGATCAAGTTAAAAATTGATATCTGAGGATCCGCCAGGCCCCCTAATACGAATCTGAGGTTAAAATTGCAAAAACTGGACGCCATTTTGAATTTCGTTGTTTTTGATCGGTTCGTGTTGAAAAACGATATTTGAGGATCGGCCAGGTCCATATACATGAATCTAAAGTCAAAATTGCAAAAAATCGGCGCCATCTTGAATTTCTTTGTTTTGATCCGATCAAGTTAAAAATCGATATCGGAGGATCCACCAGGCCCCTTAATACGAATCTGAAGCCAAAATTGCAAAAACTGGCCGCCATCTTGAATTTCTTTATTTTTTATTCGATCAAGTTAAAAATCGATATCTGAGGATCCGGCAGGCCCCCTAATACGAATCTGAGGTCACAATTGCAAAAACTGGACGCCATTTTGAATTCCGTTGTTTTTGATCCGTTTGTGTTGAAAATCGATATCTGAAGATCGGCCATAATTTCGTTTTGAAAATCGATATCTGAGTATCTTAAAGGCCTCTTAATACGAAACTGAAGTCAAAATTGCATAAACTGAGCGCCATCTTGAATTTCTTCATTTTTTATTTGATCAAGTTAAAATTCGATATCTTTGGATCCGCCGCGTCCCTTAGTTCGAATCTAAGGTCAAAATTGCAAAAAATAGCGGCCATCTTGTATTTCTTTGTTTTTGATGCGTTTGTGTTGAAAATCGATATCTGAGAATCCACTGGGCTCTTTAACAAGAATCTGAAGTCAAAATTGCTAAAACTGGGTGCCATCTTGAATTTATTTGTTTCTGATCCGTTCGTTTTGGAAATCGATATCCGAGTATATTAAAAGCCTTTTAATACGAAACTGAAGTCAAAATTGCAAAAAATGAGCGCCATCTTGAATTTCTTCATTTATTATCCGATCTTCAGATTCGTATTAAGGGGTGTGACGGATCCAGAGATATCTATTTTTAACGTGATCAAATAAAAAATAAAGAAATACAATGGCGCTCATTTTTTGCAATGTTGTCTTTAGTTTCGTATTAAGAGGCCGTTAATATACTTAGATATTGATTTCCAAAACGAACGGATCAGAAACAAAGAAATTCATGATGGCACCCAGTTTTTACAATTTTGACTTCAGATTCATGTTAAATAGCCCATTGGATTCTCAGATATCGATTTTCAACACAAACACATTAAAAACAAAGAAATACAAGTTGGCCGCTATTTTTTGCAATTTCGACATTAGATTCGAATTAAGGGACGTGGGTCACGTGGGGGATCCAAAGATATCGATTTTTAATTTGATCGGATAATAAATGAAGAAATTCAAGATATCGCTCTATTTTTGCAATTTTGACTTCAGTTTCCTATTTAAAGGCTTTTAATATACTCAGATATCGATTTCCAAAACGAACGGATCAGAAACAAAGAAATTCAAAATGGCGTCCAGTTTTTGCAATTTTGACCTCAGATTCGTATTAGGGGGCCTGGCGGATCCTCAGATATCAATTTTTAACTTGATCGGATCAAAAACAAAGAAATTCAAGATGGCGACCAGTTTCTGCAATTTCTACTTCAAATTCATATTAAGGGGCCTTAAAGATCCTCGGATATCAAGTTTCGAACCGATCGGATAAAGTTATGTATTAAGAAGCCTTAATTTAAGGTCCTCAAATTTTCAACGCGTACGGATGAAAAACAAAGAAATTCAAGATGGTGACCAGTTTCTGCAATTTCTACTTCAAATTCGTATTAAGGGGCCTTAAAGATCCTCGGATATCGAGTTTCGAACCGATCGGATAAAGTTATGTATTAAGAAGCCTTAATTTAAGGTCCTCAAATTTTCAACGCGTACGGATGAAAAACAAAGAAATTCAAGATGGCGGCCATTTGATACTGATGATGATGATGATGATGACGGATACTCGGATATTAATACTTTTCCGAAAAAACACGTACCGGGACGGGTCACAAAACGGGGTACGTGTAAAGTAGTACATTTGTTTCCGTACTACATTTGTATCCCGCATGTTTTAAAAACAGACTGGTTAACTAACTTATTCATAACATTCCATGTGACTTTTTAATAATTTTTTTATGAATAAGTTAGTTTACCAGTGTGTTTTTAAAACATGCGGGATACAAACACGGGATATCCCGCACAAAAAAATATAGACCTAAGGGAGTCTCCGACTCTCGTCACTGTTCTACAAAGTTTAGGTAAATATACTCTACCTATTCCGATCTCTGGTTATCTGGTATATTATCTGGTCGATAGCGTATGTAGTTAGTAGGTAATATACTTCATTTCAATAATTGTAAAGGTACTAATCTTAAATACATTTATTCATTTATTGCAGTACATATTACTCAAAGCAATAACAGCAGTGGCAACGTGTATTTTGCAATGAAACAGCAAAGTTAAATGGACGTACTGTGACTGACATGAGGTATTTAAGAAGCATTTATGTTTACATAGATTTAATAAATACAGGACTGAAATTTCTTTAGGTTTTTCAACTAGGAACTACGATAATAATATGCACTGAAACATCCAAAAATGGGTACGTACGTACCTAATGATACCTACTAGTTTTAAAATAATGTAATCTAGATAGATTGTTAGACAGCAAATCTGCAAATAACCTTGACAGATATATTCATCTCTGAATCATAGGTAACTATTAACCGAATCCAATCTAACTACCGTTTTAAATCTCCCAGATGACTACAAGGAATCAACAGATCCATATCTCAATTCCCAGATGTAAAAAAGAAGCGGTAACAATGGGCAATAAAATGAACAAATATCAACAAAAGTTAACCATTGTTCTATGAGCGGTTTGCTAAATTTAACATAGAAACACGGTTTTGTCCGAAACCGCTTCAGTCTCAAGGCCAATTTGTTACGTCTGTTTGGACGGAATACTACACTCTTGTATGCTTAAGAGTCGCCAGGACGCTCGCGTGAACTCGCGTCCCCAACTTGTAATACAAAGAAAATATAGCAAAAATAAGTTTTGTATGTAAATCTGTATCTGGCTGTATTTTCTTTGTATTACAATTTTTTGCAACGATAACGAATTACCGACATAGATCTGTACTACTAGAATGCCCATGCCAAACTTCGTGGTTCTAAAGCATGTCGTTTTAAAATGAGAGCTAAATTACGTTTGTATGGGAACGCGAGCGTCCTGGCGACTCTTAATGAATTTAGGAACTTCATGAGTATTCATGACTGCTGAGTGCTGACACTGCTGACCTTATTTAACCGCAACATACATAACCCTCTTTTTAAAAAGCATGCATTTAACCTTCAAGATGAATTCAGGTAGATATGATATTAACACAATGGACACTCGGCAAACTAATGGCTGTTTGTAGTGTACCTGTATTTCTCAGGTAGTGGAAATAAGGCTTCCAAGGCACGCCCTTCGCTGTCGTTAGCGGCAATTTCACACGGAACCTTTCTTTGGTATCTTTCTTCTTTAGGAACTTTTTTGATTACGAAGCGTGAATGTTACAAAAAAGTTATACTTTTTAACCCCGCTACCACTGCTTACAGCCAGTCTTTATACCAGAATTTATTAGAACAGTTGAAAAGGGTGATAAAAACATGATTTCATGTCTGTAGTTTGTAATTTAACCACAAACATTTTAACTGCTGCTGAGAAAATATAAATATTTAATAGAGCTTGGATTAATAAAGAACTTGTTGCAGTCGTATGTTTTTTTGATACGGCTTAATCATATTTATTTACCTATTCTATTGTTTTTAATAAACCGTCAAATAAACCAGTCTCTACATCTGACTTTCATGAATCATTCTTATAAACGTCATTAAAATCCACCAGACTTGATAGACGTCCTCACACGAGGATAAATCCCAGAGCTGTCTATCATGTTGGGCCGGTGTAGGCGTGGTGCAGATTCAAGGCCCAGATATGCGCGTGGGCACATCCAGAGACCAATTATGAACAGCAACTGACGGTAATCTCGACTTAATCAGCTTTTATATAAGGGACGTGTTTTTTTACGAAATCATGTCATCATTTTTTTTTCACAATTGAATTAAATTTTAGCTAACATAAATACTTGCCTTAATTCGGATCTGCTTTGTAAAGCCAATCACGGACTCAGAAACGAATTGTTGTACGTCTGATCTAATTTTTTTTATCTGTTTTGTGAATTTAGAATAGATTATGGCGCACCTGAAAGAGTAAGTTAGATGGATTCCTCATTTCAGGTTTCAGTCGGTATTAGGCATCACAATAAGCTCAATAAGGGTTTGTCTTCAAGAAAAAACATTTATTTTTGCTTATAGCACTTCTAAATCATTATATTATCTTATCAGAATTTAAACCCAGTACCCAGCTTTGGATGCTCACAAACCTCAGGGATAAACCTTAAAAATTCACTTACATTCAGGATTTAGTCTCATTTTCCGCGCTAAATACAATAGGTATTGTGTCATACTACCTAAACATTACCTATACGATAAAACTAGAAGCAGGCAAGTATTAATTTTATCAGACGTTTTACGATTTACAGCAAAGCAATGAATAATTTACATATCAATGATAAGACCGGATTAAACTTGACAAGTACGTTTAATTTTAGTTCATATTTCTATCTATTAGGTATAATTCCCCGGATATCCATGATAATACGTTGTGTATTTCGTAAATCGTAATCTTAATCCATTAAATATTTTATGTACCTATTACTTATTTAGTATAATCTTACGTATTAATCATTATTATAAGCAGCAGTGACGGCGTGTCAATATTTTTCTAGGGCAAGCCGGAGCTAATTTGGCTTTTATTATCTTCCTGAGCTATAGGAAACTTGCTTACCTGCCTGAAAATTAGGCAAGCTGGTAGGAATCGAGTTCTATGGACCTGTCGTCACTGATAAGCAGTTTCAATAGCAGCAGTACCTAAGTAGTTTTCATTTATGTAAATGACACGTTTACATACAGCACCAGGATTTTATTAAAGTGTTTTGTAAATTATAAGTCGTATAGGTACGACTACCTATGTGTGTCGTATGATTACATAGAATATTGGTCACTTGTAAAAAATATAGCATGCACTGTAAACACCTTTGCACAAACTCTAAAATTTGACTACTAGTAAGTTTTTTGCGGTTTCTTGCGCAATAAGGTCACGTTCATTTCACCGTATAACTACAGAATCATTCTTTCAAAATGATTTCCAAGTGAATTCAAACTTCAAAACAAACTGTTTTAGTTAAATATTACCCGTATTTTATATATGAAACACAATGGTGTAAATCGGCAACCGCGTTTATGATCCAGGAACAAAGCGTGGTAGCGTTTCAAAACAATATGAAACAGTACTTACTGGCGCACACTCCCATTGTTCGGGGTCCTGCGCCGCGACCGTCCGTCGTCAGGTCTACACCTACTGCGGCTACTGCGCAGCCTCGTGCGTGCCGGCTGAAACCTTCACGGACAGTCCTAAAACTATAGACATACCACGCGGATCTAATAAAAGATAATTGGGTAGATGGTACGAGCGCGTCGTAGAGTTACATATACAGTTACGAGTAGGCTGTGTGAGAAAAAAGCCTACTCAGTATAACAGGACCACTGGCGATAATCGGTTTTCGGTCTTCTAGCTCCACAATCCTTGATCCTGTTTATATTTTAATCAATAAAATTTATTGGGTTATACCTCAACTGGGTTTTAAAACTTTTTAGTCAATTCCGTTTCAATTTGAGCAATTATGACGTCAAAAACCCAAGTCTGCCAAAAATTTTATTTAAGTATGTTGTTTTTGTAAACATCCCTTCAATTGTAATATGCCGAAATAATAATTATAATAGGTATGTTTGTAAATTAACGAAGAGAATTTTGCATCAGTCACATTAGCAGTCTGTATTAAGGTCGACGCCAAAAATATGTTTACACTTTTGCACCTTACTCCTTTGTAATAAGGTCCAAAAGTGTAAACATATTTTGACGTCGACTGTACATAGTGTAAGTATGGTAGTCGTAAACCCGGCAGTGTCGCACGGTCCATTCCGCGAGCCTGCGTGACCTCTTATCGGCATCTACGAGTAAGTAAATTACTGGCTACAGGCAAAGGGTTTGCTCAGACCACTTATCTTATCGCACCTCATTGTTTAAAGCTTTGGTTCACACTAGATTACTTAAAACGGCAAATTAGGAGATTCGGGAAGTTAACTGGATAACTGTAGAGGATGTGTTATGCCCGGAATACACGAGGCTAGTTTTTCAAGCCGGTATAGTAAACTACAGCCTTGGCCAGAAGTGTTGAGCACTAATGCGATTTTCATACAAAAGTGGAAAGTTTAGTCCATCGGTTCCATCTTTGTTTAAGTTATTTTGTCAATTAATTTAAACTAATAGGCATGTTTTGTTGAAGTTAGTAGTAACTGCATAGAATATTTGCAATATGTCGCACCGACTTAAATTTACATTTTTGGTACCTTCTGTTTTCATATTTTTTAAGTACCTTGAAAGTGTTATTAAGTTGAAGTTTTCTATGTTTATAAATAAAATATAACATTTACCGTCACCGTACATTGTTAATATAGGGAAATAATGCTTAACATCAAAATTGTAAACAAAAAACACCTATGCTCAAAACTTCTGGCCAAGGCTGTAGTTAGTAAAGCTAGAAAGCTAGTAAATAGAACGGCAAGCTATTAAAACTTTCCTGGCTTCAGCACTAGCTTACTAGCCTGAAAGTTAAGCTAGTTTTGTATACACGAAGATAGACCCACTAGCTTGCTAGCTTACTACCACTAGCTTACTATACTGGCTTGAAAAACTAGCCTCGTGTATTCCGGGATTTCCGGGCATTAAGTAAGTTCTTTCAAGGTGCATCACATGTGACATTTTCAAGTAAAAAGTATATCATTGTGGGTTGTTGATAAGGTTTATTTCCAAATGAATTTTCATTACAGTAGCGCCTTATCGACATCCGGCAATGAGGTACCCTTTATTGAAAACGTCACACGTTTTTGATGCACTTGAGTTGAGAATGAAGACTCATCTTGTCGTAGGGAGGTATTATACCTATGTATTATTTATAAAAGACACAGTAAACAGCGTTTCCAGATTGGTAGCAAAATCCGTGTTTATCAGAAATACGTGTAAAAAAATTAAAAGGTCGTAGTAATACCTACGGGTGTGGTAGGATTAAGGTAAGGTCGGATGTGGGTGTTAAGACCGCCAAGCTCAAGTGGGATTGGGCTGGACATGCTGCCGCATGCACCCGGAACGATGGGCTAAATTAACAACTCTGTGGACCGAACAAATCGGCCGGGGCAGAGGCAGACCAAAAAGGAGATGGCGGGACGATCTGGACGCATTTTGTAGCGAGTGGCGAGAGTATGCACTAGGCCGTGACGAGTGGCGGAAGCGAGGGGAGGCCTTTGCCCAGCAGTGGGACACAGTATAGGCTACGGAAAAAAAAAAAAAGTAATACCTTACATATCTATCTACCTTTTAATTCATAGTAGGTAATTTAATTCTCATTTCTACATCGAAAATGCAATAAATGAAGTAAGTTAGGCTTAGGTATTTATTGACTTATTAAACAGAAGTATTTAATCGTTTTAAATATTTACTTAATGTTATCAAAGCCGACACTTGCCGTACAGGTCCCGCATGGCTTATTGGTTTTATTTTATTACTTACATTTATCAGGACTGGCCCAATTCCTGATTTGCCAGAATGCCCGATAAGACGAAATACGTGCCTAGCTGATGGCTAATGTTACAAACGTAAAACAGACTGCGGTCAGCTCGGGGCAAACGCAAAATGATAACAAAGTGCGCACGTGATGACGAAACTTCATTATTATTAGTAGATGTGAAGTAGTTGCTAATTATGTTGCCTGAAAACTGTGTATGTGTATAACTGTGTGTCTTTATAGGTACGGTCGATGTCAAAGATATCCTTACAGTTTTACAACTTACTTCTTTTTTGGTAATAAATGATAGCTGCAAAAGTACTTATTTATACACATCTTTGAAGTCTACCTACTGTACATTTATACACTACACCTAGGTACATTTCCATCTCTAAGAATCAAAACTACTAATTTCAAGGTTTCTATATGATGTATGGTTTTATGCGTAAATGACAAGCACACTAAGAAAAAAACAGAAGATCTTCAGATTCTTCATCGTGGAGAAACAAACGCAAAACATAACAAACGTAATTAACTACTGATAATTGCAATAATTAGTGCTGCTAACTAGTCAAACAAGACAAGAAGCGCCGGTCGTCTAGTTCTCACTCTCGTTTGGTCCCACGAGCGTCACCCTCGGATGCCCGCGCGCACCCCACCGAATAAAATTGTAGATAAAATACCGACAGCAATTACCCACTTTCCGGTGCTCAGACGAGGAAAGTGTCCGACATGTGCTTCATTTACATTACCTACGAGCGTATATAATGCGTCTTTACTTTACATCAAGTTCGGTTTCAGCGGCCAATGGCCGGTATTTTCTATTAGGAAAAAACACAGTTGCTTTGGTTTGACCTATATTTTGAGGTAATAAACATATTATTTATGGTATTTTATACGTAGGTTACTTAATAAAATATTTGAAAAGATTTAATTATTTTTCCTTTTGTTATGGGGTATTAGGGAAAGTCGTGGTCATTACATGTAATAAACAATTCAATAACCTACCTACAATATACATATAGTAACGCACATATCTTAGGTATCTATTTACTTGCCAATTCTCTTTCCAAAAAAGGCCTAGTGAGAGCAAGGCAATCTCAAATTGCATATTTATGCATATTATACTCGTAACTCGTAGAGCCTACGTAGTGTACTTGTTATTCTAAAAAGGCTTTTGCAGCGGACTATGCAAGAAAGGTGAGTGATTTGTTACAGTTGCAATGCGGAATCATAACAACATTTGCGTCAACCAAAACTTGTCTGCCAATTTCATAACCACTTCACAAAAGATGCGCTCACTTCCGCGTTTTAAATAATAGGTGTGCTTGAATAAGATCTTAAACCCATTCACGGCAAATTCTCCAGCGATATTTTTTAGTGATGATGAACCGCTGACCTTGGACGTCAGCATTGTATTGTGCCGAAGTTTAATAGCCCAGCACTTCCTTGATAATAGCGATGGTAATACGTAACCAGATGACGTGCCATTCTCATAAATATGATCGGTGGCCCGAGTAGAGTTGTGCCGTTTTCTTTTCAGTTTACTGAGTGGAATATTCACGAGCCAAAGTTTCCAATGGTAAACTGAAAATGTTCTCGAGAACGCCACAACTCGAGGGCCAATGCTTTGAAACATGAGAATTAGAAGGCAGTATCTGTTAGGTACAGGGTTGAAAGCTGTTCCCACGTAATGCATTATTTTCTAACCAAGCTAATAGACTAAGATTAGATGGTAGTGCACCCTACCTAATCGGGTAGCAAGATTCGGCATATATAGGGGGTAGCACCTTAAAAAGTTATGACTTTTAGTATGGGACACTATGAGCCAAACCTGGAGCGTTCGGAATGCAGCCAACTTTTCGGGTACCAAAAAAAGTCAGAAAATACCTCATCGGGTAGCAAGATTCGACATATACAGGGGGTAGCACCTTAAAAAGTTATGACTTTTTGTATGGAACACTATGAGCCAAACCTGGAGCATTCGGAATGCAGCCTGATTTTAGGGTGCCAGAAAATATCGAAAAATACCTCATCGGGTAGCAAGATGAAACTAATGCCAAATGAAAGTACTAATCATCCTGTTAATAAAAAAAATTGGTAGTCGGTCCTAAACCTGGAGCATTTCAAATGCAGCCAACTTTTGTGATCGAACAAAAAACTCATCTGATACCATTACAACGTAGAAATGGCCCCAGAAGATGGTTCAAAAGACATAAACAAGTTTAATTTGACAGAATTTATCAAAAAGTGCCAAAATATTTCAGGTTTACTCACCCAAACTTATCACTTTCGTGATTTGGCTTAATTTTAGGGTACCTGAAGATTTAAAAAAATACCTTATTGAGTAGCACGATAATATGTAGGCCAAATGAAAGGACTTATCATCCTGTTAATAAAAAAAAATAGCAGCGGGTCCTAAACCTGGAGCATTCCAAATGCAGCCAACTTTTGTGATCGAACAAAAAATTCATCTGATACCATTACAACGTAGAAATGGCCCCAGAAGGTGGTTCCAAAGACATAAACAAGCTTAATTTGATAAAATTTATCAAAAAGTGCCAAATTTATTAGGTTTACTCACCCAAACTTATCACTTTCGTGATTTGGCTTAATTTTAGGGTACATGAAGATTTAAAAAAATACCTTATTGAGTGGCACGATAAGATATAAGCCAAATGAAAGGACTTATCATCCTATTAATAGAAAAAAATAGCAGCGGGTCCTAAACCTGGAACATTCCAAATGCAGCCAACTTTTGTGATCGAACAAAAAAGTCATCTGATACCATTACAACGTAGAAATGGCCCCACAAGATGGTTCAAAAGACATAAACAAGCTTAATTTGATGGAATTTATCAAAAAGTGCCAAAATATATTAGGTTTACTCACCCAAACTTATGACTTTCGTGATTTGGCTTATTATTGAGTGGCACGATAAGATGTAAGCCAAATGAAAGGACTTATCATCCTGTTAATAAAAAAATATAGCAACGGGTCCTAAACCTGGAGCATTCCAAATGCAGCCAACTTTTGTGATCGAACAAAAAACTCATCTGATACCATTACAACGTAGAAATGGCCCCAGAAGGTGGTTCCAAAGACATAAACAAGCTTAATTTGATAAAATTTATCAAAAAGTGCCAAATTTATTAGGTTTACTCACCCAAACTTATCACTTTCGTGATTTGGCTTAATTTTAGGGTACATGAAGATTTAAAAAAATACCTTATTGAGTGGCACGATAAGATATAAGCCAAATGAAAGGACTTATCATCCTATTAATAGAAAAAAATAGCAGCGGGTCCTAAACCCGGAACATTCCAAATGCAGCCAACTTTTGTGATCGAACAAAAAACTCATCTGATACCATTACAACGTAGAAATGGCCCCAGAAGATGGTTCAAAAGATATAAACAAGCTTAATTTGATGGAATTTATCAAAAAGTGCCAAAATATATTAGGTTTACTCACCCAAACTTATGACTTTCGTTATTTGGCTTAATTTTAGGGTACCTAAAGATTCAAAAAAATACTTTAGTGAGTAGCACGATAAAATGTATGCCCAATGAAAGGACTTATCATTCTGTTAATAAAAAAATTTAGCAACGGGTCCTAAACCTGGAGCATTCCAAATGCAGCCAACTTTTGTGATCGAACAATAAACTCATCTGATACCATTACAACGTAGAAATGGCTACAGAAGATGGTTCAAAAGACATAAACAAGCTTAATTTGATAGAATTTATCAAAAAGTGCCAAATTTATTAGGTTTACTCACCCAAACTTATGACTTTCGTGATTTGGCTTAATTTTAGGGTACGTGAAGATTTAAAAAAATACCTTATTGAGTGGCACGATAAGATGTAAGCCAAATGAAAGGACTTATCATCCTGTTAATAGAAAAAAATAGCAGCGGGTCCTAAACCTGGAGCATTCCAAATGCAGCCAACTTTTGTGATCGAAAAAAAAACTCATCTGATACCATTACAACGTAGAAATGGCCCCAGAAAGTGATAAGTTTGGGTGAGTAAACCTAATATATTTGGCACTTTTTGATAAATTCCATCAAATTAAGCTTGTTTATGTCTTTTGAACCATCTTCTGGGGCCATTTCTACGTTGTAATGGTATCAGATGAGTTCTTTGTTCGATCACAAAAGTTGGCTGCATTTGGAATGCTCCAGGTTTAGGACCCGCTGCTATTTTTTTCTATTAACAAGATGATAAGTCCTTTCATTTGGCTTACATCTTATCGTGCCACTCAATAAGGTATTTTTTTTAATCTTTAGGTACCCTAAAATTAAGCCAAGTCACGAAAGTGATAAGATTGGGTGAGTAAACCTAATATATTTTGGCACTTTTTGATAAAATTTATCAAATTAAGCTTGTTTATGTCTTTTGCACCATCTTCCGGGGCCATTTCTACGTTGTAATGGTATCAGATGAGTTTTTTGATCGATCACAAAAGTTGGCTACATTTGGAATGTTCCAGGTTTAGGACCCACTGCTATTTTTTTTATTAACAGGATGATAAGTCCTTTCATTTGGCATACATATTAGCGTGCTACTCAATAAGGTATTTTTTTAAATCTTCAGGTACCCTAAAATTAAGCCAAATCACGAAAGTGATAAGTTTGGGTGAGTACACCTAATAAATTTGGCACTTTTTGATAAATTCTATCATATTAAGCTTGTTTATGTCTTTTGAACCATCTTCTGGGGCCATTTCTACGTTGTAATGGTATCAGATGAGTTTTTTGTTCGATCACAAAAGTTGGCTGCATTTGGAATGCTCCAGGTTTAGGACCCGTTGCTATATTTTTTTATTAACAGGATGATAAGTCCTTTCATTTGGCATACATTTTATCGTGCTACTCAATAAAGTATTTTCTTAAATCTTCAGGTACCCTAAAATTAAGCCAAATCACGAAAGTTATAAGTTTGGGTGAGTAAACCTAATATATTTTGGCACTTTTTGATAAATTCTATCAAATTAAGCTTGTTTATGTCTTTGGAACCACCTTCTGGGGCCATTTCTACGTTGTAATGGTATCAGATGAGTTTTTTGTTCGATCACAAAAGTTGGCTGCATTTGGAATGTTCCAGGTTTAGGACCCGCTGCTATTTTTTTTTATTAACAGGATGATAAGTCCTTTCATTTGGCATACATATTATCGTGCTACTCAATAAGGTATTTTTTTAAATCTACAGGTACCCTAAAATTAAGCCAAATCACGAAAGTGATAAGTTTGGGTGAGTAAACCTGAAATATTTTGGCACTTTTTGATAAATTCTGTCAAATTAAGCTTGTTTATGTCTTTTGAACCATCTTCTGGGGCCATTTCTACGTTGCAATGGTATCAGATGAGTTTTTTGTTCGATCACAAAAGTTGGCTGCATTTGAAATGCTCCAGGTTTAGGACCGACTACCAATTTTTTTTATTAACAGGATGATTAGTACTTTCATTTGGCATTAGTTTCATCTTGCTACCCGATGAGGTATTTTTCGATATTTTCTGGCACCCTAAAATCAGGCTGCATTCCGAATGCTCCAGGTTTGGCTCATAGTGTTCCATACAAAAAGTCATAACTTTTTAAGGTGCTACCCCCTGTATATGTCGAATCTTGCTACCCGATGAGGTATTTTCTGACTTTTTTTGGTACCCGAAAAGTTGGCTGCATTCCGAACGCTCCAGGTTTGGCTCATAGTGTCCCATACTAAAAGTCATAACTTTTTAAGGTGCTACCCCCTATATATGCCGAATCTTGCTACCCGATTAGGTAGGGTGCACTACCATCTAATCTTAGTCTATAACGGAGAGTTAGTGATCGTGTAACCTTTTCTAATTCTTATAATCATGTTTTGTGCATTGTGAAAGCTCGTCAGGAACAGTGTAAACTATGAACATTATGGTAATATTTCATCGAACTATCTCCTATTGTTCCGGAGCGGAACTGATGGGATGGGAAAATTAAGTTTCTAATTGCTTTTACAAAGCCGTGGAAAATAGGAAAATAAAAAATAACCAAATATGAGTAATATGACATACCTCTACATCAAATCAAGTGACGTAGTAAAAAATTTGTAGATATGGGGGTAAGTAGAGCTCGTAGATAAACTTTTCTACTCGAGTTATTTAAGAAGAATTCGGGTAAATAGGTATATTTTTATGGTTACGTCGTCACACCGCTGCAAATTATGCACGTAGGTATTAGTATACCTAGTGGTATGTCTACAACTAAATGCCACAAGCATGTTAATTTCTGTTATAGCTATTTGCATAATATGCAGGTTGACGGATCTACTGCATAAGTGCACACTCTAGCTGTTATGTTCCAATATTGCGCATACCACCTGACCTGATGCGGACTGAGCACTTCAAAAAGTGAGGCCGAAAGAGAAATTCTTGTTTTGCTTATTCGCTATGTGCGAAGTGCATGGCCCACCATGAGCACTGCGATCGTTCTCGTTACCCCCAGGTAACGAGAACGATCGTAGTGCTCAATGTGACAAGAAATGAAACTGCAAATCCCCTGTCTGCTGTCAAAATAGTGAATCAGCCAGTTACATTTCATATAAGCAAGGAATACAACCTATTTATAAAAAAGGAAAAAAAGAGATTGACCACCTGCCCAAGAGATGGCGCCACAATCATGCACACAGCGAATAGGAGTAATTAAGTAATGAGACAATAATGCTATTATGACAATAAATCAATATGTCAATATTGTAACGGGTGCGCGTGTCTCGATAGCGTGGCGTAGCAAGAACCACGTGCGCCGTGATACTGGGGAACTAATCCCGTAAAAGGCTTTGCCCAATAAGTACAACCACTTACAGGGCTTCTGGAGATTGACTTTTAAGTGAATTAGTTGTAATCTAAGTACAACAATATAAATAGAAGAAATATACAAATACAGGCATTCACTTATTGCACTTTAAAGTGTACCTTTCTCTATCTACGTAGTTAGTAGGTACAAAGTACCTAAATATCTCTATCTGATAACTAAACTTTTAACTGACCATAATGTTCCTAGGTTATAATTATAATAATAATTACGGAAGTAGCCTTGTCGGTCTGTATACTCTGTATGTTAACTATCACGGGTATACAACTGAACACATTTTTATGAAACTTTGCACGAGAAAAGCTTGAAATGTGTGCTTAGACATTGGTTTTTATTTTACCATTTAAATCAATATTCAGTTTAATACTTTTTTAAATGTCTACATTCTGATCTGATTGTTTAGTCTCCCCCTTGAAACGTCTGCATTAATCTGCGTCTGTACCTACGTCCATCAATTTAGACCTGACTAAATAGGCATAAGTACGTGATCGAGTCGTAGGTATGCAAGTAAACACCTACATTAACCACGGCACTTAGTAGAAACGCCGTGGACCTTGAAAACTGCAGTGACAAAGACATTGCGAGTTCATCGGTTACAGCTCAGTTAGCATGTGGTGCAGGTGCTGCTATGGTACCCCTTTGTGTGGCAATCGGGACCCCAATCCGACGCTTGGCTCCCCCACATGTCGCTAATTTTTATTAAAGACGACTTAAGCCACTTCCTTTGATGTTGAGTATCCAACAACATTTAACTCTACTTTCTAGCTTGCAATGACATCTATTTACGAAAGTTGGAACTAATTGTAAGTAAATGTCTAAACAGGATAAAAGTATATCTAAGTAGTAAATAAGTACATACTTAAGATGTACCTACGAATAATTACACCTATATTAAACAACAGGCTAATAGGTTCAGTTATGAATGACTCTACCGTGCGCCTTGTATCAAAAATATTACAATATCTATATTAATAATCTCGCGGGCCTCTACGGAAAAATTGAACGAGACTATGCTCAAACGAAAGAGCGTAAAGAATGAAGAGTTTTTGAACTGGACACTTATATCGGCAAAATTCGGATTGTCGCGTATTTTACGTTCAAAAGTGTTAATTTCGCGATTTGACGGCGGCCATATTGGTTCTTTGTCAGTGAAGCCAGTGACGGGTGCGTTCGGAAATTGTGAACCATGTTTGCGTTGGGCGCATGTCCGATGAGCATTGCGTGTCGGACAGGTTATGTGGTCAAACAAAAGGAGGTAAAAAGTAAATAAATGTTGAGAATAAATGTAATAAAACACGGCTGATTTACAAAATATTATTTTACAGTAAATCTATTAGCACTATTAAAGGAAAATGTAAAGATGTTTGCAAGTATTCGAACACTACCTACATGTTTTGTCATTGTCATATGCAATGAAAATAATGAAATGACCCGCGGGTTGTGTTTATTTACCTACGTATTTTATCTAAATATGTCTCGAATACTATTGTAGATATTGTCACCGTTGGTTTTATGAGTGTAGTGTAGAAACTGATGCATTTTCTAAAATGTTCAGGCCGGATATTGTAGTGCCGAGCGCAACAAAAGTTTGTTTACAAATGTAAAGGCTAATCTTTTATTAAAATGACTGTAAGTATGACAAAATTATGTGTTATATTGAATTAACTAAAACGTAAAGTCAATTTTGATCACGTTATCATTGCACATTTGGTTATATCTTTCGAGTAAATAACCTCTCACTGCGGCCCTAACCACCGGCAGCCTGGGCCCTGCCATACATACCCTCTAGGATAGGTTTTTTATAATGTTTTTATTGTTTTTTTGTGTTTTTGATGTATTTTTGTATTTTACTTTTATAAAAATATTGTAAAATACCTATCACTAAGACAAAAAATAAATAAAGAACATTATAATGATAAAAAAACAGTAGAATTGAGAACCTCCTCCTTTTTTGAAGTTGGTTAATAATAAATATCTTTTATCTTTTTTATTACATGCCACCTAATACCTAAAAGGAGGGCCACGTTTTTTCGAAAGTATGTAGAGGTATTACCCGAGCGAGGTAGGACGGACGGAATCCCGGGACTTTCAAAAGCCGGGATTTCAGGATCCCGGGATATTCGGGCCTTTAAAAATCCAGGATTCCGGAAATGCTTCAACGGGCTTCCGGGATTTTAGACAGCTGGGGTCTTGAAATGTGGGCCGACGGGATTTAAAAGTCAAGGGAGTCCGGAGTTTTGATATCCTTGATTAGGAGACTTAAAATACGGGATTTCGGGGGGTGCGTCAAAGATCACATAAAATTTGTACTTCGATTATTGGAAGTCCGAAATTGTTGTTCATATTTTTTTTTATCATAATGATCATTTCTTATAAGTATTTTTTGTTCATAACTATCGTTACTCCGAATTATTTAAGTTTATAATGTAAATCAATATAAATATCTATTATACTAATATTACTTTCCAGAGTCACCGTTAGGTACGACGACGAGCGAAGCGAGGAGGAGTGTTAGGTATCTTGCGATCACAACACAACACAATTTCGGTTAGGTTAGGTTAGGTTTGTTTGTCATCCTGCCCGAAGGGCATAACTACCCAGAATAGAAGCCCCCGCAAAGCGGGGGCTTCGTCGACCCTGTCACAGAAATGACTACTATCAACAAAAAACGTAGGAAATTATATTATGTCTCAAAAAATTCGGACAGCAAACAATTATTAACACTGTCGTTATATGAAAAAATATTATAACCATTAAAATTATGACAATTTTTTTTATGACGAATGATAATTCTGATCACAAAACGGTATTACTGAAAAAATTATGCTAAGTAATTTTATGTGAGCCAATATGGACCCGATTTCGGGAATGTGGGAAACCGGGATTTTAGGGTACTGGGAGTCCCGGTATAAGGGATTCCGAGATTTTGAGACATAAGGAATTCTGAATTCCAAAAAAATCTGGATGGGGTCCGTGACATTATAAAGCCGGGATATAAGGCCGTATAATGCCGGACGCCGGAATTTTAGGGTTTTAGGAATCTGGAACTTTAGGGATGCAGGATTCCGAGATTTTTAATAGCCTAGATTTCGAAAATGTGTCTCTCAGAAATTTTTGAGTTCCTGTCCCAGGAGTCCAGGATTTTATAAATCTGGGAATCACTAAACCCCGAATTATGGAAATAGTGAAACCGTGATTTTGGATTGCTGTGCGTGTGCACCCGAACCCGGACATAAGGGCATGCGGAATTCCGGAACTTTAGGAGGCCGGGATTCTGAAAATGCGGCTTGCTGGAGTGGTCCCAGCGGTCCAGGATTCCGCAACTTAAAAACATCGTAATTTCGGAACTGCGCGAGGCCGGGATTTTAAGATATTATAAACCAGGGATTCCGGGAATTGAAACAATCGGGATTTTAGGGTCCCGGGTGTGCCAGGACTTAGAAGTACAGGCTTACGGGACTTTAGAAATCCTAGGAATCCTGGATTGCGGGAAACCAGGTTGCTTTTACATATAATATTTTCATTATTTATTTTTTTACATACATAACATTTATTTTACCCGAGCGAAGCCGGGTTTTCATCTAGTTTTATATAATGTTAGTTTCATACGGTCCTTTCTATAGTTGATACGGAATGCTGCTACAGCCATCCATCGTAAAATGTATGAACTGACTTAGTACCGACGTACAGGCCAGTTAGTTGAGTCGATGAGCGTCTAATGCACGCTCATTAAGCTAGATGGCGCTATGATTCAGTTTTGATGTAGAGTCAGCTAAACCACGACCTACACCAACAAATTGTATTGATAAGGAGACAATTTGAAGCAAATCAAAGAGGAGTGATATGAAATCTGCAAAAAAATCTGTTACAGTAAATTGATCTAAAATAACTAAGTAAATAACGACTTGCAATGGAAGTCTTGCAACGAGCCAACGACTCTACAAAAAATTAGGGTTTGCCGATATTTATTTGTTTAAATTCTTAGTTAAGCGTATATTAAAATAATTATTATTGTAGATACCGTAACCAAAATTTACTATTGCAGTCATTAAAGCTCGTTAAACAGTGGGAGAGGAAGAATAGAAGAAAGGAGCCCTCAGGTTCTATGAAAACATTTGTAAATTCTATTGGCGAAGTAAACGTCTAACTAACGTTTTACACACTTAAATTTTTACTTCCCATGTCCTTGAAACGCTACTTTAAGGTGGTTGGACAGCGGGTAGGCACCCCGTTCCACTAGGTGCGCACGCGTCACGCGTCGCCAAACTTGCGCTGTATCTACTGGAAAAACGACATAAGTCTCATCAAAACGCCTACTAAGTTACACCCTTTGCTTTAGACCTACAGTATTGGACCCTCGGTCTTCCGCTCAACATTTTCTGCCTGCACTACACACTTCATTTCGGAATGTAATTATCTACCATGACATTATAAAATACTGTTTTCCGGGACGTCGGTGTTTTGGACCTTTCCTGTTGTGATTTTCACCCTGATTTTATGATCCCAATTTTAAATGATGAATCCACATGTACCCGGTACGCATCCGCTGTGACTTTAATTTCACCTTTATGGAGCTTCCTGTCACCTATATTATCTTTAATTAACATCTGATATGCTAATTGGGTCCTATATGTATCAGTCACTAATTTGTTCATGTTACTAACACGTTAACATTAGGATAATTATGAAATTCATATTACGACAACATTAATATGCATGGGCACCGTAGTAAGCAACTGGACTAGATACCATTACCAACGAATGGTTACGTTTTGCGGAGGCAGTATGGTGACACAGGTGTAGCCATTGTTTACATGTGGTTCGAACACTTCTGAATGGTTCGGTTGGCTACCTCGCGGAGGACCGGAGGGGGGGAGGTGACCTGTCGCCCTCCCCCCTCGCCGTCGCACGCGCAGCACTCCGAGCCAGTTGCTTGCCGCGCAGCCTCCAGTTTGTTTACATCGACATTGTGACGTTCTATTGTGCAAACCTGTAATTACCTTGTATTGAGTGAAAAAGTGGGATCGTTAGTGGTGTAGATCCGGAAAACCTTGTGTCGGAGCTAAAGGTCGTGACCCCAAGTTTGTTCAGGCATTGTCGCGATTGGTTTTTGTTAGACTATATTTGCATAAAATTTGCAGTGGAATTGTGAATGCGGCAGCGGCACGACGAGTAAGAGGTTGCTGCAATAAAGTTTCCTCTGATTTTTGACTGAAATTCACCTTGTTTTCGTTGTCATGCCAATTTTTTTATAAATAATTATGTCATAGACTTTGCTCTACCTCAGTAGGTAGTTGTCAACAATACGGAATATAAAAACTATTATCCCAGTACCTCCACCAGTTTTTTGTTTTTTTTTATTAAGCTAAATTTAAAAAAAAAACAGTTTATAAAGTTTGTATAAATTTTATAATAATAGAGTTCTCTGCTGGCGTGTTCAGTGTTGCATGACTGCACGCCAGTCCAACGCTCCTTCGTGTGACCCTAACCTAATGAATAATGAATACTGTAATATTCATATATTCATATTCATTTATTCGTATTAAGCATACATTGTCAAATTACATGAGATCGATGTCAATTTTACATTGGGTACACTGAAAAAAATAATTTGTTACAAGCAACCAAATTTCGTCTACCAGTAACTTAAAAATAGTAACTACAAAACTAAGGCTTATTCTTACCAAAATGTTTTGTTATTTATACATAAACCATGTGTTATTAACAAATGAACTTGATTAACTCTTTACCAAACTTTGGTTATTGATGAAATAGCCAAAGTAGTTTTGTTATCCTTTTTTTTCAGTGATAAAAAAATATAAAATAAATAAAACAAAAAATTATTACCTAAAAACCATAAAACAAAACTATTATACCTACTTAAATATGTAGAATATCTGCTACTTCTTTGTTCTGTTCCGCATTGAACTGCTCAATACAGAGATAACCGAAGCGTGATGAAACTAACAATAAAAGTAATATTTTACGTGAGGTAAATTGATAATGTTAAGTATTTATCCCTTGTATCTAATTTCAAAATAATATTGGGATACTTTTTAAAGTTGATTGCCTAAAATTGCCTTCGATCTTCCTAAGCTTGCCATGCGACAGTTGCGACGCGTCCATATAACACGATTTTCGTCGGCTTGCCTAATTTTCAGGCACCTCATCAGTTTTCCTAGAGTTCATGAAGAAATTTTAAGCCAAATTAAGGTCCGGCTTGCCTAAGAAGAAGTTTGATCCACCGCCACTGTCATGCAATGTTGTTTTGGAGTCATGTAACACAATAAAGGAAGTAATTCAGCTTCTATTACTTAGTAGATACCAAGCCACTTGGCTAGCTACCTACGTATATATAGTCGCCATCATATATATCGGAGCGGCCAAGATAGCCACAGATATCTGAACAACGCCTCTATTGTCAAGGTGATAAAGTGCATTAAATGCATGTTCAGATATTTATGAGTACCTTGGCCGCTCCGATGCATTTGGTGGCGACTGTACGAACGTACTACATCAGCAGAGTGCATTTTTAGCTAAAAATATTGTGTGACACAGTTCTGAGCAATAAAATACAAGTGATATTGGTGTCATACCGCTAATGTAGCTGATACGGTGTTTCTAAGCGCGTTGTCGATGCTTTTCCTTACTAATGAGTATCATTGCCACGGCTATACTGTGCGATTGTAGTTAAAGTAAGTAACATAATGGCAGTGGCACCGATCTAGATACCCATATCTCTCGCTAGAAAGCAGCTTCGTGGGACCCTTTTGTGGGAAATATCACTTGGCAACATGTGAAACTTTCCTCGAAACATGATGTTTCCCTCTCCCTCGGTTGAATAGTAACTCTTGAGCTTTAATCGTCAATTGTTTCGTTTGTAACATTGCATACAACCATAATATGCATGGACAGCGATATCACATAAAGTGCGAGTTTTCATATTGTGAATAGTCCCATTGTCTTTGCCGCGCTTAACAACGAGTCACTTGTATGTTAATACGTCATTAGTCTTAAATGTCGCATTAATTATTTGCGCATAAAATGGTGCAGTGCTTTCCATAGATCATTTGTACAACGCTCTGAATCGAGGTGTGTCATGGGCCATATAATCATCAGACAATACTATTGTACCAAGTGTTGGGGCGAGCGAGTGATTATCATACCTGGGATTCAAACCGGCGCCGCTTATCCATTAGGGGAGCAACTATGATATATAAATACAGATAGGTTATGTACGGCACTGTCCGTAAATTAAACACTTAAAATGAGTCGCTTGACTCATTTCTCTTAAGTCGCGGACTACCTACACGCTAATGAACACCTGCGAGAGAGACTAACTTAAATTGCCTAACAACGAGAGTGACAAAGTCGACAAAGATAAAGCTAATATAATATGTGACCATAAATAAACAACGAAATCATTGCTACCAAATTTGTTAGTCTTTTTGTGCTCATTATGTTAGCGTATAACCCACCTCCCATCTATAGTAAAATCATTGGGAGCTCTTTGCGTCAATGCCTCCATTTTGCCGCTTTCAGCATGATGCAAGCCCTTTAACTGGCTAGAGACACCATCGCTATTAAAGTAATAAAAGAAATAGCTTGAATTCCAGGAACTCGCTTATTCTTAATCTACCACACTCACTAAGCTGTAGTTATATTCGTACAGCTATACTGTAAGGTTTATGAAATGAAGCTTACATATTTATACGGTTAGCTTTTCCAGAATTTGGAGAGTTAAGTAAATTGTTGTTGTCATTTTTAAGAAGAAGAAAATGAGTAAGACACTCTACAGATGTCTGGCGTGTTCGCTGATTAAGTCACTGAGTTTTCCTGTTACCATAATTAACATAAGCAGTATGTAATCATATAATGTGATTTTTTAATTGGACAATTGGATATAGGACTTGTTTCATAGCACTATAGTAGAGCGGTAGAGTTAAAGGAATAGGTACATAGAACCAATGTCATGAATGTCATGATCAATTAAGATTCATTAATTAATCATTTATCATTTAGCTAAACTGTTTGTACCGATCACAAAACTTTAACTACGCGGCCCCAAAAGCAAAATGAGACAAGTAATAAGTATCTACCTATTTTTGGTACTTACTAACTAGATTGCAAACAATTCCAATTTCTCCTTACCTTTGAAATAAATTTATGAGCCGTCACCGAGTGTGGGACAAACATGATGAAACATTGACACTATTGACAGGAAACATACACCCAGGCTTTCTTTGTTCCACTTGTTCACTGACCATGGTGTAACATGTCCACTCTAATTGGTTGCTTTTATTTTAAAAACAAAGTACCTATTGTCATATTATTAGTTATTACCGTCCAAACGGTACTTACTAATCTACATACAGGCGGCGATACCTACTTTCTATTTGCCTAATCTCCTGGCCTCACTGATTTTGACACCAATAAAACGCCTATCAGCATTCGCATTTTAAAAAGCCTGCAAGAATAAATGTTTAAGAATTCGAGTAACAACACCGAACCTAATCACGCTTAACTAATCAATTAAATAAAGCGCACGAAGTCCGCTCACTCCCTTCACTCCTTCGATGGTCATCTAAGCTAAGATTAAGTGAACGCACTAATTAAGTAAGAAGCTTGCATGCGCGATGCATCAGCGTGAAAATCATTACATCACATGAATGCAGGCTCGGCGGCTGGAAGCGATATTCAAACGCGATAAAGTGGTTGCGGAGAATCCCGCGCATTGCAATTTGATCTGATAGATAAAGCATGCAGGCATTGTACGCAGGTACCGTCTAGCTAGTCAGTGACGGAGCGAGGGGGGCGTGTGATAACCGCACGATGGCGGCGATAACGGCCCGGCCGCGAGAGCGCGCCGGTCGCTCGCCCGCGGCAGACACCAATTTTTCAACACTTTTTGCGCATCTAACTGCAAGTGCTAGCGGTATTAAGGTGCGCAGTGTCATAGTGTATACCTAACATGTACAATATGATTTAAGCAGTTCCGCAGAAGCCGTTGTCCAATGCGGACGCGCTCTTGGCAATTATCCTTAATTGGTAGATTAACAAATTGACATAACTTTTGCTTGCTGGCCTCGTCATCGTCTCGGCAGTCACCGAGTGGTGTTAATGTGATTTCGGCGTTATTAAGTAAACATTCTAGTGACGGTCCCACTTTTCACTTACATTTTCTGATAAAGTAAACATCGCAAGTTAGTGAATCGGAATCAAAACAGTGCAATGAGTCAGTGATTGAAAAGTGGTTAAGATGAAGGATTCGGCAGCGCGCTGCGAGGACGTGGCGGACAAGTTGGTGCGTCTGTTTGGATGGAGACAGACCTATCCGGTGCAGAAACTGCAGAGGAACATACTGCCGAAGGCTAATGACGCGGTAAGATATATTTTGGAATCTTAAAACATAAATTAATAAATATTATAGAACATTCCTACATAAATCTACTTTGTATAAGCTAAACAGGGATAAGTATTTTGTAAAAAAAACATCCATATAGTAATAAAAATGTTAATTGTAAGTGAGTAGGTACGATTAATTATGAATTAGTTCTCAAACTATCCTGCAAACTACATACAGGGTGTAACAAAAATACTGGTGATCCGTTTAAGGGCGTAATAGGTATCGTATTGCGAGTAGGAAAAATTGGAAGAAAAATTTTTTGGACGCGAAAAAAAATTTTTTTTTGTATGGTGCGAGTCGTCCCAGCTGGCCAACCCTCCATACAAACTTTCCCGAGAAAAAATTATTTTCTTACTTTTTCACGATAAGAACACGATACCAATTATGCCCTTAAAAGGATCACCAGCATTTTTGTTACACCTTGTATAAACCAAGATTAGAAACACATTCTGGTCGAAGCTTGGCCAAGACCACTACACCAAATACCAATGTCCAACTACGGTAAATACCGAAATAGAGACCGTTACGTAGGTACTTACCACAACCTCGAGCTCGAGATATAGTTATGTCTAAATTATGCAAATAATTAACAAGTTTTACTACCATATGAATCTTTTAAGGTTAAGGACATATGGTGTAAACGCAAATATTATTGAATGTTTATTATAAACAGTATATAACCTAAATCTCAAAATAAAATTGGTATATTTTAAAGTTTCGACGAAAATAGTTGATTTATAATAGGTAAGTATTACGCTGTCTATTTTTTCCCCAAACAATTTCTCCCCATTTTATTATGTTTTTATGGAAGCATCCTGTATATAACTAGATAACTACAATGACATCGATTACTATCACTTACGCAAAGAAACCACTACTTACAAGAACTGTTTCCGTCACTTCACTTGAAAGATTTATCGACTTCGTTACCTAC
This sequence comes from Pammene fasciana, assembly GCA_911728535.1. Lineage (NCBI taxonomy): Eukaryota > Metazoa > Arthropoda > Insecta > Lepidoptera > Tortricidae > Pammene > Pammene fasciana. The sequence goes on along the minus strand of OU452278.1, from coordinate 9,324,054 downwards.
AAAGAAACAAAACATCAATATTAATAACAATCAAGGAAGATGCGCTTCCTCAAGTTAGTCTAATTAACAAGGGACTTGCGCCCAACAATTATTACCCCATTCGTTTTTTTAGAGCCTAAAAATCTAAAGGTCGATTTACTTAGTAGGCTATTCTTAGGGTTACTTTGCGGTTTTTCCTCCGGTTACTCCGTATATATGTACTAAACTAATGCCTCGCTAGTGGTTTGGAATTCGGATCAGCTACCAGCAGTGAAGCTGCTTAAGAACTTTGGGGTAGGAAGGTCATGTTATTGAACTATAATCTAAAACGGGGTTGGCAACTGTCAACGGTTTGGCCAGATGGCGCCAACATAGCTTACCCATCACTAGTTATGTTCTATGGGATTTGACTTAAAGGGCTGCCATCCAGGTCAGAAAAAAAACAGACTTTGTTTGACACTATTGGTAGGATTGACAAGGTCTACTGGCATTGCTGGCGCCATCTGTTAATACTTTCGTCACACTAAAAAGCCATTTAAAAAGTAATCTTCGTTGACTAGTGTACGTAACATAATACGCAAGATACGTCAATACGTCAGCTTCAGTTCCCATTGTCGGCTTCACTTTCTCGCCTTGATCCGAAAGTGTTGGAAAGCACTGCATTAATTCAACTACAGTGCAATTATGTGCCCGTGCCATATACACGCAAGGGGGCCATTGAACTTACATTATTCAGATTAGTTTTTTGTTAAAGTAACATTGGATTTCCTTAAATGGTTTAAGCGGGGACCTAGGTTTATACAAGGTTGTTTGTGGCACTTCACGTATAGGTAGTAGTAGCCGTGGGGTCAATGGGAATAGTGACGTTTTCAAGTCAAAGGTACGTATCATTATAACCAAAAAATACCGCTATATTAACTACTTAGGCATCAGTTATATTATAATGCATTTAGTAAATATTTCCTACTAGCTTTTGCCCGCGACTTCGTCTGCGTGTAATTAGTAATCCCGCGTTAAGGAATGAATTCTGGATATCAACTATTCTATATCCTTCCCCAGAGCATCTCCAGCATTCAACGGTTATTGATTCGCCATACATACTTTCAACCCCTTTTTCACCCCTTCTAGGGTTGATTTTCGGGATGAAAACTATTCTATGTCGTTTCCCGGGACTCAAATTATCTACATACTAATTTTCATGTTAATCGGTTCAGCGGTTAAAAATTCTCCGTACAAACTTTCAACCCCCTTTTCACCCCCTCCAGGGTTGATTTTCGGGATGAAAACTATCCTATGTCCTTTCCCGGGACTCAAACTATCTCTATACAAAATTTCATCAAAATCCGTTCTGCCGTTTACACGCGATGCGCGGTCAAAAAACAGATAAACAGACAAAAATTCTAAAAACTGTTGGAGCGTGTTCTGTTATCGATTCTAAGTATCCCCAGCCAACTTTTTGTCGAATATCTTCCATGTACAGACTTTCGACCCTCTTCAGCTTTATTATATTATGTATAGAATGTATAGATTACTTATTAAAATGTCACTATTATTATTTCATATTCCGGTGTAATTAAGTAAAGGGGAACTACATTACAGTTCATTAACTTAACTAAAAGGTTATATAATTAAATCGTGACGAAGTAATAGTGTGTAATTAGTTCAACCTTGAAGTAATCTTCCACATTCCTTAGCGATAGGCTGGTCCTCCTACTCAAAAGAATCTTAATACTCCCAGGTTTGAAGCTAAAATAATGATGATTTGATGTTCTAACTAAGATGCAAATTGCAATAGATATCGAAACATGTGCTATTCAGTGGCTAGTAGTTTGTAGGTATTAGAGACCTAAAGTAAGTGACATGGTGGCATTATGACTATCTTCCATCTACCTGGAGTTCGATTTTTGAATCTCACCGGTGCCTTTTTTTGTATGCAGCCGATGACTATTTAGTACGAAATAAGTCACCCGGTGAGATTCAAAAATCGAACTCCTGACCTGATCTATTATACAAAGTGTAACAAAAATATTGGTGAACCGTTAAGGGCATAATTGGTATCATATTCTGAATAAAAAAATGGTTTTGTACGGAGGGTTGGCCGGCTAGGACGACGTGTCTTAAAAAAACCCATCCAAAACTTTTTCTAACGCGTAATATGATATTAATGCTCTTAAACGGATCTCCAGTATTTTTGTTACATTACATCCTGTATTTACTGCTATAAGTACTTTAAATCAGGCATAGAAAACTCCGAGTTTAGGTGGGAAAGTCGTACTTATTGCAAAAATCATAATATCATTAATTAGTAAGTAGGTATGTATTGACAATGGTGCTTTTAAAACAATACATATCCCATTAAAGAGTCCGTCATACGATGTTTAATAGTTATGCATATTCTGATGCGTATTGCATACTTAATATATTAATAATGCTGTGGAATTACAGTTTATCTTCTAATACAGGCGATAAGGACAGACCTCGCCCTATTTACGTTCATAGAAAGTTGTATTAGGTAAAGCAGTAAACCACACCAGCACTCCTAGCACATGACTGATGCGACAGTATCTCGCGCGCGAGATAGACTATCCGTCTCTTTTTAATTGATATATTCAGAAAAGGACGGATAGACTATCTCGCGCGCGAGATACTGTCGCGTCACTCATGTGCTAGGCGTGCTGTTAAGTGTTAAGCACTACGGGTCGTTACACGAATTGTTTACTTTACCTACCAAATAAATGTAATACTTTAAAGTAAAACTTACACCACCGAAAACTTTCAGAATAAGTAAAAAAAATCTTGTAAATAAATAATTACATTACAAGTATAGGTAGGTGCCTATATTTATAATGTCGGGTTTTACAACAATCACTCGATTCTCACATTTCTCACCAATGCTTATTAACAAGTAGTAGTTTTGGTTCGGAATGTTATCTAATGCCACTGTTGTTTTTTTAATAGTCTCTTCATCTTTTAGATTAAGTACAAGATGTCGTTGATCTTCTGATAATTGTAATACCTTCTCACGGTTATCGACTTAATGCACTTAAGATTCAATAATCGCACATACCTTTGCTTTTGACTTTGATACAGATTACGATTAAGGACCGGATTTATCTATAATATCGTCTATCATTGATATTGCTGCATACGACAATTATCTTAAGAATTTATCTTGTTTTATTGGACATTATTTGTCATTCAATATTATTAATGAATGTACTGAGTATACCATACATTACCTTACAAATATATTAAAGGGTATTGGTAGGTATGGTGCTGGTAATTAAAAATATAGATTTTTACCCCCCACCTTTTGTAAGGCAAAATGCCCCAATGACTGGCCTATAGGCAGTAATTAAGTAGATTTAGTTGGATAGTGGCGAGCTAAATTATGACGCTGCCTAAGTTCATATTTGGTTAGCCGCACCATATTTGTTCTTACTCACCAGTCCCACATAAGTTTTCGTTCATTTGAATGCGTAAGCATAGACTAATAAATGAATATCTGCACCCGTTTGTATGCAGCAATTTCCATGTTTCAACGGTCTGGCTTGCCATTTGGCTTCTCAGTAATGTTTGCCCGCATTTATCTACGCCTCGCTTTCTGATTGAATATGTTATTTTACCTAATCAGAGTAATCAGTCATTTGCTTTTTTGCTTTTACATTACGTTTGTTTGACAATATTGTTGTGTGATCTTAGGTATATCTATTTACAGATAGTGGTACCTTACCTATCTGGTTAGTTCATGCAAGAGAAGCCCTGTAAACAGTAAAGTTACGCATATAAGGCTTTGGCAACTGGTATATTAAAATAACACAACTGCGTGATTCGATTTAGCTAAGAACATTTTGAGCCTCAAATTAACCTTAATTAACTCACCAGAACACTCATTAAGGCAGATACGGTGATGTATGTTAATCGTATAATAAGTACCTACACCTTCAAATATTTATCAATGAATAATCCAAAAAGTGTAGTGAATATTTTTTTGTTATAGCTGATTAATTCGCCTCAGGATGACAGTCAATATTTGTTTGAAAAGGTGATGCTCCTTTGGAAATCTTTTGATGTTTATTCATGAATAGCATTTATGTAGAATCGCTTCGTGTTTACGTTTCGCATGCTTTACAAACCTTGGATTGGAGAAAAAAGAACCTAAGCAATCGTTTATTTTATTATGCGATCTTTCTAATGCCGGCTTGGCTTCAGTCATGATCGAGTCGCGCGCGATGTCGGCCGACAAGCGGAACGTTCAGATTTCTCGTCTTGCGTAAAATGAAGTTGGTCTACGAAAGTGTTTTGAAAATACCCGAAACTTACAGAACGCTTTGGTGACTTCCGAAAGGATTTGCGGTGAAATGTGCGAAATGCGTGAAAATGATAGTGATAATTCGATTGAAATGATGATTGATCAATCGATTAAGTTAATTGTTGCACCACAGGACAAAAAAATACGATAGTTAGGCTTAATAAGACAATTGTCATAAAAATAGTTGCTGTTTATGCCTGCTATCTGCAAAAAAAGTCATATTTTGCCTTGATAGTTATTATCACAGTGATGCTGGTCAAGCTCTACTGGCTTTAAAAACCGTTTTGCAACGTGAGAGGCGCACTCGGCTGCATTCGCTGTACAGCCGATATTTGCATAACAATTTCACGTCAAATGGCCTTAAGGCTTGGCTTAGACTCGGCAGCGTACTTGCTGAAATAAACACTCACATGTGACAATGATTGATTGGCCATGCAGTGCCTTGTAGAGACCGTGAGAGCTGTTGCTAAAATAACTAAAAGCAGGCTGTTGTTTAAAGTTACAATTACATCTGTGTCCTACATTTAGATAAAAAATAAAACCATCTGTTGTGAGCGGGTAATTTGTCATATTAGGCGACAGATCTGTTATTAGATTCACTGTTGTAGAGTTTTTATGAATTGTCTTCTTACCTTACTTACCTAATAGACTAGGTATATTTGTTTCTAAAACAACTTTGGTACTAAGGTAGCTACGTAGGTAGATATGCTTAGATAAACACCTAAAATCGACTAAGTATCGAAGACAGTGACGAAGTAGAAATGAGTAGGTAATACCTACTACATCTTTCATATTCATTGCATGAACCTACATGATTAGTTGTCTACTTCTATACAATAAATAGAAATAGAAAATCCGTATAAATTTATTTAATTACTAAAATGACACTGACTTCCAAGTTCAACACAATGCATAATCGATCCTTATTGTAACTGGATCAATAAGGGTAACCGGTTAGTATTGACGCATGACCATCGCTTATCATTCACCACATAACTCTGCCCATAACTGCATTTCCGCCGCGTCACCCGCTTTAGGAGTGGACAAATTAGAGCCCTTGAATAAACATTAGGTTAACTTAAGGTTGCGCCCTGTAGCCCGGGAATCAGAATACGGCTACAGTATTCCCTGCCTGTCGTACGAGGCGACTAAAAGGGAATCTTGGGACAGTAAAGGGAATCTTGGGGCAATAAAGGGTCACAATATGGGGCTGTGATCCTCAAACAGACTGGAACCCGTAAAGGCGTAATGTCAGGGCGGCACTGGCGCGTTCCGTAGGGGATCCCAGAGCCGTACGATAACCTAAGGTTTGTTTTAACTGTTGTACAAAGAAAGGCGGTGTACAATTAGATCTTTGGTTCCTCGGGATTCCGTCGGTGAAAACCGTTATTAGTATTTTGTGCAACAGTTACATAATGAGGGTTCTTAAGATTCGAGGGTCGAAGTTACAAAATGAGGCGAAGCCGAATTTTGTAAAAACAGACCCGAGAATTTTAAGAACCCTTATTATGTAAGTACCCTTGCACACAATAGTTTTTATACGAGTGCTTAAGCAAGCCGGTAAGAATTGAGTTCGACGAAAGCCGTGCACAACCTACTGCTTCTATGTAATTGAGTAACGTTCGATCTCCCGGTGGATTGTGCCGGCGGCGACACGCAATGCGGGGCCCGACAACAGTTTCACAATATTGTATGGAAATCCTTTCTGTCATTGTTATGGATGCTACAATATGCGACCATAGAAGCTCTATCAAAAAGTATGCGCTAGTAGTTCCGCCACCACAATCTCAATTCGAGTATTACAGTCGCCGAGTATAAAAAACTATTTTCGGAAATGGTTTTAAGTATGAACGGGTACTTATCTGTCAAATTTTTGCAATACCTAAAATATGATTAGTATGATTATCTATTAGGTAATACGAGTATGCAATATGCATCCAAAGCACGCTGTCATTGGCGTCGCGGTCATGTTAACTAAATTAACTTGTCGTACATTAATAAATGGAGGATTGAGAAGGTTAAAGTGACGAGATTTCTGTCAGTAGGTCCTTAAATTAAAGCCACAAAAAAACAATACGCCAAACACAATACATAAAAATCTTCTTAAAACTATCATTAACTTAATAACAAAAATCCTTAAACAAAACATAACACAACTATCCTAAACTAAATCTAAAAAAGGTCCCTGTGGTATGGCACCAAAGATGCTGGCTGCGTTACCCCGCTGAACTGCGAGCTAATATGTTGAGCGAGGTAACTTACTTAAGGTTATGCCGGAAGTAAGCATACATCTGAAGATGATTCCGAGAAAGCACGGCATCGCGTGCGCACCCGCAGCAGCTGCAGCGGAATGGTCGCGTTCTCGGAATGGCATCCCATGTTGCATGAACTCAGACAACTCACTCCCCTCACTGACCTTCGGTAGACCTTCTCCCGTTGTAATAAGGCTTACTAGTGATCAGTCAACTGTGTGATGGAACATGCGTGTTAGCAGTTTGTTCATGTTTATCGCCGCGAACACTAGACGACATTAACTTTTTTGTAGAAAACTTGCTTAAGATTTATTACATGCCCAAGTTCACGCGCATTCTATCTACTATCGGGGTCATATTTATAGTTGAATTATTCAATCAAATCTTAAAAACAGATAAGTATATATACGTATATTATGTTTTTAATTTTATGGTATTATCAGCATGGACCACCTTTTGACCATGAATGTTAGAATGTGCTATTAATCGTACGACAAGTGTACCTACTTAGTGACGAATCAGTTCTTTTCAATAGTAGCATCTGTTCGGAACGATTGACATGGGGCATTGAAGCGTGAAGGCCGAGGTCTCATCTGCTGCATCGGTTAGCAATACAAGAGTATTCAGGTTGCAAGTAATGACTTTGAATGATAGGCGTAATATCCCAGGCAATAAAGACTAATCTATACAATAAAGTTTCGATACAATACCTGCAGTGCTTGATGAAACGAATTATCACTATCCATCACGTATTAACAGATTCAACGATGAATTGCGCGTTTCACGGCTTTGTGCAAAGTGAGTGAAAACGTGCGGATTACGCAAGTGCGATTGTCTCGGAGTGCAGTGGTGGATTGTAGTGGATTGTCTCGGAGTACAGTGGTGGATTGCAGTGGATTATCGGACGATGTGATGTGAACGATGCAGGAGCTGGGTGTGCCGGTGCCTCCGCCGCGATTTAAGAAGATCGCGCGGCTGGCTGCGGCGAGGGAGCGCGACAAACGCAGGACCGTCAGTTGGGTAATACTTTAAGTCCGTCACGGACCTCCGGCTCTATAATATATATGTGTATGTGACGGGCTTTATCATTCATATCATTATGTTGTATACCTACTTAATATGTACGTTATCGTTGAGGCGATGTGAAAGAATGTCGGGGAGGTCCAAGAGTGCAACTGTGGGCGCGCAGATAGATACACGTTGAGAAGAATAAAAATTGTGATTCCCGTGTAATTTTATGAAAATCATTGTGTGTGAACTGTGGATAGTATATAGCATATACTTTAAAGCTTTACTTATTTACCAAATCGTTGAAAAGTGATAAGTTCTTCCTGAATATGACGTGTGTGTAGGTTCCTATTCCTATATCGCTAGCTTATATTATATTCAGCATATAAGTGTTTATGGTGTAAATAGGTACTGTGAACTTATGTGTTATTTTTCAATAAATGATTTAATCAAGTGTAAAATACTATACAAGAGTTATTAGTCACATATATGTATCTTTGCAAGACGAAATCGTTAACGTGATTTATAATCGAAAACTCGGCATTTCCGATTTTACAGTTCAATAGCTTTGCACAAAACATCATCGTCGCTTCATCCTCTTCACAATTTAATCCATACACCGCAGATAAATGTTTTCAAATCCGCCTTTTGAGATTCGCGATTCACTGACAACCGGACAAAGGCTGACAAGTGAGACAAAACGATCGGAACACGACACAATACGAGCCCGCATTCACGGCTCTGAATAGGCAGGTTGTGCGTGGGAACGCTCTCCTTGCTGTTTACTAAAGGAATAAAGAATTCGCAAATACTATTATGTACAGACCTACCCTACCTAGGCACCTAGGTCACTAACCTAAGGTGTACCGTATATTCTGTTGCAAATATTATCGCAGTGGTGCTTATAGCCGAAATAGATGACGCTTCAAGAAGTCATCGTTTGTTGTAACTGAGGGCTGTCGTCAGAACTTACCGTACTTACCCAGTAATATTCAAGTGGCCACATCACGGGTTATTCAGATGAGTCAGGATGCGGACAAACGTCCTGAACGTTTGTTTCGTGTATGACTCTGTCAACTTATTTTATATCTATGTACCTATGTATGGAATTATTTTGACGGCGGTGCCATATATTTTAGCTACTTACTCGTCATTATGTCAGTAAGTATTTTTACCTAAGATTCCTTGCTCTTTATTACAAATGACAATGCAAATTTCGCACAGCTAACTCAGCTAACTGTTGGATTTTAATTCGATGCGCTGCCGTTATGTGGTGATTGCACTTGAAGCACGCGATGTCATGCCGAGTGGGTAATGATAGGCAATAATATGTAATCCTCTCGACAGTGTGAGGTTAACGGTATCCGATATTATACAATTGGATGACGATACAAACTGAGATAAGACAGATCAAAACGCGATTACTTGTGTTGTAAGAATACATACTGCGAAATACACAACGATGTGATACCTAAACACACTCACAACAGTGGGGGAACAGGAAGAGACAGAGGAAACAAGACAAAAATACAAATGTGATACTTATAATCTTTATTGATAGGGCCCTTATGGCGGCAGGCGTGTAAGTTGTAGTCCTTGTACAGATTTAAAAGAATTTTCAAGCAAGGACAAGCAGGATCCTTTCAATATAAATTATCACAAATCATAGGATATAGACATGAAATACATTTCGTGCACTTTAAATCGTATGCTAATAGTCAGGAACCAGAACGGATTGACAGTTGTGTGTGATAGGTAATAAGCGTAGCTGCCTTATGAACATTTAGCTAACCTGTCTCTTTTCCTCAGGGCCCCGAAACATGGGTGGGAGTGCGAGCGCTGCGCGCCAGCTCCGGCGGCATCCTGGACCCGGACGACCGCGTGCGCGACGTGGCGGACGACCGCGAGACCCTCACCGCAGAGTGCGCGGCGCAGGCGCCGGCGCCGCGGGCGGCACAGGCGGACGGCGCCAGCGGCTCCAGCGCCGGCACCGCGTCCCCGGACATGTTCCGAGTGAGTACACCCTACAATAATATTCAGCACACACGCACTTATTTTCTTTACAATAAATTCGTGTGAAGCTTATTTTTAAAATCTCGCCCGCTTAGCTACTTCTGCTGCGGACTGTACCTGAGGCACGTACCTACATCCTACCTTCGCTGCCTTAGGATGCCCTTGGTTGCACGAAGACAGGCTTTATATAGTCGCTAATTTCTACAGCCGACAGTGCCGACTGCATTAAAGCCAGTTTTTATACCTGTAATATCAATTAAATACTCAATTCGTTTGAAAAGTTACCTTAGAAACAGCGTAGCCGTAAATGATACTAATAATGATAGGTGTTTATGTTAAATCCTATATTATTTAGTCTAAGACTTAAGTCTCTTCTATTTCTATGGAACGTAATACCGTATGAGGTCATTATTCAAATAACACCTATTCGACTGTACGTTGGTAATGTAAATGGTACTAAAATTCTATAAAATTAAAATGCTGGAGATTAACGCCATATGGAAGGTTTTAGCCTAAGAAAAGTAATTTGACTGCATATTTACGGACCATTCATCTTCTGTCCCTTTCTCTTACTGTATGTGTCACTTTCTCGTATTGTATGGAATCTGGAACAGCGCCCTCTACAAAAAGTTTTCACCGGCCTTCCCCTTTACCACTTAAAATAAGTTGTATTACGTGTGATAGGCGCTTAAATAAATTTAATTAAACATTAAAAATGATAAAATTGTCTATGACTAGACTACCTACACATACAAAATATGCATAGATTATTGTTAATTTTTATTCACGACAAAGCAACGCAGTAAAATTGTCGACTTGTTTTAGCAATACATATTAGTATTTTGCAACTGAATTAATTAATTAAATTCTATTAAAATTGTGCCATGATCTAATAATACCTACATTTGTATTTTTTTTAATTAATATTATCACGCGCGTTTAAAAACACAATGCGTATGACGCGTGGCTGTACGCGGAAGACCATTGCCCTACAAAAACATAAAAATTGGCGGGCACAGGATAGGATCAAACGCGCGACCTCCTGAAAATATTCAGGTTGGGACTTGTTTTGTTTTGTTCTTTTGTACCGGGTTTTCTTACATATTTGAACTTATCTCGTATCGACTATCATTTCGTGTTATGCCAGCGAACAGAAACGAACTGAGGCAATTATTTTGCTGTAAATTAAACATGGGTTTGTGTTATTCCAATTGTTCTGGTGGACGACGGCCAAAACCGGTGAGTTAAAATAGTGTAACCCGAAAACGGATTCATATTCTTAAATTTAAACTCGCATTTTCTTCTCTTTATTGTGTATAAAGTAAATATATAAAACCTTTTGCATTTTATGTCCCAACAATATAAGTCAAAAAATAATGTAGCTAGCTACCGGTAGGTCTATCTGAATGTTGAAAAAATGTACGGCGCTGTATATATTGTTTTATCTACCACTATGTCTCATTCCTATACAAAACATACCTACCTAGTACCTATTACAAATAACTATTTAAATATCTATTATCAGTCATTCGGCGTAGTAATGAATCAGCCGTGGGGCGTAGTGAGTAAAACCGTAGATAACGGAAAGTAGGCTAACTGGATTATAGTCGCAGCTACGCAGTCGACCGTTTGTAAGCTTATAAGAGTTATAAGATACTATTGCCAGTTAGGTACCTATTCAATTCGTACTTCATGTACAGTCGCCATCAAATATATCTTAGCGGCCAGGGTACTCAAAAATATCTGAACATGCACTTTATCGCCTTGACAATAGAGACGTTGTTCAGATATTTGTGACCACTTTGGCCCCTCCGATATATTTGATGGCGACTGTACTTCATGTAATTTATTTTAATGACAGCGACAGGGTTTTGTTTTACAGCTTTTACACTTGTATGGTTTACATGCTAGGTAATAAACTAAGGCATCAAAAATCGTGAGGAATCTGTATAGGTGTGTAAAATTCAATGGTTTTCGTAAAATTTCCAACCCAAAACCCAATCCACATTGGGCTAAAGGGCTGCCATCCGTCCGGGTTTCTCCGGATTTGTCCTAGTTTGGAGTGCGTCCGGGGGGGTTTGTCAATAAGTGTCCGAGGAAAACCCGGACACTTTTTATGTGAGGAAACAACCCATTGAAATTAATTATTTAGTGGCATTATTGATTTGGACACGTCCGGGGAAAAAATGCGATTTACGCCAAATGTCCGGGTTTTTTTAAATGATTGTCCGGGTTCGGCGAATTTAGAGATGGCAGCCCTTAGCGTGTGGCCTATAGCTCCTGTATAATTTAAATTTCTAGGCCTATGCCCTATTTCTAGGCTAGTGGGACGTACTCGCATCTACGTTTGATTATGATTACCAGTTATAATGAGATATTTATCTTAGTAGGTGCCTAAGTAGGTATGCCTAGTAGTAGATAGTGGTAATAGGTAGAATTCAATAAACTAGATGGACACCTAATTAGACTTGAATTGTTCGAAATAGAGAATATCGAGATAATTAAATTCATACATTAATCAATCATACACTTTGATGTCCATAGAGATGGTGTGACTCTCGCAACCTCCATTAAAGCCATTGTTTTGTAAGTTCGTAACTAAGCAGCCTATAGAAATATTTTAACCCTTTGACCGCCAAAGACGTCAAATCACGCGCACCGAAAGTAGTACCCTCAGTGCCGCTCGTGATATCTCGTCCAAAATATATAACCGGTTAGCCTTGCGCACTGGCGCTGAGGGCACGATTTTTCCGTCCGATGCTTGGCGTTCATCGGGTTTATATTCCTGCAGCAGAACGGACCTTCGACGAACATTTAGAATTAAATGATCGATTGAGCTCTTGAGTTAACCAGATTTAAGTATTAGTGCCCCTTGTATACAAAAAGAAACCGCAAATCGATGTACAGTTTAGCCGTTTGGCACACGCATACTACAGGTCAAAACAAAATTTTTCATCCGCAGTTCTTAAAAAAAATTCCCTTAGGAGGGGGGTGCTGATTCATAATTTTTTTTGTATGGGAAAAAAAAATTTTTTTTTCAAAAATCTATCGTGTGTGGTATCATATGAAAGGGCTAATAGAGGCGGTTCTAATAATATACCACATCATTATATTTCAGCCATTTTTTTTAAATTAAAACAAAAATAATTTTCAAAACATACCAAGTTTGGGCTCCCCCAGATACGATATGGCTGGTTTTTTTTTGGTACTTTATATCAAAAATGATAATAGATATCCTCATATCTAACCTCAAGAAAGCAATTTTGAAAAAAATTTCATTAAGTATTTATTTTTTATTTTTCAATATTACAAAATAACGCAGTACAAAATGTACTGAAGTAGAGTTGAAGGGATGTTTACAAAAACAACATAACTGACTACACTGGTTGACACCTGAAATGATTAAAAATGTTCTGAAAAAAGTGTCAACCGCTCTAAGCAGTTATGTAGTTTTTGTAAACATCCCTTCAGTTCTACTATAGTCCTACTCCAGTACATTTTGTACTGCGTTACTTGATAATATTGAAAAATTAAAAAAAAATACTAAATGAAATTATTTTCAAAATTGCTTTCTTGGGGTTAGATATGAGGATATCTATTATCATTTTTGATATAAAGTACCAAAAAAAAACCAGCCATATCGTATCTGGGGGAGCCCAAACTTGGTATGTTTCGAAAATTATTTTTGTTTTAATTAAAAAAAAATGGCTGAAATATAATGATGTGGTATATTATTAGAACCGCCTCTATTAGCCCTTTCATATGATACCACACATGATAGGTTTTTGAAAAAAAAAAATTTTTTTTCCCATACAAAAAAAATGATGAATCAGCACCCCCCTCCTAAGGGAAATTTTTTAAAGAACTGCGGATGAAAATTTTTGTTTTGACCTCTAGTATGCGTGTGCCAAATGGCTAAACTGTACATCGATTTGCGGTATTACTGTAAAATTAGACTCGTACACCGTGCACTATATCTATTGTATGGTTTGGTTTGGCTCACAATAAGAATAGAAACCTACTTTCTGACTCAGGTAAATTCGGTATCGATAAAGTCACCATCACATATCGTTTTATTCTGCGACCTCATCGGTTAAGAAAGAGCAGTAAATCTTCGAGTAATGCCCGTATTAAATTTCTCTAGCGATTTGCACGAGATTTACATGAGCTCATTTCAACGCCACGAGTTCATTTGTCATATGCAAATTGTGGTAGGTAGTTGTAATGTGAAATGGCAATGGCTCACGGGTACTTTTGTCACGATAGCTCTGAGATATTGATGAGTTTAATATGGTAATTAGGCAGGTTTTGTAGTTATTTCTATGCTTGCTTTACTTACTGTGGTTATAGATAATGCTCTCCTTAGTTAGCACCAGAAGCACCATTATACTCGTGTTTGCTTTGTCGAAAATTATGTATAGTCAACCAATTTAATTCATAGCCACTAAATAAATCCTTATCATAATAGTTACGTTACTTAAGTAAGGCAGAGTTACATTTATAGGTCCCTATAGTATAGGAATCAAATTAGGAGTACATGGAAATTCTTCGAAGACAAATCCTCTTCGTCAAAACAATATTGTTTTGTATATAACGAAAACAATTTGCCTAGAAAGTGATGTTTATTCAAGTAAAATGTATTTATTGAAGTCAATTATATCTTGGGCTAAAGATATAAAATTAGTCCAAGAAAACATTTACTTATGTTTAAATAATTATTGGCTGAAGAAAGAACCCATTCCACAAAATTTCGGCTAATACTTAGTCTGCGAAATTTCCAGGGTGGTGGCGGTGTCGGCGGCAGTATGCGCGTGCCCAACTCCGAGTCGTGCGTGGAGGTGGGCGCCGCCGACCTGGAGGACGGCTCCAGCGGGCTGCAAGTGCGTCGCGGCAGCGAACCCACCTTACACCAGGACACCTTACCTCCACAGAGAACGGTAATTTACACTAAACTTTATTTCGAATATTAAGGTGAACCATAGCAGTCGATATTTGGTCAGGTCCGATCTAGCCTTTCCCGCTGAGAGTACCTCCACGGAAAAAATAGTGTGTTAGCAAAGTACCAATTTGGCTCGGTTAAAATATTTTTGGTTATATACAACCAAGTCTTATTTAAATCACGCAATTAAGCTTTGTTAATTACAAACAAGCAATTATTGCTAACTATTCTTGGTTATTTTTACCAAGCACTTATTTAAATCCAAATAAGTGTCCTAGTAAATATAACCCTTCCCTGATTCCCTTATTTATTTTTAACTAATTTAATGGTGTAGTTTCACATACGTAAGTTAGCCAAGTTGACTTCTTTGATTTAAGCAACGAACTTTGCAGGCTCCATGCGAAGCGAGTCACTCGGTTGTAAATAGCAAAAACTTATTTATTTCTAGCCGTTTCATTTTCTCAGTGTCGCCTGTCGGAGTGCGAAGGAATTTCAGTAGCAGTTCGCGGTGCACCAGTGGCGGCGCGTCCATAGAACACGATTCCTATCGGCTTGCCTAATTTTCAGGCACCTGAGCAGTTATTGAACAGCTCATGAAGAATATAATTAAGCCAAATTAAGCTTCAGCTTGCTTAAGTAACATTTTGACCCACCGCCACTGCAGTGCACGTCATTGGACGTGGTTGCAACCATTGCCTAGCCGCAGAAAAACAAATATTTCAGAACCGTCAATCTGGATTCGAAAGACTGCAAAATAATTCCAACAACACACGAACAGGACACCAACGGTCTAGCAAATACCATAGTGAAGACCTGCAGGTCTGCATGCAGTAGACGTTTTTAGCCTTAATTACGAGATCTATAAGACCAGACCGTGAATACGGTCATCAGAATCAGTCAACCGAAAAGCGTTCGCTGTAACTGGGGAAAACTCTTATACAAACAACCCCGAGGATTTCAAGGATTCTATTGAGTTTTTGTAATATTAATGATCACAATGTTAAATTTCCAGGCCACAGAGCAGACCAAGCGCTGGTCGGCAGCGGTAGTCTGCCGGGACGACAACAGGACGACGCAAAAAGTGCATCCGTTGCCCGACGGTCGGCCACCAGACCCCGACCGGCTCAGTGCCGGCCACTTCCAGCGGCAAACCAACAGGCTCTCCATGCAGTTCTCAGGGCCGGGGTAAGTGTGGAATGAACTCCCTGCCGAGGTTTTCCCAGAGGGCTACATTATGAGGTTCTTCAAAAAAGGAATGTATAGGTTCTTGTTCTTAAAGGGACGCATGTAAATTCTCTGGGGTTGCAGGCGTCCATAGACAGTCAGTTGCGTAGCGTATGTGTTGGCCGCCAGGGCCACCAGAAATTTGCCGCCCCATTGATTTTGTCGCCCTCTCTCGTGTGCCGCCCGGTGCCTTGGATGGAGCTTACTCCATCGAAACGTTAGTGCAAAGGTGTATACATATTTTTGGCGTTGACGGTACGGTGTTACAAACACCGGAGACCAAGAGTAATCTGCCAAAACAATATGCCGTATGTAAGCGTGTTGACTGCCAGACTCAATGTCTGCCACTGAGAAGAGTATAGTGATGGTGATTGGTGATGCTACGTCACATTATAATTCCAATATAACTAAATTATGAGTATGAAGTAACTAAATTTCTAATTTTCAAAGTAAATCGTACTTTCTGGAAGATATATTTAGCAGTGATCACCATTTCGTAACAGTTACTGGAGTTTAATCAAAGCTTTACATTCCGTTTCAGGAGTGGGGTATGGCTAGACGCCGCGGACCGAGTGCAGAGCTACGGCAGCAAGAGCCTGCCCCGAGACGCGAGGAGAGAGCCGCTCGGACAGGACACGCCGGGCGACAACCACAGAGTAGAAGACATGTTGCGATGGGTGTCCGGAGTTAACAATGTCGCTAGTTTGCACCCGCAGGAACGCCCACTTGATCTCTTACCTGAAGGCTAGTATCTGATCCATTAAGAAACATACTTTGAGAAAGATTGCCACGCGACCCGATAGAGAACCGCCTCGGGTAGAGATATAGGGCAACCACCGAGAAGAAACTGTGTTGCGATGGGTGTCCGGAGTTAATAATATCGATAGTGTGCATCTCTTTTTATATAGGGGCTATTCCGTCCATTAGTGTTTTTTTCTCGTACAACAAACAACATACTTTTAGTTTTTTGCCTACGATAGAAGATCTAAGAAATATGCGCACGTGGACGGAATAGTCCCTAAAAAAAAAATTAAAAGCATTTATTTCGGACGAAAGAATCCATATAGTGTTAGTATTACAATTAGAACTTAAATAATTATGTTAGTACTTAAACTTAAGTGTTGAGAGGTCCAGTGTCTGATTAGGGCCGCTTTCCCATCTCTCTGCCACGACGGTCAGGAGACTGTTGTGGCTGGCGCGCACTCTAAATATGCTAAATATGCTATGATGGAATTAGTCTCATTAACCATAGTTTCAATGAAATAACGATCGTTTCTTGTCTTGTCGGACAAAAAACTGTTGTTTATTTTAAAAAGAAGATTTTTACTTATTATTTTTTGTCCCAAACCCCCTATAGCGCTGAATCCCCTCAACAGTGCTGAGAGTGTTAGGTTACCATTAACCTACAGATTTCCTTGCAGTGGGCAGCACGGAGCGCGCGGTATCAGACCTCGAGGTGCCGGTGAGCCCGAGCAGCCACAAGCCGTCGGCGGCGACGCGCGCGGTGTCGGTGACGCTGGTGAAGGGCGAGAAGGGGCTCGGCTTCACCATCACCACTAGAGACAACCCCACGGGCGGACACTGCCCTATTTACATTAAGAATATTCTCCCTAAGGTTGGTATCTTAGTTTTTTTTGTACATTGGATTATTTGGTTGTTATAAGATTAAAGCAATGTCACAGAGGATCTGAGATTTGAAAGGGGAGTAAGATGGAGATTGCTGCGTAGCAATTTCCGACTTACCTACTCTTTGCCTTTGAAGGTAATACAGACACAAGTTTTCCTTTAGTCTACCGAAGAGTAAGAAGAAATTTTGCTTTAGGCATATCAATGCGAGAGAAGTTGAGAAAAATTCATAAACGGAATATATCCTTTAGCACTTCGCGGTGCCTCAGTGAGCCTTTGCCAAATAAATCTACTATCGATCTTACATGTCATCGAAGCATTAAAAGCTTCCTCTAATAGCCCTCTTAGATGCTGTAATAAATTGGTGAATGAAATTTCTTGTTAAAGAGATTGTTTGTCTACTTTTCAGGGTGCCGCGGTAACGGACGGGCGGTTACGTGCCGGCGATCGGCTGGTATCCGTCAACAACGTGTCAGTATCGGGGCTGACGCAGCAACAAGTTGTGTCACTATTACGGAACACGCCCACCGACTCCACCGTTGATATCGTGGTGCAGAGGCCCGTCAGCAGGACACAGGTGAGAGATTCTGAGACAAAAGTTATGGTGTAGGAAACATAGTGTAAATGAGGCTATTTCCAGTGGTGACCAATGATAAAAGATAGTTGTTAACGCGATCGCAACTACCAGGTCAACTGTAACGAGTTGTAATAACTATATTGGAAGTGATTATACACATTTAAGTGTCGTCAATGGTCGCTGATGCACTAGGTAGGTACCCCGTATCTAGATTTATCCGGTCATCTATGATGCTGGAGATTGATGTTCGACTATTATTTGATCTTTTAAAAGCATCCATATCTGTTCACAATAACTTTTAAAAGGACTACTTGTGAGTTTTTATATCCTGCAAAGTAAAATCCCTGAAAATTATATTAATTATTGCAACTTATACTGTAAACAATTTTCTTCATATACAGAGAGTAGAGCCCCAGCAGAGTCCACAAAAATACTCAGAGAAAGCCATAGGCACGCCCAACGGCCAATCCAAGCCCGTGGACATCGGAGAGAATGGACGCGTGTCCAGTATAGTGAACGCCATTAACCAGGGCTCGGCGCGCGGCAGGATACCCAAGAGCTCCTCCAAGGATGACCTGGTCAAGGACCAGGACAGTTCCCTGCAGGAGGCCTTGAACTCTAGTTCTAACTCTGTAAGTATCCTGATTCTTTAGACGACTGGAACGGGTTTGGATTTGTTAATAAGTCCCCAAGTCAAAGCGTTATGAAGATAAGCTTCTATTATATGTGTTAATCCTAATTTGAGATAAAGTGGTTGAGCTTTCTACTTAGCACAAATTTATATTGGAGGAAAAAAATCCCCAATAGATTTTTTTCTATGCCTTTAAGAAGGCGCTTAATATTAAAATGAACCTCTTTAAACTTGGTACATTAAGGTCATTTAAAGTTAAAAAAGACCTTCTCTTTCATTGGTGGTTAAAGTGGCAGCATTCATACGACAAATTACATGAATTTTCATCGTTTTATTTTCAGATCCTTAGTCTAAGAAATCGTCTGATCCTCCGACTAGACGTGCCAGTTCACGACTCCGAAAAAGCAGGGCTGGGCATCAGCGTCAAAGGCAAGGTCACCGTCGGCGCAGACCCTCAAGACCTCGGCATCTTTATCAAGTCAGTGCTGAACGGTGGAGCCGCTTCAAGGGACGGCAGGTCAGTAATACACGATTAAGTGATTTTTGGAGCTTTAAGGTTCTTGAATTTATAACTGCATATGTTTGAGAGCATATGACACTCGATTAAACGAGTCTTCTTAAATGCTTGTTTTCAGACTGCACACGAATGACCAGCTATTGAGCGTGAACGGGGTGTCGCTGGTGGGGCAGAGCAACGCCGAGGCCATGGAGACGCTGCGGCGCGCGCTGCTGCACGCGCGGCCCAGCGTGCGCGGCAGCATCTCGCTCACCATCGCCAGGAGGACAGGTACTAACTAACTCTTTTTTTTGTCTGTCTTGGAACACTATCGTCATATGTAACTTGTCAATTGTAACCGCCAGTCGACCTAGTTAATGGGACGGAGGCCCATCATGACTAAAAAATATCTCACCACTGCCAGGAGAACATGTATCTTTACAATTTGGTGCCGTGACCAGGATATTTTTTCTATTTTACTTTTTAACTGAGTATACCTGACCGCTTTGGCAGATGTTATTAGATGAATAATATGCCTTTATTTATAAAACATTTGTAACTTTCATCTAATGTTGCCAATTTTGTTACAAACTTGGTTTTACTAAACATTTAGTTATTTTACATTCCTTGTAACTTATCTTTCGAATATCTATCTAACAGATAGTATGGACAGCCTGGCTCGGTGGAAAGACGACACGCCACCCAACGGCAACGAGTCCTCCAACACCAACAACAGCGTCGACAACAACAACAGCTCGCAGAACTTCAACACCGTCATCTACAACACCGACAAAGAAAATAAACCCACCGATCACAACCAGAACAAATTCGACAACTACAAAGAAAGAAACGTAGACACTCATGAGCTTAGAGGCAGAAAGAAACACGCTTCAATAGTCACAATCAACAATAACACGAGCTGGGTCTCCAACCAATCAGATGACAGCAAAGGGTATTTAGAAAGAGAGAAAGACACAGTTCCCCACGATCCTAAAAGAGATAGCTTCGAATGGAGTCGCTTAGACGGTTGGAACCCTGTCATAGACAGACTGACCGGTTTAAGGAACGAGAGTTACTACATGGCGACCCAGTTAGAGGCGCCGGCGACGAACGGC
Organism: Pammene fasciana; assembly: GCA_911728535.1. Classification (NCBI taxonomy): domain Eukaryota; kingdom Metazoa; phylum Arthropoda; class Insecta; order Lepidoptera; family Tortricidae; genus Pammene; species Pammene fasciana. The sequence goes on along the minus strand of OU452278.1, from coordinate 9,303,882 downwards.
CATTACAGGCCGAATATGGGCCACGTGCATATGTCGCGGTCGCCGCCGGCGCACCATAATGTTATTATTGAAGAGGATTACGGAACCACGACGAGGTAAGTGTTTTCATTTTAGGGTAGCATGTGAAAATAGGTGATTAAAAAAGAAAAATAATTAGGTTCTGAATATATTGCCTTCGGTAGAGAAATGTAAGAAAAAGTATTTACTATTTTCATGAAAATGAATAGAGACATTTTCCTTTATTCTGTAAATATGTAAATTATAATTCATAAAAATTACATGGTTCCATTGATTGAAGGAACGTGTAAGGATTGTATGAACTAAAACCATTGGGAGTTTTACGTTGTGTTAATATTCTGTGGGTCCATTGTTGTGATCCCCATTTATTACGCCACACTTGGTACTGCAATAAGTGTAGTGGCCAGGTGCCAAAATCGGGGTACAGTGTATGCTCGGAGGTGAAGTTATTTTTCATTATTTGGGAAGTATTCATTGAGGAGCTACATTTTTTATTTAGGTCCACGATGATGTCACATCATTGATGTGTTTATTGCTTAATTTTACCGTACTTACAAGTTCATTATATTTATATTACACTTCGCAAAAACGAAGCGCGATCTATCACTCCATCACTCATCATCGCTGCCACTCATCGTCATTTTCGTAAATGAGTTGTAACAGCTGATCCATTTTCTAAGACCAGCGTACGTAGCCAATGTGCCAATCGTTAACCCTCATTAGCGAAAGAAACGCAACTGGCACTGTCGCACTAATATGGAAGAGTGATAGAGAGAGGTGACTACGAGACGCTACGGAGCGCTAACTATAACGTAGCGTATCGTAGTAGCGTATCCGCAGAATTAAGTAGCGACTGAGATCATAAAACTTCTCTTTCACACTTGATCGGCCATTGCAAGAGAGAAGAGACAGCATTATGAACTCAGTCGCCAATTAATTCTGCGGATACTATAGCACGTTGACTACGCACCCAGGTATAAGCATTTAATGAACGATAACGTTCGTTTCAGAGGGAGCGTGAGCGGGCCGGGCGAGTCGGGCAGCGAGAGCGGCGGCGCGGCGGCCGGCTTCAGCCGCGACGCCGTGGGCCGCCGCTCCATGTCCGAGAAGCGACACGCCGCCATGGACGCCAAGGCCACCGGCACCTACAAGAAGATCAAGGAGATCAAGGCCATGCACTGTGAGTACACCTTACTTACTTACGGGGCGTGCGCCCGGCAGGCCCAGGCGGAGGTGGCTGGACGACTTGGACATCCTTAGCAACTGGCCAGAAGAAGCACATAATCGGGAGTCATGGAGGTCACGGGGAGAGGCCTTTTTCCAGCAGTGGGGCACTATAATAGGCTAGGAAAAATGCAGTGGCGCAGCGACCCAAAGTGGATCTTGGCCTCCGACACCAAAGATCGCCAGGCTTCTCTGTTCACAGCCGTCTTTGTCCAGTCAACGGCGCCCAGCGCAGTAAGGTCCTTAGTCATGTTCATGTGAGTATACCTACAGCCGGACAATGCCATTACCATTCAAGCCAAATTTGCTTGATAGCCTATCAGCTGTTCTATCAGCCCTTTAAGTCTTGACGTTGGTTTTAAGGACAGCCTGTATATGTATATATATTCTTTGTTTACAGCGTTGGAAGTGGGACCTTCACTGGGTATGCGAAAGTCGTCCAGCTTAGAATCCCTACAAACGGCGATACAGGAGAACCAAAGGAATCCACGGAACGAGCCGATCTACGCGCGGGCGCATCCACGTAAGCATTCAGTTTGTACACTATTGTTTACGTATTTATGCATTTTGTGATACCTATGACAATTAAAAAGGGTGCTATAACAATTCACATAGAACATTAATAGTTTCGCCTCTTTTATTGAGAATTTGGCTGATTTACATCACGGGCCAGTCTACAGTCTAACTATACTATACGACGGAACGATGTACAATATCGTTTGCTCCCTCTTACGTAAGCTGCGACCCTATGATGACCCATGAAGTTGTAGAGCAACCAACCTGGCAAACCCATTCGGTAACACGCATACGCACGTAAAGTGCTCTTTCGTATTGGCGTCTGGCTGATTGCAAAACCATCAGCGTCGCCCGTTTTCAACCGACTTCACATTCTTTTTTTGTTAGAAAGAGTATACTTCACAATTCGTCCCATTGTCACCAGGTCCAGATCTGGATCATGGAGAAATCGAGGGAACTCTTCACTATTATAGGCCATTTCCTCTTGAAATAGCGGATCCTAAGTGAAATCAGTTCTTTTTTTGTTAAAAATTATTTGTTTCACACTTCAAAGAGTACAAACGCGTGTTGTCACAGCATACTCATGTAGGCTACATGTGTACTTATTGTACCTGTAGATCCTAAGTATCGGCCGAGTTGTAACTACTCTCCATCATTAACCATGTGTATGCGTAGCTCTGAAGCACTGGCTGACGGACGGCGGGCGCGGGCCGGAGGGCATGGTGCGCGGGTCGCCGCAGCAGTCCTCGCTGTCGCACAAGAAGCCCTCGCTGCTCAAGTCGCTCTCCACCATGTTCCGGTGAGTCACCATAAACTAACCCTGTCATCAGCCATGGGTACTAAAAACGCCTAGGCTGCAGATATAGAGTACTCAGGACTTCCGGCCTGGCCACAGTGGCCACGTCTTCGCCGTGGTGAGGACAAAAGGTAGTAGGGAAGGTATAGTCTGGCAAACCAAAAAGCGCAGTAACAGTCAGATTAACATGCTATCCCCATCCCGTTTTTAGTAGTGAGAGTACTAGTATTAGAATAAGACAGTGTGATTCTCCCTGTCTATGCTTGAAGTGAAACACACTCTGGCCAAACTATAGCACGGCATCTCTCTCTCACCTACGGCCGCCTCTTGCGTGTCCTTCAATTTCACATAGAAGTACACACAGTCAGTTGCAGAATGATGTAACCCTCCTACATACATTTGTATTACTCGGCGTTCACGTAGTCTCTGAAATTGCATTCCATCCGTACGTGTTCCACCTCTTGACTCGCCAATTTCCCCTTTAACATAGCTGTTTTTTTTTTTCATTTTTTAACCGACTTCAAAAAAGGAGGAGGTTCTCAATTCGACAGAATTTTTTTATCATTTTCTTTATATGTATGTTACTCGATATCTCCATGAACCGTGAAAGATTTTCAAATTTATTTTTAATCGAACGGGTATAACCCTAAATGGTCCCATTGTCAACAAGTCGGAGTCTGATGATGGGATCCTGGAGAAATCGAGGGAACTCTTCAACTATTATAGGCTCACCTATAGTAATCACTATAGGTGTGCTCTACTATAGTAATCACTATTTTTACAGCAACTCGGCCACTTCCTCTTGGAATAGCGGATCCTAAGTGAAGTCGGTTCTTCTTTTTGTTTAAAATTATGTTATTATGGTTATACCCAATTTTTCTCTGACCTTTACGCTACGCTATTCTACCGTATACTAAAATGTATACTAACACCTCACCATTTTAAATATTGAACAGAATCGGCAAACCCCACAAAAAACCGGAAACGGAAATATACGGGAGATCTCAACCAGGCCGAGCGTCGGAGAAGTCACTGTCGAGGGAAGCGTTAGAGCGGCACAACAGGGAGGAGCGGATAGAGGAAAACACACAAAACAATAAGTAAGCAAACTCGTATATTATTGACTAGCTAGAGATTTAAATCAGGTTTTCTCCTTGAAGTAATCAAATGCAGAAGCGGCCAATAGTTAAGAATATTTTTACTAAGGTTTATTTGGTCCTTTTTTTAGGGTTCTGTACCCAAAAGGTGAAATGGGTCTCTGGCGTTCGTCTGTCACCAGGCTGCATCTGATGAACCGTGACAATTAGACCGTTGAAAATTTCACAGTTGATGTATTTCTGTTACCGTTATAAAAATAAATACTATAAAAAACAGAAGAAAATAAATACTTATGGGGGTTTCCGTATAACAGACATGACTTTTTTTGTCGTTTTCATAGATGATGGTATGGAACCCTTTGTGTGCTAGTCCAACTATCACACAAAGGCCGGTTTTATTTTATATTATTTAACTCACTTTTATCTATTAAGTTAGGTAAAGTAGGTTTTTTAAATTTGTAAAAAAGACGATAATTTTGCTGGGTTTATTTCCTTTTTGTTACCGATAAATTTAACATGCAAATATTTTACAAAGAATTTAATTCTTGAATGATCAATTTTGTATACATACGCACGGAGGAACTTATAATTTTTATTGAAGTCAGCGTATGCAGTGGGACTCAGTCTGCTATAGGTACTAATGTACACGTTACTCCCGCAGGCCGGAGGTCCAGCACTCGCGGCAGAGCAGCGGCGAGCGCTCCGAGCGCGCGCCGCCCTACCGCGCCCCGCCCGCCCGCACCGCGCCCGCGCCCGCGCCCGCGCACCAAGTGAGTCACGCACACACACACGCACACGCACACACACTCAAACACGAGACACGTATAACCTCAATCAACTATACTACCTCAATAAACTCTTCTTTCCATCTAGGCACTGTGTTTCTTTCTATTTCAAAACGGGTTTATTTATACTTTATACATAGATCCTTGTTGTATTCAATAGCTGAAATCTGTTTTCACCGTTCTTGTGGGTGTAGATTTAGAAATTAAGAGTCCGGTAAACTTTTTTTTCGATTTCGCTCAACTTTTTGATGCTATTTTGCAGTAACTAACATAACATCTATAATTTTGTATACATATTATGAAAGATCGTTTCTATTTGGTCGGAATAAATTTTATACTTCATTTACAAATAATTCACCCAAATCTAACACCTGTTTTGCGATTTTTGTTTGAAGAGATGAATAGAGTAAGATTTTTGATTAAAATTAAGCTATACAAGTACGTAAAATATATAAATATATTGGAAAATGAGTCGCCTGAGGAATAAATGTAACAGTTTTTTTCATTTTCATATATATTTTTTAAGGGAGAGTATGTTTTGCTGGAGCAATTTTGCGAAAAATTGCCGAAGTTTAGATGATATTTGTGGGAAAATATTAAAGTATTTTACAAATATCATCATCATCATCATCTCAGCCATAAGACGTCCACTGCTGAACATAGGCCTCCCCTTTAAAGGGACAAATATACAAATACAAAAATAAACTTCACTTCATGTTTTGTTCAGGTAGTATAAAACATATTAGGATCCATATCAAATAATAATAAAAAAATCATACGACAAAATTGCATGAATCAACGTCCTCACTAAACAAGCTCTGTAAGAATTGAGTTTTAAGGTATTAAATATTAATATATAACATAACATAACATAACATAAATATTCTTTATTGCACACCTCAAATTAAAGAAACAGAGTATACACAAGTTACAAACAGAAAAGTAGAGGTAAAACAATTGGCGGTCTTATCGCTAAAAAGCGATCTCTTCCAGACAACCTTTGGGAAGCAGAAACCTTTGTAAATTAACAAATAAGTAGGTGTTGCAAAAGCAAATGCAAATCAACATTAATACACTTACACATATAAAAGAAATAAAAATACAAATAAACTTACATAGACTGGGAGCAAAATCTCAAATTCGCTCTCCTTCTCCATGCGACAGGCAAATGATATTACTTTTGGGCAACCGGGCTTTTTACGTGGTTTAGACCCTGCTGTATCCGAATCGCCGGTTGCCATCAAAGAAACTACAACCAGAAGTGAGATACGGCCAAAAAAAGGACCCGTTTTTTAGCTTTTCTTAAATAACTCGAAAACAGTAGCACCTACCAAAAAATGTTCTTCCACTTAAGTAATCTACATAAAATTCTCTATAAAAAAGTTTCTATACAGTTTTTTGCTGGGATCAATGTTTAATGAGATATTAAGGGACTAAGATAGACAATAAACATATATACTAATTAGCTTTTTCCCGCGAGTTTGTCTGCGTGGGATTAACATTCGCTATAATAAATTAATGAAATGCCGTAGTATAATCTTACAGCAAAAATAAATTTAACGTATAAGCTTTTTTACGTCTACAGTAAGCAACAATTCCATACCAACTTCAACCCCCCGTTTCATCCCTTTAAAAGATGATTACTGGGATAAAAACTATCTTATATCCTTCCCCACAACTCAAACTATCATCACACCAAATTTCATCTAAATTGGTTCAGCGGTTTAAGCGTGAAGAGGTAAGAGACCCACTGACTAGTCCAAAATTATTAAACTCTCTCTCCTTCTCGATGCGACAGGCAAAGCATATTACTTTTTCTTTACAGAAGGGTCCAAATAGGGTAAAAATCTATTTGGACCCTTCTGAGTTCGAAATTTAAAATATTTTTTTACCGGAAGTGAAATATTTAAGGTGGCGGCCAGTATAAACCTAAGCGTCGAAAAATCTATGTTCCTCGTATGGATACCCCCATTGATTATACTTTATTTTTAACGATTGTTATTTTTGGGAATAACAGTTGTAATTATAATATTTTGCAATTGCCATCAAATAATGTTACATTCTTTACACCCACTCTTTACACCTTTACAACAGCTCCATCATTCGCCTGAAAGGTTCCGAGCTAGAAGGCCCTCAAGTATTCCGAGGTGCCGTCAACGGAGGAGATTGCACGAGCAGAATTACAATGGGCCCGTAAGAGCAACGACGACGGGGTACCGGAGGTCTGCAGACGTGTTCCCAAAACCCCGTCCACAAAGCGCGTGGTGGAATACAGTGTTGACGGCGATTTCTAACTTTAAAGACCAGTATATTTGGAACCATTGCAAATAGGTAATCTTTTTTTTTTAAATACGTGTCATTACAACTGTTATTCCCAAAAATAACAATCGTTAAAAATAAAGTATAATCAATGGGGGTATCCATACGAGGAACATAGATTTTTCGTCGCTTAGGTTTATACTGGCCGCCATCTTAAATATTCCACTTCCGGTAAAAAAAATATTTAAATTTCGAACTCAGAAGGGTCCAAATAGGGTAAAAATCCGTGTAAACAAAAAGTAATATGCTTTGCCTGTCGCATCGAGAAGGAGAGAGAGTTTAATAATTTTGGACTAGTCGGTGGGTCTCTTACCTCTTCACGCTTAAACCGCTGAACCAATTTAGATGAAATTTGGTGTGATGATAGTTTGAGTTGTGGGGAAGGATATAAGATAGTTTTTATCCCAGTAATCATCTTTTAAAGGGATGAAACGGGGGGTTGAAGTTGGTATGGAATTGTTGCTTACTGTAGACGTAAAAAAGCTTATACGTTAAATTTATTTTTGCTGTCAGATTAAACTACGGCATTTCATTAATTTATTATAGCGAATGTTAATCCCACGTAGACAAACTCGCGGGAAAAAGCTAATTAGTATATATGTTTATTGTCTATCTTAGTCCCTTAATATCTCATTAAACATTGATCCCAGCAAAAAACTGTATAGAAACTTTTTTATAGAGAATTTTATGTAGATTACTTAAGTGGAAGAACATTTTTTGGTAGGTGCTACTGTTTTCGAGTTATTTAAGAAAAGCTAAAAAACGGGTCCTTTTTTTGGCCGTATCTCACTTCTGGTTGTAGTTTCTTTGATGGCAACCGGCAATTCAGATACAGCAGGGTCTAAACCAGGTAAAAAGCCCGGTTGCCCAAAAGTAATATCGTTTGCTTCTCGACAACGATTTCTTGAAAAAAAAAACCAGACTAACATAGTCCATACGTACATACATATATATTATATATACCTACACAATAAAATAAGAAAAAAATAATAACTAGGACCAAAAACACTACAGGCCACAGGTTGCAAAATCGGTTATTGGAATTGCAGGATAAACACATTATGGGAGAGACAAATAATGTTCCTTTAGTTGTTTCTTGAATACAGCAAGAGATTTAGCACGCCTTAAGTCTAAGGGTAAATTATTCCAGAGTCTTACAGCCTGAAAAGTGAAAGAACTATTATAATATATCGACCTAAAGTACTTTTTTGCAATAACAAGAGTTCAAGCTATCGTACCAAATGCAATTCATATGCATAATGTCATTATTAGCGATTTTCGGTTTCAAATCGTTACCGGACTCTTAACCATTTTCTGTATTTTGTCCTTTAATTCTTGGTTTCATTACAAAAACTCAGGATTATGCGCATTGCACATAGTTATGCTAGAAGGCCCCTATATTACTCACAAATTAGTATTATAATATGCCATAGTATATCTAGACTATAACTATTGGAGGTATTTCTTAAGTCTGATTAGTCCATTATATCACGATGTCAACTCTCTGATTTTTCAAACCGAAGTGAACGAGCCTCCTCAACACGCTCTTCACCTTATCCCCACCACTCGCTACTCTAAGTGTTGCCAGGTGTATAATTAAAATTTACCCGCCACCGTGACATTAATTCAAGTACTCTAAGAATGTTTCCATGGCAAACTTAATATTTGCCTGCTGTATTACATATAATTATTTAAAAATCATGACATTCGGCCATACGACTTCGTGCTAGACTCCGGCGCACGAAATTCCATGAAAGTTCCAAAAATAAAATAACAATAAAGCTTCTCCCAGAAATAAGTACTACGCCACAAAATTTGTCTGAAACAAAAATCCGTTTCATGTTTTGTAACGGTTTTCAACAATAACATGAAAATTAAATTTTAAAATCTTTTCGGATCCCGCAAATCATGACATTCGGTCCACGGTTATTTCTTGTTTTAATAAGCTCTGTAAGCTAGGTTTAAAGCTGTCTTTTAATATCTTTAAATATCTACTTAAAAAAAACCTTTGTATTTTCGTTCAGTCTACCGATGTAGTCATTATTTAATTAATGAAATATCACATTATTTTCTACTAAAGTGAGGAGGTTTTTACTTTGCTTTTCTTCATTGTACTCACTTAAGTTCATATAATAGTCCAAACTAGTTTACAACTCATAATCGTATTCGGAATTAAAAGTATTGAAACCGTTTTAAAGTAAAGAATAATCAACTGTTTTTAACCGACTTCAAAAAAGAGGACGGATGGTCCCATTGTCACTAAGTCGGGGTCCGATGATGGAACCCCGGAGAAATCGAGGGAACCCCTCAACTACTACAGGCACACCTACAGTGACCTCACCATTTCTTCACAGCAACACACAGGTTTCTATCTCACATATTTGTGTCTCAAAATAACTGAAGTACCCATCTATTAGGTAATGTTTTCCATTGTTAGCATCGTTATATTAAATAAAACAATATTAAGTAATTGACAATTTGAAAGACCTTTGAACTTTGAATTGTGGACACATAATATTTGTTTAAGAAAAATAGAAAATTATGAATACTATAATATTTATTTTATACATAAATGTATAAAATACACGATTACCTAATTAAGGGACTTCAAATTGACTTCACCTTCCTTTTTTTGTTGATTTCAAATTATTGAAATAACAAACACATATTTGAACGAGTTACTTTGGTTTGGTTTATGTTATGCTAAATAATTTATTTAATGTACAGGCACACAGCTAAAAATGGCGCTTACGGTTAAGGAGACGTGAAGTGCGCAAAAGGGAACCCAACACGCATATGAACCTTCCACTAGTGCGAAAGAGATACACAATCATTCTACGAATGTTCCGACTTTTGACTTTCAGAAAACACCACAAACACCACCGTCGCGACAGCTCATATTTTATCGCGTAAAATATCAAATAATCCAGAACAAAATCACTTGAAATGAAAAAAACAGAAATGTGGTGTCGTATTATGTACCTGGTCCCAATATTACACACAAGAAAAACCCAGGAAATTACTCATTTCACAGGCAAATATGATATTCCGATCGATGTCTTTGAAACCATTTTTTACCGAATTAGCAAAACAAACCTTGAAAGTAAGCACTATACAATAGAATATTACTGTATTTTTCTTTGTGTGGTAATATTTTATCATTAAAGTTAATATTCGAGATTATTTTGTGTAAAATTGAAACTGTTTTTCTACGCTACCGATTGACAAAACGTCATATATAGGAACTTTTATCGATATCTGTTCGATAAAAATACTGCCGATATCCACTTTGAAGTACAAAAGCGACAAATTTCACCTGTTGCAATGGACAATCAACGGGTTTAAACTGATTAATGCGTCAAACTCAGACTTAATTATATAATTAAGTATTGGACATTTAATAACTTCAACAGAAAAATACATTATGATTTTACGAATTCTAACATTTCTAACATGCCGTTTAGCGTAAAAAAACAAATGTCGATAGATGATTAAACTGTTGTACTTGTCTGCACTAATTTACACTCACATAGACAATTTACCCACACACTTGCTGTTCATTTTTTTTTTGCCACACTTTTGATTATTATCAATCAATTTATACTATACTAGATCTGTGTGTACAGGAAACTATCCCATATTATTATCACCATGTTGGCTTTACTCAATGTCTACGTCAACGTCATTCATACCGATATTTTACAACTAGTCATTAGTTATGATTCAATATATAAAATACTTCTTATTTTCATTTGTATTTTTTTATATAATGTGTTATTCTGATAACTGTACAAAATATTAACAACAATTATATTTAACACATAGTGGTATCCATTACTTAGCTAATTATATCTCAAAAATATAAAACTATCTAATCGACTATGTCTCTATTTAATGTAACCAAGCGAATTTGATTTGTGTCATTAATGAATAAAACCATCTTATCGGTTCACACTCTGCTCTAACAAAAATCATTTAAAATAAAAGCTGTTTTCTATTACACCTACATTTCAGTGTCTCGACATTTGCATCGCTATTCAGTTGTTCTAAATTTATATACTGTATTCAGTTTAAAACCTGATCAGTTAGTGTTTTTTTTTTTTGACATTTTAAAGTAAGTTTTAAATATTTATTGGGCCATAGAGATTTCATTTTATCACCACAACAATCAAAGGTAAAAATAACACAGCTACAACCATTTGTAGCGTACAATGAGCTTTCACACCCATAAAAGCTTTTTTTTTGATCGAGAGAAACTATAATAAATTTATTTCGAATTCTACCCGACTTTTCTCATATAGTCGATTTCTTTAAATTTCTGTCCAGCTGGCACTACCTTAAATCAACGAGCATCTACATGTATAGTAGTAATTTTCTACGTCAATACATAATATTACACGCATAATAAAAATAACTATCCCTTATACCTTAGTATGACGATAATTAATATCAAGTCATTTTAGATATTAATATAATAAATTATTTACTTGTAGTCCGGCTATGAAAATCACTTAGCTCCATAACCTTTGGATCAATCTCATTATCTTGCTCATATTTTAATTAATAAATTATTTTTAATTTGAACAATTGTACTAAACTTACTACGGAACAAACTGACAAAAATCAAGAACTACGAAATGCCGGGACGTCCCGTTAGCCAGGTGACAGAAGTTAATGGTAAGTATTTTACTTAAACACCTATATTCGGATTTCAGTTTAAAATAACATTAATTTCAATTGATCTCAGCCAAGTTTTGAATATTTGTCAACTAATCGACCAAATCAATACAATATATAGGTATATATATTATATCCGAAACCATAACATACTTTACCGGTAATTTATTAATTGATAGTTCACTAAAGTAAATTTTAACCGTTTCTCTCACGCATTTTGAACCGCGCACTTATTAAATTTTCATCTCGCCAGTACCATAATCGACCATGCTAAATAGCCCAAACACAATAGTTTCATTTCGCATCAATTTAACAGCATTACTTAAAAACATATCAATTTTACTCAATATTCATTTAGATAGTAGTTTCTTTCATAATTATTTTATTAATTCTATTCAGAAGAAAAGCTGTCACGCAATACAAATACAACTAACCTTCCATAAAAAAAATATTTCTTAACCCCTTCACTAAAAAAACTGTAAAGGAGAAGGCAAATGACATGGAAATTGCTCCACCGACAAGAGCCTAGCTCTTAAATATATGATGATGATGACCCCTTCACTGGCACTCAGTACACCAATCAGTACACTCTCGCCACGAACACAATCCCACCGAACCAGTGTAAAGGCAACCGTCTTGTTTGTGCATTTCAGCAACAATTTCAAATTAAAATGAGGTAATAATGATACGCGAAATTGGACTGCGTTATCAAACAAAATTGATTGTTTCTTGTATTTGCAATAAATATCAATTTATGGAATCATCCCAATTACGAATAATAATAACACTAAAGCCCCTTTAAAAAAATACTTTAAATTTGAACATGTCATTTGACAAATCAGGACAGATTATGGATATATTGTAACTTATCAAGTACTTGCCTACACTACAACAACGCATAACCAAATAAAAATGCTTTCCATATTAATTAGTCAAACTCACATAAAACTTATCATCATTATCCTTCTAGTGTTCGAGAGGCTTTGTTTGTCCACATCTCAAATATTATTATAAAAATATCGTAAATAAATACAAAAGAAGAGGCGTCTATATTCTTAGTAAAATCGGTTGCCGTATGCACTATACTAAATTCTGTCAAAACACTTATCTTTTATACTAATAATTATATTTCGATATTGTGTATTGATTGCCCTTTTTTGTTGGTATAGGACAAATTACTGAAGTGAATAATTATTCTATACTTCAAACTTCAACTCGGTATTTTGATCCTGTGGCTCGACCTATTCTATTACCAAGGCAAGACATAAAGTCTACCACCAAGACCAATCATACAATTCAACAATAGTCACTACAGACGTAGTGACACAAAACACAACCAAAAGACTCTGTTTTTTAACATTTCAATATGCAACGCATACCTGCAACTCATACTATTTATCAGCAGATAACTAATATAAACAACTAAAATATCGATCCTACAACTTTTCTGTTTAGACAAATCCAATTAAGTTCAACCATCATAATAGAGACACAATCATATCAATACAAAATCCACAAATCTGTCCGTTAGTTCCATAAAATACTTACTATTAATTGAAATGCAATAATTTTCAAGGTTATAATGGAACAAATCACCGAACAAACAAAATCCACATACGTTTCGCATAATTACTATTTTTCAAATCTACCACCTACTTAGGAATTCTCTTGACCTTAAACTATTCTTGAAGTTAACTCCTCTGTTCAAGTTAACTTTTTAACAAAGCCATTTAATACTGTAATATACAAATTCAAATTGTACATTCACTCACTTTTTGTTAGAGTATAACCCATCCATAGTAAATATCATTGGACACAAATATATCCTTATTTCACGATATACCAGATTTAAAAGCATTGTTTTTTTTTTTGCTTAAAACATGAATAAAAACAAATCGTACAACATTCTATATTTCCAAAGTGAGCCAAATAATAATCATTCATATTTCCAGGATAATACATATTATACTACTGTCACACTGTTGCAGCTTAAAATAAATAAATTAAATCTCGCATTCTCGCAAATTTTCGACGTCAATCTCATAAACCTAACAAAATACTATTTATCGTATGTCAAAATTACTACAAACAGTAAATAATAAGTATTGCGACATCCACCTAACTTCTATTTTTTGTTTGCTCTTCGAAACACACATTATGTATCGGCTTCATAAATACACCCATCTTGAATAGATCTTTAAAAGATTCTTTACACACAATCAGCGCTTTAGGTAATACTCGTACGATTCATATTTTAAGTTCATCAGACCCACCTTTGTGTCATACAAGGCGTACAACTCTGATAACGAATATTTAGGTCATACGAAACTCAAACTACAATAACTAACGCTTCGGCCATACAAAACTCAAACCAAATACATACGTGCGTTTCATACAAAACTCAGTTTTATAGGTGCGTGATACAGTCAAACGAAATTCAATTTCAATGACGCACACCCTCGTCATACAAAACGTATCCTCATAGATACACATTAACGCCAAACGAAAATCAACTAAACACTCTGTGCGTAACCAGGCAGCATCTTTATACAATAGGCTACCAAATGAGTTGAAAACATTATGTAAGCACCACATATTAAAAAAAAAACTTAAAGTATTTTTGCTAAAAAGGTGTTACTACAATATTGATGACATATTTAAAAACTAAGAGTCTATTTATTAATCTGACATTGTAACCTAGTTTTAGAAATCTGATTGACATTTTACCTTTAATTTTGAATTCGTTTCTTTATTAAATCTAACTTGACATTGTATCTCTATCCGATTTATAACTGTAAATATGCTTCTGTATTTGTGACACCCACATGGGTTCATGTTTTATGCTATGTATCATGTATATTTTTGTGTAATCATGATTGCAATAAATGACTATGACTATGAAAAAAATACATCGACAAAACTCATCAAAAATGATGTATAGTCACGCCGAACAAATCTCAATAAAATGACGCACGTTTACGCCAAACAACAACAAACCAAAATGACGCACGTTTACGTCCACCAAACCAACAAAAATGACGCACGTCCACGTCAACCAAACAAAAACAGATGACGCAATCTCACGTCCACCAATCCAGCAAAAATGACGCAATCTCACGTCCACCAAAACAACAAAAATGACGCAATCTCACGTCCACCAAACCAGTAAAAATGACGCAATCTCACGTCCACCAAACCAACAAAAATGACGCAATCTCACGTCCACCAAACCAGTAAAAATGACGCAATCTCACGTCCACCAAACCAACAAAAATGACGCAATCTTACGTCCACCAAGCCAGTAAAAATGACGCAATCTCACGTCCACCAAACCAACAAAAATGACGCAATCTCACGTCCACCAACCAAAAACATGACGCACGCTCACGTCAATCAAACAAAAAAATGACGCAATCTCACGTCCACCAAACAAAAATATGACGCACGCTTACGTCACACAAAAAAACAACTTAAATGACGCACTCTTACTCCAACCAAACTCAACATGACTGATGTTATATGGATATAAACAATAATCAATATGGAATGCATAATTGTTTAAGTAATAAAAAACTTCTTCAAATTTTCATAGTATACTAATAAAAATTTGCTATTCATTTATTATGAATAAATGTAGAGAAATACAGGCATTCGGTTTGATATGCATATATAATACTTACTCATAAATGAAAACTTTAAACTTCAATATTACGGCAATATCCAAACCAATTTCCGCAAATAAAAAAAACTCAATATCACAGTGGTCATGTTAACTTTATATTTTATTTGCACTTGCATCATTGCAATATGTAATTAACAATAACCGTTGCCACATAGTTAGATATTAATAATATGCATTTATTCATATAAATTCTCATCTAATTTTATTATTCTCAAAAAAAATTACAATGTCGCCACATTGTAGGTAACATCCGACAAAATAATTGTACTACTGGCATAAACATTGTTACTAAAATTTCAACTAATTCCAATATGCTATCATTATATCAAATATATTTATTTAAGTATGATTTGAAGACGCAAATACGCATAAACAAAGATGACATTCACTTACCCATCTTTTGTAAGTATCAAACACGAATTTCTTTGGTACGAAAACCGTAGGGTACCTACTTTACGTCAACAAAACAGAAATAAAAAGGAGTAATTCAAATTAAACTCCACCGTTAAAAAAAACGACGTCTTGCAATATTCAACTTTATCATTGAACGCATGGATTTTAAAACTACCTTAATTTGTTGATATTATCTTGATATTTCAAACTATTGCTATAATTACATTGTGCAACAAAAGATTTAATTACTTTCTACGAATACTTACAAGAACTGTATACTCGTAGTGTAAAATTAGCTATTTCTATATAGGAAACTTAAGTTCTTACAAAAATCTCCAAATTATTTTGTGGGTTAATAGGTACGTTAACACTTCTGAAATATTATAATATGCCATAGTATATCTAGACTATAACTATTGGAGGTATTTCTTAAGTCTGATTAGTCCATTATATCACGATGTCAACTCTCTGATTTTTCAAACCGAAGTGAACGAGCCTCCTCAACACGCTCTTCACCTTATCCCCACCACTCGCTACTCTAAGTGTTGCCAGGTGTATAATTAAAATTTACCCGCCACCGTGACATTAATTCAAGTACTCTAAGAATGTTTCCATGGCAAACTTAATATTTGCCTGCTGTATTACATATAATTATTTAAAAATCATGACATTAGTCAGGTAAATTCCACCGCCGACGAGAAAGCTTTGAGTTATCGACGGCTGGAACTTGTGAATAAGGGAGACATGCCTAAGGAACCTTTATTATTTTGTTGTAATCTTTTATTTCTACCGTATCCACAGTTACATTGTCACCTATAACTTTTAAGAAGAGCTATCAAAAAAATGCTCAACCTGCTTTATTTATTTTATCACTAAACGTCGGCAGTGGTCCTGAGGAAAAACAACTTCAAAAATATGTTAGAGCACATACTTCTATAAATAAACCAAAAAAATGGGTACTTTTAATTACTAACTATTAAATAAATCAATTATTGTCTAATTTATAGTCAACGTTTAATTAAATTCAATAATAGTATAAATGCTGATCAAATATGCCATGGTTGATATCCAAATTTAAACATGAACTGTGATAGTTTTTCCATAAGTATTAATTGAATTAATGAATACTATATATATTTACATATGTTAATCGGACAGGTTTTGTACTATGACCTCATAATTATTTTAATCAAACTTTTCGTTTATCAAGGACTAACGTTTCTCCTTTTAAATCGTTTGGTTTTAGCTATACATAATATTATAATATGAACAAATTACATTGTCTAATTCTTTTAGTTTAAGACATGTATAAACCGGTGGACGGGTCATTATATTGGACGCAGTGGGTATTTGGCCATATTTTGAAGTTTATGGTAGTGCCACATTGTAAATTATATAACTTTATATAACATAGTGTAACAAGGACACCGACATAATTATTAATAACGGTATGATCTTTGTCACACTATGCTTTCATTCCATAGCTATCAGAGGCTTGTATAGGTATATTTATCTTTGTATTAAGCAGAACGTCTGCTAACGAAACCACAATGTTTAGTAAAAAGAGTTCTTTTTTATTTTTTTCTAAACATTGTTGTATATGTATATTTCATTACAAATATTGTTGTGAGTGTGCACTGTTAATAAATAATAAGGAACTGTTTTTGACAGCGAAATCTGTGGATGCGGGTTTTTAACTACTCAAGTTTACGAGCGTTTGTAGAAATTATTTAATTTAGCTTTTTCCAGCTTTACTGTGTTGTTCAAAATAACATTTATTTCATGACTTGTTTCTGATTAACATTTGTAAGTGCTAATGACGGGAGCGATTCTAAAATTAACAAGGACGTGAAGCTGTATCGTATATAACACATAAGCACGTATTTATTTACACAGCTACATAAGCTACGTTCCTTATAATATTTAACTCGCTCCTTAATAATTTTAACAAAACAAAACACAATACATTGTACAGGAATTAACAAAGTAAAGTAACAAACTAAACTAACCCCTTGCCAACTAGCGAACTTTGCGAAAACATCGTGATTAAAACTTTGCTTTGTTATATAATATGGCTTCATTAATTTCGAAAAAAATTAAGTACTCTTTTAACAACAGTTTATATCGAAATATTTTTCTTTCAATAAGAAAATAGATTTTTTTGTCTCAAAATAGCGTAAAATGCTTTTATGTGTTTTGAAAGCGAACAGTTTCAAACAAACTGCAAATACAAAACGTAAATAAATATGCTTTTTTACATCTCGTGTCAAAATATTATTTTGCCAAAATGAAGGTAGTTTGAGACAATTCGCTTCAATCATAATATATCATGGTATTAATTCCGTACTAATTTTGGCAGGGATTGGAAAGTGCCTGGGGACCAACCGGCCACTACGTCAACTACGACGAGATCCAACAAAACCTTAAGTAAGCATCTTATCTTATCTTATATTATTGGATTTGGGGTCTCATGTGGGTACACTTCGACCCATAGTGTAGTGTGTGTAGTTACCCCCTAGTACGCCTACTCAAGAGCGATTTCAACCATCTCCATGTATTGGATAATGGAGCTCAAGGGTAGTGCTTTGAATTCCTCTGGATCTGGATAGCCAGTACCAAAGTCCTTCATTATCTGTCTGGCTAGAGCGTGACGTAAGTAACAAACTGACATGATGTCTGGTGAGATTTTCTTGAAGTGGAGTCGTCGGCTGTGAAAATTAATTGAACATTTAAATTCTTCAGTATTTCAAATTCAGTTCTCAACGTATAATTATAATTTAGGTAAGTACCTATTATTTAGGAAAAACGTGTAATTTTTCTATTTTATCATGTAATCATTTATTCATTGCAACCATAGTATTACAGTTATCTTAAAACTATATAAGTACAGTCATGGACCCTACTAGGGAGTAGCAACATAGTACGAAGATAACACAACATAATATATTTCGACCTTAATTATACCTCTCTTACGGTGGGACTAGGTCGATTGGGCTAAGACTGTCCCATAATATTATATTTAATTATTTATGACTTTACATTTTACGGAGCAGATAAACTGAACCGTAGACCTAATAAATTTGAGTCTTTAAACCTTTTCAGGTCATTAGTCTAAAATGACAAACAAATGACAATCTAACAACATGTTTCGTTAATCGATAAATTGTGGCCATTATACTGCCTGAAAAAGGGTTAACGATAACGATTTTATAGCATTCAGGTACTAAAATGTGTATAAAACTTTACCCTTGTCCGCATTAAAGCAGACATTTTATTGTCAAAACCTGAAATCCTTACGAATGGAACCCCAACTTCAGTCGACAGTACAAACAAATCCCACCGGTCCCCTAAAAGGTACAAATATTGGAAACATTTTCTCCCCATCACCTTTATTTACACACACGAATCGAACAAGTCTTCACTAAAACAAGAACGTCCTAAGCGCCAAAGTGACAAATGTCGCTTAGTATCTTCTTACGCGTATACAAGTAAATATTGAGTGGTTATTTTGCAGCGCGCGGCGTGAAAAGTTGAGCGAAGTGCAAATAGGACAGATGAGGCGGCAGGTCCACGCGCAGAGGGCCAAAGTTGAGGAGGAGAGGTAAATATACGCTCATCTTGTGAAATTTTATTTTGGGATATGTTCATAGTCAGTTGCGTTTAATAAATAATGTATAAAAAAATGAGAAGGTATGCAATATGGAACTAATGAGACTATTAGTATGTACAGTCAGCGTCAAATATATTGTAACAGCTAGAGTAGCCAAATACCTAGTTCGTGCAAAATACATGGTGTAACGAACTATTTGATCACTTTGGCTCTTACAATATATATTTGACGCTGACTGTACTAGACAATCGCTTCAAAACAATTAATAAGAATAAAATGCACATGTATTATTTTAGGTAAGTAGTTTTATATTTAGATTTATTAGACTTAAATATTCCGTTCAGTATTTTAATGATTAATAGGTACTTGAATAAAATATAAAAATGTCAATTTAACAAGGCATTCTAGGACCAAATTTAATGTGAAATTTCGTACTAAAAACCCAAAGGGCATCGAATATTCAATTAATTAGCGCTAAAACCTACACAGAAATACGAGGCTAAAAATAGCTTTCACTTTGCTCTTAATAAATTTTCTCCATCCATGCTTACGGGCGAGGAACAATTATCGCCGTATAAGTTACTTATCCTCGTATTGCATGCCCATCTTATATCTAAATGTGAACTTTAATTAGTGGCTGAGAAGGGTGTTTTTGCAATGTCAGTTTAGAAGAAAATACAAACGCGGGAAGGTATTTTCACGTCCAACGCCCACGTGCAATTAAGCCGGCTCTCAACGTTTTCTATTAAGTTGTTAAGAGACTTACAGATTGTTACATACAGCTTATTCGTGTAGACCTTGTGTGACCTTAAAAGCACTTTTCTGTCTCGATGTTGTTTCCCAGATGCGTAAATAATTATTTTATCTACAACCACAATGTATGGGATTGTAATGATTGTCTTTAAAAATATTACCCACCACACAAATTAAGAACCTAGGTGCAAAGTTTAAGGCTGTGTCACCCTCATTGGGCGGATTGTATAGTTCCTAATAAACGAATCAATTACGAAAAACCCATACGAATCCTATGGATTTTTAATATGTCTCTAGCCCGCTGTACATTCACACTTCTCTTTACTTAACCCTTTCTTCTATTTACTTCTCTCTATCGCTATTTTTCCTCTTCTACTCGGCAGCCTCGCGAGTCTGACCTCATTACAACCCCAGACTCGTAACAGGCCCTTAAGGTGGCCAAACAAGTTAGTCATGTTTAAAAAAAAAGCCCGCTGTACATACACATTGGGCCAACGTCGGCCAAGCTAAGGGACACAGCTATTACGGCAGAACGAGATCGCGATATCTCTTGCTCCCTCTATCACATAGCTGCGTCCTTTAGTTGGCCAACGTTGGCCCAATGTGTACCTACAGCGGGCTATAAGTAAGAATGGCAAAATATAATTTAAATATTCAGCTTATTTCACAAACCCGCAATTAAATACATGGGTAAGCGACATTGTTGTACCTAATTTAAATGTCAGTACCGTAGGTAAGGCGTAATTGCCAAAGCACTTGGCAAATGTCGTGTAATTATGAAGTAATTCCATTTCTACTACTACTACAATTATACTTCCTTACGTACGAGTATTTATTTATAATAATTGCCTTAGATCATAATCGTGTTCGGGGACTCCCTGTAGTTAGCATTTGTTTCTGGAAATACCTTTGCTTAAAGATAGGGCTGTGTATTTAATGGAACTAAAAGAAATGTATGCTAAGGTCTGCGTAACGGAACTTAGAGGAATGTGCGTCTACTGTATTGGGTTATTGGTGCGACAGGTACTCTAGCCAGAGTCTAGCCTGTAGCACTTAGTCTAGATACCTACTAACTCTACTAATAACGTTAAATAAGCATTTAAGTCAGTAACATATGAAGATTAATAATTTACATTTATGTAAATGAAACGACACACGTTTTAGTCGAATGTTAAATTATAAATATTAATTTAGTGACATTATAAAACAATTTTGGTTTTATTGCCTGCTGTTTCAGTATAAATATTTAGTCAACGACATTGTAAAATAAATATTGTTTTATTTCCTGCTTCCTGTCTACTTGACATTGGTAAGATGCTTATGCTTCGCTTGCTATACTTGAATCATTAAAACATGTTGGAAAAAATATAAGTATGTGGCGTATATAGACCGTAGATCCTACAATAGTATTCTCTCTTTGGGTTGGTTAGAAATATTCAATTAAACACTGAGTAATCAATAATAATTCCGTTTATTTTACTTGTACTAAGCTCCGCCATTAGCACAGTGTCTCACAGCCTAGTCATAGAGTATATCCGTAACAAGCGCTATTTGAGTTAAGTAAATACACGTCATTCGTCCCCCTTTTAAAGAGGAGTGTAGGTACTATACTATTAAAATTACAAATCTAATTTATCAGGAGCTTTCCTGATTCCCGTCAGTTGGTAGTGCTTAGAAAGCTAAGTAGGTACTTAAACTTATTTTTTTAACAAATTTTCGTTTTCGATACCTACTAAAGTCCTCATATTTTCTCAGACATAAAACATACCTATTATCTTAGATTTAAATGAAAACTGAAAAGGGTGTCAGATATTTGTATAACCCTGGAATTAAAGTTCCATTGATAACACCTATACCTGCTTCAATTAGCAAGGTTTATATACTAATTACATTACAGCTGAATGAAATAATTATCTCTCAAGCTTAAAACAAAAACTGGTCCTGCCCGTGTAATAGGTACTTAATACAGTTAATATCTATCCATCTGTACACTTATTTAAGTATCATCAAATTCATAATTGATAAGTACACGGACAATGTATACATGACTATGAGTTCATAACATAATTGGTATTTAGACTTACCTATCGAAGAATAAAAATGGTTTTGTCCTTATTGCGTATTAATAAAATTCGGTGTTTAAAGTCCAGATTCAATTAAAAATTAATCGTTTTCTGCGGCCGAGTTAGTTAACTTAGTTCCAATCCAATCCTATCTATAATCTACCTCTGGCCAAGATTTACCGAGTTCTAATTAATTCAATTAGATACTTCCAGGGACTCACCCGTTCTACTGACTTAAAGTAGGTAGGTATCAATAGTTCAGCTAGCACTATAAGGTTTAAATTATGTAGATATGCCAATGCCACAGATTTAATATTACAATTGGTGAGACGCACTATTCTAGTCTAGAAGAGAATTCGTTGCAGTTATGAACGTGAGTAGGTAATGTTTAACAAGACAAAATTTTGCAGTGGCGTTTTTTTTGTATTCACTATCTAGCATTTGTAAAATTTTCGTACAGTCACCGGCAATAGTATCTTCCTACACGAAGCCCGCAAAAATATGTGACAAATTCTTATTTTTAGGGCCATAGGAGCGTGTAACATATTTTTGAGGCCTTCGTGTAGGAAGATACTATTGCCGGTGACTGTACACAACAAGTCCATTAATCAGGCTTTTAATTTCATGAGCTCAAGTAAAACTGCTCAACTGTAAATTAGGCAGCAGGAATCGAGTTCTATGGACGTGCAGCCACTGGTATCTAGTATTATTATATAATATGTGGCACAGTCCCGTAGCTAGCGATATTGCCGCTATAACGTTGTTGCCACGCGAAGCCAACGACCGTCTCGCTTCTGTAGATTGTGATAGGACTAGGCTAGCAGTAGTTATCTACTCTAGCGTCTCTAGCAGACTAAGATTAGCATAATCACGGTCAGTAACACTATAGTTTAATTTGCGAGCACTTATTTTCAACTACGTAGTTATTTTGGGGTCCAATTTGCACACGCTGTTATTATTATCACGCAGTATGTAGGTACAATGTAGTTATAAGTATGTGTAATAGACTAAAAAGTATTTTCGAAGAGTAGAAATGTTAGCTCTATGCACTCTTTTTTCCTTTCAAATTCCTTTTTAAATTATAATAAAATACCACAGGAAAAGAGGGAACAAGGGATTATACCCTAAAGCACAAGTAGGCTATACAATTTGTTTTGCAATATGAAAGGATTTCACAAATATAAGTAGGCCAGTTAGGATTAATACCTACATAAAACTGAGAGCATGATATACACTTATTTAAATACACTTGTTGACATTTAGCTACTTACAAATGTTAACATTTTTATATTTTTGCATCTATTTTAGAATCAAGTTCTCTTATCCTATTAAACTTGGGCAAAACTTAGATTAGTTACTTACTTCAGATGACTTACGAGTCGCATGTTTCGCTACGGGCGCATTTTTCTTGAAAACAGTTTTGCAGGTTCATTACATAACTTGTATTGCCATCTCATAAGTTGGTTAACTAATGACATCGCTTAGCTATTAAACTGTCAAATTAAAGTATATTTCTATAGCATGTCATGGAAAGTTCTTATCACCATAAATACCAGGACGGGGGATCCCATTAAGTATAATAAAAATAGTCTATTAAGTTTTAACTCCTTCCTGCAGTCAAACTATTGAGATAGTTTTGCAGGGTCTTTGTCTACAATGTAATTTTTGTTGTTGGTATAATAAATAAATAATAAAAAATAAAATAATCGCATGATGTCAGCTTTATTATAATTATAAATTTGTTAATACAATCATACTATCGACCTGCCATTCAGTCGATTAAAAAAAAAGGTACTTAAATTTTATGTTGATGCTATTAGCCCCGTAATATTTCACACCAGAAATCGCTAAAATTGAAACCTAACGGCTTATTTTTTTAAAACCGCATTAGGACTTAAAAGCGTGAAAATTTCGCGGTTTTTCGAGTGCTGCAAAGTTAGTACAGGTCTTTAGAAGCTACAAACTTAGATACATAATGCTGGTAGGGATCCTAACAACATATCAAAAAATTTGAACTAGCCGTTAGCTTTCGATTTTAATGTTCGGTAAGACGGGGCTATACATGGATCATGTAGGTACAAACTGGCGATTCCTTAGCGATAAAATCTTAACGTGCCAAAAATATCTCAGAAAGTTTTTATTCAAATTCGATAAAATAAAGAAAGCTTAGGTATCTTATAAAATACTGTTACTACAACTTATACATACAGAAATATTCCAATACCGCTAATATGTTTGTTAAGAATCTATAGGCATTTACGCCTTGTTGCCAATTCAGAAAAAGTCGCATAAATTTGGATAAATTATAAGTTTAATCGTTCCGAGAATGACTTAGAATTGGTCAACCTAAGTTTATGCCACATGACATTTCGTAGAAATTCCTTGTAAAGTAGATTTCCGTTAGAATTTTCCATTATATTATTTAGCCCAATAGTGACTTCGCTATTTTCAATTAGCTACTACCACATTAGCACATTACCGTTCCATTCAAACATCCATATTGTAACTAACTATAGCGCTGGCCTAGTCAGATATGACACAATAATGAGAGTAACGAAACCCGTCTGGTTAGATTGCTATATCTACCATCCTTTTAATGGGTGGAGGTCAGAGTTACAGACTAGCAACATTATTGAATTGGAAAATAGTACCAAAATAGGTAAAAACTGTCTCATGTCTGTCAATGTTATAGAGGATAGGGCCTATTTCCCATTAGAACAAAAATCATAGCACATTATAACGGAAACAGAAATAGTAGGCGACAAACTATGAATTACATTATACGTCGTTTGGCACTACTTTCCCCTAACAAAAAGTTTTGGCAATGGCGAAAACTTCTAATCTAATTATTAATATATTTTCTCATAATATAGCATCTAAACCAGAACTCAAGGATTTGCTTTCTTGAAGTGATTTGCTTTTGTTTTGATCTCCACTTTACAGTTGCTAGATGTCCAGAACTATAAATAAGCATAGTACCTATAGCAAACTAACTAGAAGGGTTTCGTTGCTCTCATTATCGTGTCAGATCTGACGTGGCTAGCTCTCCGTATATATGCACTTTAGATTTATCAAAGTTTTTATTTCTATATCTACTTTTTGCAGTTGCAAACCCTAGTCTCACAGATGTTTCTTGTCCGCAGCCGCCGAGTAGGCACCACTGGCTACCACTCACAGCGATCCTGTAGAGACCCGCCGGCCGCGCGCCCGCAATCCAACTACTACGAGTACGAGAGCGCCGCGCCGAAACGACCCGGCAAGCTCTCGCACTACCACTGAACACCATCCATGGTTGCCTTTTTATCGCCTGACGCCTCATGCGTCGCTTTCGCACTTACATACTTGTTAGAACGTGACAGCTATCGTGTCAGGGGATAAAAACCCGACCATATTAGGCCATATTAGGCATGCCTTAGCTAAGACAATCGTTTATCGATAATAATAGAAAAGTCATAAATGTATCGGAATGATAGATGCGAACGAAAGTCGTGAGATCATTTCCTTCAGTACCTACATAATTTAATTACGGATTGATAATGTCCATAATGATGTTACTTAGCTAGACCCTCAGTGCAGTTTTTAGGTAAAAAGGAAGGACTTGATTGGTGGTCAAAAAGGCCTGAAGATACACATGGTGCAATAGAAATATTAATTATTGGCGACCGAGCGAGAACATAGTGCCATCAAACATTAGGTACCACTCGCTACCGATGGCCCGATACCAGTAATAAATAACCAAAAGGATCTCTTATGGATATTGCCTATTGGATATCTGGTAATAAACAATTAAATCTATCAAACGACACCCAAAATCCGTCCACTGCTGAACTTAAGTCGTTTATACTGCCGCTGTCAATGCTAGCCATGCCATCGTTCCAATGAGTTAACGGTTATCGCCCACTACAGCTTCCACTTAAAAGGTATACAACATTTTACAGGCAGTAAATTAAAACCTTTATTCATAATATTATTGATCTAACAAATTGGAACTTTTTTTATGAGAAAACGCTACGACAATATGAATAATAAACTCATCGTAATGTATCCAATTTCAGACATATTGGAATTTTTAGCATCTCATTTTGTTTAGAACCTAGGCAATATATTTCTCCCAAATTGTTATTTTTATAGTAACTGTATTCAAACGTTATACATATAGAAGATGGTTGTTTGTTTCTTATAGGTACGTTGAAAATATAAGATTACATTAGAGATAAATTTACTAATATTCAAAGGCTCAAAGGTTTGAAGAAGAAAAAAATCCTGAAATTGTATGTTGTTCGTAATGTTATTAGGAACCTGTTCACGTAGGTATAGGTACAGTCGACTACAATAGTACATTACGTACCTAGGGCGGTAAAATAAAGAAGGGCTCAGATCGCGGGCATTTGTGGCCCGAACCGAAGGTAAGAGCCATAAACAAGCGATCTGAGGCCTTCTTTATTACCGCCCGTGGTGCGTACACAATTTTACGTCCTCTCTTAAGTGTGAAGTGAGATTGCTGCGCCCTAGGGCGGTAAATCTCACTTAGCGCCCAGAGTGACGTAAAGATATGTATCCACTTTTTTACCTTATTGCGTTGTAATAACGTCCAAAAGTGGATACATCTCTTTGTAGTCGACTGTAGAGTCGCGTTCATAAATATCTACACAGCTGGATGCAAAATATGTAAACATTTACACCTTATTGTCAATGTCATAACATAAGTAGGTATAAGTATAGCTAATTTTGAAGCCTAGGTAATGCTCATATATTTGTGAACTCTACTGTACGTAACTTTGTGACGTTTGTGTTCCAAGCAACGGGCGCAGGCAATCGGAACAATGGTGCCTTATGCGTGGAAAGGAAACATTTATACAGACACCCATGTACATTTTATTAATAGGTAGTATCATTAATTAATAGACAAATGGCGTGCCTAAAAGCGCTTAGATAGCTACCACATTGTCATTAGCTAAGGAATAATACAGGTAGTAGGTATTTAGTAGAGTAATCTAGATTCTGTTCTACATTTAGCTGCGTTTCAAAATGGCTTCAATACTGGATCTCCTTGAGCGCTCGCGATCGCTGGATCTCGTGAGGCTCACCCGAGCGACTATTCTTTAGGTTTTCTAGAGGTCTATCATTAAAATGTTAATCGTCACCGTTTATTGATTAAATGGTCCGCAAACCTGACTTTGAATAAGTATAATCACATAATTATGGGCCGAGGTTGACCTGAGTCTCGTGACATAACTACCTATATAATATAATTCCGATAGTAATCTAGTTTTTTATTCGATTGTTTCAAGGAAGTAATATTTTATCGGTTTTTATATTAAACATATACATATAGTTGTATAAACAGGAAAGGGCGAAGTTTAATGTCTTTTTTTACCTTAAAAAATGATGCTATTTCCTTTCCTCAATTCTCCGTAAGATTGCCCTGATGAAAATGTGGTTACGAAAACACAGATAACATCCTTTGCTAACTACATGAAAAGGTTTTCATACTCAAAAGTTCCTTTGGTCAATGTCACCTTTAAAATATACACCTACTTACTTACTTAAAAATAAAACACATTGCACTTAGCGAGCCTCTTTGAAGTGCACTTAGAAGTAGGTACTTTTCAACTTTGAGAACCAATGGATGTAATAGATAACATATGTTAAAATATGATACTAAAATGTTAACAATTCAATAAATTTCGAAATATCTTCCAATCGTCATTAAAAAAAAGCAACGTACGTATCATGCCTTGTCAGGTCCTTCGGATTATAATATGATAAAAAATAGAGATCGATTCTAAATAATTTATTTTTAGTTTTGCAAATTGCTTTGTAAAAAAAAAGTGAAACCTTTTGTTGTCCTTATGGCCTTAATTAAAATTTAATAACCGCGTCGAGACGACCTCATAAAGTTTGTTACATAAAAGTAATTTAGTGTTATCTCCTTATGACCGCAATAACAACATCACGTGAGCTTCCGGTTAGACTCGAAGCGGACGTCATATCACGTCTCTGTAATCTTTACTTTATTTTTCTAAAAACCATCCGTTCAGCTATGTTCCCAAGTAGACACGTGATGTAAAATCTTCATGGCTCAAAAATCTAAAGCAAGCAATCCGTAAAGACAGTAATTTTAACAGACATCCTCAATTTATGGCCTGTTTTAATTTTCCTCTGACAGTCACTCCTGTAGTGGTCGTACCTACTTGACTATCTACATCGAAGCTGTGTGCGTTTTTAGACTAGCACTTAGAAATCACCTCAGGACTAACCGTCAAAATATGATTAAAATGAGCCTTCACTTTTACTTTTCAAGCTCGAGTCTTTCCCACTCGTTCGTCTGACAGCCGTGATGTGGTTACCATGTAGGCATTATACTTTGTTTAAAGTGAATATGTTAACCGCATCTAGATTTAATCTGTCGGGTCAAATGGTCCCCATGTCTCTACTTGGAAACGTAGCACTTTATTACAATATAATAATGACAGGGGTTTTATGCCTACGTAAAGATATACTTAGCGTAAATAACGTTAAAAGGATTGTGTAATTCCAATGCTAACATTCCTTGTTAAGTTGAAATATAACTTTAGTTATTTATTTATCTGTGAGTATTACATAAAAAAAAATTGTAAAGCGGTTCATGTAAGAAGGCTATGTAAAAACCTTAGTGTTTGCTGAATACTCGCTGATAATATAGTAGTTTATGTAACTGTTACGTAATAGGGGTCCTTAAAACACGAGTGTTTTAAGGCCTAATTACGTACAGTTGCATACACTGCTTTATCTACACACATATTATAAACCCTAAATGATGAATGAATTACTGCCATTGCACAGATTGCAACGCCATCGCCATGGCCAACTCGATTGTGCCGGCGATCGGGGAGCAGGCCAGATTTTCATAATGATATCGAATTTTTGCTTATTATTTGATAATAATAACATCGTTACAAATAAGACATTTGTTCTAACTTCTAACAAAACAGTCTATTTTTATGATGGTCATAACGTGCAGTTTTTGAACGCATCATGGAGGGTTTATGATATGGGTGTAGATAAAATATATATTTTGTCACCTACCTTAGTTTACATACATAGGTAAGTTTTATACGAAGAAGCTTTAAATTCACGATTAGTTTCTTAACTACAAGAGTTTGGAAACGCAATCTGAAAGTAAATAGATACATAAAACTTGTATGACTGAATAATTTATTTATTTAACTCATATTTTCCATTGATGTATTAAAATCATGGTGAGATCGCTTGTACTTACGTCCATCATATCGACTCGCGTCATATGACGTTCTTATATTTAGTACATTGGCCTGATGTCAGCGTCACAGTTTCCCTGTTTTTGTGATATCTATATGTAGTTCTAGTTATAATAATTTACTTAGAATAAGAATAGTTTGAGAAAGCTAGACAATTACATATTCCTAGTGTTGTATATAATTATGGATTTTTACTGAGATTAAATTGTATATTATAAAAATTGGACTATTATAATAAATTTTCTAAAAGTGACTTGTAATCGTGTAAGAAATATATTTGGTATGAATGAGAACAAACTATAGAGATTAGTTTTATTGCAAATGTGTTTGCATCGAAGTGCCCATAATTTTGTACATAAAGTAAAACATGTTCTTCGCGTGTTTACACTTACGATATGATTGTATATATTTAGGTACATAGCTTTGTAGACAATACTACTTAAATTGTTAAATTGGCCATCTTGTACCTTAAATAAAACAAGTACTATCGTCATTACATTTTCTTTTAATTTGCCCTAAGAACCCGACCCAAAAAATCTAAAATCTTGTGAAACAAAGAAGAGCATACAGGCCCAAAACATTCAAGATGTGGAAGGAGGTGGTTATTGGAGATATTTTTTTATAAAAATAACCTTAAAATTACTTGTTTAAGTTTTGAAACATTATGAAACCTTACGTTTATTCGGCAGTTATAACATAAAAAATGTCACATCTTCTTTCAGGCCCCTGTTTCACCACGGTGACAATTGCCACAATTTCTGACATATTCAAATTACTGACGTCACAGGCGTCCACAGGCTACGGTAACCGCTTACCAGCAGGCGGGCTGCATACTTGTTTGCTACTAGCATAATATTTTTAATAAAATTCAACATATTTATATTATATCCTCAATAAATAGGTACTAAGTTTGCTGAAGTGCTCACGACAATTGTCACGAAAAACCACAACTGTCACGACAATTTATTATAGTACTGAGAAGAATTGTAAATATTTCTCGACATAAGATTGGGCTTGTGTCGGAATTTCGTGACAATTGTAGAGTTTTTCGATACATATGTCAAAACCCCTGCTTAGAAAAGTAGTAGTTTTAGTGATAATAAATGAAGTTTTTCTTTAAATACTACGCTGATGGCAAACAAGCGTGCAGACCGCTCAATGGTAAGCGTTTTCCGTAGCCTATGGATGCCTGTGACGTCAGTAATTAGGATATGTCAGAAAATTACAATTGTAACCGTGGTGAAATAGGTGCATACAGCTAGTCATGCCATACTGCATATACCTACTCAGTCATAAGTAATGAAACGAAGTAATTTACCGATATACTATTTATCCATTATTTAATTTCTTTTTTGTCAAATATTATCGTTACGGTCTCTATGATAGGCTTGGAAATATCTTGTTTTGAGCGTAGCAACTCGAAGGGACTGCTATGATAGAATTAAACCTAAGTAAGCCTGCAAGTAACCTTGGCATCAAAGATGGCGGCTGATTTTGATTTTTTTTCTCTTGATAAGGTGGTTATCATATCTACAAAGAAAATGATAATAGAAGTTTACGAGTATAATAATGCCTTATGAACGGAACATATATTTTTATAATGAGCTTATTTTTTATTTCATTGCTTATTTTTAGTGCATTACATTAGACGCCGGTAATCCTGTATTCCCCGACCTCTACTGTAATGCACTATTATAGTAAATTTACACGTTCTGGTGCCCAGAATAAAAGCTGAATACTTAGGTATAATAAATAAAGTAGGTATATAACCAACATCAGCTTTGTAAGTAGGTATATTATGCATAAAGGTTAATACTTTCTAATTGACTTTATTACATCCGAATGACGCCTGTTGCCTTCGCAGTATTAAAGTCAGCAACAACTCATTGATTTTCCTTAAGGAAAATAGATAAATGAAGTGTTAAACTATTTATCGTGAATTTATAAAAAAACATGGACCCAACTCATTATATGCGCTGAATGGCGCTGACGGCAAACAGGTGCTTATAAAACAAACTTGTCTACGTAGTGCGTCATAGTCATACTTAGACGCGTCACATCGATTTTACGACTAAATATTTTTATTAGATTATTTTAGAAACTGCCTGAATCGGTCAATATTACGAGCTCAGGAGCTCAGAGTCAGAGAGCTTTCTTAATAATCGGAAATGGAAGAAATACGGATCGTAATGTTATTGAGTTTCCTCAGGGCCTCGTTCGGCGTAGAATACTGCAAATAAGCTCAGTTTTAGATCATCTGAAATTTACGACATTATATTTTAAATTCCTTTATTTTCTACTCTCATGCAGATTAGACTTATACATAATTTTGCCCTGCATAAGAAAGACAAGGGTAGAAATTCCTAACTTTTCCCTAATTGGGTGATCAAAAACACCTAAAAGATTTCTTACTTGAATATCTAAATTGGTTAACAACGTCAAACTGACAATAGTACCTACCTACTGTGTGGTTTCATATATTTTTTATCGTGACTGCCTTATGTTTTTCGAGCCGATGTCGGATTTATTGTCACGTGTGACGATCTCCGTCGGCTTCGGAACTATAATTAAGTTTTTAAAATAGTGCGATCATATATGCACGCGAATGATTCGTCGAACTATGTGACAAGCTCCAATGCGAGTACCTACGCAGTGTACGCACACGAAGGTCTGAACGCCGTATAAGCAATTAACAAAACCCACCTTGGGACACTGTAAACTGGAAAATATTATATTGCTGCTATGTGTCGGCACATGGATACCTAAGAGTATCGTGTCGCACGATATAAAGCGTCTCTAATTTGGTGCCTAGTGCCGTTTATCTTGACAATGCTAAGCCGAGTGGGTCGTAAGAAAGGGCAAGGCCGGCGCTCGCGTGCCTGCCTCAGTTATCGCAAATTGTTTTAGTAGCCCCTACCTGCCCTTTGTCGCAACCTTGTTATCTCTTAGTCTGGTTTTTTTTTTCAAGAAATCGTTGTCGAGAAGCAAACGATATTACTTTTGGGCAACCGGGCTTTTTACCTGGTTTAGACCCTGCTGTATCTGAATTGCCGGTTGCCATCAAAGAAACTACAACCAGAAGTGAGATACGGCCAAAAAAAGGACCCGTTTTTTAGATTTTCTTAAATAACTCGAAAACAGTAGCACCTACCAAAAAATGTTCTTCCACTTAAGTAATCTACATAAAATTCTCTATAAAAAAGGTTCTATACACTTTTTTGCTGGGATCAATGTTTAATGAGATATTAAGGGACTAAGATAGACAATAAACATATATACTAATTAGCTTTTTCCCGCGAGTTTGTCTACGTGGGATTAACATTCGCTATAATAAATTAATGAAATGCCGTAGTTTAATCTGACAGCAAAAATAAATTTAACGTATAAGCTTTTTTACGTCTACAGTAAGCAACAATTCCATACCAACTTCAACCCCCCGTTTCATCCCTTTAAAAGATGATTACTGGGATAAAAACTATCTTATATCCTTCCCTACAACTCAAACTATCATCACACCAAATTTCATCTAAATTGGTTCAGCGGTTTAAGCGTGAAGAGGTAAGAGACCCACTGACTAGTCCAAAATTATTAAACTCTCTCTCCTTCTCGATGCGACAGGCAAAGCATATTACTTTTTGTTTACACGGATTTTTACCCTATTTGGACCCTTCTGAGTTCGAAATTTAAATAATTTTTTTACCGGAAGTGGAATATTTAAGATGGCGGCCAGTATAAACCTAAGCGACGAAAAATCTATGTTCCTCGTATGGATACCCCCATTGATTATACTTTATTTTTAACGATTGTTATTTTTGGGAATAACAGTTGTATGACACGTATTTAAAAAAAAAAGATTACCTATTTGTAATGGTTCCAAATATACTGGTCTTTAAAGTTAGAAATCGCCGTCAACACTGTATTCCACCACGCGCTTTGTGGACGGGGTTTTGGGAACACGTCTGCAGACCTCCGGTACCCCGTCGTCGTTGCTCTTACGGGCCCATTGTAATTCTGCTCGTGCAATCTCCTCCGCTGACGGCACCTCGGAATACTTGAGGGCCTTCTAGCTCGGAACCTTTCAGGCGAATGATGGAGCTGTTGTAAAGGTGTAAAGAGTGGGTGTAAAGAATGTGAGTTTACGTCATGTTCCCGCATATGCTCCGCAGCCTCCTTTTGGGTCAAAACTGTGACACTGAAGGTGGCTACTGCCGCCCACGCCTCATCACTATCGGCCGTTAGGCGAATTAGAGCCGGTAGTGCCAGGTCTCCTCCTATAGCCACGGAAATGACAGCACGAGGCTCCGTTCATGCAGGGCATTCTTCGCGCGTCTGACGGGCCGTGTCCAGTCCACGGCTATTACATCACAGTTGTGATACGCTGTGGTCGGCTCTCTTCCCACCCTCTTATACAGGCACAAATCGAACTCAGAAGGGTCCAAATAGGGTAAAAATCCGTGTAAACAAAAAGTAATATGCTTTGCCTGTCGCATCGAGAAGGAGAGAGAGTTTAATAATTTTGGACTAGTCAGTGGGTCTCTTACCTCTTCACGCTTAAACCGCTGAACCAATTTAGATGAAATTTGGTGTGATGATAGTTTGAGTTGTGGGAAAGGATATAAGATAGTTTTTATCCCAGTAATCATCTTTTAAAGGGATGAAACGGGGGGTTGAAGTTGGTATGGAATTGTTGCTTACTGTAGACGTAAAAAAGCTTATACGTTAAATTTATTTTTGCTGTCAGATTAAACTACGGCATTTCATTAATTTATTATAGCGAATGTTAATCCCACGTAGACAAACTCGCGGGAAAAAGCTAATTAGTATATATGTTTATTGTCTATCTTAGTCCCTTAATATCTCATTAAACATTGATCCCAGCAAAAAACTTTATAGAACCTTTTTTATAGAGAATTTTATGTAGATTACTTAAGTGGAAGAACATTTTTTGGTAGGTGCTACTGTTTTCGAGTTATTTAAGAAAAGCTAAAAAACGGGTCCTTTTTTTGGCCGTATCTCACTTCTGGTTGTAGTTTCTTTGATGGCAACCGGCGATTCGGATACAGCAGGGTCTAAACCAGGTAAAAAGCCCGGTTGCCCAAAAGTAATATCATTTGCCTGTCGCATGGAGAAGGAGAGCGAATTTGAGATTTTGCTCCCAGTCTATCTGGATTGTGGCCTTCAGACCATCCACGTGAAAAAAGTACTGTATACTCGTATGTCCCTAAACCTATGTATATACTGTATGTTACCTATTACCTACTCACCCTTGAGTAATTTGGTACAGCACTTCATGGACACAAAATAAATATCAAGTTGCCACTTCATTGTTTTCATATTAAATGGAAATATACCCGAGGCCGTGTGATCATGAATTCAGAGAACGGCTTTCGAGGAAAAGTCGGTAACAATAATAAAACTTTTAAGCTATGCGTCTCGCTGGAGTTAAGTAACTTTCGTCATAAACTCTAATGAAATAATTTCTTACCTTCGTGACTTGATCTTTGAATGAATTTGTGAATTTATCTTTACTCAACGAGTCTACCGGTACTATAAAGTAGTCAAAATTCGTAATGCACTCAGCAATATTTAGCGTCATCTAACTCTAGAGCACTGAAGCCGATAATTACGTACTTTTTGGAGTTAACATGTTTTAATTAAATAAATAATAGAAATACATGTTGTAAATTATATCATTCCCTATAGGAAATTGCCAGTTAGGGAGTTCTTTCCGTGAGGAACATATTGCAATTTTGGAAACTTTCCGTCGACACTTCATATTCTTAATCTTTTACAACACATTTGAGTTCGCCTTGGGACCGATACCGGTCTAAGATAGTTAGCTAGACTTGTTTGCCTCTGTTCTTCTATTCAATACTAATCGACTCTGCTCGGCTATAAATTAAATCTCCACGATTTCGAGAAATTAATGTACATGTCGCTCAGCAAAAAACCCATGACGTCAATAACAGTGCGCTTATTGCTTACCGCAAACCGAGATGACGAAGATTAACGTTAATTCAAAGCCTCAGAGCGATATTCTAACTTTGAATCCCGATTTGTTACCGAAATAATCTTCCTTTAAATCAAACTTTATTATCAAACTGACATCAAAATAAATTACGATTCTGACAACAAACCATCACAAAAACGTTAAAAGTGTCGTGTTACCTGAAGCAATATCTTATCGAACGAGCGAACGCAGCGAAGTGAAGTTCTTACAGACAGCTTCGGACTAGTTCGGACACAACAGAACTGTCAGCTGGCTATCGGACGGCTACGGACGTCCCAGTCCGTGCATTTCGATAGCTTTTGGATTTTGAATGTTTGTTCCGCGATTTGGTATGAACTTGACAATCCATAGTCAACGCGGAAATGATGAGCTGAATACGTCAAACGTCACAGGATGTGTACAAGTACATATCAAATGAGTATCAAACCAATGAAAAATATTTTCTTCGAATATACATCTCCAACTCCTAATGATGTGGGCGGAACATTATGTACCTAGATGCAGAACCTTTTTTTACGCTGTTCACTTCGCCTACTTCACAAGTAAACTTGCAAGTTTGAAATGAATGTAATATTTCATCATAAAATTTATTTTTTATTTCGCAATGTAAAAATATCCAGATAGTATAAACTTCATGCGGTTAGTTTTGCGTGTAACACTACTGGTTTATGTGACAGGTTCCGAATCGTTCTGTTTGTGAGGGTGTCTACTTTTCGCTGCAAGTCTAATGATGGGCTGATTGATAAATAAATAAATAATAATAAATAAATATTATGGGACAATCTTACACGAATCAAACTAGTCCCACAGTAAGCTCAATAAGGCTTGTGTTGTGGGTACGAGTAGCAACCAATATAGGGTGCCGGTCAGTTCTCAAAAATTTGGCACCGACAGGTGAAAGTTTGTATTTTTAAAAAAGTCCCATTTTTACTTTTTTTTCAATTGGGATCATTAGAATGCATACCAAACATTTCAAAAATGTCAAAGGGAAGGAAATCAGATAATTATTTTAAGAGATATGGCCGTTTAAAATTCAGGTTAACGACGTCACATTCAGGTGAAAGACTAAATGTGCACAGGTTATTGACAACAGAAGCAGGTTAACGAGAAATAAGTACAAATTAGTATGAAACATTTGACAAGTTAACGACAAACGTCGCTAACCTGTGTCCGTAGTCGATTACCTGTCTATTTGTAGTCATTAACCTGAAATGGATATCATTCACCTGCCCACCAAAGACATATTTTTCTTAAAAAATCAAATACATTTGTACCTAGAGAAATGAAAAAAATACGAAATGATATATATTTTTAATTTAATTTTTTTATGAAGTATAATTTTTTTTAAGTAATCATGAAAGTAAAAGTGTCACATTTTGTGAGAGCGAGGCCCGATATGTTTAGCACCATTTTACATCCAAATACCTGTATATTATCGATTTTTTTAAAGAGAATTCGTACATAAAATATAATTACTGTAAGCATTTTTTTTAAATATCGTTCAGCTGGAATATGGCAAGTGAACGACGTGTCGGTAACCTGCCACTGTATCCTCCACCTGGTTATATCGGACAGGTAAAGGACACATATCGCAAAAAAGCTACAATCATTTGAAAAATGGCGCTTAAACTAACATGTCAGTAAACTTATTTCATTTAATGCACAAGACGAGTATTCTCGACCTTTAAACATATGATTAAGAGTGTTAAAAGTATAATTTTTGTCATCCACCTGTCGCTGAATGTCGCTCACTTGCCAATTTTAGCCGGGTGAACGATGCACAAGTGGCGGACAAAATGACAGTCATTTCTTCAAAATTCGAAAAGTATTTACTTTATGAACTTAGTATTTAGGTACCCGTAAATAGGCAACCAATAACGTTACATATTTTACAGATAATACAATATCTCCCAAAATAACCAAAATATAAATGACAGAATAAAGATACCATACCCATTACAAACTCCCGTTTGCGTCACTTTGTATAATATATTTTATTACCACGGTCCGGTGAACACGTGTTGTTGCTATCAGGTGATAGCTGATTACTGATGGCTTCGAGTCGTGCAGGGTGATGCGGGATAGGTGAAGTAGGGATTGCACGGTAGTTGTGAGTTTGTCTCGACAAGTGGGCGACAAAAACAGCCGTGGACAAACTTTAAAGGCAAATAGCGTGGAATATAAGTGTAATATTATTATATGATTATCTAGTTTTAAAAGTTAAGGATATATGCAAATAAAATACAGTAAAAAAGTTAAGTAAAGTTTAAGATTTGTATACTTTTAACAACATGAAACATCGGTACTCCGCAAAAGGACACGGAAGGTGAACGACAGTACTAAGTTACAAATATTATTATTTTTATTAATATAGGGCAGATGCCCCGGTTGTGGCCACTGTGCCGGTTTTGGCCATTTTCAAATTTATCAGGGTATAGACATATTTACAAGTCTATGGTTTATGGTTAATATAAGAGTAAAAAATGGCAGTACAGATGGCACTGTCATCTGTCATGTATAAGTTGTCATTCAGCTGTCAGGGGCCATGGAAAAAAGTGGCCAAAACTGGCTCCTGGACCCGTTTCTGACATTTCATTAAAGAAAAAAAATAGATCTAATGTCAGAATCTTAACAGCGGAGATTCATATAAATAAAGTAATATATTTTCACTGACTTAGTACAAAAAAAGTGTCATAATTCCTTATTGACACAAAATGACGGACGTCGGAATAGACAAACTCTCCTTAAAGTGGCCAAAACCGGGGCATCTGCCCTACAATAAATAGATTTCAAACCATCAGGCCTCTATGTAAAAAGTGTCTCATAATATGTATTGATAACTTATTTATCAAGATATTTTATAGTAAAAAAAAAGTTTTAACATAAATCTATTGACAGGTGGCGGTGCCAATTTTTTGAGAACTGACCCCTACCGGGCGTTTAAATGATAAGTCCGTTGTAGACACACTATTTTATATAAACGTATAAATATTAAGTACAGTCGAGGTTAAGTTAAGAAACGTAAGAAAAGCACAAACAGAAAGATAGTAAAGTTCACGGCACTGAAGGATAACACTTGCAATATTGTAGCTTTTGCCCGCGACTTTTCCTGCGTGGGATTAACATTCGCCTTAAGGAATTAATCAAACGCCTTAGTAAACTCTCATAGCAAATATTAATTTACCGCACATGCTTTTTTTACGTCTACAGTGAGCAACAATTCCATATACAACTATAAACTCTAAATAATCTACGTAAATCGTACCAAATTTCATTTAAATCAGTTCAGCGGTTTTAGTGTAAAGAGGTAACAGACAGACACACATTCGTATTTATAATATTATATATGGATATAATATATGGATTATATGGACTAGCAATGGATGGATTGTAGTAGGTACATAGTATTTTTTGCGCTCCACAATTTTAGAAGGGGATACAGGTTATTTTATTGATCGACTTAATTATATGAGCATGTTGATATTGACGTCAATCTAAATATAAAAAATATGCACTCAAGTTGTATCTATGTTGATAATACCAATATACCAACTTTTTATTAATCAAGTAAAATACATTAAATCAACATTCTTATAGCAACGGTTACAAATATGGTATCCTAATTAATTACTAAAATAAAACTAATCGATACAGTCACACAAAAGACAATTACAATGTGTACAAACAATATTTGGCCTTAACCTAGATCCAGACACCCACCCCGCGACCCCCCCGACGCAAAAGTGCCCATCACGCTCGCCGCGTTGCCACGCTGAACGGCGATAGACAACCTTTGCATCAGGAAAGAGCCGGAGCGAGAGTCCAGCCCTCTCTCTCGCAAACTCCTCCCGACTTCCTTTAAAAACACCTTCACCTCGGCACACCAACAACCGGTGGTTTCCACAGCCAGCGGAACAAATAAATAGTTGGTCAGAACCGCGTACTTCTCCCGCTTCCGAACCGCTGCCAACTCAGCCGCTGCCCCCGCTGACCTCATAGTGCGGCCAATGTGGGACGCCGCAAAAGTGCTGACGCACGTCGCGTCCCACAAAAGGCACTTCCCCTTTTCCCACGGGATAAGCGTCAATCCGTCTGGCCTCTTACCATCCGACCTGTTAAGGCCCGGAGGTTCTAGCATGCACGGAACATTTGCAGTGACCAGCGCCCTTCGTACAATGTCGTTAATTGCGTGATGGCGTGGAAACCTCCCTGCGCACCGACAACAACTCAAGGCGTGATGGCCGTTGCTCTCCAGTCTCCACTGTAGCGCCGCAGATGCATAAATGGGATTGACAAACATCACAGCCCAGTCGGACAGCCACCGCCACTCGCATCGAGTTGTTGTCGAGAAGGGTACCTAAATGTGGAGAAGGGAGCGCCTGAAGCCACGCCCCCGACTCCTAGGCCTAGACACCGCATTAAGCCTCGCCCTGTCCACACCCACTGCGCTCTCCAAGAGACCTTCATAAATCCGCTTCACACCAATTTCGTCCCACAATTGCTGACGATCCAACCTTTCTGGCATGAGCGCACCTGGGTTGAGAGCCCTCCAGGCCGCCGTGGCATCGGCAGCATAAGGTATGGAAACCTTGTCACCGTTTAAGGATAAAATTGAAGTAACAAGGTCCACGACCCCAGCCGTCGATGCCAGGAAAGCTGGCAGGCTTACATCCCCCACGCGACGGATGCCCAAACCACCATTCCGTATGGGCAGAGACGCTAACGCCCACTGATCAGAATTAAGGGAGACATTAAGCAGGTGTTCTACCAACTCTCTTAACACGCAATCAAGAGAGTCGATCAGGACAGGATACAGCCAAACCGGCACTGTACGCAAAAAATAGGTCAACCTAGGAACGGCGAAGCAAAACCTCAAAAGGATGAGAGCCACATGAGCCGGCAAACACTTCAAACGTTCACCCGCCAACAGTAAAAGCTGTCTCCTTAACTCGAAAGCATCAGGTATGGCTTGTGGAAAAATGGGAGAACCCAAAAGCGAAAAGGTTTGAGGTGACAACTCTCTGAGTCCAGTAAGTAACCGACTGAACTCAGGAAAGGAACCCCGCGAATTCGGGCCGCACGGGAAGAATTCACACTTTCCAGGGTTAATTTCCAGCCCCAGGTCTTGAAATCGGGGAAGCAGAGCACCAACTTGGTATATTATATCAGAGAGTATGTATTAAATAGACGAGCACAGACTTAAGAACTTATGATATGAGGTTCCAAGTCTGATGATCTGAAGCGCCATCTGAAGGATATCAAACCAAAGTTACCGCATAATCGCACCGTCATCGGGGAACCGAACAATGCCATCTAGTAACTAATAGCGTTACTCTCTGTGTGGCCAAAATGCACGCCGAGAGATAGACAAAGGTGGCCACAATGTGGGAAGGACCAGACGGCAAGCGCAGACACGGTAAGCCCAACGCCAGATGGTCTGACGTCCTTCGAAAAATCGAAACTGATTGGCATGAGCTGGATGAGGCCTTTGCCCGTAAGGGGTCCTAAGTGCCCTAACCAAAATTTTTATTGGATACTAATAGCATTACATTAAGAAATGAAACAAAATACCTTTTTCACAAAAAAATGTTTACCTAACCAATTTTGTAATCTAATTTTAAGCTATGTTATTTTTTTTACTTTGGTTATGGAATAAATGCTTTTTACTTATTTATTTTTATTCCATGTCTATGTTATTTGTCGTATGTTAAGCTTTGCGTAGCACTATTACTAAGGTACTTACTCTGTGTCTATCTAGATCTATTGAAACTCTAGATTAGCTACCTATGACGTCCAGTACTACTATACCGAAAGGGGCATTAAGGTTAAGTAAAACGTTAAACAACAGCTGTTGCTCTACGTAAGTAGCCGGCACACGTCCGCTGGCCATGACGGCTAGCAACGGTATGCCCCGAGCGCGAATGACAGCTACCCACATTTATCGCTATCAATCAATACGTCACAGTACCCCTAAATCAAAATAATAAAAAAACCGGTCACGCGAAGTGCGTTGATGTCGTTTGTATGGAACGGTGAGTAAGTGTTGTATAATGAATATTACAGTACAGTTAGGAGTTTTAGAGCACAAATTAACGGATATAGAAAAAAAGTACAATATTAAAGTTTCATCTATGAAGTCATACTCATATTTTAAAATGGAAGTGTTGTCATAGGGCTTAGCAAAATAAAACTATGCAGAAAGCCGCTTTACACAGTGATACTAGGGACCTCTAGGGACTCAAAACGGCTGCACCGATGTTAGTAATTGGGGGCTCAATCTATTCGTGTCGAAACTTCCAATCAAAACAAAAAAATACCATTAAATGAATTAAGAAAATTCCATACATAATCTATTATTATAATAGATAATTGGAAAATTTCACATTGATCGTATATTTTCCAGCAAAACCGGTTTTTTGTGAAATTGTTATTTAATTATCAACCATCTCTACTACATTATTACTAAACTAACACTAAACACTTAATATTAAACTAAACATAATTTAAACATATCTAAAAATTCATATAAATTTACCTAAAAAAAAGACACCCTACTTATAAAAAGAAAACCCCGTCTAACGGCTCAGCCTGTGTCATGGGTCCCATTATTACTTAGTTTTAAATGGCTTTAATTTTACTTGATACTTGGTTTAACAATTTAATAGCCTCTAAATAATAATAAAACCCTAGCACTGCACCAAAAATGCTGGAAAATCTACGATCATTGTGACTATTATATTTCCAATTTCTGTATTAAATGAAGAGACTTCCGTTGAAAATATTGCTATAAGTCCTAAGACTAGGTACTATTTTCTAAATACGTCTGTCATAAACGAAAGAAAAAGTGACCAAGACGTCCGGTGCTCAGAACTGTAATCGAACGAACGTCTTCTGCATTCGAGTTAGATGCTGCCGGTGGTGGAATAGTGTGTCTACTTGAAGTAAACAAATCAAATTATTTAGGCGGAATAGGGCCAAAGGGACGGCTAGGGCCTCACTTTTTATGATTTCAGTTTTTCGGAAATAACTTTTTTCCTATGGAAAATATACCACCCGTTTTTCTTTTATATGGCGTGGGACCTGTATATCTATAACTCCCTAAATCTTATCTTTAAGAAAATATCGTTAATTTTAGTCGAAATTTCAAATAAACCTAAATTTTTCTAGAGAAAATTCATAACTCCTAAACGGTGAATAATTTTATGTAGGCAATATTTTTTATCGAAAGGTTATTTTTTTCTCTAAAATATTCAAATGTCTGTCCGAAAAATGCATGGTTTTCGAAAAAAAATCTGAAAGTGCGGATTTTGGCCTTGTCTAGCAGGTAAAAATTCTTGTGCCCGACTTTTACTGTTAAATTCATGTTTAATATCACATAGGTCGTACTAAAAAAATTGTAAAAAAAACTTTGAACTGGTATCTCATGCGGTACCATGCAGCGCTCTTATCCATTTCTTTTCTTATAAGAAAATTAAAACATAATTAGGTAGCTAATAGTATAAGTTAAATCTTAGTCTGTTATTTTTGACGTAAAATAATCTTATACATTTTTAATGGCGCTTTTTAGGGTTCCATAGCCAAAATGCCAAAAACGGAACCCTTATAGTTTCGTCATGTCCGTCTGTCTGTCCGTCAGTCCGTCCGTCCGCCTTCCGTCCGTCCGTCAAATTTTACCATAAGGTGTATTTGATGTACCGCTGCTTGGTATTGTAGTGAAATTGTTGAAAAGAATACTACTCGTATTAGGGGGGCACTCCATACATGTAACTCATTGTCAAAATATCAACATGATAATGATGAAAATGAAAAAAATGAAAATATAACATTAGGGTTTCTTAAAAAAAAAATATGTTATGTGAAAATAATTATCACATCGAAAGTCTAAAAAAATTGTGTAACCCCGTAACTATTGAACCGTAAGTCCAATAGTTATGGAAAAAATCGAGAAGATACATCTTTGAATAATCTTTCCAGGATTTTTTTTGAGCATTACCTAAGATAAGCGGCTAAGGCGTTTTTGAGTTATCTTCAAATAACTACGTACATAGGCAGAAGTAATATATTTTCGGTAGTAGGTACGGAACCCTCCATTATGCGTGGTCCGACACGCACCTGGCCGGTTTTTTAA
Organism: Pammene fasciana; assembly: GCA_911728535.1. Lineage (NCBI taxonomy): Eukaryota > Metazoa > Arthropoda > Insecta > Lepidoptera > Tortricidae > Pammene > Pammene fasciana. The sequence continues at coordinate 9,260,552 of OU452278.1, read as the reverse complement.
AGACACAAAGACTTTATATTTATATTTTACCAAAGACTTCAGTACTTACCTATATTATTCTATTCCGTGAGTTATTTTGACTCGCATCCAATTTCTCGCAAACACGCTACTTAATTAGTACGTGACAGTTGGCACTTTTAGGTAGGTATAAAAAGTTTCACATTTTATGTCGGCGATTTATTTCTTGGTTTATTATCGAGTTGTGCTATTTGTATCTTTTCCTTGGAAGGAAAGTGGACCGCTTACTTCTCCATACAAGCGTTACTCCCATATTTTCTCCCTGGATATTGGGAATTTTTTTTTCAAGCTAGGCAAAGTTGAGCAACGTAGCCAAAGTTCACTAAAATACGCCACTGGCCACTGCCTGCTTGGGCTTGGATGGCTTAAATTTAAATTTAAATCAGAAGGTGTAAAAATAAATTGAAAATGGGTAATGCTTTCGATGGAGAAACAGTCGTCCACTTTCTTCTTCTTCAAACAAAAATAATGCATGCCAAATCGAATCACGAAGTATAACTAGGTACATTATATGTATAATTTATTACGTATATCTTTTATGTATTTAAATAACTCCATGTAAATACATTTTTACTCGGGTTAAGTCCGGCATCGGCACGTCTCAGATGTCCTAAATCTGAAGTTCCGCTGAATTGGCTTGATAGAAACGCCCTTGACTATCGTCCATTAATATCGCTGACCGTGGCTTGTAGATGGACACGAACCATCTTAACTAGGTTCAGAGTTATGTTATGTTTGTTACGGAACATTACCGTTAAAAGCATTTGTCAATCGTATCGTAATACGTAAAACAGGATGGTGAGGTATATATACCTGTATACTTAAGTAGTTAATGGAACCAAATCGTTGGAGTAGGTATGTGATGAATACGCTTCTGTAGGTATATACTTACAAGATTTTCTATATTAAGTATATTAAGGTTGAATGCCTTTTTTAATCCTCGCTTTAGGACCTGTCGTCACTTACTTATATAAATAGGTTAGAGTCAGTTGCTCAACAATGCTTGATGTAGAAAAAGAAAAGTCCAAATTAGAATCTTATAGCATACATTGAATTTAAAGTTTTTAGGCATAGAAGTAGGTCTTAAAATAGGACTCTCGAATGCGAAAGTGTTGAAGATGAGCAGCATCGATTTCTAGGGCGTCTGTCAAGTTGTCTACTTAGTAGGTCCAAGCGCGAGAGCGTCTTGCCCACCTCCGCGCGTCGGCGCCCGCGCTGGCGCGCCTCCGACGGCGACCGGAGCCCCGCCAGTGTTGCATCGCCACGCGTTCGCCGACAACGTACACGCAAACGCGACCTGCGCCTAGGCATCCTGCGCTGTATAATCAAAAACTAAAACAAATCTCGGAATAAACACAACTAGGTACTTGACACGCGCGTCTTCAGTGCAGTTATAGTTGAACGTCATCAGTTCGCGTATTAACCGGAGTGCGGTCGAGTGATCACCGGAGTGGCAAGAGGCTGTGTTGCAGTTTGCACACCGAGCGAAAGCGGTCAAGCGGGCCGCGTTAACTCCGGCTCGGAATTTGGCTGTGTAGGTGTTTTCCTTGCGGTGTGTCGCAATGGAAATAAGTGTTAAAATGTCGAAATCTGGTTTATGAGGAGCTTGGTGAACGTGCACATACGGCGGATAAAAAACGGGCACACGCGTGCTTATGTAAGCCTGATTCTGCGCATCAGACAAGTGAGTAAGCTCTTATTATTTTTGATGGTTCTTATGTCAATTGTCCATGAGAACGATTTATAGGTAATTGACTATTCATCTCAATCGCGCCATATTGACGATCAACTTAAATTCATGATGTAAGCTTGTTGACAATACGAACTGCTTGTCTCCGACTCTCTGTTTACCGGTTGCGACGTCATATATACAGAAGGTGGCGCTGTATGTAAGTATAGAATGATCATATTTGCATGACATTCCGCCTTGGCGGGGGCACTACCGTGCCCCCATGTCAATCAGGGCAAGTAGGTACCACCACCGATACATATCAGGTTTATCAAGTGCTGCGGTTCATAACATGTAAGGTTACCTTTACCCACACAGTGGTAAATATTCCTATATGTACTTTACCTACCTACTTACTCTTAAATGTGCTAATTAAATTCTCATATCCAACTCACAAATATTTCGGCATTTTTGTCTAATAAAAAGATTCTGCAGTTGATTTTTTCTAATGTTTTCTAATCTAAAGGATAATCATATTAATCATGTAGCGTAGCTATGCAGCTTGGGACTATTACCTACTAGGTCTGGTAGTAAATAGCTACCTAGCCACATTCCCCAGAATCCAGATCTAGTCCTATAAGATGCCCACTATTATAATTTACTGGTGCTGGCAGGCCGGGGATAGGCCTTTAAATTAATAAATAAAAATAATAGAGGCACATAGTCAAACAAGGAATATCTAAACCTACCTACTTCCTTGCCTATTTTTATGATGAGGACAATAAAAAAATATCTGACCGTTAAATCTAGGTAAGTGGATAGTTAGTGCTGTCTATTCATCTGAATCTTCTGGGAAACTTCTGGCTCAACGCCAGGTGTCACGCCGCCGTGTTTGTGTTTACAAATATTAGTCGTGATGTAGACAAACCTCTGAGGAGACATGCCTCGTACCGTACCTATTATATAGACCAACATCCAATCCAGCCCATCTTCAAAGAGGTTGTAAAACACCTCTCTCTTCTCCAGTACCGTACCGGCTGGTCCTTACGCCGATCGTTAAACTTCGCAATTTTACGAGGGTGATTTACCATTCCGCTTCCAATGGCCTTCATTTGAAGGCTGGTAAATATTTATTAAGCTTCAAAAAAGTGCCGCATTTCGAATGACTACGAATTGTAGTCGTTAAATTGATTAGTTTATCGATGCTACTTTGTCGACAACGGAGCAGCCATAAAACAAGCAATAGATATTTTTTTCCACTCTTATTCTACTTACTTAGGTAGGTCTTAAAACTAAATTCAAAATATGGTTCGCGGTGAATACGCTCGTTAATAATTTTATCAAGTATGTTCCTGCAAAGGCGTGGCACGAACAATTTACCATGATATTAAATTTTGAGCGGAACGCGGCGACCTTTGTGGGTAACTTCATGAAGACAAACGTGGAGTCTAGGCATTGTATGAATAATTTTGCTACGAGAAAGCTCTGTAAGCCTCAAAGGGAACTACAAAGTGTTACCGCATAACTGGAGCTCCGTGTGAGCCCGCTGTCCCCGCACGTCAAACACGACATTATTAACACGTCCCATGTTCCTTGTATGAATTTCCAAGTACATATTTATAAATAAACTCTCTTTGGCTTTTCCAAGAAAATTATGCAGCAATAATTAGGTGATTTGAAAGTTGGCAGAGAATATTTCTTGAGAATAAGAAAAGACTATTATTTTTATTTAAAAAGCTATTTTTAGAGAAAAAAATACTCTTACCGGTGTGCTTCGAGTTTAAAAGGTGGTCAATCATATAAATACAGGTAACATCGGGTTCATAATTGCATACCCAATTTACAGTACCGGCCAATTTATATCACCACCATGTTTTTACGGTACTTACATAACATTTTTTACATATTTGTAAGCAATTTCCACCTCACTACTTTAGGTAGACTAGTAAGTAGTATTTTGTGACAGTCATGAGAAAAATTGATCTCATGTAATGATTTTTTAAATATATATTTCTTAAAGATTTTTTTATTAGAGCGTTTTTAGTAATATGCTTATTTTATCTTTTTATTTTATCGCCTAGTTATTGTAACTCACAGTATTTTATTGCAGTATATGGGCTATGGCGGAATGTAGTTTTGCTACGTTTTAAAATTAAAAACATGCAAACAAACTATTACACGAAAAAAAACATTTAACTATCTCAACAAAAAAATAGTAATAATTACTATTTTTTTTGTACATATCGGGACAACAAACTTTTTGTAATCGCAAGAAGTTCATTTGTGGAAATCACAAAGTTAACTACCAAAGTGTTGTTAAATATAGCTAGCACCTGTAATGACAACTAAACTTTAGTGTTAATGACAAAAAGTTTTTGTTGTCAAGCCGTTTGCAAACATTTGTAATTTTTAGAAAAAAAAACCGTGTCTAGGTATAATGATTTAGGTATTTCCCCTATATTTTTATATTTTTATATTATAATATAATATATATATTTTTATATTATTATTATATTAGGGCCCATATATTTTTTCCAAACGGTGTAAATAGCGTGTTTTGTCCACGCCCACGTAATCAAATATGTAGTATAGCAATTTAAACCCATGCAATGTTTCCAATTCCCTTCAGCTCACTTCACTAGTACCACTTAACATGCAGACTAAGTACAATACCTAGATGCCTAGGTAGATTGCCGTTGAATGCTACACGGTAATTGTATTAAAGGCCAAGCATAATAGCGTGACGTGTAAGGAAGCTAGCGAGGATAACCCTTAAGGTTAGGCAATCTAGCGAACCTGAGGTCGCGAAGGGTTAAATCAGCCTCTGGCGCCTTCTAGAATAGTTTAAAATCGAATGATGGTTTATTCTTAACGTAATATTCGTCATCCGCTGGATCTTGACCTCGTCTAAGGTTACACCTTTGTTTTAAGGAAGTCATTAATGTTATTCAAAGTTGAAAGAAAAAATGTAGGTAGGGTAGTTATGCTAGTTCCCGTCCGTTCCGTTTGCCGTCAACCTGACGATTGATACAAATATCAAGTCGTACTAGGTATTGGGGAAAACTTTAAGGCCAAAATTTTCTATTATACTTAATTCTTAAGTAGATTTTTTATTTTAAGTTTTGTTTTGGGGAAAACATGAATATGAATATTTATTTATTTATTTATGAATTTTAAATAAGTATGAACGGAAAACCGACACATTCTCCGCTTAAAAAAATTATGTATATATAAAAGCCCGCAAGTATTTAGTGTCGCGATTTACTATCGTGTAATATTAACCTAAAATAAAATGATATGTAATAAATTTAAGTAGGGACATATCAAGATATTCTTTTGCATCACAATGCTGACAATGCTGGCATAATCGATAAGTCGACTAAAACTAGCACAATCACCCTACTATTTATTTCTACACCGCCGCCTTCAGAGTTCAGACTTTAAAACGATCCTCAGCTTAGCTTATTTTTGTTCGGAATCATTGATGTTTTTCTACGCACTTGGGTTACCGTGACTTGTATTTAAAAAAAAACTATAGTAATGAATTGCCTAGTTCATTGACGCGCTTGAACTGTATTAGCAATTCAAAAGATTAAGTTTTGTTTTGTAACAAGACGTATAGCCGGGTTGACCTCTTGTTAAATTATTCAATACACCTTCACTGACAGCGACAAGGATTTTTGGTGATGACAAATATTCTGAGAAAAATATCACATAATATTAAACGTAAATCAAACCTGTATGAGTACTTGAGTAGAATATCAAAGTCGTAACGTAAAAAGGTACATCATTGTCGGTTGTAAATAGAGTTTATTTCTAAATGAATTATTATGGCAATAATGCCTTATTGGCAACCGACATCTTAGACTATTCAATTCAACAAACCGGACCGGCCATGTCTGTCATTTACTGTACAAAAAAAGTCTGCCGATTTTTGCGGGGGAGGGGAACGTCAAATGTAGTACTTATACGTAACGTCAAAATAACCACGTCAAAACGTCATTCCATACAATAAGTATGACCACTGGTCATATATTTTCGGCAAAGGGGAACGCCTGTCAATTGCCGCCCCGGTTGGTTAAATGCTCTAAGACCGACAATGATGTATGTAGAGTCAAGCAATTTGATTCGCGTACCGTCTTAAGTCTAAATTACTGATGACAATTAATAGTACTAAGTGCTATGTTTCTTCGTTTGCTCAAAGAAATATAAGCCTTATGATATTCTGACATTTCAAGCAATAAATCAACGAAACGGTACGCGAATCAAATTCCTTGACTGTGCCTTGCACTTGAAAATGGCACATATGTACATTATTGTACATGTAGGTATCTCGAATATCCAGCATGTCTACGACGAGTGCAAGGTACTTAGGTATTTAATAATTATTCGCCAACAAACTGTCCTCAGTTTGGCGAAAAAAAATGTATACCTACCACTTAAATTTCTCTTTAAAAAAAAATAGAAGTAGGTAAATGACAAATCCTTTAATTTTATTAACAAAATATTTTAATCTTGTTTACTGTTATATACTTATAACAGAATACTTAATTTATGGGGGAGCTCTTTGAGTAAGTTCCGTTCAGTTATGTTAGTTAAAAAAATATTACTGTAAATTCAAATTGCTATTGCTAATATCTGTAAACAATATTGTTTTGTAGTCAATGTCACATGTCAACTACCGGGACTTTGCAACGGTCCTACTTTAGCACACCGCAGACAGAATCTCATTACTTGCTACAATAGATAGTCATTTCCGTCTTTGCTCATATGATTCATAACATTTTTGTTACAATATTAATATGTATTTCAAGACATGATTACAAAGGAATTCATTCATAAATGTGTCCAGGCAATTTTGAATCTTACTGTACCTGATCCGTTTTATTTAAAGTTGTATATACACATATTTATGTGGATTTATTTATTTATTTTCTCTTAATCACGAGCCGTTTCGATCCTGGGGGGTGATTTTTGAGATTCGAGCGCTCTAAACTACTGACATTTAAATCTTTGTCTGAAATGGTGTTTTAAAAGATATCAGCAATAGAAATTTAAACACATGGTTATTTCAACTTTTAAGTAATTTCATGTGAAAATAATAGCAACAAACATTACCGTTATTAAAATTATTATTGAGTTCAATTTTCTTGACTTCGAGCGTTCGGGTCTCAAAACTCAACCCCCAAATGGGAAAAGGTTCACAAGTTTTTTTCGCATCGTTTCATAGACTTCTTAATGGCGGGAAGGGAATGGAAAGTATAGGAAATACATATGTATAATTATTGATTTTTTATTATTATCCTATTAGGATTATCAATTATCATAATTCGGGTCAAAGGTTCAGGGTTACAACCATTGGTAGTTATTTCTGTCGGTAAATTGAAGAATTAATATATTTTATCGAAAGAGCTTGTGGCTCTGTGACATCAAAATACAAATTTCAAATAAAAAAACGTGGAGTGGATAAATCAAATGCCCCACCTGCCACCTACTGTCCCAAGGTGTAAAAGTTTTCCTTTTTCCTATATAGGCGAGTGTGGAAAAAAGCGATTATTATCGTGTTGTTTTATAACTAAACGTCTATTTGCTTCTGTGGAACAGAACGTGTGAACCGATAAGACAAATGAGACCCGGGAATTCTGGTCGCCGGGCGAAGGCGCTTATCTCAACCGTTCAAACCGTTGTTCCCTTTCCTGTCGATTCTATCCCCGGAATATGAGTTATTATGGCTACGAAGATTACATTACTGAGGTCTACAGAAGTAAACCTATTGCGAGAAAGGTGATATATGAGAAATGTATAGGTTCTGCGTGTATCAGCACAATTTCCCTGCCCTCTATTTCTATACTACACGAAAAAAGCTTCCGGGATATTCTCAATCTAACACATTATTTTATTATGTTGAAAATATTTCGTCGTGACAAGTATTTATTTCCTTTAACGAAAATAAAATAAAGTTTTAAATATAACGAAGCGAATATATTCTTACAGATTTTCTAGTTTTCTTTTACCTAAGATAATACTTGTTTGATTAAAGTACAATCTCTCTTATTTACTCAATATAATCTTGAAACAATACATTTTTGTATTTCTATTTTAAGATAACTTGGTTTTATTAAGCGAAGAATCCTATTTTTGTTAAAGGAAATAAATACTTGTCACGAGGAAATATTTCCAAGATAATAATAATGTCTTGGATTGAGAATATCCCGGAAGCTTTTTTTTCCGTGTAGCTTTGGCCCTTTTAGCTTAAGTTAGAAGTGATAGAACTCTGTGTTCTGAGTGGTCTTAGATCAATTTTGGAACTTGTATAATATCCGGGGTTTAGAGTCTGTTATAAGTACTTAATATATAAAATAATTTTGACAATGACATATTTATGTCTACCCTGTGACCACGAACGCTGTAAAGAGCTTGAAACGTCGGGAGATTTCAAATTACTGCTTGAAACGCGATAAATCCGACTTAATTGTAATACAATAATGAATTATGAACGCCATTATTTCTCGACTTTATTAAAATAAACTTTTAACGGGTCGGTTACAAAGTTTCAATAGTTAGTTCCATTGAATAGAGTAGCTGGGCTGAATACCGCGATGTTCATTCTCCAGGACACAAAGTTCTATCTACTTATTTTTTTTCTCGGAGCTGAACTTTTAATGTGACCTGGGGAATTAAATCCTTGGAATAAAACTAGAACGGTTATTTTTATTGAAGTTTTACAAGGTTTTTACTTGTGTAATAAAAATATTAAACCTATGCGTATATATTGCGTCAGTGCAGAGCAAATGGTCCCGTTTGTCGATATGGAGTTATTAGTATTAAATTTCTTAAAACGAAACTACACAATACAATTTTTATCACGAAAAAAAGAAAAAAAAATCTCGCAAAAAAGAACTGGTTTTGTATGAAGGGTTAGCTGGCTGGGACGACTTGTCCCATACAAAAACATTTTTTTTCGTGGCCAAAAACTTATCCTCTTGCGTTTTCTTACTCTCAATACGATACCAATTATGCCCTTAAACGGATCACCAGTGTTTTTGTTACAGCCTGTATACGCATTATACGCTATACTTTCCCCCAACAGAAACTTTTGGTAATGACATAACTCAAAACACTAAGATCTGTTTTCTTGAAGTGTGTCTCCACCACTTTATAGCTGCCAGATGCCATAGTATAACAAACTGACTAGGTTTCATTGCTCTCACTGTTGTGTCATATCTGACGTGGACGGAGAGCTAGCCGTCTATTGGTTCTACCTACTTTATCTATATATTTGTTTGTTTCCAAAAATATGTGATGAGCTAGCTAATGAAATATCTCGCATTGGACTGACGTCAATAGTAGGTTTGCCTACTTTACATGCTCGTCTGCAAAACGGGTTTCTGAGTGGGTAACCATACTGACAACAATACTATATATCCGAGAACCGTGGTAGTACACGGGAAACTCGCGTGAGCTATCAAGAGCTAGATTAGTGCTTAGGTGGCTTTAAGTGGGTAGTGTCAGTGTGCAGATTTGTTAAAGTCAATGTATGGTTAGCACCTGAAGTCAGATGCCATTTTAGTTCTTAGCTGTATTTTACCATGCTTTTTTATGCACTTTTTTATTTATTTAACACTAACAAGGTACTTTTAAAAATTACCAAATAAAACCACATGACAACAAAGGGTCTCTCCGGAACCACGGAAACTCGACAGACCTGAATTTTAACACCCTTATGTGATCTCCTGAGTTACGAAAATCTATAGTTAGTAAGTTAAGTGGTTATCGTACCGACTAATGTGGATCAGGGTACATTCAGGGTACGTAGCCAACTTGCCAATCGTTAACTCTCCGTGGCGTATCGTAGTCACCTTTCTCTATCACACTTTCATATTAGTGCGACAGTGACAGTTGCGACTCGTTCGATAGATTCCAGGGTGCCGAGGGTGCGTAGCCAATGTGCCAATGAAATCGTTAACGCTCCGTGTTAACGATTTCATTGGCACATTGACTACGCACCCTAGACTCTAGATCCACTTGTCACTCCGGTATATAAGCGAGACAAGGCTATGCACGTAAGCTGCACAAACTGGGGAAAACGCTACGAGCATGATGGTAGAGTTTTACAATCTGAATATACTATTGACATCCCACTCACATATCAGCGCGGCGTGTAGTCTTCATGCGTAAAAAGTGTAGAAACCTTACCCAACTGACAAGCTTATAAGCGAGACAGGATTTTTTATGTCTAAAGTAGTTTGGGATTTTCCGATCGCAAACGAGCTTTTGCCTGACACAAACCAGTGTGACCTCCGATTATTCATATTTGTTACATATAGAGAGGTCACAATGACCCTGTGTCGAACGGTCTCTTGCGCTCAGTAATGGAAATAAATCCTGCATAGATATGATGACTGCCCTTACAGACGTAATAACATGATAATGACAGTGTCTGTCTTTTCCAATAGCGGGGGGTTAGAAAGTGACGCGTTGCGCTGTCATGCAAAGAACGGCGTCCATCTTACGCCCGCTGGACAGAGAAGCTATTACTTCATTACGACTACAACAAAAGGACATCAAAACACAATGCCACAATTGAGATCAATCATGCTCGTCAGCCGGACAAGGGGCCAGCGGCCGTCGTCAATTGTTTTGACAACTGATTTATGCATTGCGATAGGTTGGTACAATCGACGACTAAAAAAAAGATGTAGGTATTGATTGATACGACCAGTGTTCACCGACCCTGAGCACAACTCGCAAGGGCAAAATTGGCAAAACCTACGGACTTACCTACATGACAAGAAAGCCATTATTTTAAATAACTGGGGGTTTTCAGAAAAATGTATCAATTTTTGAAAAAAAACGCAATATATGGGAAAATACGTCACAATACTGACAAAAAATTGGGACACTATTATTTTTAAATCGGTAGGATGTCACGAATATTCACATTCGCATTCGTATAATGCGAATATTCGCATCATTTTTGACATTCGTATCAACATTCGCATTAGCATGAAATGATGCGAATATTTTCCGAATGCGAATGTGAGCAGAACGCATCCTATTTTGACCGCGCTGACCCGGCCGATGGTCATATGCTTGCTCATACGCAGGAGGTGAAAACGACGTTATCACTTGTCTCTTTTTGATCAATAATATAGGACTCCATCACATATCATGTTCTGTATTTATGAACTATGGAAGCATAACAATGATAAGCAAGATTAACTTTTTTGAATCTACTCCGCAACATTCGTATTCGCATTCGCATTCGGATATTCGCATCCTGGATATTCGCATTCGTGAAATCCCTGATTCTGAGTAGAAATAATCCAAAATTTGTTAGGTTTCACGGTTTCACCTAATCGGTAATTGATATGCAAAACAGATCCGGAAACCGATAAGGGCGATAAGATTGTTCTCGAATATATAAGCATGTACTCGTAATAGTGACAATAAGTTATAATAGGTGTCATGATTAGGATAAGATTAGTTGATGTTGATTGAGTGATTGGGTTACAATATGTTATGTTATCTTACTCCCTAAATTATTAAAGATTGCTATTGTTCTTGAATCAAATGGCGCAATACTTATGCTTATTCAGCAAATTCGTATTAGGTGTAGATTATATTATTATATTATTATAGTATAATGAATTATGTAACTATATGTGAATGAGTCATTCAATTTGCTGTAAGTATCTATTGTAGCATGCCGCCTGTATGCTGCACGCAACATATGTACCATTATTTTTATTTTTTGGAGAAACATGTCCACGAAGAAAAAAAGATTGGAGAGAAAATTAAATTCAGAATGTAAAAAAAAATTGAGAGATTTTTTCTGAGTGAAAGAAGTCAATTTTACATTAGATGTCAATCAACATTATTTTTGGAAAACAATTTTCTTATTATTAATATTTCCTCATCTTATTCTTCGTATCTTACCTATACGTCAAATAATAAAGAATGCTGTGGGGTTGGGAGTGCAGGTCTAAGTCAGTGAAGCAATTCCCAGCAAAAACCGACTCAGCGGCGTGGGTCCAGCTGTGTATCGGAGCCCGGCCCACAGCAATATGAGGTGCCCGAACTGTTTTGTGGCAAGGGACATGGACACATTAGACGGGCGCCAGCATATTTCTTCGGACTGGCAATGCCAGCCTATGTAATCAAGCCCGCGGCCAAACCCACCGCACCAATTTTCAACATACGAGGATACATATCTCCAGGAATTCAAGGGCTGCACGATCCGTGTGGCCCATCAAGGTGAAGGCAGCCAAAAGCTATCTATCGCTGCCAAAAGTGGTGTAGGACTTGTGTTTCGGACTCAACATCGCGAAGGCGTTTTTCTCGTCATTTACATATGGACTTTAAGTGATTTGGTTCTTTTTTAAAATTAATAACGGATTATTGCGCGCGTCTATATTATCCTTATTATTCTTTAGTATCTACAATCCGCATTTTTTATATTAATTCAAAATCCTCTAAATTCTAACCTCCTCGATTGACAGGCATATAAATATCTGGCTCCTCAATTTAGGCTGCTTTCATACGCTGTTCCATATCACCTCATTAACCCATCATTCCCAACAGCCAAATTATCAGCCGTATTTTTTCCATTTGATACTTATTAGTAGTAGTAGCAGTAGTAAAACACTTTATTGCACAAAACAAGTACATGACCAACAAAAATATAGTAAGTGTGTGTGTGTGTGTATTAGTCTTACATGTTCTTTTTTTCTTACTTACGTGCGGAGAGTAGACGTCACTTCCGTATCATAATATTGCAAACTGCTGGTTTTAAATAATAGTATATTATTTTCGGTACCGTTATTTTTTTGGTCCCGTTTTTCTTCCTTTAGTATATGGCGTGCTAATGTCAGTTAATTTAATGATTTAATGCGTTAAAGTAGATAGACGTTTAGTATATTATTTTCGGTACCATTATTTTTTTGGTACCGTTTTTTCTTCCTTTTTTATATGGTGTGCTAATGTCACGTAATTTGAAGTGTTAATGCAATAGACGTCTAAAATATTATTTTCGGTACCATTAGCTAAATTAAACGTGTTAAAAGCAAGTTAAGTTGTTTTCCTGCACTATATTATAATATAATATAGGTACCTACCCTAATACACCGCGGGCCTAATAACTGGAAAATTTTTAATAGTTTATTCCTGATCATATTTAGAGACTAAAATATCCTATAAACTTTTCTGGAATACGCCTAGTTCCAGAGTACCAACTTTTTTTAAATTAAAACTGAAACTTAAATTTTTACAAAAAATTAAATGTACCAATTAGTTTTAGGCGATTGTTTTATTAATAACATTTACTTTCATGTGCAAAAAACATTAAAAAACATGTAATTTACTTTAATTCATAAAAAAATGTTTTTTCTTTATTTTGGTCGCAGAAATGCGTGTTTAAGATTTTTAGGGTTACTTGAGCCCACGATGTATACTTAACTAGCGACCCACCCCGGCTTCGCACGGGTGCAATTATGCATATAAACATTCCTCTTGAATAACTCTATCTACTAAAAAAACCGCACGAAAATCCGTTGCGTATTTTTAAAGATCTAAGCATACTTAGGGACAGAAAGCAGGAAGCGACTTTGTTTTATACTATGTAGTGATAATAAATAATATATTATAATACTTAGATAATTAGATAGATATTTATTTAAACAAGTGTATCTTAATAAAACACATAAAATAAAACAAATACCTAAGTTACTTTTAAATGTGAAAAAAAAACGCCATTCAAAAACATACAGGATGACTTTTTATCGTTACCGCACTCCTGGTTCTAAACCATAATCACATGTAAATCCATGCAATGATTAAGTTGTAGCTATTATGACAAGGTTCTAGAGTGGTATATGAATCAAGTTGCTATAACAAGCACTGAGATAAGATGCAAGACGCCTATCTCTTTTTATAAGATCTGATGCTGATGCTGTATGTCCCGGGATAAACGCTATAACAATAATTTCAGATGCGCTTCGTGTGACGTTGACAGCCAATCAGATATGGCAGAGCTCGGTACTCGTCGTACTCGATGCACTCAGCTCGGGTGATCTCGGCACAGTTCGGTCGAGTCAGCGGCATTACAGCCAGTAGCCGAGCTCGCGCGGCACGGAGGGTTACTCGGATTCCCGCCAGTCCGCCGCCTAGTCTGACAGCCGGCCGCTCGCTTCGGCAGCGCTCGCCTCCACATCGTAAATAATAAAAAAAAACTTAACATTGTCAATGAAAACCTCGATAAATACCGTTGATTAAATACTCATTTATTTACCGCAATATCTTGTAAATCTAGTCGGCCGGCCGCAGTGACTTTGGAAATGTAATGTCAAGTGTTTTGGTGATCGAAGTGAAAGGAGTTCTTTCATATTATTGTGATACTGAAGTGCTGTGCTGTGTAACTGTGCCGAGCTCGGCCAGTGATTAACCACAAGTAGAACAGACTTAGCGGCATGCCCGATGATGTACCGGCGCAATAGAAACTCAATTAATGTAATTGAATGCTGTTTATCAATCGAAGTACATTGCTGCATTTAATAGTCTACGGTTAATGTTCGTATGAATTGAAGCGTGAGTATACCTATTTTTTATTATAATCATATACCTACATTCGGTCTTATAAATGAAGTTTTAATCGCTAGTTACCTAACATTAAGATTACATTTTTTGTCAACGGTACCGACCCATTTAAAACTTTAGGACACAAAATACCTAATATATAAGTACTACGTATTTCTGGAAACACCCTTTGTGTTAACTTTATGACACAAAACAAGTTATACAATATAAATTTAACTACTAAATACGTAGATACAGAAGAGAACTCGCGAATAGTGAACAGCTGTTTTGTTATCAATAAATAAAAACAGTGTTATCTTTTCAGAACACTACGTATACCTACCTAGTAAGCGTGCGAAAGCATGTCACGCGTACATTGTGAGTTATGCATATTAATGAGACCGAAATCACTTTTAACACCTAGCTTTAAATGAAAAACAGTCATTATACGATCACCTGCGACTTCGAGATAAGCAACTAGGTAGATATTAGATACTACAGGCGCTAAATATACCTAGTTAATATAAGTCTAACTTAGTTTTATGTTTGAACACTACAATGAAACGCTAAATAAACGCCACGCGTAGCCCCATAAATTAAATGTAATGTATCAATAAAATGAATGTTGAATAAGGATCTTCTCTCCGTTTTTGGACATTTCTGGTAACCATCCTGTATAACATAACATAAGCCTGAGGTCATAGGTTTATTTAAATTCCTCGATAGATGGTAGTAGGTAAGGTAGGTACCTGGGTATTAAAAAAAAAAGGTATTTTACACCGTATATTCCTTTAATTTTAACATGGTTAAGTACGATTAAGGAAACCAATTTTTTTATTGATTTTCATACAAAATATTGAAAATATTAAATCAGTGACTAATGTAATTTAACTATGGTATTATAATTAATTAACTCAACCAAACGATTGAAAATTATGACTCTCAATGTCATTTCGAACATTATAGATTATAGTCCGAGATACAGAGACATTTTTTTCAACCGGCTAAATAATTACGGTTGTGGCGTCATATTAAGATCACAAAAATAGGCTAAATTAAAAAACCTCAAATTGTGGGAAAGTAGGTATATTTGCCACCAATGATACTTATTGTAAAATAAAACCAAAATGGATTAACAACTATGTACTGATAAAAGGGGAATTATTGGTACCTATACGTGGTACCTACAAAACCAACATATCTAATTAGACGTGTCTATTTTTTCCTCTAAATATATACATTGCATTACGTACAGGAAAAAAAGTGGTTGTCTGTAAAGGCGGTTTACGGACTATAATTTTGCGTGATAACGTAATAAGAAAACTAGAGATGGGCCGACTAGGGTTTTTGCCGACTACACAATCTGCCGACTAATCGGTTTTCAAATTGCCGATTAATCGGCCGACTAGTCGGCAATGACGATCGTAGGTTTTGGCTAACTGATTCCCGACACTTACAAGCTGTCCAGTATAAGTGAATCTTTCATACCATTATAACTATGCATACTCAGAGGTCACCTTTACATTGGTGTATTTTAGTCGCGCGCTTGTTAGGCGATGGAAATTAAAGTACCAGGGCCTCAGTAATCACCGTCGCTTACCAAACGCGTCTCTTTTACAAACCATTATTGCAGAGACCCCTAGATTCGTAACAAGTATGCGTAATCGTAGATTATTTTATACTGGTTTTATTGAAACGATCATTCGTTACCTATCTCGCCTACACTACTCTAAATGATATTAGTTGGTCTCTGTCACACTTTGTGCAATGCGCAAAATATGGAAATCTCTCTTTCACGCCCGTCTTAAGTATATTGGTGTATCTCTTTTACCCATGATGGACATGAAGATTATAGCAGTGTGTAACATTTACAAGTGTATGAGTGCCTGCCGGACCCAGGGGAGTTAACATTTCGCACACATATACAGTGATGAAAGAGATGTGCGCGTGGACATTCATACGCGTGCAAATGTGCGCTTTATTGTGAAGGCGATAAAGTGCATGTTCAGATATTTTTGAGTAACCTGACCGCTCCTATATATTTGATGGCGACTGTACAAAGAAATAATTACGTAAGGTAACATGTACAAAGAAATAAAAGTAAAAACATCCAAGATAATATCTTAAACATAAAACTAACAAGCAGCAATAATAAAAAAATAAAATAACAAAAATAAAAGCAAGATTAAGAAAAAATAAAAAACAAACTAAATGTTCCCATCCGCGAGGATCGAACCCAGGCCGATCGTTTAGCAGACAAACTTCTTCCCACTAGGCCACGCCCCGACTTGTAAGACTCGACGAAATTAGATTAGATGTCAAGCGGATTTACGGTCTTATACCTACTCCTATGTATTCATTATGCCCTAGTACAATCGAAACATAAAATTTTTGACCACGTGGTCCCAGCGGAAAGCTACATTTGTTTGAACATGCGGTTGGTTCTCCATCGATTTTTAAGACGTTATCACGTCAAAAAAGCTTCCGGGATATTCTCAATCCAAGACATTATATTATCTTGAAAATATTTCCTCGTGACAAGTAGGTACCTATTTATTTCCTTTACCAAAAATATGATTCTTCGCTTAATATGGTTTTATTTCTTCAAATAGAAATACAAAATGTATTGTTTCAAGAGTATATTGAGTAAATAAGAGTAGATTGTACTTTAATCAAACAAGTATTATCTTAGGTAAAAGAAAACTAGAAGACCTGTAAAAATATTATTCGGTTCGTTACATTTAAAACTACATATGGTCGGTATACTTCCAAAACATGATAAGTGACAAAATGGTCAAATTTGAGTTAGATATACAATTTTATAAGGTTTTTCTTACTCTACCGGTGAGTGTTCAAATTTTTTGTATATTCTTTCTAGTTTCAAAGATCTGGCGTGTATAAATATACTAAATGCTCAAAATCATTAATTTCTAATCTGCTAAAGAATTATAGCGTTACTTATTACATTTTACGTGTTGCTCACTTCAATCAGCCAGACCAAAATGACCACTAATAAGGGCATTTAACTGGTTTTGCTTGCAGACATTTTATGAATATGAGGGCTTTTTCGAAAGTCAGAAAGGTTGTAAATGTCTGTTGTGTGAATGGATTTCGCGAAAATCTTTTTGTTTATTCAATCAGACCAGCCTGTCGCCACTATTGAGCAATGTTTCGCACAAACTGTATGTCTTTTGCTATTAACTTTAAAATGGTGGCAATTATAGTACACACAAATTAATGAAGTGGTTTAAAAAATTTAAAAGTGATATTTTTTGTTATTTTTAAAATGTAATTATAAATGATACTTAAAGAATAGAATATTTGAATTTAATTAACAACTTATTAATTGCAATTTGATCATATTGCTAAAATCAAAACGTAATAACTTACATAAACCCTGTTTCAATATACAGACAAAACATCATAAATGATAATTTAAAGTTGATATATTAGTTGTTTCTTCTTCTATGTGTTGTTTGCGGTGGGTAATAGGTTTCTTATAAGTTAAATTAACATCAACCCTGTTTGCCTATTCCATAAATGTAAGTATTAAGGGAAAAACAACTAACGTACATACTGCAAAAAAATGATAAGTACACCTCCAATATTTTTGTATGGCGTAATTTTCTATTTTTGTGCTACCAAATTTTAATTTCGTCATTTATTGATATTTTTAATACCCAAAATTTCAATTCCGTACGCTTAAACTAGCAAAAAACGGTTTACTTTTGACACAATAACATATCAAACTTTCAAAACGCATTTTCTCAAAATGATGTGTGGGTCAGTTATCATGTTTTTGAAGTATACCGACGTATAATATAGTTACTATATTATAGTTTATTTTTGGTAAAGGAAATAAATACATATATTTTCAACAAAATATAATAATGTCTTAGATTGAGAATATCCCGGAAGCTTTTTTTTCCTGTAATAAATATAAAAAGGGGAGGGAAACAAGTGGCAAAGAATTCTTATGTAATAAGTGAAATTTACCTATTCAATATAGATGTCGACTTGAATGGCGAGAGATCCTTATAGTCTCCGTGAATAGCCGTCCTTCGCAGCACCTGCCGCAAATAGACGCGATCATATACCTACTACCGCGATATATTATTGTCATTGCTACTTTGCCTCGGCTGTAGGTAAAGTTTCAAAGACACTTCGTTGTTAGACAGCTGTGGTCTGCGTATTGAATTCTGTACAATTTAGATTGTATGGTAGCTTCGATTTGTTTGGCAGGCGTGAGTTTAAATTAAACTGATTCTCCTGGTTGCACAGCCAATAATTGTCGGCGCCCCTCAAATATATATGGTTACAGAAATTCTGTACGATATTAATACCTACGTAAGACCGATAATGCAATTAAATAGGTTTACCTTTTTTAGCTGATGACGTGTTTAAAAATCTTTAAGTGCCCTTATATATTTACGCAGGTACTTAGGTATAGGTCTCAAGCTAAGAAAGTTTGTTTCAAATGAAAATTATAATTTTCTTGACTCAAGATTATTCTAAATATTTCGAACCAAGTAAAGTGTTACCTCAAATCAATACTACGAAGTCATAATGTCATAAATCAAGAAATTTTGTATTCTTTCTTCAAAATCTATGATAGTTTTTAGAGGAGATTAAAATGTTAGGTATTCAATCCAGAATATTGTCTTGAAACAAGAAAATGAAATAAAGCAAGAATATATTATTCTTCGTTTAAGTAAACAATAGTAATAAGTATCTTGGGCTAAAAATATATAATTATTCCAAGACAATATTTACTTCCAATTCGAATAAATATGTCCGAGAATATTGGTATTCTTGGTTGAATAACTATATGCTTTTTTCCGTGTACAACTGTAGAGACGGCCTGAAGTTTCTTCCCCATCAAGCTTTATAGAGGTAGGTACATTCGACTACTCTTTGTAGTCCATGTATCCACTTTTTCACCTTATTGAGTTGTAACAAGGTCCAAAAGTGGACACATCTCTTTGTATATCACGCATAATGAAGTTACAAAGTTCAAAGCATCTAAATGTCAACGGCAATACCACAAGTTAGCAAGCCGAACCGGTCACACGTATGAATTCAGAAAGGGACCTCCGAGACAGTTATGAACTCACTTTATCATTGGCTAGGGTAAAGGGATTACAACAATGGCGGTTTTGAATACCCAAATGGGAATAAATTCGCTCAAACGATGTAGTAATCGACTTCCAAGTCTAATAGTAATAATGAAGATGTAAAATCGATTTGAAAAGTAACAGTTCATTGGTTACAGTTGTCTATGTGCGTTGACAAATATATATTTAAAGAAAGACTGAATTTGCTACTTAACTATAATAACAGAAACAGTGTGTTCCCTCCATCACCCACTTACCATGAGGCGAGGGACCAACCAATCGCGACGCGAGTCTGTAAGCACGGAATAAAAATAATTATAAAAAAGCCTATTTTACAATCACTTGATGAAGTTATTGGGTATTTTAGTAGGTAGGTACAGTCGGTGTCATGTAGGTAAAAAAAAGTGCGAAAGTGCAATGGTACATTACAGCAGAGACTGGGAAAATAGGGATTTCCGGCCAAGTAGGGATAGGGATACGAGGCCGGGAATCCGTTTTCACGCTGAGGCATGTATAGTGCTTTTCCCAAAAATAGCGTGGAAATAAGACCTAAAACCTAATACTTAAAGCCTAAAAGTCTATCGCACTCGTGGCTGGCGCCCGCGCGACAGTGACCGGCGGCGCCCGGCCCGCCCGCGGGGGCGAGCGCGTGGCGGGCGCCGGCTACTTTGCCGGCCTAGGCCTGACAAGTAGTATGAAAATCCTTTTCATATCAAGTGTCACTACGGCGCCCAAAACGTGATACTTCCGAGTCTATTTTCACGAACGTAACGACAACATTTCCGCGCATGTTTGAGAAAAATATCTTTGACATCAAATGTGCTTTGTACAATCGAGTACTTAGGTTAAATATTTCCCTCGATGTTTCATTGACTTGCAATCCTTCCATATCTTAATGGATTGGGCGGTTACGTTTTAAGGGATTAATGAATAACATCGCAGTTAAACAATTACTTAAAGCTCGATGGCTTATAAAATGAATAGTCGATTTGGTTACTGACCTTTTGTACGTAGTTTTATATATTTATACTGGAACATTTATCACTTACAGTCGGCGGTAGAAATACCTGAACCTGTACAAAATGCTTCAAGTTTAGTTGCGGCTGCCAGTACTAAGAAGACATAACTTGTCAGCTTGCATTGCCCTACATAAGCCGAATTCTACTACTCGATGAGGTAGGTTTGCCTACCGCCAACTCTTGATCTATTAACCACAGATACGGTACAAAAAATCACATCTGCAGACTCTGCAGTTAACTACAAAAACATACCCAGTGAGTCAAAAAAGGAATAATCGTACGTCTGTCTAGACGGTCAGACATTGTTATTTTTTACACACCTCGATCTACCTGTAAAAAATAACCCTTGAAACGGTATGTGTCATATTTTATGAAGAAATAAATGGGTAAATCTAATTTGGTAAATCCAATTTAGTGCTGCTAAAGTTCAACACAGAAAAACTGTGTATAAGTTAAGTAGCATTAGATTCGTTGCTTTTATTTGACAACAAGATTAGTTATTACATGATGTTTTATTGCAGTGCTAAGTATTAAGTTACTGCTATAGAGTATGCTATGTAATCTATGTATATAAAATAGATTATTAAAGTTTCTCTGTGAGCATTAACACATTACGAAATAAATTAAAATTATTTAAGTTTTGTATTTGTTCCCTCTTGCGCGGTTAGCACAAGTATGCGGCCCAGAGCCCAAACATATAACTATATTCATCAGAAAGTGACAGATGTCTATCTCGCACGCAAGACATTCGTACAGTCGCTGCACACTTGCGCTAACCTTGTACAATTGTTGTTGGTGTCTTTTGGCTGCCCATATGACAGATTCTTTATGAAAGCCCACGCAATTTCAACAACGAATGAAAGATTAGACAAGGACAAGAATCACGTCCCTATTTGATCTGATATTGTGTATCCTGAAACCTGAAACTGGTGAATCATTCGTTATGTAGCCGGAGACGGGCTGCCATGTGTATGCAGTTATTAGGCAAGGTGGAGTGGAATTATAAAAACGGCGAAATATTTACTTAACGTTCGTATTCGATGGTTTTTTTTTCATTACCCATAGGTAACTCAATAAATCTCTGTTATTATCAATTATACTTTAAGTTAGTTAGTTTGTTAAGTCTTAAAGCAATCTTGTCTATAAGTCAACGTAGCATTTAATAATCAAGTGTATAAATTGACGTTAATAAATGGAATAGCGCCCCATAGGGCACATTTGAAGGATATGGTAGAAATAATTCTCAGCCAACGACTAAGTCTCAGTAGAGTCAGTAGCGCAGTTGGTAGAGCGGCGGGCTGGTTATTATCCCAGTCTCGAGTTCTGGTCCCGACGAGGCAGTCAACTTTTATTTCAATTAATTTTATCACTTGATACATCGTTGTGTGTATAGATACGTATCTAATACCAATTTTGTTAAATGGCTACGTTAGTTCACATCGTATTTTCCACTTCAAACTTCCTGGGTGCACTTAGAAAATTGGATCTCGATTACATACGAGTACGTTCCCTTTACCGCAAACACGAATATTAAATTGACTCGGTTCAGAACGCAAACGTCTGTCCATTACGAGTAAAAGCCAGTCTCGGCGAAAACATAAATAAGCTAGAGATGCACCTCTTGCCCTTAGTACTTTGAAAAACAGTCTAATTGTGATTGACTGAAGAACCTTTTCTTTTTAGGACGGAAATTGTTTCGTAAAGGTACCTAGGTAGAGATAGGTCCTAGAATATTCATTTCTGTAAATGTTTGTGTTTCGTTTTGCTTACTTATTTGAGTTTAAGATGCCAAATGCTGACACGAAAGTATTTTCCCGAAACGAGTCGTGTTGCGACGTAGACAGCGACAATTATTAGTGAAACTGCATTTTATTCGCGCATTTAATCGGTCTATATGAGGTCTCATAGGTCTCTATATACTTATTTCGAAAACTGTTTTTCGAAAAAAATTAGATAAATGAAACTGAAAACATTTCGTTTAACGACAGACTCTAAACGAATCAGCTCTTAAAAGAAGCCCCAATAGCCCCATATTAGATCTGAGAATACAATTTCTCTACACCTGCGCGCCACTGGTACCTTGACTTGGTTCCACTTTTATGAGGTCGATGTCGGTACGAGCAATATGAAGATTTTTATGCCACAGTTGTAGCCAGTCCTTGACTCTACTGTCGGTATAATTATTCAACATTTGCAAGGAGTATTTAACAACCAATCCACTCGGTTTTGTATAATTATGTACGTCTGGCCTGCAATTAACAAATCCCACCGCATCGACCAGCTCACGAAATCAGCTTGTGTGTCTGCATTGCAAAATCTTTGTTGGATTTTTGTAATAAGGTAAAAAATTCTGCACGTAACAAATTTTCGGGTGAAATTTAATTCTACGACTACTAACAGACACACTGCGACGTTCAGATAGTCAGAATGTCCCAAACCAATTTCATCGAACTAGTGACCTTCAACCTCCCACTCGTGTCAACTAACTTGGAATTTTTTACTACATTAACCACAGTTATTTAGAATAAAAAATAAACCGCCGCCAAAATCTTTATATTTATCATACACATTATCTGCCTCAGACATACAACAGGTACTGGCCGCTAGCCGGCACTATTTAACCTAATCACCGGCACCGGCGCTGGCAATACTGGTATGCCAGTCACGAGGCGAGAGTGCCCGACATGAGTTAACTGGCTACGTGTGGGAATACGAATGGCATTCAATGAGCGGTGAGACTCCACACATTTTCTGAACACTGTATACAAGACAAAACCCGGAGATTCGTATCAACTGAGTGTAATGTGAGATCACACTATATTGGTTTCACAGAGACAGTGTTAGGAATAAAATCCAGACTTCCTACCGGGTTCTTAGTAAATTCCCAATCGCATGACCGGAATATTACGATAATTTGGAAATAATGGAGCTTTACTCCAGTAACTCCTCCTTTTTGGTCGGGTTTGTCGATATGTTTACAACGACGGAGCATATTGCTTTTTTATTTTTATTTATCGTATGGCTACACGTCCCTGGATACAGATAGGCATTTCTTCTGTCAGGTGGTAATAATAGTGGGAAAGTAGATGGTGAAGAAAATCCAGTAAGTGCTGCGAGGTGTAGATGGGACAGTGCAACTGCCAAGTTTGTTACTCTTTTAGCACCACCCAGGGATTACGTGTAGGGTTGTCTAAGGTGTTTCCTACGGACGCAGAGTAACAGTGATCCCCATTTATGTTATTTATGTTTTATAAGAATATACCGGTTGGAAGTCAAATGTCCGGTAGGTAAGCTGGTTAGCACTTATACGTGCTTCATAGCATTCACGTTGGACTTGACTACAAAAAATTGTCACGTACTTACTTGTACTTCAATATACTGCAACGGATTAAATGATTACCTGTAACAATAGATAAAACGACTTATTCGATATTTTATTAGGTAAATATATAATTGGATACAGACTTTTAAGAGTAAAAGCTGATATGGTATGGTCATTAATTATTGAATGTAAATAAATTCTAAATAATTATCAGCTACTATTACTAAAGATCGTGACCGCATATACCTAGAAATATACAGTGTAAAACATACTTAAACAAAAAAAAGAAGCAACAGAGTCAGAACAGAACCAACGCGAACGGCAGTCATAGTCACGGCAATTACAGGATAATCATTCATGATCATGATCAAAAGTATCAAACACAACACAATACAATTTATTCATAATTGTTTTATGCGACGCGATAACATCTGTCGCTCCAGTTATTGTTAGTCTAGGCTTTTTAAGCCTGAACTACTGGTTATTGTTGTAATTACAATCCCACTTCTTTTGAATTTTAAACTTTGATTCCGGAACAGTCCATGTTGCGATAGGATATGTAAGCGATCAATAGGTAAGATAATATATAAATTATGATATGAAGGTACTTAATTATATCATCTGTGCGATGACAATCTAATGCATAACATGGATGTAGGTGCCTACTTACACAAAAAAAATCACGTATATGTATGTTTGTACTTATTTTTCGTTTTTTCTGGCTTATTGATATATGTTTTATTCTGTAAACTGCACATCTGAATATTTTTTACAGCATTCCTACATAAGTATGGTACAGACAGATGTATATATTCTAATTACATCGTACCAAAGGAAACGCAAAATAGATTAACAAATAGTTTTATTTTGTTTAATTTATAACAAGATTTACCTTGTAACATACTGGAAGCGAAAGAAGGTTATTCCGTTATGATCCCCAAATCTGATATCCTGTCATTTATTAAGAATCACTTACATTCTCATTCCATTCTGAATACTCTGATCCCCTCAAAAATTTGTGATCTGATGTTCACTAACAAAAATTTTATAAAACTATCACATCTATTGAGTATCGATTGATATACAACATGATAATATTTTCAAAGAAATATTAATATTTAGTTAGGTTAGCGGTCCCTCCCGTAAATATATTTCTCTCATTATTTTAACTACCGAAGTACGTAGCAGCACATAAACCTGTATTTTGTAATATATATGTTTTAATTTACGAGTAAAATGGCTGACAAACAACAGACGGACACGACGAAACTATAAAGGTTCCGTTTTAGCCATTTTATCTAGGAAAACCTAAAAATAAAACAGGACATTGAACAAATGACGCCTTGGGCACTATGTATTATGCTTTGTTTAATCTAAAACCCTAAGGTGCTGGCCCTGATCTCACTGTGTACCTATAGGTAGGGACAGGTACAGACAGCAGCAGAAGAAGCTAAGCGGGTAGGGTGTTCAAAATGCTCTTATTCTCTTAACAATAAAGTCGTGTCCGGGGTCATTTTGAACACCCTACCCGCTTAGCTTTTGCTGCTGACTGTACCTAAAGTACATCCTAAACATTTTAATAAATCACGTCGTACGCAGCTTTTACGGACTATTTCCTTTAGAGCAACTGCTATGCAATAATTAGTGTCCTCGGTAACCGCCGGCAATATATTGCCCGTTCTATGCCCACTCGTTGTTTCTGTGTTCAGTCCTTTGTGATGCTGGGATCTTGTCTATTCGGGTCACGGATTATGCTCCGACTTACTGCTTAATTGGTACTACTAACATTATTTGTGGCCTTTTTCCTCAACGCACCTAACTGTTTCTGTATGTGACGTAAGTTTTTTTTTTAATGGAATTATCATTAGAATCACAGTTGCTGTGACTCATAACCGGTTATTGATAATGTCACATCACAATACATCCAAACAACGAACATATAGTAGAGGTACGTAAACAGAATTAATATACGTAAGTCCAAAGTACAATAAGAGTACTAACTAAATACGTACGTGTAGTTAAATAATATTTTATCATTTGTGTATACATATTTGAAAATGAAATCCTATAGCGCGTCGTACGTGCTTCTTTGCGAGATGAGATATCGATTCGCTCCCAGTAAATAACAGATTTTATTTGTGTAACTCCTGTAACGCTTTCATCTAGTGACGAGAAAAAAATAGGATGCCTATTTCGAATTTGATCAAAGTGAAGGCAGATAAGCTTTGGTTTTGGCAGAATTATAATGATTTCCGCATATCAGCGACAAAAGGAGTGTATATGTGACGTCCCACGAGTGAAAGTACCTTATGGCGGTTGGCGCTTACGTTGCCAAGCCTCGCATTAGTATTGCAGCGTCGTTAGAAATAGCGTAAGTTCCAACCGCCATAAGGTACCTTTTCTCGTGGAATGTCACATATGTTCTTGAAGGGTATGCAACGCACTTGTGAATCCTCTGGGGGTTGCAGGCGTCCATAAGATACCGGTAGCCGCTTACCATCAGGCAAGCCGTATGCTTGTTTGCCACCGTCGTGGTATTAAAAAAACTAATTTTCTTCTCTGAAATACGCAGAGTAAGTACGCTGTATCATATTTAAGTATGTATAACTTTATAATCGTTTTCAGGAATCCCTCAGTGTAGAGCTTAAAAGTTATATGCTATCGTGACACAAATGCGGCTCACCTACACAACTACACAAAATACACCCGTTAATGCGTAATTAAGAGTTACGTATTAGTAGGACATAGTTAGCAGTATCGCGGTCGTATGGTTTGCTAAAGTAAATTAGAGACCCTTGTCATTGGCTCTGCGCGATACTCAAAACTCTCTGACGTCACGTCCCTAGTCGTGTGGGAGTTTTTGTTTACTCGCAGAGCGGTAGTTTTTTCTTACGTGCTTACAGGAAATGGGAAACATTCATATTTCAAATTCAATTACGCAGAAGTTTTTTTTAAAGAAAAATATTCCTGGATTGTAATAGCCATTGTGCATTGTATACCTTAAATAAGATACGATTACATGTATTTTTTCTCAAACATGCAATGAAATGTCTTCGTTATGTGCGTCATAATAGGCTTCAAAGTATCACGTTTAGGGCGGATCAACTCCAGAGAACAGGTAACGATTTTCATATACAATTGAAGGCCTAGGCCGGGAAGTAATTTTTTTTTAATTTCCATTCCACATATGTTTGTGGCACAGGATCATGGCATTCAGCCATTTAAGGTTATAACTGTTATAAGCGATATTTACTTTTTGGTTCATTTGACATTCTGCCACTACTTATGCAAATTAAAAAAAAACATTTATCATCATAATATTGTTTTTTTTTTTGAAAAAATTTTTTTATTGTTTTTTTTTAGAATTTTATTAGAAAATTTTTTTTTGTTTTTTTTTTTGGAAAAATTTTTTTTGATAAAATTTTTTTTTGTAACGTTCTGAATTTATTCAGTCACCATATACATTATTAATACAAGTTAACGAGTAGAGTTTTGCCTTACGTATGTCGGAAAAAAATTGGATAATTTTCATATTTATTTCATTGCATGTTTGAGAAAATCACTATACATACCTCGGCGTGAAAAGGGGTTGCCAGCCTCGTAACTATCCGTCTATATAACTCAGCCGGCGACCCCCTACTTCCCGGCCTCTGTAGTAATGTACTATTTAAGAAACTTCGACTAGGGTGTTGCTTTTAGTAGTCATTTTATATCCAAACTTGATGCGATTTTTACTGTCACCAGCACAAATTGCTAAGTGGGCGCTTATTTTCATTAAACTTGATGAACATTTCCAATACAACGTGAATATTATAGTTGGCATCTCGTTAGGACGACGTTGGTTCACCTCATAAATATTGTAAACAGTAAAACCAGAGACCATAGAGATATAGACGACCACAGCCTATAGTAGCTACTAGTGTACTACTAGTACGCTATTTGTCAATTAGTAGCAGTGCAGGTGACATTTCTCTTACATTTTCGGTATCATTAGGTGGCTTTGACATAGATGGCGCGATTGACATGAGCTTCAAAAAGTTCTTAGGCTGTGGTCGTCTATATCTCTATAGTCTCTGGTAAAACCGACACAGTGACGTCATAGGAGCTCCGTAATTAACACTGGCGGGACAGTGATTTTGACGTCATCTAAAGAGATTTAGGATACAAAGCGATTACTGTTCAGGTTTCCAAACAAATGATTTGCGAAAAGGACGTCTACGTCATGGTTTTTATGCGTTGTTTAGATTCGCATTCACACATTTCCGTCGAAAGCGTGTGTATGTACGTGTGGCCCCCCGCATACAAGTTTGTATGCTATTATGTGGCGGTGGGTCACAACTCTGACGGTACCTACTAAGTCGTAATAACATAAGAGGAACACTCTTAACTGTAGGGATAGTCAGAAACAAAAGAAGCGGATGAGGTTTTCAAAATGATCTTGGCAAGAATAACACCTCTGAACACCTCGCCCGCTAAGCTACTTCTGCTGCTGACTGTACCATCATTGGAGGATCTTAACAGGTTCGCAATAGATTGACGAATTGTCAGTTAATAGTGTGGACAATCGTACAGTACATTCGCCATAAGACGAAGTAAACGGGGTACTTATGTAAGTAATATATTATATCAGAATTTACATAGTACTGTGGCTATTTACGAATCTGACTGCACATAAATACGTACTCTCAAAAACGGTTCTATTCTATGTTCTGCATGAAAACAGTGCTTGTAATAAGTTCGTATAGCGTCAGTAGCTATACAACCGTCTTAATATCTACGATAAACATGCCTTACCGTTTGCGACACTACATTACCGTAACTGGTATATATAGTCGACGTTAAAAATATCTTTACACTTTTAGACCTTGCTCCTTTATAATAAGGTGCAAAAGTGTAAAACATATATTTGACGTCGAATGTACCAAAATACAAAATGGCGCCTTCAATTGACGTACCTAGTAACAAATTAATATTCCCTTTCGTGCCTTTCCATCTACGCGACTTTCGGGACTCGTGTTTAATTAACCGTGAGTACTGTATTCATTAATATGACGCCTCACCTGTAAATTGTGTGACTTTTACATTTAATGCTAATTTAAACAACAAAATATCATTAATTAATTAAGAAGTGGGTAATAAATAATTCAAGGGTAGTTACGGGTATCAGCAGTAGACAGTAAGTGTACCCATATAATGTACCTATAAATTAGAATATTTGCTATCAAATTAATATTTTCCAAGGGCTTCTCGTGGGTAAATAAAAATCTTCATAATGAGACAATGGTCCAAAGTAGAGAAAGACACTAGTTGAAATACGTAATGAAGGTATCGAAATCATATGAATACTCGTATAGAATGTCAAACGTTATACGTTATTTATAGAAATTCGTTTGGGAGTAGCAAAAATATTTTTTTTAAGTGTAGCTACATACTTAAAATAAGCTCTCAAGTACAATTTTTGATGGCATTTTAAGTGATAGGACTTAGCTAAGCCGATGCCAAGAATAAAAGTTATTTTCGGTTTTTATTGATAAAATCGTTCGGTAGGCATAAAATAATCTCAGCAAATAGGACACCCACGCAAGGCCAGGGTCGGTAAATAATCTGGTGAAATTGATACGAAACCTAATACGTGTGCCGTTTGATTACGATATTCGCAGTCCTCTCATGCCAATAAGCTCAAGATACCGCGCGTTACAAGATTATTTCTCATTCCATATAATCCACATCTAAAGCTTATATTAAGAAAACACGAAAACTCGATTTTCCCCGGATAATAATACGAAGACTCCTTTGTTTTTTATTTATATTAGTTTCTATTCTAAAATGTCTGTAGATGATATACTTAACGGTTCATTTTCTAAACTTTAACTGTAAAGAAGTCTAGGTAAGGTACTGACTAGTAACCTGCAATATCTGTTTTCCAACCATGTCATTAAGGTAACTAACTGCTAAGCAATCGTAAAAGAACTCTATAACAGGTTTGAAATTTTTCTCTATGGCTCATTGTTGGGATGGGATACCTACTTGTAACAGATTTTGTGACAATGAAAACCGCTGCAATTTTTGTTAGACAATAAATTCGCAGATGGAACCAATTTAGACCAATTATGACTTGAATGTGTGGTAACAACGCATACAAATCGCGCAACCTTATTGATGTTTAATTAAATTACTCTCTTTACTCATCTCATCACAACCTGGCATTGATTTGTAATAAAATGCATAATTTCGGGGAATCGAGGCCATCCGTCTGCTCAGCCGAGACGACCTTATGAAACATCAGCCGTCGAAATATTGATCAGTGATCAGTTGATCACATTCGTTTACCATATTTGACGATTGGTTACGGCAATCGGTGCATATAAAAAGCCATTATGTTTAATTGTACAACCATAGGTATTTATTACTTACCTATAGATCAGAATTAAGATGTGTTAACGATTGCGCATGCATGTAAAATTACGTGTATTTTGTCATCATGTCATTAAGCTGTGTACACACGCAATGCAGGAAGAATTACATGGGCAAGACTACTTGCGCTAGTCCTATGCGACTATACGCCTCAGTGGTCCATGCGTTTTGTAAATCGGATGAACGTTGTACATGTACAACTTGTACAAGTTACCTGTTACAAAACACAGTGACGTTTATGACGGATCACTTACGCGATATCGCAGCTTATAATAACATATTATGAACTTAGGGAGCCCACCGACCATCAGTCCGCCTGACGATAGTCGACTGATAGTCGGTGGGCCCCATTATGACGTCGATTGAACGGAGCAACTTGCTGCAACTGCGGGCTCAAGGCAGTGTAACCGAAATTTAACTTTGCATTTTAGGATTTTCCTTTCATGCCTTCAATGTTAACGTAAATATAAATTAGTAAAAAGCTACTAAATACCACGGGAAAAATATTGAACCTTGTATCAGGTACCTTAAGCCTCAAAAATCAAATGACGTGACGTACAATCGTTCGGTACAAGTTATCTCACGAGATGAAAACACGTCTACACTGGTGCCACGTGTATCTTCCAACGAAATGTGACCTTTTGATGCTAAAAAACGAATAGCGTGTGCTTGATTAAGCTGCAAAGGTCACTGAACATGTCATGTCAGCGGTTGGAACGAAACAAGCAAAAAGTTAATGGTAGGTACACTCAGCAGCAAAAGTAGCTAAGCGGGTAGGGTGTTCAAAATGAGCTGGAGCTGGACACGATTTTATTGTTAAGAGAATAAGAGCGGGTGTAGGTTATTTTGAACACCCTACCAGCTTAGCTACTTCTGCTGCTGACTTTACTCTCTAAATAAGTTGTTTTTCAAGCAACGTTCCCCAAGTTAATTCAGGCGGTGTACTCAAAGGTACACGGAGAGAAAAATTTTACTACAAATAAGTAAAAAATAGTAATTCCTAGGACAAGTAAACGTTTACTAAAAACAAGGAAACTTTTACCAAAAACAAGTAAACGTTTACTAAAAACAAGTAAACCTTACTAAAAACAAGGAAACGCGTACATGTTTTTAGTAAACGTTTACTTGTTTTAAGTAAATTGTTTACTTGTCCTTGGAATTACTATTTTTTACTTGTTTCTAGTAAAAATTTCTCTCCGTGTAGGGTTGGGTGAGATGGTCTTCAACTCTTCACATTGCACTCGCTAGCCGCTATGGTGTGCCAGCAGGATATCGTTGTAACTAAATACATAGCGCTATTTCGTTTACACGCCGGAGCGGTGTGCGGATCCGCATCAGTGTCAATAGCTGCGTAAATAAATGTAAAATTATACGTTATTTATTTAATATGAGTATTGTGATCTCAGTACATAGTTACATGTGCTTACTTAACTAATTTATTCTGAGCAGGTATCCTACCTAACAGAATAAACGACCAAACCAACTGAAATGTCAGGAAAACTCCTCACGTCTGTGCGACTGTGGCAACCCTACGTCCCGCCTTATAGGTACTGGTACTGCAACATTGTGTGTGCACACGTAGGTGTGAACATGGCTTATATATTATCTATATATGTTCTCATTGATGGCGTGGTAGCGGACGAATCCAGCTTTATCGAAACCAGTGTAACTTAACCTCGAGATTGATAGCTGCTATGCGTAATCAGAGACCGCAGTTATCCTGGGTACTCCTGGGCCTTTAAATCAGCCTCAGGCACGTTTAGGAGGATATCCCTATCCCTGGATATTCCATTCGGGTGCCCCGTGAATTGGGTTTAAGGTGTATTCACGTTTTCAATTCGTTACGAGAGAATTTAAATCTTCTTTTGTTTTAAACCATTGGTTTGGACTTTAAGAGGCCGAAATAAGCTTAGATGACGAAAAGATCTGATTGTAAGTAAACGTATAATCCAACTCTTATCAGTTTTTAAGAAGTGGAAGAAAACATAGTACCAATGTCTACGTATCTAATCGAGACCAATGGAATTCAGTTTTTAAAATCATTGCACTTGAATATTCCAACTTTATTCTAATTTGGTAGTTTAAAATTCAAGGCTTAACCTTTGGGATGAAATCATTATTAAAATATGAGGATGATGTCTGTATATAATATAGGAGAATAGTTTAACCATATAAACGGTAACACAAAGTAGACAATAAAAACAGTAAGTATATTTTTTTGTTGAATTGGATCTAAATTATACGCGATTGGTTTATTTTAACTACATACATACTTACATTTTGTACTTATGTATATATAGATAAGTATAATCTTTAACAAATATTGTAAAGTTTGCGTTTTTTTATTATAAGCTCTAATTCCGTTTTCCATTCTGCCTGGAGCTAAATTATTCAAAGTAATCCGATTACCCGCCGACCTCCCAAACGATATTATGAATTTTATAACAGCTTTGCCATCCAGCTCGCTTTGTCAGAAATATGCGGCAATATTGCGCAAACAGTTGTAGCGACATATTATAATAAATTAGGAAGCAAAGTGTTACCTCTTGCTTACTAGGTAATTACTATTTATTTACACCATATTTACTTCAGATCCGATCAGAACATATGGATTAAACTCATAACTACATACAATTTAGAAATGAAAGTGAAGTAGGATTTAAGAGCTGATAGTAGTTTTAGGCATAGAGTAACTTATATAGTAGAGCAGCACAGCCTAAGAACTTTTTGAATCTCAAGTCAATCGCGCCATCTGCGTGAAAGCCACCTAAAGTTACCCAAAATGTAAGAGGCAATGTCACCTGCACTGCTACTCCACCTAGTAGCTACTAGTATACTCCACCTAACAAGGTACTTAACAAAAATATGTACACCATAAAAAAAGTTACTTTAGCTAAAAAACGTTTACTTATGTTAATGATTAGGCTATTGCCACGAAGAAAGATATTTCTATTCTATTATATTCTGTTCTAGGGAAGATTTCATTAACTCGCTAAACCGTTTATCTGTACTTATATTAAATAGAAAAAAATATGTTTATGTATGTAGGTACATTCATTCTTTATTAGTTGAGATTTTAGAAATGGTTACGCTGTGTTATAATGACGCAATATGATGACATTTAAAATTATCTTGCAGCTTAGTTATCCCAGAACAAAGTTCGCAGCCAAACAATAGAAAATCGGAAAGTCCCCGTTAAACCCCAAGATCTCTCCCTAAGGTAGACAAGTAATCCCTTGATGGAGCAATAAAGCACACTTTATCCGGTTATCGATGCGCCGGGGCACGGAGTTGCTATTCCCAATAGCAGGGATGTATCCAGCAGTGGCGGCGCGTCCATAGAACACGAATCCCGTCGGCTTGCCTAAGCTTCAGGTGCCTAAGCAGTTTTCCTACAGCTCATGAAAAAATTTTAAGGATAATAATTTGGATTTTAACGCTTATTCCTAGGACCTCCTGCTTTTTGAACTTACCGGCAGCAAATTAATCATTTCATATGTCACTGAAAATCGCTTCTTATTGATTACTTTCTGTCTTCAACCACGCTTGATCATCTCAGTAGCACTTAAGGGGAATCACCGGTTAACTATCTTTGTAGTCCTAAATTTACATTTTTAGTAGTTTATATTAAGCGATGTGCTCGGAGAACGTAGGAATAACAAACCTAAGGGGATTACAAGTGCTGGGAACTTAGTGTGACTTTTGGTCCCGACCGGACCGTCCCGCCGTAACGACGAAACAATAACGATTCTTAATTGATTTTAATTTAGGTCTATTAGGTTTAGTCTAGAGATAAAGAATTATACCATGTAATTACAAAACACTGAAATTCTTTAAAACGTTCTTTATTAAATGTTTCTGTAGTGGCACCTAGAACTTCAGTATATTATCAAATATGTAATTGTATTTTCTCAAATATTAGTTTTGTTTCGTATATTTTTCTTAACTACTTATAAGCCAAAAATACATAGATCTGGTTGATGCTTATAACTCTTTGTTACTTTGCGCAGCGATAATTCTGTAGTACATTACAACTCAGGCAACTCGGATCACTGGAGATCACACTTAGACAGTAGCGAACCGCAAATCTCGCCAATGCGGTACGTAGGGAATAGTCTCTATCGTAACTTCCAATCACACGAAGGCTTTCTCGGGACATACTCCGACTACAAAACTATTTAAGAGTCGCCAGGACGCTCGCGTTTCCATACAAACGTAGTTTAGCTCTCATTTTAAAACGACATGCATTAGAACCACGAAATTTGGCATGGGCATTCTAGTAGTACAGATCTATGTCGGTAATTCGTTTTCGTTGCTAAAAATTGTAATACAAAGAAAATACAGCCAGATACAGATTTACATACAAAATTTATTTTTGCGATATTTTCTTTGTATTACAATTTTTAGCAACGAAAACAAATTACCGACATATGTAGATCTGTACTGCTAGAATGCTCATGCCAAATTTCGTGGTTCTAAAGCATGTCGTTTTAAAATGAGAGCTGAACTACGTTTGTATGGGGACGCGAGTTCACGCGAGCGTCCTGGCGACTCTTAAGTGAAATGTTTGTCCTAGCGAGGCTTTCAGTGTTCCGTTTTTAAGGAAATTATATTTGGTCCGAAGCAGTATACTTTTATTTTTTGTTATATTCTTTACAGAGTTCGCAATATAATCCGTTTATGGGGTATCACGTTATACAGAGTGAAGCTTGCTATCCACTTGTATCATGATAGAAGCAATAGGTACCTACAGTAGTTTTATGAGGTTGATATTATAGAAAACACATTGTATGGTATTCTTATATTGGTTCTTGTACCTGTTTACTGAGTACAAGTACAGTCGCCATCAAATATATCTGAACGGCCAAGGTACTCAAAAATATCTGGACATGCACTTTATTGCCTTGACAATAGAGGCGTTGTTCAGATATTTGTGACCACCTTGGCCGCTCCGATATATCTGATGGCGACTGTACATACATTGACGAAGACGAAACTATTCATATGAAGTATAGTTTGGTATCGTAAAATCACCCAACTATGGTCCTACCAGTAACTATGGTCCACAAGTTCAATACGTAGTTATTTAATTAAGTATCAATTCCAATCTTCGTTTTGGTCTAATATATGTTTTTTCAGTCATTATGAATATACTTTGCCTTAGAACTGCGCCATCGCCATTGAAATAATAGTTACACCGTAATGAAGATATTAAAATTCGTCATGGACCATAGTTGGAAGCTTTGGACTAAAGTTGGGGGAATTTACGATATGGTTATAATTTTGCTAATGCAAATATGAATCCTAACATTTAGGAACCCTATAAACTATCGTATAACCAACACTCCGGAAAGCAAACTCTATTAGTCCGTTAATCATGCATGTCGGTATGAAAAGTCCAAGTGTTTCCTTATTTGTTTTCTTCAAACAACAATTTAGTAGTGTAGGTAATTAATTAGTTACTCGAGCACGAGTGATTACAGTTCTTAGGAGGGTCGCGTGTTGTACCTATGGCTTTGAAAGAAATAACAAAGAAAACTTGGAATTAGTGCGGCTAAGAGCTGCTTTGAAAGTATGGTGCCGTCTAAAAGAAAGCGTAATATTCACATGGCATGCATGCATAAATTGATAACATCTATACAGTACGGAAAAATTGAATATGCAACTAGTCATGAAACTCAGGAAGTGTTGAAAAACTGGATTTCAGCACACAGAAAGGGGAGTTTCGGAACTCCGAATGCGCTTTTGATAGGTAGGTAGGTACCTTGTTATTGTTAGCCTTAGTAGATACTTTCCAATTAACATACAATACATTACATAATATAATAATATCTATATTTTTATACAGTCGCCATCAAATATATCGGAGCGGCAAAGGTGGTCGCAAATATCTGAACAACGCCTCTATTGTCAAGCAAGGCCATAAAGTGCATGTTCAGATATTTTTGAGTATCCTGACCGCTCCGATATATTTGACGCCGACTGAACATATGTAAGTAGGTACCTATTTCGAAGTAAAATTAGCACGAAGTAGAACATAACATTGTAAACTCCTGAGAATTCTGAACCGAGCGATCAGCTCGCCCGCGTCTAAGGGACAGGGGATAACTCTTGTTTGCAATTAATCTAGATTACGGAATTCACAAAGCATTTTCTACGTGAGGGTATATTTGTCGTTGGCGACCCACGTTCATGTGACTGTGAATAATTCCAATAGGACTAGGAAACAGAATCGGTGCTCGTCCAATTTCACGTCGACGTGTAGGTCGCTAGGTCGCTACTGAAGGGTAGGTACTGAACAACTTTTACGATGTAGGTACATTATACAATCAACGACATCGACTGTACTAGATAAATAAATCATCAAATAATGTCTACTCGGGATAATGTAACGTTAAGATAACAAATTATAGGTGAATGCATAATTTTGGTAGCAGTTTATACAGGTATATACATATGTACATATGAAATCGTTTTAATTTTTTTTAAATTATTAATACATGAACATCTTAGTTGATATCATTCAGCTTCCTTGTCTCCTTTATCAGTAGGATTGCCTCCTCTTTTGTTTCATAATAATTACTTAAAAAATGCAACTAAAACTACATATGTAATATAGTAAAAGCACTCCAATATTGCAGTGCCAAACAAATGAAACAAGTACGTTAGCATCAATCCCGACATAGCTTCACGAATCGTTTCATTTGTGACCTACCGTAACGCAGATTGCAAATAGAACTCGGTGATTCCATACATCGTAAACTGCGAGCAAAATTCATTGAAGTACTAGGGTTGTTACTGGTTGTTATACGTCATTTCAATGGATTTCGCTCGCAGTTTACGATGTATAAGTATAACATATCGCTCCATTCACACCGCTTACGTACTACAGTTAGGTATATAGTATACATTTGGAGCGTTATTTTATGAAAAGTGTGACGGCGTAATGTCATCGGCATTAATCCCTTTTTTTGTTATTAGGTTATCTATTACTCATAGATACGCAATTTTTTTATCATAAATAGTTCATTTGTGCGAAAAATTCGAAAATGAAATTGTACGGTATGCATTAGTTTTGTAACATCGCGCGGTGCGTAACCAAGTCAATGTTAATGTGTTGCTGGTGTGAATTTCATCAGCGCTTCTAACACCAAAGCAAACGGAAAGAACAAGTTTCTGACCAGTTATAGTTCCCCACGGCCATCGAATGGCAGCCAAGGTCAAAATTACCTAATGACAAACAAAATTTATCGCACCAATCGCAATCCGATGGTTCTAAGATCAGGTGATGCATGATATGCTCGAAGGCTAAATTTTCAGAACTACTCACTTTTGAAGGTCGAACATCGATGGAATAATAAGTTATTTCACCTAGTTAATTTTCTTATTTAAAGTATTAGACTAATAGTATAAGACAGTAAACTACTTTACAATACTTAACTAAATTAATTTAAAAATGCGACAAGTAAATAATAGCTTGGATTCAATTTCATGACATGATGTTATGTCTGGCTCAATATTTAAATCATTTTAGAAAAAAAACTCATTGGTTGTCTAATTTATAGTCCGCCATTTAATTGCTATTTAAAGCATATAGAAGTTCAAGGAATCAAATAATAATTTTAAACAAAAAAAGAACCGACTTCACTTAGGATCCGCTATTCCAAGAGGAAGTGGCCGAGTTGCTGTAAAAAATAGTGAAATCACTATAGGTGTGCCTATAATAGTTGAAGAGTTCCCTCGATTTCTCCAGGATCCCATCATCAGATCCCGACTTGGTGACAATGGGACCATCTAGGGGTTATACCTGTTCGATTCAAAAAAAATTTTGAAAATCGGTTCACGATTCACGGAGATATGGAGTAACATACATACAAAAAAAAAATTATGATAAAAAAAAAAAAAAAAAAAAAATTCAGTCGAATTGAGAACCTCCTCCTTTTTTGAAGTCGGTTAAAAAATATGTCTTATTGTACCTAATGATTAACAATACAAGTAAGTACTACCTTAATGTAACTGTAACGGACTTGAGATAATAAAATGTATCATATTTATTAAGAAAGCCATATTCTTGGCTCTAGAGGTAGGTATGTAGCTCAAAAATCTCAAAACAGATTGTTGTAAAATCAAACAGACAGTTACATCATTGTATAAATAAACATCGGGACGAATCGATGCGTTACTGGCGTTGTTTCTTTTGGGCATAGTGCCTTCACCTCGAGTGCATAGTTAAATGCAGCAAAGCCGGCCGACGACCCGGCCCTGACGTCAATCGGATGCTGCATGAGATCGTAATCTTCATGTAGCTGTACCGGATTTACTGTTACTGCCTTCGAGAGCTTACTCGCGCAAAAATAACTGCAGTACGGTACTTTTAGACGGAAGCGAAGAACAAAAACTTGGTGCGAATGACTAAGCCAATTTCTGTAAATAAAAGCAATTGTATTAAGTTCTAATAGGAATTTCAGATACAAAACTACGTTTAGAAATGAAACGCAATAATTGTGGTTAGTTTAGCAAAAATGCATTTATCTAATACAAATGTAAAATTCCAGAAATATAAAAATAGGCAAATAAATTGCATGTATGCAATTTTGGCCGCTCTAAAATCCATATAAGTACAGTCAGCAGCAAAAGTAGCTAAGGGCGTGGGCTTGACACGACTTTATTGTCAAGACTTCTGCTGCTGACTGTACCTAACATTACCTAATCCGGATATGTTTTGACAATAATAATGCTAAATTTACAATAAAAACGCGCTGCGTTGAATAACATAAATAAGTACCTAAACGTAGGTAGGTAAATAGGAACTATACATGTCACAGTTAAAAATACGTGTGTTACAGGAAAAAACGCCAGAAGTATTTGGCTCACGTGAAGAACACATAAATTTGATGCAGAGCTTAAAATTGTATTAAAAAGTCGATACATCTACTTGTCAGGCATGCTTCATCCTCTGCTAACCAATACGAGTAACTTATTGTAACTACTATCGAGAGTACCTAAGGTAAAACTGAAACGGACGCGAGTGTTTACTGATATCGAAACAAATCAAAACAAACAACATATATGTTATTACACTTTGATAATGTTGATTACAAGTAGCAGATAAAATCAAGTGGAAACTCGGAGGCATTCGGAAGCGATAAACCGTTACCATTACTTATCTGTAATACTACGGTACACCTCATTGAGGAATAAGTATTAATCACAATTTCCCGATTTTATTGTGTCATTAACCTGCTGATAAAGGTTACATTTTACGTGAGTGTTTTCCTTGAAGCGAAACTGAGTAAATAGGTGAAGGAAAACATTGTTTAAAAATACGTTCCCTACTGACCGAACCCAGTTTTAGGGGAGATCGGGTAAACATAGTCCACAATGCCGACTGCGTTTGCTCCCGAAATACCCGATCCGGGTTCGATGAACGGGGAAATGGACCAGAGAGACGGAACTGAAACTACACGGTGCTCACGCGCAGATACAGATAGTTACGTAAACAATACATCGTTATAGGTTACGATGACGTGTGTCATCAGTGCATCCAATTTAAAATCGATTTGTTTTCTACACATTAGACGCATATACATAAAACATAATGCTAAAGCAGATACGCTATAGTGATAAACAAAACCCAATTTTTTATTATTACATAATTATTATAAAACCATTGCGAACGAACCACAAGCATGTTTCTGCCATATTGGCATATTTGTTAACCTAGTAACCTATTACATTTAAACTTTTGTGAGACATACTAACACTATGGCGGTTATCACACTGGCGCGGATCCGCATGCGGCACCGGTGCGCGAGCGAGATAGCGCTCTGCATGTGTATAGCGCTATCTCGCTCGCACACCGGCGCCGCATGCGGATCCATCGTCAGTGTGATAATCGCCTATAAAACGGCAACGCGTCATAGAGTAGTGCGCCACGGGCCAGTTCTAATTGAGCACTCTTAGTGCTTAAAGCTCTCCATCTTACCTAGGCTCTCCGAAACATGTCGCGCGACGTGACTAAAGAGACGTGAGTGTAACCGTTATATTTATATTACAGATCCTCTAGTACCTATGTAAACTATGTCTCACACCCGATAATCAAAGAAACTATTGTTCGATTACAAATACAAGGGATTGATTCCTGTTTGCTTAACAGAGACGGATCCCTTATATACTTCCACCGACTTACATTGGCTTGCAAATACGCTATTTGCGGTAGAAACACTATTCCACTTGCGCGGATTGCCGGCTGCAAACGCAAATACTTTCGTTTCGCAAATAGCACGCTCCACTAACTAACCGGTCGATCGGGTCGCTGTCATACGACAATGAATCCCGCTAATATTAATAGAACGCATTAGTCATAAGCTAGTATCGTTATAGGTAAACAGTAAACTATCATTATCATGTAATGCCTGCCTGTAACGTATATGACAGACGATTAGACGCATTGTCCAAAATCAGCTTACACTTCCTTTGGTGGCTGTAGAAACATAACGGGACTGGCAAGATTTTGCACAATTATATATTGCAACACTTGCAACTGATGTTACAGCCCTGCCGTCTCGCCCTCTTATCGGCTAGTTTTTCAAATAAAAATATGTTAAAACTAGCAATGTTAAAGATTCCGGTACAATATTGTCTTACGACTTCTCCCCTTTGAGACGACTCGGTTTTCAAGATTCTATTAATATAAATAATTGTATGCTGAGTCTTTTTAATCCTCTACGCTTCTTAATTATTGGAAAGGGACTAGGATTCTCCAAATTTTGTGTTCTTTATTTTTTTCTTTCACCTTTCCGTAGGTTTAGTTCCGCGTAGATTAGGTCCCGTAGGTCCCGTAAGTAGCTAACACCTTTTACGATGGAGTAGCGATTTAACGATGTTTACTGTCACTTTTTACTTTTATAATTAGCAATTTATGTTTAAAACCCAAAACATTTACTAACTCCAAACAATATGCCTTTGTCTTACAAATTTCCCCGTTTGCGGTAACTCGACCCCCTGCTGCTGCTGTAAGATTATTAAACTGCCACATTATACGGAGGAATTAGGCGGATAGGTGTCAGACGGTTTTCAAATTAATAAAGCCCGTCCCTCAACTCTAAACTCTAATGGCATCGCAGTAAGAACTATTTTGTTTTGTTCCAGAATGCCGGCGCTCCGGCTACTAGGGCGCAAATGGCTGGCCGCCTCGGACGATCTCGTGTTCCCAAGCATCTTCGAGCTGCTGTTCCGTTTTGTATGGTAAGTAGACAATATATCGCGCTGACTCGCGACAAGTTTCACCGATAACCGTTTTCACAATTTTCACTACATAATTTTATCCTTATTCTGTATTAAGAGCTGGGTGTTATTTATAAGGCTTATTTGGGGGACTCTTCATTCCTGTTGCAAAAAAAAATTAGGCTATTTCAGGTTATACACGTTTATAAATATCCCCTATTTAGGTATGATATAAATGAGATGAGTTCAATACACGAGCCGGATATCGAGCTCTCATTAATCACGCCGTCAGAACTAATCTCTTTTCGCGTACTTTAGCGCCGTGTAAAATGTTTAGATAGCGATGGTTCGGTAAAATTGATGACGCTTCCCTTGCGAAACTCCCATTCATCCCGAAAAGTAGAACAATCAACTAGGGATGTCACGAATATTCGCAGTCGCATTCGTATAATGCGAATATTCGCATCATTTTTGACATTCGTATCAACATTCGCATTCGCATCAAATGATGCGAATATTTTTCGAATGCGAATGTTGGAAGAACACATCCTGTTTTGACCGCACTGACCCGGCCTATGGTCAATTGGTCATATGCTTGCTCATACACACAGGAAGTGAAAACGACGGTATCACTTGACTCCTTTTGATCATTAATATAGGACTCCTAGATGTCATGTTCTGTATTTTTGAACTATGGAAGCATAAAATTGATAAGCAAGATTAAGTTTTTTGAATCTACTCCGTGACATTCGTATTCGCATTCGCATTCGGACATTCGCATCCTGAATATTCGCATTCGCATTCGCGAATGTGAGAAAAACGACATTCGTGACATCCCTGCAATCAACATACGCTGTTAAAACGGCGAGAATTAAATCAGGGCGCCCTACTATAGCGATAAATTATATTACGTGGTTTACAGTCGCACCATACCAAGTCCAGTTAGCTCCACATAGGCATAGACAAGCGCGTGCACACGCTGAATGGTTATAATTATTGTGCAGGGATTATAACCGTGTATTATCGGATGTTATTCCGCTTGGGTTGGTACCAGAAACCGCATCCGTGTCCAGGTATCCGTATGTATTTTGTTTTCGATGTAGGTACTAAATGAGGAGTGTCTTTTCAAAAGGGCTTATTTCCACTTTCAACTTTTTTTAAACTATGAATGTAGTTTTGCTAAAAGTAGATAATTACATTATATACTTTGAGTTTCAAGTTCTAATAAGTCTTCTTCTCCTCAAAAAAAAACTAATTCAAAAATCAAAGTCCGGATCAAAAGGCCTTATTAAACTCTATGTTAGTACATTAGTTTTTATCACGATATATTATCGTAAAATCTAATGTAGCTAGTATTGTTATTTGCATTAGATTTTACGATTACTCTTATTTTGTTAATTTGCTAAGTAAGTATCTATACTATCTATAATTTAAGTAAGTATCTAGTAAGTAAGTATTTGCCACCATGAACTAACTTATACCTACTAGTCATGCAATGATGAGTATCTAATTGGACTAAGTCGCAAATTGGTTGCAAATCTATTAATAATGTTTAATCTATTTGCTGGTATTAAGGTTATAGCAAGGTGATGACAATATTTTTAAATGACCTATTCAATCCTAAGTATGTAATAATAGGTACTAAACGTCGCTACGTTTGGTACATTTCTTACATACATATACTAGAAAAAACAAATAGAAATTTTACCTATAGTTATAGTTAACCAACTTATATTATTCCGCAATGAAACATTTAATAAAAGCCGACCATACCTAAGCTAAGCCGTACTTTTACAATCCTTGAATATAACATTTAAATTAAATAACACATAATTTTAATTATTTGCCGCATTAGCAGAGCTCGAATTTGTAAAAATTGTGCGCATCGAGAAAAAGTTGTGAATTTTTGACCATGGATAGAATGGCCCACGATAAATATTTTTTAGTATTGGAGGTCCGTAAAATTTTTGGACCTTCACGTCAAAATCAGGGGTCCTGTGAAATACGTTATTACTCTATGGTTAAGGCTGCTAGGGGTTGTGTGGTATCATTTCCGTGTAAAACAGACATGCGGAATTCATTTGTGATATTAAAAATGTAAAATTTCTTATTAAAAAAAAAAGTTGTGTGGCGAGGAAAAACACAATTTTTTATTTTTTTTAGAACGTCATATAACTAATATATATCATTTTTTTTTTCTAATAATAAAAAATATTATAAAGGGGCATATTTAATGTAGTTTCTAAATATATACAATTTTTAGGCTTATAGTATACAAAAACTACGCGAAAAAAATGTTTGCTTCGTGGTGTATATGTTTTCTCCATAGTAAGTATCGATAATCAATGTGAACGTGAACATCCGTAGCGTATTGACCTTAAAATGCATGTGTTGCTTATAATTAGTAAATTTTATTCATAATAACTTCACAAAATGCAGAAATAAAAAATACAATAAATAAAAACATATTTTTCCTCCTTAACTTTAAAATAAACCATCACAATTCAAACGACGCGACGTCTGTTTTCCGTTACTCAACTTAAGTAAAAAAAAAAACAGAAGTTTTTTGTATTAAAGGTGTATAAAATGTATATGTTTCTATAATCTATATATTAAATATGCTTCTTTACAATATTTTTTATTATTTGAAATAAAGGATATATATTAGTTATATGACGTTCTAAAAAAATAAAAATAAAATTGTGTTTTTCCTCGCGGCACAACTTTTTTTTTAATATGAAATTTTATATTTTTAATATCAGAAATGAATTCTGCATGTCTGTTTTACACGGAAACGATACCAAACAACCCCTCTAGCAGTCTTAACCAGAGAGTAATAACATATTGCACGGGACCCCTGATTTTGACGTGAAGGTCCAAAAATTTTACAGACCGCCAATACTAAAAAATATTCATCTTTGCTCACTCTATCTATGGTCAAAAATTCACAACTTTTTCTCGATGCGCACAATTTTTTTCGCATTTGTACTGAGACAAAACCCTACTACATTGACTAGCAGTTATACAATTTTCCAAAGTCTAAGTACATCACCATTTCAGTCTGTCACCAGCTGTTCAATGTCAATAATTTCCTCCAGTAGAAAACGGCCCTCATTTCCAACACTGTCTCCAATTCAAAGCGATCTGTTTCCAAATCAAATTCAAACGAAATCTTCCGACCACAATTTGATTTCCGTTGGAATCGGTAACACCAAATGGGCGACTAACTTTATATTCAAATTTCAAATAGGGCAAAGGTCGTCAAAATGTTCAGTGCAAATTAAATTAAACGCCAAAGCCCAAAAAGCTCGGTCGATATCCGGAAAGTTAATAAGGCTAATTAGTTCGAAGACACGAAAACTCATTCGAATTGAGCAAGCAGGTTAATTGTTAAACCTAATTATGACTGAGGCGGTTCCGAGCCAGTTGGAATTGTGAACAATTAAATTAAAATCATCTTAATAAGATCACGAACATAGGCAACATGTCGTAATAAAATACAATTTTTTGTAATGTTACCGGTGTTAGAAAAGCTTGAGTTACCGTTTCTTATATAATTCGCACCCTTGGTAAAATAATGCAACATGT
Organism: Pammene fasciana; assembly: GCA_911728535.1. Classification (NCBI taxonomy): domain Eukaryota; kingdom Metazoa; phylum Arthropoda; class Insecta; order Lepidoptera; family Tortricidae; genus Pammene; species Pammene fasciana. Next base: position 9,215,609 of record OU452278.1, on the reverse strand, counting down.
GACTATATGTCAAAAGTGCTTTTATTTCGGAAATAGTCTTAAAATGGTGTGTTCTACATCATACAAAAATAATTTTATTTTTAACATTGTTAGTTTCTGAGATAATTTAAGCGGAAAACGACACAAGTAATCAGTGGACGTAAAACAATGCAACAAATGCGTATGCTTCGTTCTTTTACGGCGTTCCCGCGAGCGCAGTCCGGCGCGCGCGCCGTCGTAAAGTCAGTTGCGTCAGTGTTCCCGGACTATAAAAAATTGTCGCACACTGGATCAAAATTGCCAAAAATAGATGCCGAAATCAAAATAACAATGGTTAGTATTTTTAAAATAATAAAAATATAGATTTGTACAAGAAAGTTACATGTGAACATACGGCTGATAAAATTTTCAATGTTGCCAGTCGCATGATCACATACGATATTTTTTGTTGATTTTTAACGTAATAATAAAAATACTCTACTAATCGGTTAATGATATTATCTTAATGTTCTACTACGAATTTGAAGTATTTTTATGGTTTCTCAAATTGATGGTCGTATGTTAACTTACAACTATGTTGCACGAACTATTCAATGCCGTATGTCAATATGTTGCGTTATTTGACGTATACGGTAGGTACTATATGTGCACATGCGTCGTTTTTTTAGGTAGTAATCTGAGATACGTCGTTATCAGAAAGTTTAAATCCACATAAAAGGTATATTTTATGTACCAATGCCTTAATTCTTTATTTATATGATACATATCATCATACATTTACGTATTAAAATATTGTATTACACTGAATTTATTTGCTTACGTTTGTTTTTATCAGTATCAGACATAGTACGAATTAAACTTAGTTTAGCAAAAAACGTGGTCGATAAAACTTTTAACGATAATTTACTCTTAAAATATATTTTTTCATGGCCTGATACTCAGGGATAAATGGCTAATTTTATTTCTTAATCGTTCTTAGGTACAGTTTCATGTATACGTGGATTTTTGGGGCAGGTATATCAACTGATGAGGTAATTTTCGGTAAAACCAACTCGGAGAAAGAACCTATTCTTATAGGAAGTTATATATACCGTTCAGCCAGATGTAATGAATGCTGCTGCTACACTGATGTTACCAAATGTTATACGACACTGAAGGATGCCGTTGCCGCTATGCCTAATGTCACACTGCTTTTTTTACGTTATATAACAACAGTGTAATAGCAGCATAAGAAATAACATTTAGAAGTTTCAGGTCAATTCTACCGTACCAACCAGATAAAAGAAATAGTAGTCCCTGTACCAGGTAACGGTCAGTTCTGCCATGCCAGCCAGATGAAAGAAATAAAGTTCCTGTATCAATTTAAGTTCTATCGTGCCAGCCAGGTGAAAAAATAGTCTTTGTAGTAGTATAGGTTCAGACAGCACTCCCTTAAATGTCGAACCAGGTTCCAGCTTTGACTGCTCTTCGGCTACGTCTATTGCAAACTTTCTACAAGACAAAGTTAACAACTCTACTCCAATGCCATCTTCTGTCTATCGCCGTTGTGGAGATAATAGTAAGTAATGGAGTTTAGAACATGACCAGCAGACTTTTGATACAACGCCTGTTTTATTAAAACGTTTTGAGACTAGAAACAACTCAGATTAATCTAAAACGAAGATGCGTCAGAAACGTTGTGAGTACATTTGTTCAGGTTCATCAACGTCCCACACCACTATCAGAAAATGTCCCCAACCTCATTTGAGTAATCTGTTACCCCAATCAATGCCTTGTACAGATCAAGAAAATGATTTATTAGTCTTTGCTGTTGTACATAAACCTAACCAAATTGTGCTCTTTCTCTACGACACTTCTCGAAGTTGGGCATGCGGCATGCCGATATTGAAGATGACAGTGTGCATTCGGTAATTGAAAGAGCCTCGTCATTGACGATTATTTATACCGTGTAGAGTAGAAACAACTTCTCAGGTGGTGGCCCACCTGACCATGACCCATACCAATTTGTTGAACAATATGACTCCAGATCGAATTAATGATTGTCTTTGGCAGAGGAATATTCAGGGTGAAAACATAAGCCGGTTGAATTGAATGTCAAAGAAATTTAGTAGCTGTTAAACCAAAACTGATACCTTTGGACTGAAATTTAATTGGAAATTACAAAAGTATTATAGAACAAGACCACAAATAGCGCCTATAGTTTTAGCAAAAGCCTACAGTAATAAACCCTTGCCTGGGGGGCGATTTGATATTCTAGCACTCGACTCTGACACTTAAAACTCAGTTTAAAATGATATAATGGTGTTTCAAAAATATCAGCTATAGGAATTTAAGATCATGGTTGGTGTAATTTAGCTAAATTACCTATTGATTTCATGCCAAAATAAGTATGACAAACTTATGTGTGTGCGAGTATATTTGAGCTTAATTTATTTGATTTATAGCACTCGAAAGTCATAAATCGGCCTGTAGCGTTAAGCACAGTCGACGTCAAAGATATGTTTGACTTTTACACATTATTACAAAAGAGTGAGGTATTATGTAAATCTCATAAGCCTATACAGGTAAAGCGTGGTTACACCTAATATTTATGTACCGTTTTATGAAGAACTGTACCCAAATAACGTTATTGGTAATATTTCCGCTCAAGACCTGGACCCAAACTCTACTGATGAAAATTGCAAGTAATATTCTGATTAATTGATCGAGATTATTTTTTTTGGATAATGCATCCTGTGATATTTGTTATTTATTTTATTTTATTAATGAAATAAATGTTAGTGTCTAGGTTTTAAGATCATATTTAGTGACCTTTTTACAACAAAAAAATATCTCCATTTGATAATGTATCAGACAGAGAACTGTTGTTTTCTGGACATGTTAAAATTATTATAATTGTATGTTTTTTTTAATTTCTTTTGAATAACATAATTGTTTATAGGTATTTATGTTTTTCGTCAACCTTCGTCAACGTTAAAATGATTGTATTGTTAATATAATAGAGTAAGTATTTTCTGATTTGTATACTGATATTGATTTAAAAATTATTGTTTTATTATATTATTGTCGCTATTATTTAATAATTTAAAGAAATCTATAATTTTATTCAAATACAACCTCATAATATTGAAGTTTTTTTGTCAAATAACGACGTTTATGCACATGTTTCATAGAGTTCTTCATAAAACAAAGACACATGTGCACATACTACACGCAGTCTTTCGTGAAATAACGACGGATCTGCAGTTTCTTTGGCTGATGCTTGGTAAAACAAAGCCGTAAGTGCACATCCGTCGTACTATTTTCAAAAATAATTAATTAAATAAGATCGGATATAACGCATTCAATTAGTTGCACATATATAGATACACATGTTAAATTTGAAGACAATTCCTTTGAAAGTAAAAAAGTTATCAACGAAATTCACTCACGCAATCTTAAAACCTCTCTCCTGTAAAGTAGACATTTTGCAGATGTGGCTTTGTTTTACCAAGGGTACGAATTAAGATACTTTGTTGTGTATTAGCATCTATGGAACAATTAAAACGGTATATCCTTAATAGACGAGTACGAGACGAGAGTATTTTTTTTTAATTAAGTACAGTAATCTGACAGCGCCTGCCATACATTATAAGTATTATAACCTTCTTTCTATGGCAAAAGCTGTCAGATTGTTATACCTACCCATTCTACCCAATTAAAAAGACTTCTTAGAAATAATAGAAATACGTAATTAGAATGGTCCTTGATAACTTTTAATCAAAGAATTTCGAGGTATTTTGACTGAAGTATCCATTTTAGCTTGACTTAACGTGACGCCGTTACCTAAAAATCCCCACACTCAAAAAAGTTATGTAAAAAAGTTAAGTAACAATACATTTGCGTGAAGAACACACGAGCCACAAAATCATCAAGGGGTTAAAAACCTCCCAGCACTTACAAAAAATGACATAAAATCACTGCTGATTCTCGTGGCAGATTCTGATTATAGTGGCAGACCAAATGACTACGATATCTTGTCTAGTCTTATAAATTGGCTAGTTATTTGGTAGGTAATTTACCCTTTAGGATTGGCATATATCTGACTGTGAATACAAATACTTGTCACACAAATATAGCCCGCCCAGCGAAGGAAAACTTAGAGGAAATAAATCGTGTAGGTATAGCTGAATTTTGGTGAAATTGTAGATAAAGGTGGCTTACACAACGAGCAGTTAGAGGTCTTCCTTTGGTGAGCTAAGAGGCATATGGTGTAACAACGCAATTCATACCTACGTTAGTACCTAAAACAAATATTAGAAGGTCTGACATATTTTCGATATGAATACGTTGTGTCTACACTTAAAAGTGTTTAAACTTAAAAAATACGTCTTTGAATACTAATAGTAATAGTTTAAATCAGTGCTAAAATGCTTTTCTAAAATATGTTGTTGTTATCACTAGATATTAATAAAATGTTAATAATAATAAGACGAAGTCTGATTGTCTTGAAAATGGTACATTTACGAGAAAACGTGATGTTTATCCAGGATCAGAAAACCTCCTAGACATGACATCGCCTCTCTAGCATTCTGATTGTTCATTCAACGATGTTCTTTCAACTGTAAGTGCTGACTGCTGAGGCACTCCACTTTGTGCCGCAGACCCTCACGACCTATGTCAACGGCCCGAGGTCCTCGAGGTGAATGGGGCTCCATTATATTAACAATAATGTGTCGCTAAAACCATTCATGTTTGTCGGGTTGAACCCTTTTTTGTGGAAAAAAGGGAAAAACGCTTAATAACCCTTTCCACAGAGTGTCAAAGTGTCGCTGGGAATTTTGAAATTAATTGTTAGGAAACCCTTTTTCTTGGAAAAACAACCGCGGACTACCTCTTTCCTGGCTTATTTTTTTTTGGAGTTTCCGGCCATCGCTTCGGGTAAAAATATATAATTATGCTTATCACGCTATTCTCTCTTCTGGTATTGAACAATATTCAGTTTATAGTAAATTTCCGCTAAAGTTGGTGATCGGCTTAACATTTGTACACTTCTGCATTTTTCCATGTCGAATGATGATGTAATATTTCGCCATTTTTTATGTTATGTTATATTTTAATTATCAAAAAAGATCAGTAGCTTATATCTGTGTAGAAGAATCACACTATTCTTCTCTCGGTAAATGTCAAATATTGGCAATAGCTTTTCAAGGCAAGACCCCGGGCTTCTAAAACATAAAATAACCCTAAAAGAGCAAAAGGAGCAACATTATCAAATATATACACATAATATTATTAATTGAACTTGGTTTAGTACAAAGGGAGGTGACCATATTTAATTATGTGATGGCAACTCGCAAAACATCGCAACCGCAACCCCCTGGAGTCCGACCGACGAACCATACAGTCAGCGATAAAAGCTTTATAATACTTAAAAGGTAGGTATTTTATAGGTTATACTTAGTAACACTAAAATGCTTTACAGCGCGCGTTGAAATTGAAACATGAAGTTTCATTTCGTCATGAAGTTTCAAGTTTACGATCGATATCGCCATTCACGTTTTACTGAATGGTTGCTTTGATCGCAAGCCCCTGGGGTCTATTCTTAGCGAAGGGTGTGTATTTTCATATGCAATAACTAGTATACAGGTCAAAATTCACGTTACGCTTTATACGTTTTTATAAGTAGGTATATCGTCGCGGTGGGTAGCAAGCATGCATGCAATGTTATGGTAAACGGTATTAGGTAGCCTATGTACTCAACGCCCAAGGAGGTATGTGCTTGTCTACGATTTCTTTTAAGCGTTAAGGTTAAGCTGTTCTCTATTTCCTACATGTACAATCGCCATCAAATATAGCGGCCGAGGTGGTCACAAATATCTGAAAAACGCCTCTATTGTCGAGGTGATAAAGTGCATTTTCAGATATTTTGGAGTACCTTGAAGAGCTCCGATATATTTGATGACGACTCTGCCATACCGTCCTTCAAGGGCATGATATAACGCAATGGACTTCAAACGAACGATGTTATAAAGAGAGTGACGGTTTCGAAGTCATGCGCGCTAACAAAGTGCCTAAGTAGTTATGTTACCACGGTCTTCTCAACTTTCCCAATTGTGCCTATGCAGCAAATATGACCTAGTTGACATTTCGCTATTTCCCACCCACATAAAATATGCTAATGAGATTTTCGATCGATGAATCTCGCTGCTATTTTCAAAGATCTATTTGTTTCAGTCGTGACCCTATTCTGTGACCGTATTTAAATAAAATTAACTAGCTTATTCAGCGATGACCCGACACACTTAAGCGCGAAGCGGACCGCGGATGTAATTTTTATAGCAGTCGTTTTCCTGGAAGAACTGCAAAGTTTGTTATTTCAAATATTTTAACTGTTTCGTACATTATCTCACACAATGGCTACATAAAAATATTAAATACATAATGATATAATAACATATTATAGCCTACTTATTACAAATTGGAATGCAATTAATAACGGGATGTCACTCATCATTAGTGTGCACAGTCCAAAAGAATTTCTTCTCCGGCAATCGGGAAAAATGCACTTGTATCTTAATGATGAAAATAATAAATTGTGAACACGCGTTTTCTTCATAATGAAATAAAAATAGACGATACCTGAGCTATTTTCCTAGAACGGACGCTGAACCCTTTTATCCGCCTCAACGCGTGCATTTCTGAAAAAACCAAGTAAAGTTATTTATAACTCACTTTATATTGAATTATGTTAGAGTAGGTAGCTTGATGTGGATGCCCAGGATATTTACTCCTAGTATTACCCAAATGGTGTGTTAAAAAAATTAAGTATAGTATTTTATACAATATGGACATAATGAATAGCTTTTTTTTTTAAAGGAAACATTTATTTACATAACTAAATATACAGAGGTACTACAGTACAAATACTAAACTAAATTAATAACTAGCTCAAATCTAAACTAGGCCCTTGCGGCATTGTACCAAGGATGCTGGCGGCATTTCCTCGTTGTATCGCTTAGCTTTTTAGTTGAGTATCTACCTTGTTTAAGTAAGGTACGATACTATTATATAGAGTACCTACTCTTTCTACTGGTGTTCAAATATGCCATCTGACATCATTTGGGCTCTACAATTTCGATTCTACATAGGTATATCTATATTGTATGTTTTTTCATAACTAACGGCGCGACGGGAAGGCTACCGGCCACGTGTAATGTTGACGTGTACGGTACAGTCAGCAGCAAAAGTAGCTAAGCGGGTAGGGTGTTGAAAATGACAATTAAAACGACTTTATTGTTAAGAGAATTTAAAGGGCGTGTGTAGGTCATTTTGAACACACTACCTGCTTAGCTATTTCTGCTGCTGACTGTAGATGATTTTTAAATAAACGTTAAAGGTCGCTTAGGCCGGACCCCTCACGTCCAACTAAACGTATGCCTGTCTTAATTCAGGCATTAAAGTCGACGAGTAAAAAAAAGTTATTTACACGCACATATGTACTTCATCGTGTCATATATATGTGTTACACGTCGCATAGTGGCAACCTTACAACCAGAATACGCATATATGACGTCAGTGCGCACTGCATGGCGGGATGGATTGGATTAAGCTAATCGGATCAGGGGTACCATTCCTATCGCTTACCGATCGCAGGGGTTTTTTTGCATTGGCGGTCTAGTATTTACGAAATACTTGTCCTTATAGTATTATACTTAAAGTATATTCTGAACATGAGTGTCGATGTGTTGATAAGTAATAATTTTAAACAAAAAAAGAATCGACTTCACTTAGGATCCGCTATTCCAAGAGGAAGTGGCCGAGTTGCTGTAATAAATAGTGAAATCACTATAGGTGTGCCTATAAGAGTCGAAGAGCTCCCTCGATTTCTCCATGATCCCATCATCAGACCCCGACTTGGTGCCAACGGGACCATCTAGGGGTTATACCCGCTCGCTCGATAAAAAAAAATTGAAAATCGGTTCACGATTCACGGAGATATCGAGTAACATACATACAAAAAAATTTAGATAAAAAAAATAAGAATGATAAAAAAAGAAAAATCGAATTGAGGACCTCCTCCGTTTTTGAAGTCGGTTAAAAAGTGACCCTAATTCCGAAACTTGCCAAAGATGTGATGGCGAAAATTTTAAAATATTGACCAAGGACTTTCAAATAAAAACCTGTTTCTAAATATGCCTGAGGTTTCAAAGCAGTTTACCAACTTTTTGGAATCGGATCTAATAAAGGTTATAACTACAATGCGACGGACACGATCGCACTCATCACGCTACCAGTGAGAATGCAAGAACATGTCAATTGTCAACCCCCGCTCAGTTTCACTATAGTTCAAAATCTGTAAGAATGAACTTTTGACACATCGCAACACCCGTAGAACGTAAACGCGCAAGACACTTAGAAATTATAAACAAAATCCTATAACAATATTAAAGCTTGTCATGTATGTAAACCTAATATTTCACTTTTCATAAACATAGCTTAATGAATGTTACCTTTTTTCATATCTTAGTTATTGATTTTTTTATAATAACAATTTAGCATGCAAACAGTTACGGTCTACGTCTTTTTATTTTTAAATTTAGTGTTGTGACCATGTCTGTTATTCCGATTCATATCACATTTCCGTAAGTCGATAAAAATCGATTATGTAATCAATATTGCCTAATATATAATAAAATAATCAATAAAAATAAAAACTAAATGAAAATAAAGTGAAGTACGATGCTAAAAATGGAACATCATAAAACTTTCTTATCATATTATTAATATAACAATTATTAATTTGAGAATATATAAGTAGGCAATAACAAGAAAAAATCGGTTGTAGTAAAATCGATTCGAACGATTCATTAATAGTTACCTAATCGCTAAATTTGACAAACGATACGCCTTAGCCTCATCACTAATTGCGTCAAGACTCAAGTGTCAATAGTTCATTCTTACAGATTTTGAACTATACTTATATTATGATATTTTTTTTTTTTTTTATTGTTTCAAAAATTTACACAGCATTACAGTAATTACTAAGGCACTGCGAGATTTAGCACAGAGAGTATACATACAAACAAGGTACAGTGTACAATCTGGAACAGCATGTTAATGGCAATATTAGTTTTAACTTATAGATTAGTAAAATACAGAAGAACAAGACAAAACTTAATAACTAACTGATGATGGGCGGTCATCCATCGCCTCACAAAGACTTTTGCATTTATAGCAAATTAGACTCCACCTAGTTACAAAAACATCGCAGTCAGGAGTCGACGTGAGAAGTGCATTGATGTAGTGCAAAGCACGAACCAATGGTGATTGCCTGTGCGCTGCAGTGCGCGCGTAGGGAGGAGCAAGTAAGTCCCGATCACGAGGCCTAAGATTAATCCTTGACAGAGACAGGGGAGGGACGAAAAGACGTACCAACTGCGTAACCAGTTGAGGGCAATCCGAATCCCCACGTAATATTCTGCACGCCCCGGTCATAAGTGCGTAATTACGCCTCACTTCCAGGGAGTTAAAACCCAGAGTTCCCAGCAAATATTTGGTCGGGTCTATATCTCGTATCATCCTAAGGCGATTATCACACTGGCGACGGATCCGCATGCGGCGCTGGTGCGCGAACGAGATAACGCCATGCATGTGTACAGCGCTGTCTCGCTCGCGCACCGGCGCCGCATGCGGATCCGTCGCCAGTGTGATAATCGCCTAATGCCGTTAGCCAACGCCTGCTGCCGAATCTTAAATATATTTAATATAGATATTTCAAAAAAAACATCTTAGAGATGCGTCATCGCAGCGTTCGTTCATTATATTTAATAATACAGCTACTCGACAACAGGACACAGGCTGCCCCGTAAATATCCGAACCTTCAGTCCTTGACCCATCGTTGGTCCATTGAGTTTTACACCGCATTTTTGCCACGCCGATGTTGTTATGTAATGGGCTATAACTAGGGTTGCCAACCGTCCCGCTATATGCGGTACGTCCCGTTTCTGGGGCCCTAGAGCATGCGTCCCGCAAGGGGTCCACGCGGGACGCCGATTGTCCCGTTTTCAGACTAGACTAGATCATCAGTACTTCAGCACCAAAACGAGCGTTGATTTGCATGTTACAATCATTTTAAAGCGTGTAATTTTACTTGATTATACCGCGAGTAACGCGCGCTAGCGCCAACGCTCACTCGCTGGCTCGACACTCCCTGCCCCTGTCTATGGCGGCTATTAATAATTTAAGGTTGTGATTTGTGAATTTAAGAAAATTTCTCTCTGGAGGGGGGGGGGGGGGGTGCATTGCAGGGAGAGTGGGGCCGCGTGTCGGTGTCCCGCGGGTTTAAGCCTGGTCCCGCAATGTGATCGTAAATGTACCGCCAATCTCTGAATCACAGTTGGCAACCCTAGCTATAACCGCTGCCATGCCGCAGATTACAGGTTTAATCAGTTTTATTGTCTCTTTGAGTAATATTATTCAGATTACGAACATAAGGATATACCTACGCTACCTTTAACGCATTTGTATGTTATTTTTTATTTATTATGGTAATTAGGTTTTTGTAAACAAATGAGATTGGTTACATATTCAATATGTGACCGGTCAAGAGTTCATTGTTCTTCACACAAAACTTATACTTTATTAACTTGCAACTATTATTTATACATCAAATTAAAATCGCAGAGTTGCAGCAAAAACCTTAACAACATTTCCAAACATATTATATGTGGCATGATGTGCCTAATTATCTAGACTAATCTAGAGGAATACAGCCAGCAGCAGAATTAGCTAAGCGGGTAGGGTGTTCAAAATGACCTACCTACACACGCTCTTATTCTCTGAACAATGAGGTTGTGTCCAGATCATTTTGAACATCCTACCCGCTTAGCTACTTTTGCTGCTGACTGTACCTGCGCAGTAATAATCACAACATATTTAAGTCTGCATCTTACACTGTATCTAATGCCGCCAATTTATGTTATACCGAATTATGATTTGTGTAATGGTTTCCGTAGTTTGGATAGGGTTATTAAGAAACGAGATGCGACAGGATTTATTGAGGAAATTTCGATAACTAATCACGAAATGAACACATTACACTTAGTACATTATTTTATATCTGTGTAATATTATAATATATGTTACGTATTAGGCATATACAGGTTGGTCCAATTCTTAGATTCTGCACGTTGTGGGCAATCAGAATATACTCCATGTATGTTAGCCGACTTTTCGTAGTTTATATGGGGTATATTCTGATAGCCCACGCCGTGACTCCGAACACGTGGCTCATCTAATTTGTACGAGTATAATTAATGATTACTAATTTACACAATACCTGCAATTGAAGCTCATATCACATAGAAGGTAACACCTTTTTCTACCTTTAACAACTCATTTATAACGGAACAATGCGACACCATATTTAATTTCTTCGTTCCACTATTGTACTTTAATATCTCCTGCTACATTCATTGTTTAGTATTGCAACAATCATTTGAATAGTTTATTATGTGACAATGTCTGGATCGATACACAATTGCTATGCTTGTGGCTTTCACACACATATTAAGTACGTTATCGTAGTATCTACAGGCGTAATGAAGACATTCCTTCAAATCGGAAAATGAAACTAGATACTGCCTATTAACGAGTATGAGTTTATCATATTGTCGTAAGCTACTACGTCTGAAAACAAGGATATATTTAATGTGTGGGTACAATCGACGTCAAAGACATGTTTACAGTTTTTCATAGTACTCCACGTACTCCATTGTAATAAGGTGCATAAGTGTCAATATATTTTTGACGTCGACTGTACAAGACGAGGGTGTAAGACTTATCCAAAACTTTACGCCTTGGTAATAGAGCCGTGGCCACATAAATTTATCACATTAAATGTATCCATATTTTCAGATGTGACTGCGCCTAAACTGGTACCTACTAGTATAGTTGAATTATCGAGAGCGTGGAATTGCATATGTAGTGGTTGTACCGTGTTGTGCCTCTTTGTGTGCGGATTCAAATATAGAATGCCTGTACACAAACAATACTACTACATATGCAATTCCACGCTCTCGATAATTCATCTATACAGGTATATTCACGAAAGTTGGCGCGAGATTTCTACTGAGTGACAGCCATTTTCATAGAAATTCTGTCAATCTCGCGCCAACTCTCGTGAATAGACCTGTAAGTAGTTAAACTGTCATACCTAGTACTTACTAGTTAGTAACTTTTACATGTAGGTGTTACTTACGGGTTGCTACTGTTGCTAGCAACGGTAGAGGACTATAAATAAAACTATTTAAAAACACAAACAGAGCACAAACACCCACAAATAAACAGTTTAACACAGTTTTACAACACCATAAGAAGCTAACTAGGCTGAAAAATGCCTACGCCACCAATTAATCCTTAATAGAGCATAATCTGAACCTTAAAAAACAAGTCGACGTAGCGTACTTTGATTTCCGAAAAGCTTTTGATGGAGTTGACTGTGACATTCTACTTAAAAAATTGTACATGTGCGGTTTTGCAACCAACCTGCTCGAACTTATAGCAAACTACCTTGCGAATAGGTATCAATATGTCCAATACGAGGACTCCAGGTCCAGCCCGTTTTTGGTCACCTCCGGGATTGGGCAAGGAAGCAGCCTTGGGCCTCTCCTTTTTCTTATCCTCATCAACGACCTCCCCTCAGTTCTAAAGTTTTCAACCTGCTTATTATTCGCCGATGATTTAAAACTGGCTTTACCCATCGAATATACTAATGATGCCGGTAAACTCCAATCAGACATAGATGCTGTTTACATCTGGGCGCAAAACAATAGTCTTGAACTGAACGAGGACAAATGCCATGTTATGGCGTACTCACGTGCTCGGTCCCCTGTACTCCCTACGTACACACTTGGCGGAAAGACTTTAAAACAAGTTGATGAAATTAAAGACCTCGGAACGTGGTTTGATTCGCACCTCACATTTAATCAGCACATAGTGAAGCTCTGCAGTGAAGCGAGGAAATGCTTGGGGTTTGTTATCCGTCAGGCCAAATTACTCTCAAACAGGCACGCCATCTGCATTTTGTTTAATGCATTTGTTCGCTCTAGGTTGGAGTCCAATGCCGCAATTTGGAACCCACATGAAAAAAATTACACTCTAATGGTGGAAAAGGTGCAAAAGCCATTCGTACGATTTCTTTATAAAAAATTGTACAACTATTACCCCTACCTCTATCCAACTCTTTTCACTATTGGCATGGTCGACTACACATCTCTTGAAACCAGGAGAAATTTGTACGTCATTAAATACTTTTTCCGATTGCTGCAAGGATCAGTGACTAATCCTTCACTTCTTGGATTAGTACCGATTCGGGTCCCACTGATATCCGTTATAATGACGCTCCGCCCTCGCAGTCGCGGCGTATTCGCCGTGCCGATGATAAGGACTAGTGCCCTTTCCTTCTCTCCCTTATATCACTCCCTGTGGCTGTTCAACAACATTTTACTCAACAACAGTGAGCTTGATATTTTTTGCAGCTCTGAAAATCAGTTCTTGACGGCAGCTAGTCGCTATTTAGAGTCCATTGTAACCCCTAGTTCTATTGTATAAATTAGTATTAATATTGTTGACATTACCTTTCTGTATATATAAGTGAATTATTATTTTATCAATAGAATTATTATTGTAATTGTTATTTTAATATAATAATGTACTTAATAGCTTAAGACTCTATACTGTAAGTAACTGCATGTTAAATAATTTAGGACTAGTTATAATATGCACATAGGTATCGATTAGCATGTAAGGTTGAACTGTTAGTGCTAATTGTTTATTAAATAAATTGAAATAAATTGAAATTGAAATTGAAAGTATTATAAACATACAATTAAAGCGATATGAGAGCAACGAAAATAGATCTTAAAAATTAGGATATTTGTATAACAATTAAAAATTATGCATGTTCTACCAATGATAACTCAATGTGTTCTACAAAGAAGATTGACTAAGATTGACATGAGAACAGTCATCATGACAATCATGACCAATAATATTTTTTTTAATTTTACCAATAAATATTTATAAGTACCTACTTATTATATGTAAAGAGGTTGCTCTTCATTGGTGGTCTGATGCGAAAGGAGAAGGCATTTCTCTTTCCGCAAATACTACTGCATCAAATATTCAAGTATTCTGAACTTAGACTATTCAACCAACCGGACTGGCCATGTCTGTCATTTTCTATAAGTACAAAAAAAGTCTGCCGATTTTTACGGGGGAGGGGAACGTCAAATGTATGCGAGACGTCAAAAAAGCCACGTCTGATTAACGTCAGTCCATACAATGAGTATAAACATTGGTCATACATTTTCGGCAGAGGAAACACCTGTCAATGGCCGCTCCGGTTGGTTAAATCCTTTAAGATTCTGAATAAACGAGGTAAAGGCTCAAAATACACCTAGCGGAATTGAGGCATGTATTAAGGCCATAGACAATTTTAAGCTACCATCGACAAAGCTCCATACATTACTGCCAAAATTCCGCTAGGTGTGTTTTGAGCCTAAACAAGTTGAAACAGGGACGACCACATCCGAGTTTGTATAGTCAAAATATTACAACCTTATTTTGGATCTCTATTGGTCTTACTGACACCAAAAGAGAATCTGACACCTTAATGTCATACATGTGTCATCCAAGAACGTTGTTGTCGAAACAACTGTTGTATTATTCAAATTATATTTAGTATTAAAATTGTTTAGTCGTGAATGCGCACGAAATGGTAATGTAGTTTAAAATACGAAGTCAATGCCAGCATTGCCAGCCCTACAATAACAGTGTTATTAGGCGACCTTCGTTCGACGGAGCTATGTAAAAGGAATCCGCATCGCGTTCCTAGCGTGCAATAAGCAACACGAACCCTACACTGCCCTTATTCCAAGGTCAAGTAGGAATGTTCGTGGGCCGTAATATAAGTGGGTAACATTTTTCCAGTTGTAAAGGCCTGGTTACACCTAACGAGTACAGTGGCGAGACAGCAAAATGCCACTCGGCCGAGAGAGTAAAATGGCCCGGCCCAGTACTCGGCGATGTGTTTACACCTTGTGAGTACTCGGTCGAGAGTACTGACTCGCCACTGTACTCGGTAGGTGTAACTAGGGCATAACTCGAATTAGCCGTCTCCCAAATAAGTATCATTTTTTTCTGCAACGTATCGAGGGTTTTTTATACCATGAGAGTGACAAACAAGCATACGGCTTGCCTGTTGCTAAACAGTTACCGTAGACTATGGACGCCTGCAACTCCAGAGGATTCACATATGCGCCTATTCTTTAAGAACCTATAAATTCCTTTTTTGAACGCCTAACGTATTCATAGATCTATCGAAGAAAATCAAGCATAGGCGTACCTAATGGAGTTTATTTTAAGACGAATTTAAGATAAAGTGAAGTTTCATGTTAGTTTTATTATTATTTTCTAAAAGT
The DNA here is from genome assembly GCA_911728535.1 of Pammene fasciana. Classification (NCBI taxonomy): domain Eukaryota; kingdom Metazoa; phylum Arthropoda; class Insecta; order Lepidoptera; family Tortricidae; genus Pammene; species Pammene fasciana. The sequence goes on along the minus strand of OU452278.1, from coordinate 9,200,165 downwards.
ACAGAATAAATAGATGTGAAATACTTAGCCTTTGTGTTTACGTAACTTGTTTTGCCTAAATACACAGTAGGAGGATCCAATTTCAGAGTCGATCTCATAATAGCCTCTCTCCTTAATTATATTGTGACGGCCTGAGCCGCGAGCCCTACGTCGGGGGATTTCCGTGAAATAGTATCCTTGTTTTGTTTTCATTATATCGAGTCTATCAATTAAGTAGCAATTTTACTCCCATTAAGTTGACTGCTCTTAATTAGTGGTTCGTGTTTAGAAATGTATCTCGAAAATTTACGGTTGCCTGAATATAGTTGATATCGTGGAAAACTCGGAATGTGTAGGTAGGTCAGTTTATGGAAGTTTATTTTTCAAAAGCGCTAACTGAAGCAACAGCAGCTGACTATTTTGAAACAAATTGTCGAATACATTTGACTGTAGTAAAAGAGCCGATTATCTTTTCCTTGTTTATTTAAACAACCTAAAATTTTATTTAAAAATGGCTATTATTATGCGGTCTTGTCTTGTGAGTTCCTAATTAAATAAGGGAAATGCAGTAAGTTCACTGTCTTCTCCAAATTGACGGCAACGCTACACAATAAACTGCCAAATCGTCAGGTGACAAACAAAAGTCATTAATTACAAAAAAAATATTAAACACAAATCAACCTTGTTATGTTGCCAGTAGGGTTCATTATGCTTATGAACTTGTGGTTTTGCTTGTCACCTGACGAAATAGTGTAAAGCGGTAGCGGTACATCACTTGTTGCGCGGGTAGGTACTAGGTACATCAATTGAATGAAACTCTATCGATTGGCAGTTTCGGCCGCCGGCCGGCCAGTCCTCGGCCTGCCTGCTCCCGACCTTCGCCTCTTCAGTCTGATTGCCTCCTAATGGATTTTAAATTGTAGCGACATCGGTTTAATTGACAATGCTGTTATCACATTATTGAATAAAAACCCTTCCTTTGAACAGAATCAATTCTATTCTCGTCACGATCATCAATTCTATTTTCGTGTCAAGCGTTAGGTAAATTCAGGGTTCGAATTTGCATATAATTTTATGCGCTCCATTGAATCTTCACTTGTTTTAGGATCGGGTAAGCTAAAGAGTGGGTGTAACGTGGGAGTTTAGCCGGTTTATATGTAAAAATATCTGTTCAATCAAAATATTTATGAAATCGGAACAGTTTAAAGTTATTTTATTAACCTACTTCAATTTCATAGAAGAGGAGGTTCTGTATCCGGATCGTGTTTTTTTTTAAATGTATGTTCACCGATTACTCTGAGGCCCGTGGTTCGATTTCAGTTTTTTTTTAAAGGATCATTCAAGGTGAATGTATTCAAGGTGTCTGAGTATAGATAAATATAGCCATTGAATTCCTTTGTACTTCGATATTAAACTTTAGATAAACGAGGATAAATAATTCAAACTGAAGCACGGGCTGGAGATATAGTTAGTCCGAAAACGAATAAAAAAAGTTTATTAACAAACATATATAGGAAGCATGATTATATTTTCTGTACCTACTTGCCTAACAGTGAACGCATGGCCCAAATGAATAAAGATATATAAAAAAGAATAGTACTTATACAGAACAATTCACTGAGCATATAGCCTGGTTCGTATTAACTCTTCTAAACTTGGCTTGGCACCGACTTCAAACATATCAGTTGGTAACGCATATAAATAATAAAATGATTAATATTAAAAAATTTGAACTCAGTTTATCTTTTTTATTGATTTTTTTTAAATTACTAAGTACGAGTGCCTTCCAAATGTGCTCGTGGAATTCGCTTATCACAGCCCTGTGTAATCGTTAAATGTCCTGTCCACCTGTGGCACCTGTCAAATTTCATCCCCTCAATGGATGGGCATTCCAGGATTAAAGTATAAATATTAATGCAGATAAAAAATCCTCCTTGTCATATATTTTGGAGGTTAACTGGAAGAGATCCCTAAAGGGATAAGTTCGCCTTTGTATAAATGTTATGTATTTTTATGTAGTTTTTAATTTGTTGTACAATTCAGTGTTTTACTACTACTAATACTACTACTTTATTTATGTCCACTCCGCCTTTTTCTCGTGATTAAAAAACAAACATCCTCATCATAATATACAACACAAACAAACTTTCACATTTATAGTTATTGACTCTGGCTATCGGATGATGTTATGCTATTGACATTATTTTTATGCAAACATATGACTATCCATATCAATAACATCATTATGCCAAATCAATAACACTCTGCATAACGTTTCTTCATTAAAATGGGTTATAAGGTATATTTTAAAATTAGGTTTTGAGACGAAGTTATCAGTTGATCTAATGTGAATGTTCTCCTTGTCCGCAGGCTGGTACTAATTGCGCTCGTGGTAGAAGTGATATTCCCGGTGACATGGCGGTGCCAGTCGGAGGGCTGGCACGGGGGCGCGTTCGTGCGGTTGTACCTGTGCGGCACGCTGGTGCTGCAAGCTGCGCTGATGCTGCTGCTAGCGGCGCTGGCGCATCAGTCAGCGAGGGGCACCATCACAGAGGTCGAAGTTAGGAAGCTCGTCTCGCCGCTCCTGCTGATGAAGTAAGTGTCCCGGTGGGCTGTCACGTGGATGCGTCCGTGCGGTTGTACCTGTGCGGCACGCTGGTGCTGCAAGCCGCACTGATGCTGCTACTAGCGGCGCTGACGCACCAGTCAGCGAGGGGCACCATCACAGAGGTCGAAGTTAGGAAGCTCGTCTCGCCGCTCCTGATGATGAATAAAGTATATCTACTATGGGTACGTAGAATTAAAATTATCGCAAGTAGCTGATTTGATGCAAGCGAATATTTATCTTTAGTTTGCAGCGATCAATTCAAAACGGAACTTTGCAAACTTCAGTACAAACGAGTTAATAAAAATACAATTATCGACGAATCGTAATACTTTACGTAAGTTGTAAAAAAAAGTCACAGGAGCTGTTGTCAAACCACAATTTTCAAACTAAATATATTGCAGTAGCTCAATATTATCTATTTTTTGAACAAATAAGTTCCAAATAAGCGAATAATGCCTATAGTGTGCCCCGAAATTCGCTCCTACAAGATTTCTTCCGTTTATTTGAGAAATATTAACGCTTGAAAATCGCTTTAGTTCAGTATTAATAAAAACTTTATGTGCTTCTACACGAGTAGTAAATGCCGATTATTGATGTATTGTGCAATTATTGGCCTCTAGCCAACGAAAACATTTATCGCAGAAGATAAATTTAATGTTCATTATTAGCCGATAGTTATTTTTGAAACTTTTTTAGATGATTAGCGATCAAGAATGCGTTTTAAAAGAAGAACTTAAGTTCAGTATTCTTATCGAAATAATACTTTTTATACAGTCGTTCAACATTTTAGCGTACATAAAGCGTATGGCTGCAAGTCACTGATATAGATGGGCATTTGTTCTCTGGGGTAGTAGGTAGTAGTGGGAAAGCAGAACACGAAGACAATCCAGTGAGTGCTGTGAGGTCCAGATGGGACCCTATGAAAGTCAGGAGTTAGTTATGGTTTACCATTGAATCGCCGACAGACATTTCATCGAATATTATTTCAAAGACAACGTTTCAAGTATTTTCATTTCATCGACAAGTCATTCCGTCGATGACTCGTTACTAGGTATTTTAAACCGAGGTCTTTTAATTGGTAGTTGACTTATTTCAATAAAATTCATGTCATGGCTTTTCATTTCGGGTTTTTTTAATTCAATTTTTTTTACATGTAATCATATTTATTCCGATTTACCATTGAATCGCCGACAGACATTTAATCGAATATTATTTCAAAGACAACGTTTCAAGTATTTTCATTTCATCGACAAGTCATTAAACCACCCACGACCCATTCGGCCTTTTTATAAATAAATAGTTCTTCTAAATTTATTACGTCACATTGTCACATGTCGGTTTTGTTTTTAGGGTCATCAAAAAAAATAACCCTAACCTACCTATCTCTGGGAGCAGTTATGTTTTTAGGGTCATCAAAAAAAAATAACCCTAACCTACCTATCTCTGGGAGCAGTTATGTTTTTAGGGTCATCAAAAAAAAAAATAACCCTAACCTACCTATCTCTGGGAGCAGTTATGTTTTTAGGGTCATCAAAAAAAAAAACCCTAACCTACCTATCTCTGGGAGCAGTTATGTTTTTAGGGTCATCAAAAAAAAAATAACCCTAACCTACCCATCTCTGGGAGCAGTTATGTTTTTAGGGTCGAAGAAAAGAGTATTCAGAGGTGAAGTTGCTAAAATGCATTGCAAAAAATTTAAAAGTTTAAGTCTTATGTAGTTATGTCTCTACACACTTATGTTTTTTTTATGCAATAAACGAGTTACCTCAATGATTTTTAGTTTATATATATTTAATCGTTGTCGATGAAATAATATTCGATGAAAAGTTTGTCGACGAAACAAGGGTACACCGTTTTGTAGTTGTGCCAATTAAGATAATTTGAAACAAATCAGCGATTAAGTAATATTCGTTGAATAGTATTTCTACGTAGTAAGATAAATTTAAATAAATAGAAGTTGAAATAAAATTACGCCAAACAATATTACTTGTACTAAAGTTTCGATGAATCGTTGTCGATGAAATAATATTCGATGAAACGTTTGTCGACGAAACAAGGGTAGGTACACCGTTAGTTATAGATGTATTTTAAATTTGGGCCCTTTTTATCGTAGGTACTCTCGATTACAATACCAATAAGTACATAATTATCGAAGTGAAATTACAATAACAAAGTCCAATTACACAAAAAACATTCATTTAAAATTTTAACTGAATAACAAACTCTTTCCGTTTGATTGAAAGATAATGGACTTGCTAATGAAGCTGAAATCCCAAAGCCAATCCAATGGCTTTGAAAACTTAGACCGATTGAAACGAATCCTCCTACTTCATTGCCGTCTCTCGATCGCGTTTCGAATTGTGAAGCTGATAATGTGAGTGAAACCGATACTCAGGAAATTTAAGCTGATTGAAATCAACGCACAAACCTATTGGAATTAAATAAATTTCTCAATCGTGCGCGGAAATATCGTCGTGATTGTGATTTTACTCCGAAACATCAAGTTGTACCCATTTTAGACAGAACTACGCAGTCTACGCACGATAGATTTGCATACTTATATAATACCTATTTTTAACTTTAAAACTATTTTAGAACAAACAACAAGTTGACAGAATTTAAGTTGCATGGAAGTCAGTTATTTGTATTTTTTTTTTACGAAATCAACACCTAAATTTAAGATGCCTGTAAATACTGTACGGGTAATACTTATTTCATTTGTATAAAACTATGTGAAACTAGAGAAACCGTGAAATATGGCTCGCTTAGGTAAATAAAACGTAAATCGTGGGCGGCAATATAATTGTGATTTATGACCGAGTGTTGGTGCCACAGCCGCCACAGGCCGCTGTACAGTCGCCAGCAAATATATAGGAGCGACCACGCTACTCAAAAATATCTGAACAGGCACCTGATCGCCTTGACAATAAAGCCGATGTTCAGACATTTGTGACCACCTTGGCCGCTCCGATATATCAGATGGCGACTGTACAGTCGACGTTAAAGATATGTTTCCGCTTTGCACCTTATTACAATGGAGTAAGGTGTAAAAGTGTAAATATCTCTGTAACGTTGACTGTACCTATAATGCTACTTTTCTTTGTTTTGGAAACAGTTTCTTGACGGAGAAACAGTTGACAGAAAAAGACAAACAAAGACATTTTCGCTCCCATCATAATCATCATGTTTCTCATATCGGGACAGTACTCAAATTACTTCACAACCAACAGGTATTTATTGTAATAAATATTACGGTCAACTGCTACAACTTTGCCTACTATGCCCAAGTTTGCCAGGCTTGAAAAACATGCTTTTCTTCACCAAACAGCTACTTTATAGGTATCTTATTCCTGAGATGGGAGAAAGGTGGCCATCTCAGGCATAAGATATAAATAGGTGTTTGGTGACGAAAACCATGTTTTTCAAGCCAGGCTAAGTTGAGCTTCGTAGGCACAGTTGACTGAATTCTATTTAATTAGACTTCTAGATTAAGTGAAGTCTTCTCAGCAAAATTGCATTGGAGGTAAAAAATTAGCCGTAGCTTAAGAGTTTAATTTCTTAAACTTTTTCTCCGAAGCTATTTAATCCTTAATTAGTAATTTTAAGCCCAGTTAAGTTTGTTTCAGTCTTGGATAATATCAAAAGGTTTGGAGAAATGAGTTTTCTACGAACTAAAAATACCGAATAACAAATATTTTACCAAATGTCTTTAAATTCACTAATTTAGACTTTCATGGTTTTTACTCATAATAACTATTTGAAATAAACGTTACTTAACCGCGTATATAAATTAAATTAAATATGTCTTATGTCTTTAAATTGCCATTTATAATTATTTTATACGCAATGAATCTAAATCTAATATCTAAAATATCTTAATATATCTTAGCGATTGCTTGATAAATCCACTTGTGATTAATGTACGTATTTATATACAAAGGTTGAACATCTCAGCCGCCCTTGACCGCGTGTCCTTTGATTAGATAACCCAACCCAAATGACAGATTAGCCGGGGAAGCGTCTGGTAAGTTTGGGTAGTAGCAAACTTTCCTTTCGTGGAAATCAAGCAAGTTTAAACCACAACATCTTCGACAAAATGTTAAGAGAGGTTTGTAGCTGCTAGTCACTTTTAAAGTCGTAACATACAGTTATGTGTCTAATTCGCAGATAATTTGTCTAGACTTGAATAGTACGTTTTACTTTGCTACGGGAACTAAAAGCCTTTACGCCATCCCAAAAAAAAACTTTAGTTAATTTCTTACAAAATAAAACACTTTTTAATTACCCGACTGCCGAATGATTTTTACAGTTTTGTTTAGCTTGACCCCGTATATTTGTTTGTTTATTAATTTATTTGTTTATGTCATTATATGCATCAAATCTTGTAAGTTAAATTTCAACCACTTCCCGGTGTCTGATTGAGCTGAAATTTGGTATACTTCCGTAATTTACATGACAATGCTAGACAATACAACTAGGTACAGTCAGCAATAAAACTGTACCAAAAAAATTTATGGGAGTTACTTGTATTGCTTTCAAGTCACTGTTTTCAAGAGACAAGGCCAACTTACAGACTATACAGACTATAGTCGTAATTTTCCGATATTAGCCAATTATTAAAAAAGCTTATACCTACCTAGAGTACCTAGTATGTACATATTTTCCAAACGTATCTACAAACCATGTAACCAACACTAAGTATATTGACTTGGCACTTAGCTTGACAAACTTGTCCGTAGGTGGCAAGCACCTACTTGTTACTTCCAGCTTTGACTGATAATGCCGCTATAAAAAAGGATTAAACATATTTACTATACTCTCGAGTCTCGACTGAGACCTGCCGTTATTGCGGAAACGCAGACAGTTCTTGATCTAACCAGTATAATATAAACTCGACGTCCGTAGAACCTTCGTAACAACAATTGAAACACCTTAGGAACGTACAGTGGATCTCCGAGTGATCTACTCGCCATGCAAGGCCAGTGATTGGAATGACAACCCCCTGAGCACACAAGATTAGGTAACGCTCCATTGCCGGCTCTTTATCCTCCAACTAGCAGTAACACAACTAATTCTGTAGACCTTACCTTCATTGCAATACGGTCTGCTAGTGATCAGTTAAAGGTGGGACAGCAAGCGAAGTGAGAGTCAGGTCGGCGGGTGTACCCAAACGGATATTAAATTAAGCTATACCATATTTTTGTACCTAATTTGTACTAATTTGTACCTCTATTAAAAAAAATGGTACCTCTCCATATTTAAAGTTATTACGTAACAAAGATACACCCGCGAGCCTGACAGTCAGGCGAACGATAATAATGTCAATAATGCATACGTAAGATGATTTGGTCACGTTTTAGAATATCTGCAAACTGACAGAATCATGGCTTCTCCTTAGAGAGACTTTCAATTCGGTAAGGGAATTGTTTTGCTTTCACATACGGACGTCATTAGATCAAGACAGAAGATAAAACATAACGTATTTTATTTATGCTTTTAGAATACATGTTGGGAATTTTTTGAGCAATTCCTATTGTAGGTATTCGTGTAAGGTGGTGTAAGTAGCAGCAGTTTTTTTTTAGATTACGGCAATGTTTTAAGAGCTTTTTCGGTTTTCTTAAAAAAAATCTTAGTATACAGAGAAATTGACGCTTATAGGGCTTTTAATACAGAGAATTCTAGAATGTAAGTTTTTTACTCTTGATTTATTCAAAATGTCGCTATTGTCGCGAGCAATTTTTAAGGCACATATTCATATATCTGATGTGACATTGACTTTATGCATATTTTATACTTTACTCAAAAAACATTTTATTTGAAATGTGAATACATCTCCGAAGGTTAACGCAGCTCAGCTCACGGTGACATTAGATCGATCATTCATTATGCATCGAGGTTTCGTGCGTAAATATCAAACGTTAATGCGTCTTCCATTGATACAACTTGCACATGTATCAATGGCGGAGCGTCCATAGAACTCGATTCCCATTGGCTTGCTTAATTTTTAGCTAGCTGTACTTTTTACTAAGGCTCATGAGGACAAGGAATTAGCTCCGGCTGTCATACGAACATTTTTGTCGCGCCGCCAAGTTAGTTAAGTGTCCGAACATTGGAAAGAGCGCTTGGAACATTCAGAGTTCGGACATTTAAAAAAAATCTTACTATACCTACAGAAAACCATTTAAAATGGATCCCGTTTCACGAAACGGGAAATAGTATAGAAATTCCATACACGTATTCCCCTTACCCACTTCCCCACCTGACCTTAGTTTAAAATTACTTATAAATCGCATTCGACGGAATAAACCCTGTAAGATTTGTATTTTAGGGTAGGAACTATTTAAATAATAATAGATACCTATGTACCAACCTACCAAAAGTATACTAGGTACTACAAATTGTCTTAAAATAGCAATTTGTGCGCGTTGTTTTATTTAGTTTTTCTACATTTTATACCTTGTGCAATCTAAGAAGCGGTTTTTTGACACTTGTCATCTCAGTACATTTTATAACCTAAAATCGATTTTAGGCTTCATTTATTTTAGCTTTAGGTATCATTTATTGCATCTGCTGCACCTACGCGTCTTCATTATTTAGATATAGGTACTATACCTAAATATGTCCTCAAAAGTCAGCGTACTCTCTCTAACTTTGGATGTTAATGTAATATTTTAAACAAAATGAAACCTTGTTTTGTCTGACTATGGATCGCTTCTCTTTCTCTATGAACATGTTAATGGTGACGATCATTAATCATTACCATAAACATTATAAACTTGTATAGATGTCATTACAAAGGAAAAAGTCAGTTCAGTTCTACCATAAACATGTTATGAAGGACATATGACAGATTTATATGTTACTTACGCAAATTGCGTCAATACTCATACATAAGTATTACGAGTACAAGCTCATGTCCAAAAATAATATTAGGTAGTATTTTGTCTTCTCATACAATATGACAGCCTTCATCGTATATTGTTCGAGGCAAGCGTGGAAAATTCATGCGGAATTAATCTCTACTTGGCTTCTAAATATAGTATTTATTTAACTCCTCTTCATCTCTATGAATGAATGAATGATTTATTATTCACATGAACATAACATACAATACACACAGAGCATGCACTTATACTCTATCCAAATAATTATCAATATCATGCATTCCTACTGGGATTAGGTTTTACTTTATCATTTAGTATATACCAGAACCCTTAGTACCTATAATCGTTTCACTAAAGTAACGTAACGATTGCGTTTGGTCTTAATTTGTATGGGATTTTTAACAAAGCTCCGCTTGGTGTGTTGTGTTAAAATCTCATACAAATTAAGACCTAACGCAAACGCAATCGTTACGTTTAGTCAGTGAAACGATTATACTACGAGCTCTGAGAGCCTACCGCGAAGTTCGAAAATCGAAATTTTGCTTGTTAGTCGTATATGCAAGTGCCATAGTAAAGGCGATAACGGAATTTGAGTTTTCGTCAGTGCGTGGTAGGCCCACTGGCCAGTAACCATCAGTACAATATTTCTTATTTACAAATTAAGGTTTGTTTTCTTGTTACAGAGTGCTGCTTGTGTTGCCGGAGATAGCCTTGAACGTGATGGGCACCATGTGGATGTTCTGCGACGTCATAGAGTGCTCGGTCTCCGACAAGTTTTCCAGCATAGTTATTCAAAGTGAGTTACAATAACAACTATATTAATTTAACTACTGATGCATATGATACTATTGATTCAACGATACATTTCGATCTGATGAAATCCAAACAAGCATACAAAATTTTAATTTTCATGCGCCATTCGATCACTGTTAGGTATATAAAGGAACTTTTGCACTAATGCCTTTGGCGTCTAAGTATTGTAACGTGCTTAGACGAATAACTTTAAGGCTATTTTGATGTTTTTTATATTTAATATTATGCATTAAAATCATGACCTTAAATATACATATTTACCGAGGTCGTTTAAAACATTTTATTCAAATTACATAATTCACTCTATAAGTATTACGTCTTACATACCAAAGTAACATATCATTTAACAATGACACTCAAAATACCACACACAAAAATCCATGTTCCATGCATTACGCGTTACATTATGCATTACGCGCAAATTCGTCACTTCTTGTATTATCGCACTTAGAAAATTATAAGAATGCATCGACATGGCGACAGACCATAAAAACTCAACCCTAGCTAGATGTTAGTATTTTTATACATTCTGATTTAAACTTTTTTTTAACCAGGCATAGTTCTCTTCAACTGGGTGCAGCTGGGGCTGACAGTGTTCGGTCTGTTCATGGTGTTCGACCCGCTGGGCTCGGTGAACTATGGTGACATGGTGGACACGCCGAACCAGGTCCGGCACCACCGGAAGGTCACCGGGCTCTGGTCGAGGCGGTTCCGATGGGCCTTCTGCTGGCTGAAGCGGGATGAGCATGGGAAGGAGGCTTTTCAGCAGGTTGCAGGTGAGATACGCTTTTTTGCACTTGAATATGCCTTTAATTTCTTGAAAATGAACGGAGCAGCTGTCGGCGTACAGAAAAACGTTTTGATTTTGTATAGTCGTCTGCAAGAAATTAGAAATATGCAATTAGTCCAGTGGCTACGTCGACACTCAAACTCTTCATAGACCAAAGGAGCTTATAGAGCGGTATTATTTGAGTCCTTTGCCGTTATTAGGGATTGTAATACAATGCGGAATTTCGGGTAGGTACTACCCGGGTATTTCATATTTAATAAACCCGGGTTGCATTCCCTAACCGTTACAGTTGACAGATACACAATCAAAACATTAGAAAGTCACTTGTATAGCAGTAATGATCTAGTACCAACGTTGTTCAATAAACAACAACTTACTCTGATCCATTTAAACCAGAAATCTTTCATTGCAGCTCTCCTCAGTGCCCTATTCAGATCAACAGACCTGGTCCCCTCCGACGTAGTCGCCGGCTGCGTCCTACTCCGAGTCCGCCAAAAACGAGAGACGCGAGAGATGCGCCGCATACAAATGCTCAACGATGAAGAACCCATTTATACCACAGACGTCAACAAAATATTCTCAGAGACCCCGCCGTGGATGAATCTCAAAGATGCATTGCATTATCTCAAGCTGTCTATAGCGGCGTATGGGTGGCCGTACGTGTTGTATCGGCATTGCTTCACTGGCTTCTGCAAATTGGCCAGGCACTTGACGTGTTGCTGTTGTCGGTAAGTTTTGGAGTTGTTGCCACTTATATGTTTAATACTGCAACCATTTTCAATAAGAGTAGGTACCTATCGGTAATAGAATAGGTAGTACTTAAACGGAATATCGAAACGATTCTTTTATCGATGTATGAAGAACGTTATGAGAGTGAGTGAAGCGAAAGTGTTCTGCTAGGATCGTAGTAAACGGAAATCCGTGATCTCTGCCTACCCCTCTGGGAAACAGGCGTTATTATATGTATGTATGTATTATTTTACCGACTCCGTTACGGATTACATTGGTTTATAGTTTTATTATTAAGTACATTATGTTTATCTTTAGTTCGACGCTCTATCAATTTCATAATTTTTATCTAATAATAGGCGGCTTAATATGCACTTGTCTTATCAAGCACTTAGGAGTTGAGTATTATTATGATGAAGTCTATACCTTGTTAATTTTATTAACCGCTACCGGTTTGTTAGAACTTAGATGATGAGAAAAGTAATTATGTAGGTACCTACCTACTTATGAGTCTTTAATTGAATTAAGACGGCAAGTGAGTACAGTGAGTCCAGTAAAGTTTAGAAGAATGCTATTTCATTATGCTGACGCTTGTCGGTAAAATAAAGTGCTTATTTGGTATGATATCTTTGGTTGGTGCAGTCATCGTACTTTTCTGTAAATCTCTTAAGGCATATCCTGTCCACTTTATTACTTACTTATTTAATTAATGACCAAGCCAACCAAATCTATAATTTTCTTGCTTTTCGTTCGCTAACAATTATATTAGAAACTCCATATAAGGGAACTCAATGAACTGTTTCTCTTTTCAGTCCCAAGAACTCAATCGTAACGGACGACAACTGTTGCATGTGTCACTTCGCCGGCGTCAAATACATGTCCAAGCTGGAGGCCGATGACATCATCTTCGCGTCTTTCAACAATCATGTATTTGAAGTACGTACCTATACCTAAAGTTGACGAATTATTATCATATCATCATCATCATCATCATCTCAGCCATAAGACGTCCACTGCTGAACATAGGCCTCCCTTTAATGGGGGGGTTTGCCATACGCCCCACGCTTGGCAGGCGGGTTGGCGCGCGCAGTTTTTTTTTTAAATGTTGTTTAGGCTTTCGGAAGATGCTGCTGCCCATCTCCCGGTTATAATATATTACCATATACCTTTATTAGCGGTGGGTATTAGCATATACCTTTATTTATTTATTTATAAGAGTTGTCCCACTGCTGGGCAAAAGCCTCCTTCCCTTCCACGTGTCCCGGTCTTGATCTGTCTCCCACCAGTTTCTATCTAAGGCGTCAAGGTCTAGCATATACGGTGTCACCCTCTTTCATAGACAGAAATTTCATAGAATTTCATTTGCCAGAAATTATTTCAAAGATTATTTAGTTCATGTACTTTCTGTTCCAATATTATTGTTTCATAGACTATTCAATTGGTTAAAACATGTTTCACAGGCATTCATTTCCATGTATATTGCTATCAAACTTTTTTAATTTACAAAGTTATCAAACTCTAGAATCATAGTTCATGTATTTTTGTTTCGTAGACACAGATTTCATAGATTGTTGTTCCATAGTTACTGTTTTATATAATATTTAGTTCTACTATTTTCTTTTCCAATACTATTATTTTAGTATTTATGCATCGTTGGTTGGGTTAGAACTGCAAACCCCCAGTAATAAATTGTTGCCAGAAAAGTTGGTTAGGTTAGGTTGGAACTGCGACCCCCACAGAAACAAACTGTTGCCGAAAATTTGGTTAGGTTAGGTTAGAACTGCGACCCCCATAGAAACAAACGGTTGCCAGAAAAGTTGGTTAGGTTAGGTTAGAACTGCGACCCCCACAGAAACAAACGGTTGCCAGAAAAGTTGGTTAGGTTAGGTTAGATCTATGACTCTATAAAATGTAACGGCTGCCAGAAAGTAGGTTAGGTTAGGTTAGAACTATGACCCTCTACAAAATAAAACGGCTGCCAGAAAGTAGGTTAGGTTAGGTTAGAACTGTGACCCTCTACAAAATAAAACGGCCGCTAGAAAGTAGGTTAGGTTAGGTTAGAACTATGACCCTCTACAAAATAAAACGGCTGCCAGGAAGTAGGTTAGGTTAGAACTATGAACATCCACTGAAACAAACTGTTAAGCGAAAATATTAAGTTTTATAATATGAGAAACAACATTCTATGAATATGCAGACATTGAAACAAGTGTTATACAAAGTAAATATTATACGGATTAATAATAATTGATTTAAAACGTTACGAACTGAAATTCTAAGAACTACTTATCTGAACAATAAAAAATATACAAAACCAGATTCTATAATTTAAGAGCTCAGAAAAATGATCATTCTATTAAATGAAAATATGGGAAACATTTTCTATGAACCAATATTCTGCGAAAATGTAGTCTATAAAACAACGTACAACCAGCATATACGTAAGATATTTTAATTCCAAATCATCATCAGTTCACAAAAGCTGGTGAATGAATGTGATGAACAATACCTACACAATAACAGAGGTCAACTGTTAAGTTCATTGCCATTTTGCAGCTTTATTTATTGAAAAGGTTTAAGTGGGTGTCTACTTAATACCTACGTAAAATCTGTTTTGACTTGTAAAAGAATTGGCGTCAGAAGTGGACTCCAACAAAAACTCTGTAATTTCAAAGGTCAAAGTTCAAATGAAAAGGACATCGTTTGAGGGTGTAAGTAGGTATACGACTACCGTTTACCTTGGCGATGGTCTTGTTGGTTTATGGGCTCCTGTTACAATTAAGGAGCAAGGCCTCGCGTTTTGGTACCGATGGAAATAAAATAGGTACGAATATAAAAAAAAGTTTCCCGCAATCTGCGCGGTGAGATGGATTTTCTTTAATAAATAATTAGTCCACACTTTTGCCTTACTTTGTAGGTTAATTACAGTGATTTGGCACAAACTAGGCTATTTATTATGAGTACAAACCAATGGAAAAAATGTACTTGGTTTACTAGTACAAAGCCATTTAATTAAATTTATGATCGGCTGTAAGGCGCTTGGCGTCATTATTTCTTAAGGTTTTATCTACCGAGTTTTCTCCGTGTAGGTAATAACGGTTTTATGTGACACGTATTTAGGTTTAGAAATATACCTAGTCATTAAAATTACCTGTATTATATGGCTACTTATCATCTTTTTAAATTTAATTTAGCAATTACGAAATATACCAACTTATCTTATAAAACAGTGCGTGACGCGGAAAAACTTGTACCTACTGTACAGACTGTACAGTCGATGTTAACTTGTTTTAAAATTTAAAATAAATTACGAGTATTGTACTGTACTGTCTGTGATGTCACATGACGTTAAATAAAGTGTTTCTATGTATATGTCTAGGTGCCTACTTAAGTATTTAACTAAGCAATAGTTTACGTTAGTTTAGGCGAGATCACGAAGATCTACACGCTTTATTAATCTCTGATACCTATGATAGTTATCTATTTGTAAAGTAAAGTAACAATGAGGACAATACCTAAAACATCGTAAGTCATGGACTACCTTGGTACTAAAATTACCTACCTACTTTATACACGATACGACAGACACGATGACAGAACGACTATTTGATCTTTGTCTTCACATTATCAGTTACTAGTCAGTTATTAGTCATGAACATGAAGCTAAAGTACCTATTTAATATGATTTAATTGCTCATAGGTATGTCAAGTGTAATACTAATTGATAAAAACATATTTTTTGTTTTGATGATAATAAAAACCTACAGATTATACTCGTAGGTAATTGAAGAACCGTCATTGAGGAATCATTTCTGACATATTTATAAAGTCTAGAGACGCCGTACCATGAACTGTATGGAGTTCACATTTATTTGCAAACAATAACCAAGGAAATGTTTGTTTCTTTGCGATTGCGACGCCATCTGCAAATATTTGTGTCGTTTATCCACATTTTAAGACTAAGTAAGACAAGATATCGAAAGGTTAAGCACAGATTGAGAGTTAACCTCAGCGAATCTGGCAGGTTCCAAACGAAAGTACCTAATGGGCTATTTGTAACATAACTTCATAAGTTTAAAAGAAAAATACAAACTTACTTACAAATTTAATTCTTGATCGAGATAAATTAACCGACGTTAACAGCTGGCACAGGCAGCACCAACTTTTGCGGAGTAATTCTCAAATCGGCCGTGGCAGTCCCAGCTGAAGTTGTGTAAAATATTCATTTCAAGATGGATACCAAATTGACACAGAAAAGTCCAAGTCTCTAGAAGAAAAGTTAAAGGAGGGACTGGTTTAGTTTGGAATATCTTTATAAATATTAATTACAACCCAATCCCAAGTAAATGGGACAAGGGCAAGCGAATATAAAAAAGGTACTTACATTTGCAAATTCTAGTTACCTAATTATTTAGGTTCATTTAATTTTATAATCTTGAGTTATAACATCGTGGTATTAAATCCTCGACTCGTCATTTGGAAACAAAATAATGTTATTCGTAAAACAGAAATATTTATTACGATTTACTCTGTGAGTCCGTGAACTTTATACCGACCTGTTGCATAAAGATTTGCGTTCATTTTATACTTACGTAATATTTCTTTAAAAAATAAGTCAGCCTTCGCGCTTCGTAACGTCGTGGTAGATTTTTTTGCTCCATACCTAACTATTAATTTTCTGTGCTATCTTTGCGTGTTAACGCCACTTTCAAAATATTTTATTATCACACATATCTAGATCTAGAGTAATAAGTAATCAAAGCGTACAACCAGCTATAAACGTCAAGCGAAACGTGCCGATGTTTTCAAGTTTTATTTACAAGCGTCACATAACACTCACAGCAAGCCAAAACAGCCGTAAACTTGGAACACATCTCAACAACAAACCTGCCCTCAGAAGAAAAAGGCCTTTCTCTCCATAGTTAAACTACTATGATACGGCTTTTCGTTAACATTGCCTAGTAAGAGAGATGTGGGGGAAACTTCCTTGGCGCCACTCACTCCCCTTTAGTTTGTTTCGTTTCGGTATCGCTGGCTGATGAATTAGGTTAGCTCCGTTTGATACGCAACGGTGATTATTTAGGGCAATTTCATATCAATCGTCTTTATTATCTTTAGCATCTGTTTTTATTATCCCTGCATAAAATTTGCTTTAACTAATATCTGTCAATTTCCAAAATGGAAGAAATCATATCAAAAAGCGCCATCTAATTCTAATTTTACTGGCCTTCCCCCTGATAATGTACCTAACATATGGCTTTGGTGTATGTGAAGACGGAGCCAGGTAAATATGATTAACACGCTCGACTCCATAAACTCGCGCCGTTGAAATGTTAAACTGCGAAGTTCATGCCTCAGACAGTTCTCTAACAAGTTTAGTTCAGCTAATGGTATTTCCGCTTTACGACTACGCATTATTAATACTTAGCAATGTAGGTACTTAGCTTTATTAAACTTTGAATATGTATTAGTTTAGTGAAATTTAAGCTGTGGTCAGATCTCATGCAAATCACTTCACCATCTAAGTAATTGCAGTTACTGAATTGCCGGCAAACGAAGTAACATTTTTTAAACTTTATTGCACATACTAGTCAATCTTATAGCCAAATAGTATTGCGTCAAGGTGGGATACTGCACGGTATGGTTTAAACACTGATTGTTATCAGTCATTGCACTGATAATATTATGTTTGACCACTGCAAATCATCCATGGAATCTTTGTCGTCGTCTTTTGTCTAGCTCATGTAATAAAGACAATGCAGCCTTTATTCTCTCACTATAGAGAAGGAGAAAGCAAGGTGATTTATTACACGCCTTTTATATATACTCATCCTGATTTATCGCGTTGTGGAGGGTAAAGGCGTGGACTGCGAACGTGGAATTAGGTTTAAGTTAACTAACGAATTATACTCATATTGGGATTTTTGTTTTGCTTAGTGTTTAGTTTTACTGATTATAATTTATGTGTAGGTACAGGTATATTCACGAAAGTTGGCGCGAGATTTCTACTGAGTGACAGCTATTTTCATAGAAATTCTGTAAAATCTCGCGCCAACTCTCGTGAATAGACCTGTGTACGTCCTGCACTCCTAAAACAAATAGTACCTATTAAAGTTGTCATTTGCTTGACACTTACTGTTCCTGCCTGCCTACGGATTTTACACTCACTGAACGAGACCTGTACCATTTGTATCGACTCTTAGCTTGTTACTACTAGATTGAATTGAACCTAAGTAGATCGCGGGCCAGGTATTTAGGTACTATATTATTAAGCGCAAACGGTACGTATTATGTTGCTTAAAAATATAATAATTTAAATAGGGTATATATGTACGTTTTAGATCTATATCCCTACGTAAACCTACTAAAAGAGCGGGATGTAAAGGTCCGTGAATTCTAACGAGACTATACGATTGAAAAGATACGTTTTGCCAGCCCTAGCTCTAAAGATAAAGATTGATTGAATGAATGATTTGAACTAACGAACAGGTCATTGTTCACAGCTCCCGTTCTGCGTGATAGCGGACCACGAACGGGAAAGCGTGGTGGTGGCGGTGCGCGGCTCCATCTCTCTGAGGGACATTTTCACGGACTTCACCGCTGGCTCGGAGCGATTTGAGGCCGATGGTAACTTTTTATTCTATATAACCTAAAGTTTTATTTAGTATACTTTACAACCCACAATGCACAATAGTGTAGGTGTTTACGAATGACCTAACTTTACCACAATATTACCACTTACGTCATCTGTGTGATGTGATATAAGTATTTAAGCTGTAAAACTTATATTAGGTCAAATCGTTGAGAGGTTGTTAAAACGAGGAGAACATTTAGCAACTCAGTTTATCAAAGTATACCAACAATTTTTTTTATCAAATATTTTTCGATGGGTTCCGCGACTTGCGCCCTGACCGCGCCAAGACGCGGCTGTTGAATCCTTACCTTAACCACTAGAGGGTTTGGTATTTATTGAGTTGGGGTACGTAGACATGTCATCTACATATTACATCCCCAAAGTATTTATACAAAAACATTTTCAAAATTTATACTATACACGCTTACTACTAAATGGTTTGATTGCAGGCTTGCCAGAAGGCACGGCAGCGCACAAGGGCATGTCAATGGGTGCCGCCAAGATGCTGAAGCGGCTCATGCCGGTGCTGGACCGCGCCTTCCAGCAGTACCCGCACTACGACCTAGTGCTCACAGGTAATACAAGCAAAGAAACAGTTTAAATGAAACTATACACGTAGTAGTATGTACCATCGGGTTCGTAATTGCATACCCAATTTATGACTGAATTCATTGATAAATTGGGTATGCAATTGTACCCGATGGTACATTTAAGAATTGTCGGGCTCAATTTACGATTTAAGTCTCGAATGGCCGCCCGGATATGTATGTGCCTAATCGTCAGTTCATAGTTGGCTTAGTTAGTTTTGACACGGTAAACTTCTGGTCTTAAACCTACCTAAATGTCCTACAGCTAACTGGCTCACCTTACCCTGTAACAGTTAGGTACTTAATACCTTCACTACAAATACTCATCTAAGGCAATGGAATTTATTAAGTACCTATTCATTAGAGATAAAAACAATTGTATTTTTAAATGTTATACATTTTAGTCTACGATGACCTTGAACTAATTATTATAGTAAATTTTACAAGGCCAGATCTATCATTTTCTTTTCTCTGAGCATTTATTTATTATCTATCGCCACTCTCACCTGCCATTGTTTTGCAATCCAGCCTTGTTTTTCCTCGTAAAATGATTGTCCTTAAATTGACTTTGTTTGATGATTAAACAGCCTTGTTTTGAGTCTCGAATTCGATTGAGCCTTTGTTTTTGTTGTATACAAGCACTTTTATGGTATTGTTCCTTTTATGAATGGCTTATTTTTATTTTTCAGGCCACAGTCTCGGCGCCGGAGTAGCAGTATTAGTAGCGTTAAAACTAAGGCCCAGGTATCCACACCTCAAAGTATTCGCGTTTTCTACGCCTGGTAAGTAACGTACCTACTGATACATATATATCACTTATTTTTACATTTGATTGGCACTTACAAGTTTCTTTCAAGTAAACGTAAGTCCGTCTCATTTCTGTCATAAAAAATAGCTGACTCTTTAGCTCACTTGCTTAGAACTTCCATCCGATATTATGGAAAGCCGGAAGTTCAAATCGTGTCCTGCTCGCAGGTGTATGATTTTTGTTTTTAATTTAACATATTGTCACGTTACCTGGCTGACCTTAGGATAGCTATTAACCAGAATATTGCAGTTAACTTTTTTGTTTGCAGCGGGGCTAATAAGCCGGGAAGCCGCCCGCTACACAGAGAGCTTCGTGCTGACGGTCGGCGTGGGCGACGACCTGGTCATGCGGCTCAGCGTGCACAGCATCGAGAACCTGCGCACCAAGGTCATCCAGACCATACACGCCACCAAGCTGCCCAAGGTCAGTTTACACTCCGTAGGGCGATGTACTGTAGTTTAACATAGGTACCTATTTACTTTTAAACGTAGTCGGATCTATAGCTTCGAAATTGTTCTTTTCTGTTCAATAGTTTTGTATGCAATAATCTTGATACATGAATGCCATGACCCGAAGCGGTCTTTCTAGGTAGCTCAGGCATTTTCTAGTTAACATGCGCTGTCTAGCACTAGCAAATCGTAAGATTCGTGAGCGTGAAATACCTAGGTACTTACCCTTAAATTCTACTGTCCATTCTGAGTTTCACTCATCCAAATTAAATGATTACAATAAATGAGGTTCAAATCAATGATGCATAACTTCATAATACATATTGCAGACGGATTAATAGATTAATAGCTAAAGACTTGATTTTTTATTTATTACGCCGCACCAAACTTATCAACTTCTTTTGTTACAGTACCGAATAATGCTAAACGGCTTCGGCTACGCATTATTCGGCGTGCCCGCCCGAGACCTGGAGTCCACCTGGAGGCGGCCCGAAGACCTGGAGGCTAACCACTCGGACGACTCCGCGGACGCCTTGCTCGTCCCGGGCGTCTCCACCGTGAGTGCTGTCAGTAACGTTTTCATACAGGTGTTACAGGTCTTCGTGCTTCTGTGCTGGTGCCGGCTTGTGTGGTGTTGCTGTTTTGTTTGATTCACTGCCTTCATTGGTCTTTTTTTACTTTCCGCACCAAAACCCGCTAGACGGTGTGCGGGTTTCTGCTACAAAACATTTAAAAGTGCTGGAGTTTAGTACGTAGCGAACTGCGTCAACTGCGGTGCGGAAAGTGTTCAGTTGTTATTTCAATGTTGCCCGCTGACAATCTGTGATGGACATAGAAATTATAACTTTGGGTTTTTATCTCATATTTCATTAGACACCTTTATGTCGAATACGTTTCACCAATATTTTAAATACATGGCATTTTTTTGTGAAATTAAGTACATTATTGTCTATTTATTACCATAAAATACATTCATAAACCCTATGTCACAGTCAAGATCTATCTAAAGACACCTTAATTATGTATGGTCTGCATTCGTACATGTCGTGCAGTCCAAGTTGCAGAGAGTGCTAGTGAAAATTACTACACTCGCTCAAAAAAAATCTCCATAATAATAGATATAATCCAAATTACTGTACCGTGTTGACCATTTCAATGCTAAAATTTTTAATTGCTTATTTACTTTAGTTGCTAGCAATAAAAATACTTAACTGAAAATGTACCCGTTGTTTGTCAGTTGTCAAGTTGTCACGCTGTCGTAAACTGTCGTACTTAGTTAACCCACGATCGTTGCGTGCCGCACGCAGGTGAGTACATGTGTCTAACCGTCACGAGTGTTGCACCGCCTAGTTTAAATATTATACCACTCATCACTGCAATTATAATATCTGATATACTAGTAGTTAGTCAGAACACAACACGAGTGAAATGCCTTCATTATACGAAATATAAGGGGAGGGTTAAGGATAGTTCATTCTGCCTTAGTCGATTGTGTCGATTCGAAATGACATACATCGGCCCTGAGATCTGAACTGTGTACTTATTTTGTTTTTATTTATTTAAGTCAAAACTAATTACCTACCTTTGATACTCTACTTAATTAATAAAAATTTACATAGTAGATTTTACTATTTACTTTATTAGTTTTATTACAGAATTAATAATATCACTAAATAAGTAAATATAATGAATAATATTTAATTGTTTAGTTTATTTCATTGCGTAGGTCAACTGTGGTTATGGTGATATTAAACGTATCGAATAGTACCTAAATAATATGTACATTCGTTTAATATCTATTTATAAAGATGGTAATTTCCATACGAGCGTTTATACCTATTATGATGTTTATGTTGTGTGTGATGTGTATGTCTGAACTGAGATCTGAACTGTGTACTTATTTTGTTTTTATTTATTTAAGTCAAAACTAATTACCTACCTTTGATACTCTACTTAATTAATAAAAATTTACATAGTAGATTTTACTATTTACTTTATTAGTTTTATTACAGAATTAATAATATCACTAAATAAGTAAATATAATGAATAATATTTAATTGTTTAGTTTATTTCATTGCGTAGGTCAACTGTGGTTATGGTGATATTAAACGTATCGAATAGTACCTAAATAATATGTACATTCGTTTAATATCTATTTATAAAGATGGTAATTTCCATACGAGCGTTTATACCTATTATGATGTTTATGTTGTGTGTGATGTGTATGTCTATAATTTTATGGTGTTTCACAGCTTTTTAATTCGTTTTAATTTTAGTATTTTGATATAATGGCATACATAATTATTTGATGTAATTGTAATCGTGGCCATGTTTAATGAATGACCCCAATTTAATGGCAACTATACAGAAATGATTAGGTACTTGAACGATTTAAAATTTTGCTGCCGTGTGTATTCACTGTGTATCGGGTAGACACAGGCCGATTTTTTCGAGTTCGTAGTGACGACTCTCATTTCACATTGCGTTTCTGCGGTTTTTATTTTATTCTTCTACACGTAAGTAACTTGGTATACTTTGGCTAGGTAGCTAAAATGCTTATTGACATTATTCGTAAACTTCTGTCAAATCTAAAATGCCCCTGACAATCGTCTGTCCCTGTCTGTCCTTTTTGACATTCGATTTCGTTAGAAAGAGACAAAATTTAACCGAGGTGCAACTCATAACTTTTTTAAAGGGGTAAATTTTATAAATATAGCTCGTATGACAAGATTAGCAAGCTACAAACATTTCTGACGCCGGAAAGTGTTGACCAACTTAACCAACTAACAGCGTAGGTGTCACTGACGGCATTTTCCGTTGCAGGAGGCGGCGCTAGTGTCGCGCAATGTGTTCGTGCGCCGCTTCTCCACCGCGCGGCTGTTCACGGCGGGCCGCATACTGCACATCGTCCGGCGCAAGCGCATGGGAATTGAGAAGTGAGTACAGCAGAGTTAGCCATATTGTTGCATGAATATATAATGAGATAATCAATAGGTAGCGTCGGGTTGGCCGTATAATCGAGGTGGCGTTTGCCAGGCGGGCTCGCGAAGCCCATAATACTCCAGTTTCGGGCCCCTGGCTTGTGGTGAGCCACCGAGGCCCATTCCAATCCTGTCAAAGGGTACAAAAGGGTCGATAATGGTTAAACGACCCAAATTATAAATTTGTATACTTAGTATATTTTTTGTTATGTCGATATTTTAAGGAGCTGGTCAAATTGTATACCTACCCAATAATGATTAGTGTACAGTAGAGAAAATAAGGTTATATTACAAATCGCTTTTCGCGAAAGTTGTACTTGAATCTAATGACACCTATGCAGATCAATATAAGTAACTAGAAAATAACAAACTTCGTTTTCTTTGATGTAATGTAGGTGTAGAATCATAGAGGGGTAAAATATTGATTCAATATTCTAATAAGTACAAAATTCGACCATAGTTAAGTAAGAGTTTAATTAAAGTTTAAATGGCTTATTTCACTGCACTGTAAATGTAAAAATGCTTATCACATGCTTTAAACACAATTAATTAAGCTTAATAATTATAAAAATCATGCCAGCTTTACAAAAACAGGTTTAATTAGTAAAATTTATATGGGATTATATAAATATGAACTTTTCGTTCATACACTTTTTATATCTTTCATAAACGATCATATTTACTTGTCTTAGTTGCAGCTGTAGTTATAGCTTTACGGTAGAATATATGGATATCGGGGGGCTGATCTATCATCACTACTTTGAAATAAAATCTCGTATTTCATACTGCTTTACAACTTAGAAACGCAACTTTCTGCGCAACTCATAAGTTAGTTACACTACTTACCTACTTTTTTTTAGGGGACTGTACAAGATACCATTTTTTTTCTAAGTAGTGACGATTAACTACTTTGTTGTCGTTTTAAAATATGCAATTTTATAAAACAAAACGATAGAAATCCTGTGTTATGTATGTTAAGTTGAAGTAAGTTTAAGGGTGTGAGTATCCACCATAGCTGTGCGAGGTAGTGGGAGCGAAATCCACCAATATGATTTCCATTTTCTGCCAAAACTCGGCGACTACGGTAGCCCATGTAGAGTAATGTGCGGTTTAGAAACCAACTGAAAAACACGTACGAGGGATGTGACCGACGAGTAACATACCTAAGCGATATGCGATGCTATATATCACTCACATATATGTCCACAACGCCCGCCTACTTCTCACTCGTCTGAAGAAACTATTTTGTGTAAAGAGTGACTTTTCCTCTATTATGTCACTATCAAGACGATAACCTCGTCCATAAACAATTTCAACTTCGCTTCATAATTTATCCTAGCTTCGCCCGGCTTTCCCGGTACCTCCGATGTAAATGCTCACATAGTTTAACAGCTTTGCTACTTCGCACGGCTCTGATGGACACTCGCCCTAAATAAATACCAAATAAAACTAATTTTCTTTTCGCATGTCTTGTCAAAGCAATGACGATGAGGATGAAAATGAAAGGTAAACGATAACAGTTATCAGGATTTGACTTTCGGGGTGATAGAGATATTAGAGATACGTATCTCTCTCTTAGAGTAGATAGAAAGGGAGAACTGGTCCATCACTAGTCCAAACGCCATCAGATATAACGGAGCGGCCAAGGTGGTCACAAATAAAAAGGCGATAAAGTGCATGTTCAGATATTTTTGAGTACCTTGGCCACTCCAATAGATTTGATGGCGACTGTCCATACAGAACTAAAATCCATCTAAATGGATTTTATTTACTCGTAAAAGACAAATGATCATATTCAAACACGTGATATACTATAAAGCACACTTCTATTCTATCTGCTCTAAGAAAGACTAATATAAGGCATGCATGGAAAATAGGTCTTTATTCGGGGAAAATAGGTGCTATTTAAGTCGTTTTTCGATGCGATGTGACTAGGTACAGTCACCGGCAATAGTATCTTCCTACATGAAGGCCGCGAAAATATTTGAAACGCTCTTATTTGTAGAGCTTTAAGAGCGTGTCACATAATATTGCGGCCTTCGTGTAGGAAGATACTATTGCCGGTGACTGTACATCGTAAATTTTAAAATGCATGGGTGCATGGTTCGTTTTGAGTGGTGGCGGATATTTGGGAGTGGTTAATAGTAAGTCGGATAATCTTTACAGGTACCTACTTCCTTATTATTTAGGTTTTACTGAACATTTTATAAGATACGAATGGGTGCGGGAAATGCGGGTTCTTTGGGTGATGGTAATTGTAGAGGCCTATGAAGATAAGTCAGTAAAGAACTCATAATTTATAATTTATGAATCATAGAGTAATTGTGTTACATAACAAAAACGAATAATAGTTTATATTTTTCAATAAAATTCATAAACTCGTTATTACTTCAGTACTCTACATTATTTTATACATCTCAAGGCATCTTAAAACATGTCATGTTTTATCTGTATAACGAATCTCACAGAGCATTTCATTAACCAGGAAAGTGCGCACCCAAGAACCAACGTACGAGATGCGATGGGCGTGCCCCGAGGACTTCATGGAGCTGCAGGTGATGCCGCGGATGCTTCTCGACCACCTGCCCGAGAACGTGCACCGCACCATACAGACGGTGCTCGACGAGAGACACACCTACCGAGTCACGCAACACCTCTAGATGGCGCTGTTATCAGTTGTTGATTTCCGGAGCACCGCAAGGCGGTGGGTTCTGCATGTTTCATGGTGGAGTACCCCGAGTACCACTAATGTCATGTATAGTTACGATAGTCGTTTGTTTATCATTTACCCCTGTGCAAAAGACAAAGACAAAGCGGGTCAAGTTTTTGGCGATAAATGATAAAACACGAGTAGAAATAGATCAGCTGTACGTGTACATGGCAGAGTACGTCAAGGCATACTAGGCGCGGCGTGTTATAAATGAAAGAACAATGTCACAATGCTATGCCCTGGATATCCTAAGTGTCAAATCAAAACAATGTAACGAGTCTTATGCATAAGCCAAGTTGAGGAAATTTTACTTGCCCAGCCATCACGCCTTCTTTATAGTAGGTACACGTAAATGAAAATCTTGAGCACTAGTAGACAGCTAAAATCTCATTTTGATATTCTATTCAATAAGATTAATTATTATTAAGGATCGGAATCACGATATATTAACACTGAATACTGTAATGAATCTCCTATTAATTGTACCTACATCTCGTAAGCTCTCGCTTCAGAGCAAAATCATGACACGATTAATGCATTTCGTTCCTATACCTAGAGAAGTACATGACTCAGATATGAACAATTTCTACGAGACTTTTGTATGTATTTTTTCAGAATTTATATTGACATACCAGTGTCAAGACGTTTTGTAATTAAAAGTTAGTTTAAGTAATGTGAGAAGACTGTGATGATGTTAGAATGGAATATTGTTAAAGTGTAGATAAGTGAAATGTTAGCAGTAGCATGGATCGCGTGTATATGGGGTGAGGGTTGGGGCGCGCCCTGGGCGTACCCCTCATTAGGTGCATTACATATCAACGTTCAAAACGTTCTCATTTCACCGGTCGTTGGTCATTAATTTTCGGCATTTTGTTAATCACAAACCAAAGACAGAAATAGAGAGAGTTTGGACCTAGTTTAACGTACTCCACTTTAGTTGTTACTCATTAATTTGCTCAAATTAATAAGCAATTGTTTGTCAATGTTCCGTGTCATTACTCTAAAATCTTTGCTTCTACTCGAAAACACTGTAATTGTAAGTAAGACTTGCAAAGCTACCACTAAGTACAATAATTAGATGATAGATAGAGCGTTACCGGAGTCAATTAATATTATAAAAATGCTGCATATTTACTGCTATGACTTAGCGTAAGTACATAGTGCTGGCAGTTCAAAGTGTTTCATTTTCCAATCAATTTATTTATTGTTTTTAATTGAAGTGAAGAATTATTTAATATACTATAAATCTAGCACGATCCACTGAAGTTGTACGTTGATTATATTATATGGCTATTTTTTTACGTTGTTAAAAAATATATTGGTACACATTAAATGACGTTCTATAAAATATAAAATCACTAAATTAGGGTAATAATTGTGCACGTGGCCAAATCAATGTCGTAAAGAATTATATACTATACCTACACAAAGATAACTTTCAACCATTCTATTAGCATTTCTACATAATAATTTCTACTTCGGGAACAAGATCTTTATATGAATAAATTTACCTACCTAACTTAGAGTTTTTAAGCGTTTTACATGTACATAAAATAGCATTTATTTAAAATTATAATACATTCCAATTTTTATTGAAGTTAGCCCTCAGTCCCTTGCTATTTATGTTTCTAGTATGATTGAATACAATCGACGCGAGGTGCTTTCCCCAACTTTCTTTCTTTCTGCTAGCCTAATATGGTCGGGTTTTTATCACAAGTCACCATAGCTGTCACGTTCTTACAAGTATGTAAGTGCGAAAGTGACGCATGACGCGATAGGCGATAAAATGACAATCATGGATGGCCTTCTCGGGATTCATAAATCCTTTAGTAAGCTATAATATTTACCTGGGTGAAGGATTGGTGTCTATCATCTTTATCAGTCCGAGTTAATCCACTGCTGGACAAAGGCCTCTCTCGTGGCACTAAGAGGCCGTATTAAATAATAGTGGATGTTACCTAACCTTTTGAACTCGTCATAAATTATGAAGGTGTCATTCACGTTGTCACTTCGCCTCATACATCAGACGACGGCGGTCAAAAGGTTAAAAATGATGATTATAATCAAATGCGGAACAACATATAATTAATAAAAACTCTACTGTTTCATTACCTTGTCAGCTCCAGAGTGAGTTGTTTTTTATAATCACAGAGTATATAATGACGAAACTTTGACAGTATGAGAGATATTTCCATTCTTCAATGTATAATGTAAATAGTATTAAATCAATTCATGAACATTTGAACAACGCCTAAATTTATATCGATCGACTTTGTTTTTATTTTACATGATATTTTACTTTTGTTATTGTTCTACGGGGAATAATGTATTATATTTTGTATGGGTTGTATATTGTCAGGCGTTGGGGTACCACGCATGAGTAAAGAAACGATACGAGATCCATATTATCGGGAACGTGTGCCAAAAAAACTGGAGATGAAAGGCTACAATTAATTTTATATTAACATAATAATCAGAACGTCTGTTGAGGGTACCATAGTATTTAGAAATAAAGAAAAAGTAGAAAATTTAATTACACTGCCTCAAGGGAGACATGAACTCGCGACTATGGGATACTGACATCGGTTTCACCAACTGTGGCAGTGGATTTTTCTACTTTTATTTCTTAACATTGAGATACCTAAAGCATTAAGTTGACGTAAAGCATATTCCAGACGCCATCAGATATATCGGAGCAGCCAAGGTGGTCACAAATATCTGAACAACGCTTCTATTTTCAACGCGATAAAGTGCATGTTCAGATATTGTTGAGTACCGTGGCCGCTCCGATATATTTGATGGCGACTGTATTAATTTGGAATTAGGCCACTTACTATTACGTTGAAAGTAGTCCTCTAACTCGTGCACATAAAAATTGACGAGGGTCGGTCTGACTTCAAACATAGACAGTGAGAATGTACTGTCTTTTTCTTACGCTAGTACTCTGGCCACTAAAAAGGGATGAGTATAGCCTATTACTTCTTCAGTTAGTACACTTTTTAGTTAGCCAGACTGGCATGTAACGCTGCAAGTTGTTAAATTATTGTATAAAAAGGTTCTGTTTCTTTACTCTTGTGTATATAATTATGTTGCGACTGTCGGTTGGTTGATTCATCTTCTACGCAGGTACTGGTTGTTGAAGTATTCAAAGGACTGAGGTTCTTTTCTTTGTACCCTAAATTAGGGCTCTATAATCTCTCACTTAATGTAACTAGGATAACCAATGTCTTGTGTTGGGTTTGTGTTAATTTATATTAAAATATATTTTAAGTAAATCTGTTTGTTTACTTTTGCAATCCTCATTATCATAGCTCGGACAATTCGTCGCAAAAATTAATTTTGTATGGAACAAGATGCACACTTTTGCCACTTTTTGGGTTGTGGATATGAATGTAATATAGAAATATATTATTAGAATATTGTACATAATACAAATTTATTATATCTTGTTTTATTTCGGTGTTATATTCGTTTTGCGACGTTTTTGCGATGAATTGTCCGAGCTATGCTCATTATCTTGGCGGCTTAGCATATCTTACAGTCAGCAGCAAATGTAGCTAAGCGAGTAGTGTTCAAAATGACACGACTTTATTGTTAAGAGAATAAGAGCTTGTGTAGGTCTTGTCTTGTTGAACACCCTACTCGCTTAGCTACTTCTGCTGCTGACTGTACGTTGTCGCCTGTCACTCCATTCTTCGAGTCTCGCTTGAAGTATGGAATCGCGCAACAACGTAAGTTGTGCTAGCCGTTCAGGTTGCACCACAAACGAGGTAAGTTGTTTTAGTTAAATAAATTAAAAACGTATTTAAGCTTCGACTACATTCCATTTAATGTCAAATTAGTATTGCCATCTATGAGTACGGCACTTAAATATAAAAATAATATGTAAGTATAGATTACAATTCAGATTTGTTATAAAATATATTACAATCTTATAATCAGTCGATATATCACAGTAAAGGCTTAATTTTCTTAAATCTATGCAGATTTATAAACTTTTACATCTATATTATTTACATGGAGCATAAAATAATATATGATACTAACTTTTTGGTATAATTATATTCCCTTAACCTTAACCACCTTACGTCAAAATATTAAGCTTCAATTTTGAATTTTGTCTTCATTTACGAAGTGTCATTCACGTTGTCTCATATATCATCAGGCGACGGCGGTCAACGGGATAATATACAGTCAGCAGCAGAAGTAGCTAAGCGGGTAGGGTGTTCAAAGTGATCAACACACGCTCTTATTCTCTTAACAATAAGGTCGTGTCCAGCTCGTTTAGAACACCCTACCCGCTTAGTTACTTTTGCTGCTGACTGTACATAATACGAGTACATTTCAAGTGTCCCAAACAAGAGTTTTTAAATGGTAGGAATCACAAAAAAGTTACTAATGATAGGGTCCATAATCGAACATTGGAGCCACACCCAAGCCAACATCATTTGGCTATAGTACAGTCGACGTCAAAGATATGCTTAGACTTTTGGACCTTACTGCTCTGTAATAAGGTGCAAAAGTGTAAAGATATCTTTGACGTCGACTGAACAATAACATGTAAAAGCTACTCAATATAATTTAATACATCTCTTAATCGTGCAATTGATTTCATTTCGAATTTTGCCTACTCAGTTGATACTAGACTAGACGAACAATGCAGATTATTTATATTTACTACATACCTAAAGCTGCAAAATTTCAGATGATAACCTCGTTTCCTTATAAATTAACCCTTTGACCACCAAGCATCGGACAAGAAAATCGTGCCCTTAATACTTTGGACGTGATATCACGCGCTGGCGCTAAAGCCACGATGTTCCGTGCGCGTGATTTGACGTCTTTGGCGGTTAAAGGTCATATACAAAGAAAAAAATGACCTAGGCCTCTGGTGCCCAGGGCTGGGATGCATCTTATTTGAACAACAATGCACACACAAAGAACAAGTTCAATATCAAACAGTACATATAGGTATTTTGACAAAGTTTAATGTAAATAGAAATATTCTATCATGTAGTGTAAGACCAGTTCATCATGTAGGTGCGTATCGCAAAAAATGCGACAGCATATGTTTCGATATCGGCCAACGAGTGATTATGATTAGTCACATTTATTCACTGTACTTATTATTCTAAAAATCATATGTAGAACAGCATAAAAGTAAACGCTACGTAACATGCCTAAAGCCTATTATTAGAGCAAAGAGCCGTAAATGCTACTTACGGAAAAGGAGGCGTATAACACCTAACGAATGGGGGCGACTACCGAATATCTATAGGGTATATATCTCTCACATCACCGGAGGAGATTCCGGAGTTCTGTCATAGCTGCTTGCGATACCGGAGTCTTATTCTTCTCTGTTTTATACCTAAAAAACAAAAAGATATGGCGCTAAGTACTAACTAAAAACATAATAATAAACTTTTCATTGCAACAAACTGTTAAAATATAAAAAATCTACTAGTTGTCGTAAGAAAGAAATAACCATCTCAACAAGGTCTGCTAGATTGTGCACTAGAGACATCATGAAATAAAAACAAGTTTCACTGGATCGCGATGGCATTATTTTAACCTTTTGAACGCCAAGCATCGGACGGAAATATCGTGCCCTCAGCGCCAGCGCGCGCGAGCGCACAAGACAAGTCGGTTTTATTTTGGACGTGATATCACGTCCTGGCGCTGACGGCACGACTTTCCGTGCGCGTGATTTGACGGATTTGGCGGTCAAAGGGTTAATGCTGCCTGGTACTGCCAGGCCTTCCATGAAACGTTGGTATGTAATACTATACCTGGTGAGGAAGTCGTGCGCCACGTCGGGGCGGTAGGCGGCGCAGTCGCGCAGGTAAGCCTGGTCGTTGCCGAGCGCGCGCCGGTAGGCCAGCTCGCGCCACGCGGCGGCTCCGCGCTGCGCCAGCAGTACCAGGCCTTCCATGAAACTGTGAAAAATATTTATTTGCTATGCAAGAAAAAACTTAATTGCAATCTTAACTCTTTGACCGCCATAGACGTGAAATCACGCGCACGGAAAGTCGCTGGCGCTAAGCGCATGATATCACGTCCAAAACAAAAAAAGGCGCTGATCCTGAGGGCACGATTTTTCCGTCCGATACTTGGCGGTCAAAGGGTTAAACGTGTTTTCGTATACCACAGCTTTGAAAAAAAATGTGCATTAGTACATAAGCATTTCGTTCAGGTTCATATACTGTTGACTCTTCAAAAAAAGGTGGCAACATTTTCTGTTAAATATGTGTCATATGCGATTGAGGCGATGAGCAGCGCCGCTATGTAGTGCCGCTATATTGCCGGACTAAACCTGCAATGAAACTATATTTCAGCCGCTTCTAGTTGAGCTAGTTACCTCAGATACTCCGCAACGAGTTTATACATCTGGTCCGTACTCTTGTTGAGTATGAGACGTGTTGGCGAGGCGTTGAGCAGCGACATCTGTAGCGCTATGTTTTGAGCTAGTGCTGCCATCTCGCCCGCGAAGCCGGTGCAGCCGCCTTGCTTCTAGTTGAGCTAGTTACCTCAGATACTCCGCGACGAGTTTATACATCTGCTCCGTACTCTTGTTGAGTATGAGACGTGTTGGCGAGGCGTTGAGCAGCGACATCTGTAGCGCTATGTTTTGAGCTAGTGCTGCCATCTCGCCCGCGAAGCCGGTGCAGCCGCCTTGCTTCTAGTTGAGCTAGTTACCTCAGATACTCAGCGACGAGTTTATACATCTGCTCCGTACTCTTGTTGAGTATGAGACGTGTTGGCGAGGCGTTGAGCAGCGACATCTGTAGCGCTATGTTTTGAGCTAGTGCTGCCATCTCGCCAGCGAAGCCGGTGCAGCCGCCTTGCTTCTAGTTGAGCTAGTTACCTCAGATACTCCGCGACGAGTTTATACATCTGCTCCGTACTCTTGTTGAGTATGAGACGTGTTGGCGAGGCGTTGAGCAGCGACATCTGTAGCGCTATGTTTTGAGCTAGTGCTGCCATCTCGCCTGCGAAGCCGGTGCAGCCGCCTTGCTTCTAGTTGAGCTAGTTACCTCAGACACGCAGCGACGAGTTTATACATCTGCTCCGTACTCTTGTTGAGTATGAGACGTGTTGGCGAGGCGTTGAGCAGCGACATCTGTAGCGCTATGTTTTGAGCTAGTGCTGCCATCTCGCCCGCGAAGCCGGTGCAGCCGCCTTGCTTCTAGTTGAGCTAGTTACCTCAGATACTCAGCGACGAGTTTATACATCTGCTCCGTACTCTTGTTGAGTATGAGACGTGTTGGCGAGGCGTTGAGCAGCGACATCTGTAGCGCTATGTTTTGAGCTAGTGCTGCCATCTCGCCTGCGAAGCCGGTGCAGCCGCCTTGCTTCTAGTTGAGCTAGTTACCTCAGACACGCAGCGACGAGTTTATACATCTGCTCCGTACTCTTGTTGAGTATGAGACGTGTTGGCGAGGCGTTGAGCAGCGACATCTGTAGCGCTATGTTTTGAGCTAGTGCTGCCATCTCGCCCGCGAAGCCGGTGCAGCCGCCTTGCTTCTAGTTGAGCTAGTTACCTCAGATACTCTGCGACGAGTTTATACATCTGCTCCGTACTCTTGTTGAGTATGAGACGTGTTGGCGAGGCGTTGAGCAGCGACATCTGTAGCGCTAGGTTTTGAGCTAGTGCTGCCATCTCGCCAGCGAAGCCGGTGCAGCCGCCTTGCTTCTAGTTGAGCTAGTTACCTCAGATACTCAGCGACGAGTTTATACATCTGCTCCGTACTCTTGTTGAGTATGAGACGTGTTGGCGAGGCGTTGAGCAGCGACATCTGTAGCGCTATGTTTTGAGCTAGTGCTGCCATCTCGCCCGCGAAGCCGGTGCAGCCGCCTTGCTTCTAGTTGAGCTAGTTACCTCAGATACTCCGCGACGAGTTTATACATCTGCTCCGTACTCTTGTTGAGTATGAGACGTGTTGGCGAGGCGTTGAGCAGCGACATCTGTAGCGCTATGTTTTGAGCTAGTGCTGCCATCTCGCCCGCGAAGCCGGTGCAGCCGCCTTGCAAGTATAGTTCGGCCGCGTCCGTGCTGTGGTTGAGCGCTGTGTCCAGCATAGACCTACAAAAATCATCACCAAATTATAAAGTTATTGATATAACCATTATCAATCACTTCTAGCATAGGCTTTTCGCGTAGGTACCTAGGAACCAAGACATAAAATAAAAATTAGAATTATTTTAAAAGTCGGACGGTTCCTTAGATAACTCAAAATGCCGTACTGGGTGTGTCCCGCATAAGTAAAAATAAGTCAATCTAAATATGTTCTTAGTTCTATGTAAATGGAGCATAGTAGGCATGAAAATTAAACGCTCCCATAAATCGTGTTGGTGTATTAGAATCAATTTTTACGATAAAGAATTACAAGTTTTTAGTTACAAGATTATGTAAAATTCCGGTCACTGAGGGTATTAGGTCAAGTATTCTTAATTCAAGACCAGGGATCGGAAACTCGGGAGCGATTATACCTAAACTTCGGGCTCAGTGCCTACGCCGCGTCGATGTTGACTAGTATGGAAGCGGACTCAATTTAATTTTACTAATAAATTTCCCGGGATTTCCCGAAATGGCGAAAATTAGTATAACAACCATACAAACGTATTAAAGCATTTAAATAGACTATTTTAGTAGTTCCTGTGATCAAAATTTTATGTAATTCATGTGTTTTTCATTTAACTGACAGTACAGTATTAGTTGACATCAAACTAAAGTTGTATCGTTACTTTTAGTAAAAAAAATGGTACAAAGGTAATCTTTGTTAAATCAGTAAATCAAAACAAAATGTACATACCTATGCAAAAGTAAACAGGTAATCAACATGGTATATTTGTATTTCCGTCATTGTTTATGTTTAGCAGGTAAAGAAGCTGATTGCTTAACATCGGCATACGTATTAACCATTTTCTGATGTTGCATACAATCCCGGGATCCCGGGATTTAAATAATAAAAAATATTATTTTTAAGAAGCCGACTCCATACTTGCTTAGCTTTTTCCGGAATTTTGCTAGTTGTAGGTATAATAGCTCCCGAGTTTCCGATCCCTGTTCAAGACATTAATCTTTTGAACGCCAAGCATCAGACAGAAAAATCGTGCCCTCAGCGCCAGCGCGCGCGAGCACGCAAGGCAAACCGGTTATATTTTGGACGCGATATCGCGTCCTGGCGCTGACGGCACGACTTTCCGTGCGCGTGATATCACGGCTTTGACGATCAAAGGGTTAATCTGACAGTTCTCTCTGTATAAGTGATTTACAATGTAGGGCAAGAGCTGTAAGATTACTTACAGTCTTGAATTAAAAATACGATTTCAGTATATTTTTACATACCTAGTAACATTATTATCGTGTATCATCACCCACACCGGCTGGCTGGGTTTCCTGGATGTCCCCTTCGGCGTCGACTCTATGGCCAATTTCTCCAAATCAGAGATGAGGTCGAGCGCCTGCTTCCGCTTGACGTTGGCAGCCTCCGAGTACATGTTGAAATGGAGCGCCACCATTATGTAGGTGTCCGTGTCGCCGGGGCAGTGGGTCTTTAAGTAGTCTAGTAAACCCTGAAAAAAACGTGATGTTCAATGGGGTTGGCCAGTCGAAAGTCTTTACAGATGGCGCCAGCATAGCTTGTACATGTCAATCCTACAAATAGTGTCAAAACTTGTTTTTTTTGGAATTTTCTGACCTGGCTGGGTTAGCCTTTAAGCCAAATCTCATACAACATTACTAGTGACAGGTACAAGCTATGCTGGCGCCATCTGGCCAAACCGTTGACAGTTGCCAACCCCATTTATCTGGTTTGTGGCCGAGAATGTTAAAAACTACCAACACAAGAAGAAAGAATAAGGAAAATTATATTGTTAAATCATATCACTGAGGATGAAAGAGTAGGCGTACTAGGGAAACTACCTATACTTCGTTTTTTTTGAGATTAGAAATTGAGTAAACATAGAAACAGAAGTTGCCAACCTGTTCTAACCTGTTCTGTTTGAATGTTCAATTTAAACACTGCAAGCACACCAACAAACGATTAGTTATCATGATGAAGAGTTCACATTAAATTTGTAAATGAATATGTCATTATTTGCAGATTATAATCCATAACAACAATTAAAACACAATTTCGTTTTCATTATCATGTTAGAGATACATGACAATTGAAAAACTAAATCGTAAACCATATGTTTCTAACCTCTTTTTCTCCAGGTTTTTTATTGTGCAACATTCACAAGAATATTAACAATGAGAAGAATAAATTATTTCGTGCAAATGACTACTATTATAATACTGCAAAATAATTAATATTATTCAATTTAACATTTACAAATACGTACGCAAGATTTACTATAGATACTCATATATTTAAATATTTTTTAATGGCCACATAGGTACTTTGACACTTGTGACATGTATCGTGCCTGATAAAGAACCCTGTACATCCTTTTTTTCAACTTTTTTCTAATCTCAAAAAAAACGAACTATTCGCTATGTGCGAAGTGCATGGTGGGGGTAACGTGAACGATCGCAGCGCACAATGTAACAAGAAATTGGGCTCTTGTTAATATCACATTTCAAAATATTAGACATCACCCGTAGGGTCAACTGTCAAAATAGTGAATCAGCCAGTGACATTTCATATAAGCAAGGAGTACGTGCCATTAATAAAAAAGAAAAAACCCTTTCACCCCCTGCTCAAGAAATGGCGCCACACTCATGCACACAGCCAATAGGCGTAGGCATACTACCTGTATGGAGGGAAAACAGAAGATGATGAAGGTTTTAATAAAGCACTATAAAATAATAAGAATTTAGCAGCCTATGTATGTATTTATCTACGTGTGTTCCATCGTAGCGCCAAAACTATTCCTTCTATCGGATCTACGAAGACGGAGGCTGACCTGTTTGAACTCGGTAATTTTCTCCTTCTGCTGACCCAGCATGAAGTCGAACTGTCCGAGCAGGAACTCGAACTGGTGCTTGTCCCGCAGCGCTTGGAACACGTACGCCATCTCGGTGTACCGCCCTAGACCTGTCAGTAGACGCACCCTGGAAAACGATATAGTACATTACGTACCTAGGGCGGTAAAATAAAGAACGGCTCAGATCGCGGGCATTTGTGGCCCGAACCGAAAGTAAGGGCCAACAAGCGATCTGAGGCCTTCTTCATTACCGCCCGTGGTGCGTACACAATTTTACGTCTTCTCCTGGGTGTGAAGCGAGATTTGCTTTGCTCCCGTGGGCGGCAAATCTCACTTACCGCCCAGAGTGACTTAAATATATTCGTACACTTTTAGATATAAACAGGAATGCCCTTCATTTTGAACTCACTGGAGAAGCACCTACGGCCAGCAGTTTGATATATTCACTAGCAGCATGAGTAAATGAGCAGTTAGGAGCGCGCAGCGGGCAGGCGCGTGTATTTTGGTGGGCAGAATGTTCGAATTTGTTTTGTTTTTAGTTTACTGCGACGACTCTCTCGTGTTATGTATCGATATCTGCTATACAGGCTGTCCCAAGACACCAAGAGAAAGTACCTTAAATATTGTAGATAGGATATTTTTTTGAAAGAAGACCTTATGTTATTTTTAAAAGTTAGTAATTCTGCATTTAAAGATTTTCTAAGAATTGCTTGCTTTTCGGTAATAAATAATATAAATATTTTTACGTTGTTCCTTTCTTTTAAAATACTATGTTACTGAAGAAGAATTATAAATTTTTGTCCATTTTTTCAATTGGCATCATAAAACCCCTGTATTTTATGTTTTTTTTTTTACATTTAAGTCGGTTCGATTCCCAGACGAAGCAAGCTTTTCTTAGAAAAGCTTTAAATGCAGACTTACTAACTTTTAAAAATAACATAAGTTCTTTCAGCAAAATATCCCATCTTCAATATTTATTTTAAGCTACTTTCCCTTGATGTCCCATAGTCTTGGGACGCCCTGTATATACTTACATGAGTCGCCAGGAGCGTGCAGCGAGCAGCTGCGCCGTGAGCGCCTGCGCCGAGCGCAGCACCACGGCCACGCCCTCCGTGTCGCACGCGCAGGAGAAGCACTCGTGCGCCACCACCAGTAATTCGATCGATATTATGTTCACCTGCAAAAAATAGTATTATTTCAGTATAGATGAATAATTATGATTATGACATATATTAATTGACATATATTGAGGTTATTCGACAGGCCAGCTATATATGTCCATCCAGATCTTTTTTTTTAATGCAGAATAGGCAGGCGTTTGACCACGATCTCACCTTCGCTATCCTTTCGCAAGTGACGTGGTCAGGGGTAAATACCGCACGGTTTATACGAATGTACCGCAATAGTATCTCGCGTGTGAGATAGACGATCCATCTCTTTCTATCTGTATATACTATCGCGACACACTCATGCTAACCGTGCAGATATTCATTTAGCTTTAGTTTTACCACGTGACAAGCTTCTAACTAAATGTTCAACTAGGTACATAAATAAGCTAAACTTAGGGTCTAACCCCATCTATCGACGCGGAATCGGCTTTCGCCGATAGAAAAAATCTTTATGTCGACGCAATAAGAGCGAAAGAGACGTCGACGCGTCGACAGCCGTCGGCCGAGCCGAATCGTGCCTTGTTAGGTCTTAATGCGTCGACATAAAGATTTTTTCTATCGGCGAAAGCCGATTCCGCGTCGATAGATGGGGGGAGACCCTTAGTCAGAAATCCGTCGGTATTAACCATACTGACTAAACCACAAACATTTTAAAGTCTTACCTGTTTCGTTGATAGCTTCGCGCCTTTAGTAATCTTCCTGATATTCGACTTGACTTCATACCGTATGTGAATATTACTCCTCGAAATCACATCAAACAAGTTCCTCCTGGTATCCTTCGTCAACTTGCTACCAACGGTATACACCGTCGATACCGTGGAATACACTGACGCCGTCTCAGCCGAGTTTAAAGTACCACCATCAGTAATAGCCGATTCTATTTCTTCGCTTTCAACATTAGAATATTCCTCGTCTATTAAAGTTTCTAAATCAAGGCAGCTATCGTCTAAACCGCTCTCAGGGACTGGTGTCGCGCCCGACTTGTAAATCTTTCTAAAAGCCATCAAATGGTCGAGGATGAGTCTCCCGATGTGACTGCAGCAGTCGGGTCGCATGTTGAGAAACATTTCGATGTCGGAGTTGAGAGCGTAGCCCCAGAGAGTGTATTGGAAGTGTTCTTTTTGACGGAATGTGGAAGTCTTTACTAGGTGGGGACAGATTATAGCTGCTACCATTTCGTGGCATAGGTATTCAGCTATCTGTAAAAAAAATACAATCTTTAGATTGCTATTAAAACAAATTTTGATTGAAAAACCTGAACTGACTAAATAAAATAAGTAACAAATGCTAAGCTCATATATGATTATTCTGTCATTATATTTCACTTACTTACAAACATTTCTGTTTATCCCGATGGTTGACTGGTAGAGAATGCCTTAAGGCATTAAGTCCGCCATTTGTACTTTATATTTGTATTGTGCAATAATCTTAAATAAATAAATATAGTCAGATTGACTAGTGATTTATTTAGTCTTTTTTATTAGGTTTCATTTTTCGACAATTTTTACCTGTTTAGAAGGAATGTTAAAAGTCCTGAACACAAGATTCGCCAGTGACATCCGAGTCCGCCCGCTGACCAAATTTATAAAATCCACCGACAATCCCCTATACTTCAGCACCGCAGTATACTGCCAGCCGATATGCAAGGCTATACGGTAATAAGCGGCTATATGCTTGACAAAGCAAGGCCTAAAATATGTCTTATTCACGTAATCTCACCTGTTTGGAAGGAATGTTAAAAGTCCTGAACACAAGATTCGCCAGCGACATCCGAGTCCGCCCGCTGACCAGATTTATAAAATCCACCGACAATCCCCTATACTTCAGCACCGCCGTATACTGCCAGCCGATATGCAAGGCTATGCGGTAATAAGCGGCTATATGCTTGGCTATAGACAGGCCACTACGAGCGGCCAATGCCTCTAAAGCGGTCAGGCGGTCGGCCTCCTCCCTGGCAGCTAGTTGGCAGCCTTCAGTAGCGTTCTCTTGTTTTTCTTGAATGATCACTAGCTCTTCGAAGCTGGCGTCTGATATGCCTGATGCTGAAGAGGAATGATTCATAAAACATTGCAAATCTCTCCCTGTCTAACAAACTGAAATGTCACAATGAAGGAAAGAGTAAAACGAATATCAAAGGCGTTTTTTGGCAGGTGTTTATGAATATTGCCATAAATGGGCAAGTTACACTTTTAAATATTAAAATTGTTTTCACAGTCCAATTCTTGCTGAAGCTTGAAGTAATAAAGAAATAATAAATTTCTATAAAATTGAAATATATCGTCAGGTGACAAGCAAAACTGACTAAGTTAGGACTTCACAAGTTCATAGCCATAATGAACCATACTACCAACATAACAAGGTCGATTTTCGTTTCATTATTTTATTGTAATTAGTGAGTTTTGCTTGTCACTTGATATGTTTTCATGTTGTCTAGTGCGTGCTGTTCAATTACATTACTGATTTGGTATTAGTGTTATCTGACGCCTGGCTTCAATAAATGCTCATGCTAATCAATATTACACCAATACTTACTGGTCAATTTATTTTGCAAGTACGGCGACGATATAACCAATCTCAGTTCCTGCGGTAACTCATACGGCAACAATGTCCCTTCAGCCAGCTTCAAACACGTCCTTATAATCTGCACCGGGCAAGGCGGGCTCCTATACATGTGCTCGGACGGCGCCTTAAATAACGCAGAAAGCCGGAAACCGTCTACAAGCAACTTTAACTCAAGGAGTTGGTTAATTACCCTTCTCCAGTTTTCGACCGCTTCGACATCCTCTAACATAACTACGTTTTCGATATTACCAACGTCAGACTCGACTTCAATCTCCCGCAGTTCCATCGAAAAAGGCTTCTCCGTGTCAACGACTCCTATCTTCCTTGATAAAGTCGGATCTTTCTGCCCATTCAGTATAAAATGCAGAGTACTCT
Organism: Pammene fasciana; assembly: GCA_911728535.1. Lineage (NCBI taxonomy): Eukaryota > Metazoa > Arthropoda > Insecta > Lepidoptera > Tortricidae > Pammene > Pammene fasciana. The sequence goes on along the minus strand of OU452278.1, from coordinate 9,159,151 downwards.
GATAGCTGTTTAGGAACACTTCGTTCTGAGACTCGCTTTTGAAATAGGCGTCCCACATTAAATGCTCGATGCGCTCTCTTTTCCGACCATATTCTAAGTTTTCCTCGAACCAGCTCATGATGATTCGATACGCGTAGAATTTCTGTACAGTATCATTGATCTCGTTCACGTAGTACACTAGGAAGTCAGTGGCATCGTTGAATGTGACTGCCGCTTTTTTGAAAGCCTCGCTACATTTAGCTATGAAGAGAGTCCATTCTTTGTTGTCGACGGCATCTTCTTTCATTAGTAGTAATTCGTGTTTATGAGCCCATTCGGCCATTAAAATGTCGTTGACGGGGACGCTGGCTAGCTTGGCTATTTTGAGAGCGACATCGTAATTTCTACTAGCGGTGTAACTCTCGACACATTGCAGAAGATACTGGCCTGAATCGTCTTGCAGCATTTTAGATACGTCCACCACTGTCGGCGTCTCCATGGATATTTGAAGAATCTCGTGTAGTGTCACGAAGTTTGGAGACGGCACTGAAAGGCGAGAGTTAACAATGCAATAGTGTACCTCTAGTAAAATTAGCCTAATGTAAAAGAATTAGTATGACTATGATTGAAATATGATTCCATTATAACTTTGGATTTAGTCCTTTTACATTGCACGCATTTTACATATGTGGTCAGAAGAGAACACATTAGTATAATCTAATGGTGGTCCGCTAGCGGCCCACAAAGCCTGCCAAAATCGAAATCTGCCTGGTTCGAACATTCATAGAGGTTTGTTTACTCGAATATTTTTGGCCGATTGGTAACCCGAATACCGCAGTAAAAAAAATACGTTTGTTATATAGCTCTGAGTGTTTACTGCTTACCCGAAAATCCCTTCCCGAACTGCGCAACAGCTAAGCACTTCAGAAACTCCCTCTGATGGCAGGCACTATCAAACCCCTGGCTCAGCGCGATCTTCACCAACGCCGTGGCCGTCCTCTGATACGCCTCCTTGGACAACCGGCTGGGTAGCCCGTTCGCGTCCACGCTGTACCGCCGCTGGCAGAGTTGGAGGAAGCTGGCTAGCTGCTTGCTGGTCTGGCAGTCGAAGATGCGCTGCTTTAGAGTACGGCATAGGAACGCTGTCAGCAGCGCTAGGGGACTTTCCTGCAGTTAGAAATTGCGTATGTAAGAATTATCACACTATACTAGGGTATGGGACTGACTGCTTAACTTAATCTCACCCGGTCTACAACATGAATAAATAACATTTGTTTTTGGCGAGATAAATATGTTATTTATTCATGTTGTAGACCGGGTGAAACGCAAATTTGAAACCTTCACAGACAATTAATCTTACCACGTAACAATATATATTGGCAGTTTTGTGTCGGCTTTAGGATAAAGTTTAACTGTTTTTCTACTACAAAATAAAAACAGATATTCGGGATAACATAGCTGGCGGAAGCGGAAAAAAGTCACATGACAATTTGTTTCCTTTCTTATGCAACAAAAGTTTCTGCCGTTTCATGCTTTCTGCCAAATTTTAACACAAAATTTTTGTTAAGTTGATATCGACATTATGGACTTGACAACATTTTTACTGATATAAAGACGAGCATTACTTCATGAAGCATAGTGACGGTGACGTAGCCCTCTCGTAAACCGCCGGATTGGATGTTAGAGTGGCTAGTGAGGATAGCAGCCTTTGTAGCCATACTATGGATATGTACTATGGATTCCATAGTACGCACACTGCGCCCAGCTGAAAAGATCATTCTAGAAGCATTCTTACCGGCATAAAGACGAGCATGGCTTCGTGCAGCGTGGCGACGTAGCCCTCGCGCAGACACAGCTCCGCGACCTGTTGGAACTGGTCGGCGGACACATGCTGCTGTGTGGCGAGCAGAGCGCTGTCCGGCGCAGGAGTGGCTAGTGAAGATAGCAGCCATTGAGCCCACAGTACGAATACCGCGTTCGGCTGAAACAAATTTTTAGTGTCGGATATTTATTTCGTTTGAAGGCGAAGTAAACTTTCATGGTGTGGTTCGTTCCAGGGATAATTTACAAGTCGTTAAAGCATATTTAGGAACAATTTTAATAAATTATCGAGCAGTTAAGAGTTAATATCGGACAGAGCTGATTGAAGTTACGGAGCAGTGCGAAAACGTATTCTCATTACCATTAGCGTGTACTTTACAACTCGCATTTTTATTGCTGAAATTTGGGCATCTGATGCCTTGAACCAGTATACCAGAGGCCTCAGGCTAAGCTCAAGCGACTTTAGCACGGCTAAATTCGACGTAAATTTTACCTCATAGCAGCCCGCGAGTAGCACAAGCAGAGGCTCGCGGCAGAGATGCGCGGAGCGGATGAGCGCGGCGGGCGGGTCCTCGGGCCCGTGGCAGGCCGCCGCCACCTCCCACAGTTCGCGGGACACGCCGCGCGTCGGGAACTCGAACGTCACGCTGCCGCTCGGGCTCTACAACAGTGGCGGCGGGTTAAACATTTTTTAGGCAAGCCGGAGCTTAATTTGGCTTAAAATTTCTTCATGAGGTGCAGGAAAATGACTGGGTCGCCTGAAAATTAGGCAAACCGTCGGGAATCGAGTTCTATGGATGCGTCGCCACTGCTATACAAACATACGAATGTCACTTGAATGGCATGCAAAAAAATTAAGTGTAGTAACGAAAGAATGAAATTGAATTGTTCTTTTGCGAATTAGATAACAAAATAATTGAATTTATGGCAATGAAATTAGATTATCAGTTTGTTTCCGAGACAAAAGAGTTCTTAGAAGCTGATTCCAACAATCATGCTCTTTTTATTTCGATATATATTTAAGTGGTGGATTTCCTGAAAGGTAAACCCAAATTTACTTTGGCACCTTTTCTTGGTAATTTCACGCCACTGCAAGTGAGATGTCCATACAAGGGTAATAAATTAATTTAATGTGAAATTTACAACTTACCACTTCAGAGGAACTCAATCTGTTTAATCTTCTTTGCCCATTGATAGAGTTGGTCTTACAGTCCTTCTCTGAGCCTTCTTCGACGTTCCTGTTCATCATGATATACTTCAAATGCTCAGCGTAAGATTTCTGCTCGAATTCTTGCGAGAGCTTCAGCATTTGACTCAAAGGGTATCGGAATACATCGCCAAATAATAAGAAGTTGAACCAAAAGCCGCGTTTCACGAATTCCTTGAGTAAACCTTCAGGTAAAGGTAAATTGTGCAGCATTGCGAATTTGATCATCGTCTGCGATTCAAATAGAACCACTGACATTTCTAGCTTACCTTCTTCATTTTCTTTATTTCTTAGTGTGTGCATAGTTATCTCTTCTAGATTCTCTAAAATGTCCTTTGCCGCATCGTCGCTACTTTGTATAAGTTTGGACATATAATCGTTCACTGTTTTGTTAGCTTTATCTTGGTTAATACCCTTCTGATAAATTAAATATTCTTTGATCATGCGTGCTGCGGTCATATGAACTCTGCACCTTGTAGGGTTGCAACCAATCATGGCCACGAATGATATAGCACAAGCTACCATGGCTGGGTCATCCCAGTTCTGCAGAGCCAAAGCGTGAGCCTCACAGCAAGCGCTCTTTATGCTCTTGTCTTGCAGACGATTATACATCTGATACTGTTGGACAACAAACGCCTGACTAGCGTTGCATGGACGGTACTGTTTCAAATAGTAAATATGGCTCAATTTTGCCACATAGCCATACCGCTTCATCAGTTTTTCATTCGCAAAATCCGGCATGTCAATAGATTTCTGGGACAATGCTTTCACGCAACTGGCACTAACTTGGACATCATTGGATAAAAGACTGCCTAAACTACGCCGGTCCGCTTTATCGTATACTACAGTGGAAGTGTTTTGATTTATCAATTGGAACTCAAATATTTTCGATACATCTAACCCGCGGTAACCGGAAAGCAGTTGATACACGTTGACGTCTTTAGACTCGTAAAAAGGATTCTTATCTGAATATTTCTTATAAACATTATGTAAATGCGGAAGCTTCTCTTTGTAACCTTTATTTGGCAATTTAAAGTCTTTGAAAGTTATGAATTCGTCTTTTGAAAACACGTCGAATAAGTTTGCTCCGTCTTCGAGGAGGATCATACCGAGGACTAGATGAGGATTAGAACATATGTAGTTATCAATGTCGTCTTTGGCAATTTGTTCGCAAGTCTTGTACACTGGTACTACATGGCTCTGCCTGTCTGAGGTCTGTTCAATGCTTTTAAACAATAGCCAGAGATTTATACAGTCTTTAGCTTCCTGCTCAACATTAGAGAGATCTGTGTCAAGTATGTTGCCCTCAACACACATTGTCAATACTTTATACAATTTATTCTTAACACAATACTTAGCCAATTCAACATAGAAGTGTTGTTTAGTAATATTAGAGCAAGATTCTGTGAAAATATCATCAATAAGTTTCAGATTCTTAGTTCGAGCTAACCGGGCTATTATTTTGTTTAAATCATTAGTTTCGTTTTCATTCACTATGCCATAGGAACACAGTGTATCGTAAATACACATTTTAGTGTACTCAAAGCAGCTACTGTTAGCAATGCTTGCGATCATTTCTTCAGTGATGGGCCATTTACGAAAAATTTCATCCAATGTATCAAGAACCTCATCAGGGAAACCATTGGTGTCAACGTTCAGGAGTTTTTTGACGAAGCTCTCATTATTAAAGAAATTGTACCGAGCATTCATGTCCCTGACCACTTCAGACATTTGCAAGTTGATCCAGCGGATTAAGATCATAGCTTTGTTTTGTTCTACCAGATGATTCCACATTTCTAAAGGTGTTGAAAAATCCAAGAGAGAAAACTCTGAAAAAAGGTTATACTTTAGTAAGTTCAATATGCATAAATTTGATCATAAATATAAGAACAGATTATGTATGTACAATTCAAAAACAATAATAATGAACACAACACTGAGCAAACTGATTCATCATTCTTATCAGAGAACAGCAACAAATTTATTGACACTGGACTATTCAATTAGGTATGTAAATAGTAATTAGATAACAAAGGGGTACTCACCAAATGAATCCAAGAAAAGAGCTGAAGCTATCTTGCTCTTCCATTGTGGAGAGCAGGCCTGTATTTTCTCTATTGTCAATGCCTTTATCTCGCTTTCATTCACGAAAATTCTATTTTTACCAGCGCCAAAGACCTTATTCTGTTTGAAAGTGCCTTCACTTTCAAATGACTTTTCTAAGTATTGCAACAACAGCCAGTGTCTTCTGAAGTCTTGCCACCTTGTCACAGTGTCTCCCTTCATATCCAGTGATAGCTTATCCAAATGTTGGACTATGAAATCTCTATATTCTATTTCCGGTGATTCCTGTGCGAGGGACATAAGATGTTCTGCCGGGTCTATCTCAACTTTACTTAAGACGTGAAGTACTTTGAATATCTGTTTTCTCAACAGAAGTTGTATTGTCCAGGCTTTGACCTAGATGCAACAAGGTATAGTGAGATAACAGCAATGGAACTTAAAATATTAACACACATTAAGCGTATTAAAACAGGCACGCAAAACTTAGAGAACTATACAGCTGTATAAAAAACCTGCCAAGTGGAAGTCAGACTCACGCACGAAGGGTTCCGTACATCTATAAAAACGAAAAAAATCATGTCTGTTGTATGTGAGCCCCCTTAAATATTTATTTTTATTCTGTTATTTTAGGATTTGTTGTTATAACAGAAACATAAATACATCATCTGTGAATATTTCAACTGTCTTACTATCACGGTTCTCGAGATACAGCCTGGCGACAGATGGACGGACAGCGGAGCCTTAGTAATAGGGTCCCGTTTTACCCTTTCCATATGGCATCCTAAAACTTACTGTATTCCATATACAAAATATGCTAAAACTAGTTAAATAAACTAGTAAATGGATAAAGATAATAATAGTTCATTATAAAAAACATTCTGTAGTTGAACAGCAATCAATACAAAGGTAATTCTAAACTTACTTCAGCCATGAACCAGTCCCTTGCAGTGTCTTCATTCCACGAGTTCTTGTGCATCAAGTACTTAACGGCCAGGTTTATGTGACTGCCTTTATTTGCAGCCTCTCGTACCACATCTCTTGCAGATTTTTCCTCCCAACATGACCAAATCGTTTTCTCATTCTGGGTCAAACCTTCCATTTTCACAAAAACACTGTTAAGAGTAACATTAGACTATGATAAACTCTTAACCTCCTTAACTTTAGAAACTTATTATTGTAAGCTATTGAAGTTATGTATATAATAAGGACTAAGAGGAGTTAAACAATAAAATATAATACAGATTTTATTTATTTTACTTTATGTCAAAACAAACGTCAAATTTGTGTCAGTTTGGGGCGTTTTTCAATCGCTTCCAACCGGGAACCGGGTAATAGTTTTAGGGTGACCACACTAAAAAGAACGCAATCGATTAACTAATCGATTGACAGGTACTCAGCGGACATGTCGCGAACTTCGTAAATCGAAATTTCGTTATCGCCGTCTCTATCGCTCTTGTCTATTACGTGCAAACGAGTTGACTAATATAACAAGACCCTTATGAAGATCGTTTTCGCCTACTAGCTCCATAACCCCTTGATTGATCCTGCTCATACACGAACTCTCAAATAATATGTATCTCTGCTACAACCCCAACAAATTTCATAAAGACCAAAAAAACCTTACTAAAGTTATCTCGGAACAAACGCTCAGAATCAAAAAGCCATGCCGACGCCTCCCAGTAGCCACAGTTGTTTGTAAGAACTTTACTTCGCTTACGCGCCGCTCGTTCGAAAATGCAGAACCACAGTGCGATTGCACGTCTCTCTACTCGCACGAATGTGTAAAAGCGGTATTACACATTGCAACCTGCAGGGCCCAATCTGTCAGGTTGGTAGGTGTAATTAAAGGTAGGGCCTGTAGGGAGCTGAAGGAGGGGTAGGGAGAGGCAGGGTACACAACAGATTGGGCCCTGCAGGTTGCAATGTGTAATACCGCTTTAAGTGTGATATTACTTTACGGTTGCTACGCGACCTTCCTTCTAAATACAACAACAAAATTAGTGTTATATTCTCTTTGAACAAAATTAGTTGTGCTAGCTTGGTGCTAACCTAAACTAAGCTCTAATAAAAGAAAACTGAATGTTATCAAGCTTATTCGACGAAAATGGCTGAAGAACTACAAAAAGCTCACCTTTATTACGATGACATAAACAAAATTAGGGTATTAGAACCTAACATACTAAAGGAGACTGAAGATGTGAGAGATACTTGCAAAGATTATGAAACTAGTAAGTACCATTATAATTATAACAAAGATTGTCTGGAAAACATCGCTATTTGGCCATAAGACTGGTCGCCTAATTAATGGTACCTCTGCCTGAATTTATTTGCAATGTTGATCTGTATAAAGTGTGCAATGAAGAGTATTATAGTATCTCTCCCAAAACCCCTCGCGCCTCGTAAGTACAGTCGCCATCAAATATATCGGAGCGGCCAAAAATACTCAAAAATATCTGAACCTGCACTTTATCGCTTTGACAATAGAGGTGTCAGATATATATTTATGACCACCTTGGCCGATATATCTGATGGCGACTGTACAGTTGCGAGTAATAAAATATAGACAGTATAAATTCGATTTGGCAACTTGATTTTTATGGATTTAAGGTGCGTTTCGCATATTTTTGTTCAATTACTCGCATATCGATATTTTATCACTAAGAATTTACAAATTGTCTAAATAAATAAATAAATAAATATTCCACAGTCTATTTTGATTAACAAAAGGTTCCAAATTCGTAAACAAAATTGAAGATCTCCTTTCCAGAAATTCAAGACTTTGGTAAGATCATCAACTCCCTGCTGGCTATGCTCACAGAACTTGGCGAGAATGTAGAGAAACAGAAAATGGCCGCGATTGGCTCTATGAACCTTCTGCAATCAATTGCTAAAGAGAGAGAAACGGAACAAGCTAAATTACAGGTAAGTCATTTATTTATAGTACATAGTTATTTCAATACTTTGCAGAATGTTTATTTAAATGATTTACATGCTACTGCTACTGTCTACTAATGTTCCTTGTTTCTATTTGCATCAATGTCCTAATTAGCTTTTTGCTCACTCTGAAGTTATTCTCTGCTCATAAGTTACCATACTATACTACCAGTTAAGAATGCTCAAGTCTTATTATCAGCTAGACGTTATCAGTCACCCTAAATAATTTGTTTTCAGGCACAGATCAATGAAAAAACAATAATTCTTGAGCAGTTGGACACCGAATACGATGCCCTTCAGATCCTCGAGGCAACTCAAACGGAAACCGTCGAATACTTGACGCAACTACGATAAGAAAAACTAGTAAACAGTCTGTAAAAATGTATTTTCCTTGAAACACACGTGAAATGATATTAAAGTATTACAAATGGGGTTATGAACATAAGTATATTCCTGCTTCATAAATAATTAAACAGTCTTTCCTGGTACGATGTATTTGATTGAAGCTTAACCCATGATTATAGAAAAATTCAGTCAGTCCAGCCAAACACCAGGCCAGAAATGAATTAAGGCAGAACATTTTAGTAATAATACACCGTATGGAATAATTCGTACACCAACTACCTTACGTGCCAAAATGTTGTTTATAAACACCTGTGATTACAAAAATATACTACTTATTATATAAAGCAATTAACAAAGGCAATTGAATTAGATTACGATTGATTTCAATCAACATTTCATTCCAATCCACAATTTATTATCCAAACACCAAAAACATGAACATAATTTTGTTTCTTCTAACAATACTTTACATGCTCACGGTCATTTACATGTCAATTCTATTTAAATTACCATTGAAATGTCTATAACATTAAAAACTTGCCTCCTCTAGCAACCAAATTATACACGTGGAAAAAAATATGTACGTAATATTCATCCAAACATGAATATAAATATTAAATCGTAGATTGAATCACTATTTAAACTTACATTTAGCTGCTTACAAACTAGTTGCAATTGTCAATAAGATACGATTTAGATCTTAATTGACTCCCTCTCATTTAGTAAATTAAAACGAAATATGTGTTATAAAAAAGGAAAACGGACAATTTTTGCTTATTTTAATCCCAAACTAAGCACCAGATGAGAACCTCGCTACATTCAGAGGGAGAATAGAATCAACTTTTGGATCATGCAATCATTTTCCCGAAAAATCCGTCCCAAAACTTTCTTTTATGTTGTTAATTAATGTTGTTACTTAAATGCTCCTTTTCTCGTCATGCCTCTCCCAGAAAACGATTTTTCCGAAGTATTTTTCCTAAAAATACGTTCCCAAAACATTTCTTCAAGGGCCATTTTCCCAGATTGTGAGACTGTGTTTCCCAGACTGAGTTTTTCCCAAAATGTAATCTTACCATCAGACCCATCCCTGCCATCCTTTACCTTATCCTTCTATACCGTGTAATAGAGGATACCTAAGGATGTATTATGGCATTTACGGCGTAACTAGACCCGCAATGTCTCAGACAGACCTATGATTGTGTTTTACTATCGTGAATCATGGGTCTGGTGGCATTAGAACATTTTGGGGTCGGTCGGATCGGGAAGTACTCTATAATTATCAATAATACTTATTTAGAGGATGTATCGGGAACGATTGTTTTCGGAAATAAATGCTGGTAATTTCATACATGGATGTAATATAAAATGCGTGTTTTGGCATTTGGCATCCCAGAAATATCATTATATCCATATCAATGGAGAAATTATATCTTGTAGATGATGCAAACAGATATTTTGGGGAACTGAAAACATAATCCAGAAAAAATATAAACTGAACTCTATGAGAAGACTAAGATCTTTTAAATAAGAAATTAAATAGCTCCAACCGACCTTCTAAAAGGCATTCCGTCAATTCACAGTCTCAATCAAACAATTATCACAATAGTATAGTGAACACTGGTCCTTACACACTGGACGTGACTTGCGCGCTGTCGTCGTCGGTCTTGAGCCGCTTGGAGTCGGGCTGGTCGTCGCTGTCGGCGGCGCGCTTCTTGGGGCCCTCGGCGGGCGCGCTGTCGGCCACCGGCCTGTCGGCGTCGGCCACCAGCCCGTCCTTGAAGCGCACGATGACGGCCGTCATGTTGTCGCAGCCCGTGCCGTCGCCCATCGTGCCCGGCGCCAGGCAGTGGTCGAACATCTAGACAACAAGTGTGTGTGTCAGTCCAGGGAAATAGAGCCCACTTTCTCGCAGTTATTAGTACTTCCTACAACTACACGCTATCTCTATTAGTGAAAGTATGAAGTGTCCTCATAAATTGACAAATTGTAAATGCAATAAATTTATGTAAGGACTAGTAGTCCGCCTCGAACTGAGAACTCGCGATTTACTACTTGCAAACAAGTATAACAAGACCCAGGTGATGATTTTTTCGCATCTTCTAACTCCATAACCCCCTGATCGATCCTGCTCAATATACAAACTCTCAAATTATATGTATCTTTGCTACAACCCCAACAAATTTCAAAAAGATCAGAAAAACTTTACTATCGTCGAACAAACTCTCAAAATCAAAAAGTCATCGAAATGTCGAGACGTCCCAGTAGCCAGAAATTGTTTGTAAGAACTCGCTTCCCTTACGCCCCGCTCGTTCGATAACTGGATTTCCTAGAATCCACCGAAACAACCATTAACTTTAGTTAGTATATCGACCAATACAGATTTTTTTTAAACATTTTTCTTTAATCACCAGTCGAATACATAATGATGAATTTCAATCTTTCTAGTTCCTTCTTAATTTATATACCATTGTTACCACAAGATTTCCCAATAGTGGCACAACTCAAGTAATAAGATTCAACAACAATATTCCACAAAGAAATCACTACATACCTCTTCACATATTTGCGACAACCTCTCCCTTCCCTCCGCCAACCTCGGCAGAATGAAATCGCATACATCTTGACTAGACATGAAGTTCCAAATTCCATCACAAGCTAACACCATGAACTGATCCTTAGTGGGGTCGATGGTGAGAGTTTTAACGTCCGGCAGAGCTGTGATCATTTGCTCTTTGGCGTCTAATTCCTTGTTCTGTTTATAGGAGTGGTCGCCGATGGCCCTGGACAGGTTAAGGCCGCCATTGATGCGTCCGTCGTTGGAGACTTTGCCGCCGGCTTTTGTGATTCGCTCTAGTTCGGGAGCGTCCTCTGGTTTGTGGTCTATGGACATGTCGATGGCTTTGCCTTCTCTGCAGATGATGCAGCGAGAGTCGCCAGCGTTTGCCACGTATAGCTCGTTACCTGCAAGCAAGTCAGATGCTTAATATGCTTCAATAGTTTACAAAAAGTCCTAATTGATGTCGTTCCAGAGTTGTTCTAGCTCATATTCTGTAGTCGTGCAATTTTTGCGAAATGAGCCATTGCTCGATCTCGACTGATGTAATTATTGCTTTTTCAAAAGAAAATTTTATATGAGTGGCAGGGTGTGCATATCATGACAGATTCAAACAAAGCAGACGACCACTTACTTTTTTTAGGAATCTATCTGTAACTGTATAAGAGCTATGAACTTGAGTATAAAATTATTCGCTCTGAACTGAAGTATGGATCCATAAACATCTTTAATATTTTTTATTTTATAATTTCAAACTTATTTATTTATTTGTATAATACAGTTAGAAATGCAGAACCAAACAGATTTAATCACAAATCGAATAACTGTTAAAATTGAAGAAAAACTAAAACCTTTTATAGAAGAAAATTAAAAATTAAAAATGAAAGTGGACTTACTCGAGAAGAAAGTAGAATTTATGGAAAATGAAAAGAAAAGCAACAACATAATAATACACGGACTGAATGAAGGGGAGAAATCTATGATAGAACTTATCAAAAAGGTGCAAGAACAATTCCTGACCGAACTCAACATATCCATTGAAGCTTCAGAAATAAACAAAATTTACCGCATTGGAAAGAAAAACACGAGCGAAAAACCAAGACCAACTATTCTGTCCTTTGTAAACGGATGGAAAAAGGCAGAAATACTAAGAAACAAAAACAAATCTAAAGTTTTACAACTCACAGAAGATTACTCCAAAGCGGTGTTAGAAAAAAGGAAGGCATTAATACCTCAATTAGTTGAAGAAAGGAACAAGGGAAAGGTGGCCTATATAAAATACGACAAGTTAATAATCAAAGAAAACCCAGACAAGAGAGAAAAGAGAAAAAGAGAGCTGTCTACTTCCCCTCCAAGCAACTCTCAATCGAAGAAACAACAGACTGCTACCTCGTCATTGGCACTACAGAATAAAACGAATGCCTTCGATCTGATGAGAAACAGATCTAATTCAAACTCCAATGAATATGCGAGACAGCGGTCAGCAAACGGACTGGATGAAACATCATAGCAACCAAAGCAACAAACAACCAAAGTATCAGGTCCCAACCCGGCTGGTCCCCGTGGGACGTCAGACCATCACCCTCCAACCAAGGAAACAGACTTAACAACACCCCAGGTACACATTCCAGATAGTAAACAACCATCACAGAATAAAACAAACAACAAAACAGTCGACAGAACAGTCGACTTTAAACCTAATGAACTAAAAATCTGTACTTATAATGTAAGATCATTATCTTCGCCAGAGCGGCTACTACAGTTAACCTATGCCCTTAACAAAATTAAATTTGACATATTGGGTCTCAGTGAAGTACGGAAACTAGGATGCCAAATTGAAGAACACCAAGAATACATACTTTGCTACATAGGAGAAACGAAAGGGCTCCATGGAGTGGGTTTTCTTATCAAAAAGACCTTCCTACAAAATATTGTCAGTTTTAATGGAATATCAGAACGAGTTGCAGTTCTAAAACTCAAATTTGGAGAGGTCTCTATAACAATAATACAGACCTATGCACCAACTGAATCAGCAAACGAAGATGAGGTTAATAAATTCTATAGTGACCTAAGAAGAGCTCATGAAAATCATGACAAAATAGTATTAGTCATGGGAGACTTCAATGCAAAGATAGGCCAACCCAAAAAACATGAAAACCTAGTAATGGGTGGATATGGATATGGAACGAGAAATAAAAGAGGAGAAAGACTTGTTCAATATGCTTGCGAACAAAAACTGTCCCTAATGAACACTTACTTCAAAAAGAAACCTAACTGCAAGTGGACGTGGATATCCCCTAATCAAAAAATTAAAAACGAAATAGATTTTATAATGTGCAACAAACCCAAAAATATAAAAAATTTAGAAGTACTAAACAAGTTCTCATTTCCATCCGACCACAGATTAGTGAGAAGTACGTTCACAATGAATTGTCCTAAAATAAATAGAAAAAATTTTACTTCCGTACCCAAAGCACCTGAAACAGACAAAGAAAAATCTACATACATGGAAAAATTAAGAGAAATTTTATCGAAAGATTTAGACCTTACCAAATGCGACAATAACAGCCAAACTTTCTATAATAAACTGGAATACGCTATGGTAAAGAGTCTTAAGATTGCAAAATCGAATCAGGAAAGCAAAAAGACGAGAGGTATTTTACAGAAATCAACTATAGACTTAATAGACAGAAGAACGGAACTATTAGCAACCAAAAACAAAACAAGAGAAACAAAACAGGAACTAAAACACCTATTCAAAACAACTAACAAGGCAATTAAACAGGACTATAACAATCATAGAAAAACTGTCATAGAGAAAAACTTAAATAAATTCAGAAGCTGTAAAAGAGCATATAAAGAATTAAGCACACACAAAGACTGGATTGATAAATTAAAAAATGGCCAAAATGAAACCAGGACGAGAAAAGAGATTATAGACCATGCCACGTCTTTTTATGAAGAGCTTTACAAAAAACCAGACAATAATGACGAGTATGAATTCACAAAAGACCTCAACCTGGATCCAATTGAGCCAATAAATGAGAAGGAAATCCTCAGACATATAAAGAACTTAAAGCCTGAGAAAAGTCCGGGTCCGGACAACATAAGTAATGAAGCCATAAAAATTGGAGCCCCGACTCTCATTCCTTACTTAGCAAAATTGTTTAACATGGTCCTTGAAACTGGAATAGCTCCTAAACAGTGGTGCTCCTCGGAAATCATACTTCTTTACAAAAAAGGCGACCCGGCAGACATCGGGAACTACAGGCCAATAAGTCTACTGTCCAGCGTCTACAAACTGTTTACTTCTGTAATACTAAGCCGATTAACACCAAATATTGACAACAACCAACCAAGCGAACAAGCAGGCTTCCGCTCCGGTTTTTCCACTATAGACCACATCCACTCACTGGAACAGATACTTGAAAAATGTAAAGAGTTCAACCAACCGCTATATATTGGTTTTGTGGACTACACAAAGGCATTTGATAGTATAACTCACAGCTCAATTTGGAATGCACTTCTATCAAACAGAATAAACAAGGCCTATATAAACATTATTAAGAACATCTACTCACAAAGCACAAGCCGAGTAAAACTATAAAGCATAGGGAATGAAATAATCATTGGACGGGGCGTTAGACAAGGTGATCCTCTGTCACCAAAACTGTTCATAGCCGTACTGCAAGGTGTATTTGAGAAAATCAATTGGACTAACAAGGGACTCAGAATTCAAGTCTGTCACCTAAGTCACCTCAGATTTGCAGACGACATTGTTATCTTCGCCGAATCAGCTACTGAGCTAGAACAAATGCTACAGACCTTGGATACTCAAAGCAAATTAGTAGGACTAGAAATGAACGCCAAAAAAACCAAAGTAATGACAAATTATAGTAAAAGAAAGCAGATACACGTATCAAGTAATCCCATAGAATATGTCAATGAGTATATATATCTGGGAAAACGAGTATCCTTTAACGCAGACAGTAACGAGGAGGAAATAGACAGAAGGGTCAACTGCAGTTGGAAAAAATTCTGGGCACAAAAAGAAATATTGAAAGGGGATTACCACCTAAAACTGAAGAAAACTGTAATGGATACATGCATCTTGCCATTCTTGCCCAGCCTAACTTATGGAAGCCAAACATGGACTTTTACCAACAAAATAAAACATAAAATAGCAGTCTGCCAGCGCTCGATGGAAAGAAGTCTATTACATTTAAGGAAAATACACAAAGTAAGGAACGAAGATATAAGAAAAAGAACCAAACTCACAGATTCCCTTCAACATGCACTGAGACTAAAATGGAAATGGGCAGGCCACATTGCTAGATTTAATGATAAAAGATGGACACTTAAAACAACAACATGGTCAGGGCCTATAGCACAAGGAAAAAGGAAACCAGGCAAGCCACGAAGGCGTTGGGCAGACGATATTCATATGGTAGCAGGTGCAAGCTGGATGGAGTCAGCCAAAGACCGAGAAAAATGGCATGGGTTGGAGGAGGCTTTTACCCAAACGGGGTCCATATAAAACTATAATTTATGTCAAATAATATATTTAAATTGTTAAAATTGTGGAACAAATAAAGCTTAAATAAAATAATAATAATAATAATACAGTCACGAAAGAAAATTTACAGATGAGAGATCATAAATCTAACTCCAGAGATTTTATCCACTTACGAGCTAATACAAGGTGTAACAAAAATACTGGTGATCCTTTTAAGGGCATAATTGGTATCGTATTCTTATTGTGAAAAACTATTTGGTTTTGTATGGAGGGTTGGCCAGCTGGGACGACTCGCCGCATACAAAAAAAAATTTTTTTTCGCGTCCAAAAAATTTTTCTCCTACTTTTTCCTACTCGCAATACGATACCAAATATGCCCTTAAACGGATCACCAGTATTTTTGTTACACCCTGTATAACCTCCAGATTAACGTGACATGCTTAAGCGATAAGGTATTGTATCTGAAACTGCTCATACCTTTGAGTAACGCCACAACAGCAGTGCAGCCGCTGTCGTTGCCGGGCTCTTCCGTCATGGAGAGATCTTCATCAACATCTTCGTCACTGGATTCTGCGTCATAGTCTTCCTCTTCGTCCTCTTCCTCCTCTTCACCTGTGCGTAAAACACAATATGATATGGCTTTATTTCAAGAGATTATGGGCAGGTTGGAATATTTACTCGCAATTTATAGGTATAGGAGCTCATACATTCTTGACACTCCTCTATCCGGACAGACTCTACAAGTAAACTATAACTATGCCGTTAGCACTAGCCCTAAGGGTGTTTCCGCACTACGTCTGATCCGAATCCGATCCGAACCCGTGAAAATAAGATCCGAAGTAGCCGTAGAACTATTTCTATGGTAGTTTACGCATTAGATCCGATCTCCGTCATCCGATTTCTTTCCGTCATTCTAGAATCTCCATTCCGGACAAGATTTTTGACGAACCGAAGTAGCCTTAGTATTATTTTTATGAACGCTTGCGCACTGTGTCCGAGTTAAAACCGAGCTGCGTACGAGCAGAGAGGCAGCGGGGCGGGCGGGGTATGCGGCACCCCACCCCCTCACCCCCGCTGAGGAGGTGAGGGGGGGGGGGGGGGGGTTCTGAGGGGCTGGGGGTTTACGTCATGTTCAAGGGTTCGGATCGGACTAGTGCGTAAGCAATATCCGAATTCGGTCCGAGTTTTCTAGACCCATATTTTCAGGGATTCGGATCGGACGTAGTGCGTAAATGCCCTAACTGGTAGATTTTTTACACGAGGGAAGACAAAAGTGCGTCACGGTCACGTCACGTTTCGAGTCAGACCGTTATCGCATGAACATCGCGCGTGTAAACTAAACGTGCTCTTCCTTATCGCGGTCACAAAACCGTATTGCAAATTGGAGCGATCATAAAATTCATAAATCAGTCAACAATGTTATTTATATATTAAATGATCTCAATCGACATTCTCCTCATCAGAGTTGATTTCTCTACTCTCGAGGGTTTCATTTCATCATTGGGGCCGTTCTCATCATCATGCTCTTCAGGGCCTGCCGCATGACACTTTCGTAGACGAAAACAAACAATGTACAACAGCTAATAAAACTGACCTTCATTAGAAGAATCCTCAACTCCATTGACATTCTCTTCATCCGAAGAGTTGATCTCTCCACCCTCGAAGGTCTCATCGTTGGAGTCGCTCTCATCATCATCCTCTTCAGCAGCCTGCCGCAGCAGGCTCTCGTAGACAGCAGCGGCGGCGCGGCGGAGCTTGGACTTCTTAGGCCTCTCGGGGACCTTGTCTGTGCTGGAGACTGGGGACAGTTTGGCTGGAAGGAATAGACAATGTCAATTCTAGTTTTGTTGTTAGTAGCACAGGGGCCCTCAACTATTCTGATATCAGTTGGTTTGGTCCTATGCAATGTCCAGCCAGTTTTAAACAATTTTATGAGCAGAATGTAAACCTAGCTGCTAAATTGCACTTTTTTAATTAGGAGGCAAAGCATTCGCCTCATAGGCAATTTATGTTATGAACATAAACTCATTAATATTAACAAAGTATCGTTGCAGTTTTGGAGTATACTGTACACAAATAAAGAGTATCTACCTTTATTTTTCCCCTTTAGCGGTGATGTGGAGCCATTCGAAGATGTGATATTACTCTCCTCTCCGTCCCCCTGCTTGGAATCCGTGACCTCTCCGTTGCAGACGTCAGCGCCGTTGCTGGGCTTGGCGTCCTCGCTCTGGTTGGGTTGCGCGCAGTTGTCTGCTGAGCTGTCCGGAGCTGTGGATTTGTCTACTTCCATGGGGTCCTTTGCCGAGTCGCTTGTGGAAACCTGTGGGACGAAAAAATAATTGATTAACATGGAGGATATTATCCGAAAAAATGTAAAAAACAATCACAATGTATATCACATTTGGGGGTAAATGATATTATACATAATAACTCAACTTATTTTTAATCGTAATAAATAGTAATCAAAACAATAGGCTACATTCCTATGAAGTCAAATCAGGAAACGTCAAAATGATTGGTTATATGGATATAACCAATCATCGGGATACTAATCTTGTGCCGTCACAATAAGTACTATATGATATGATAAATACATCTCCTTTATAAAATTATTATAAAAGTTTTAACCATTATGAAATCATTTAAAGCACATTTTAAGACACATTTTCCCGTGTTTATTTTGAAATTTTGATTTTATGAATGCTACGAAACAATTAAGTTTATCTATTGGATAGTAGCCTATTGGGACAAAAATCGATTGGACATTTTCTCACTTGCAAGCCAGAGGCTAATAGGCGTTAGTAGTACGGAATGTCATCCTTACTATCATTATTAATTAGCCATCCATCGATACTCTCTAGTTCTAGATTGTTAGTCTTCATCAGACTATAGATATGACTTGCCTCGCCATTGACGTCTTTATCCTAGTCGTTCGAGTTGGTCGAGGACACGCCACCGGTGTCCTCGTCTGGCTTGGCTTGTTCGGGATTGGAGCATGACGGGCCTTCCTCTGCGGCCGCGTCAGCACTGCTGGAGATTGGCTTATAGTACTCCAACCACACGCTACAAGCTTTAATAAGTAAATGTAATTACTTACCTCGCCATTGACGTCTTTATCCTGGTCGTTCGAGTTGGTCGAGGACACGCCGCCGGTGTCCTCGTCTGGCTTGGCTTCATCAGGGTTGGAGCATGAAGGGCCTTCCTCAACAGCTGCGTCAGCACTGCTGGAGCCGGACCCAGCGGCGCTGGAGCTCGACGCTCCGATACCTGAATGATTTATTTATTTAACACTAGAAATATTATCTTATTATTATCTCTATTTATTTATTTGTTGAATAGACCTGGCTTTTTAATGCCGATTTTGAGAGGAGACTACATTTGGCAGTGAATACCTTGCATTCGACCAAGATTTTAGCTACGCAAGATGCATATATGAAATAGAGAAAACCGCAGTTACCCATGGCATATTTTCGATACATTTTTTATTTGGCTTTAGTAAACCTACTAACGATGCTTGTGGAGGTTTCCACAAGCATCGTTATTTATTGACTAACCGTGTAATAAATTTCAAGTACCTCTGAGAAGTAAACAAAATTTTAATTTTTTATATCAACTTTTATATTGAAAATATTATATCAACTCGTTAAATCCACAAATTTAAGCGGATACACGAATCTAACAATTAAAAAAATACACACCAAATCTGCCGCCAATTTTCGCCAATTTTATCTCCTAACTTTCAGAAACGCCAGTATGATACGGCTCTTACGTAGAACGGTCACAAGCGCCAGTGATTGAGTTAGTGCTACTTAGTAATCTTAGTATCTAGTGATAGCAGGTGTCACGTACCTAACTCTGGCTTGCAGACTAGGTAAATTGACGTCACAGTTCAAGGTCACGGAATCCGTAATAACCTATTTATTGCTTTTACGTGCATACTATGAAGTGTGCCATGGAATTAGGGTCATGCAGTTTCGAATATACTTCTACTTCTTTTGAAATTGGATGTACCATAGTCACGAATATTTTTCATTTAAAAAGTCCTCCCAATTTGCAAAGCACTGGTAGCCTGGCGGTAAAAAATCTATTCTCAATCCGGAGATTTCGTGTTCAAACCCTGGTTTGTACAGCGGTATGTACCACTGAGTTTTTCGGAACTTTTGTACGATGTATCATTTTATAATTACCGTTCGCTTATGGGTGAAGGAAAACATCGCACTGAAACAGACCTAATCCCTATTGGAAAGACTGATTTTCCCTCTGAGTTGGAAGGTCAGCAAATGTTTCTAGATTTTAACTGTATAAGGCCTGTACCGCGGCGCAACGGTGCCCGGTTTTGACTCCCCATTTCAGGCCCCAGGGGGGAAGTAGTATTTTAGCATTATGTTGGATGAGGCGCAGAGGATAAAAGATCGGGAACCTCTGCTCTAACATAAGTTTTCATGACCTTCCCCATTGCAAATTGCAAGAGCATACCTGAACCTCCAGCCTCGTCGGGGTTCTTCTTGGCGCGCAGGCACGGGGATAGCGGTGTGGCCGCGTCGCCGAGCCGCGTGCGGTGCAGGGAGCTTAGCTTGTTCTCGTATTTAGCTAGCACTTCCTGTGTAATAACAAAAGTATTAAACTTAACTTCAAATATAATGTGAGAGTACCAATGCTTCAGTAAAAAAACTATCTTGAATTTGGTTGCACCAAACCATCGTCACCCAACCTTTTGAACGCCAAGTGTTGAACAAAAATAATGCGTCACTGACGCCACGCAAGCGCATTGTTTAAGCGAAATGGAACTTTGCGGAATTCCGCGTAGGTCCTTATTGAATTGGCAAAGCTGTCGGCTGTGGCCGACGTTGGCGTCCATGGCACTACTTTTGGATGTCGGCCACAGCCGACTGTGGCGGTCATAGGGTTAAAATATATTGTTGAATATTAATTTATGGGAAGTTTCACTCTGGTGCCTCTGTGTAATATGATTTTTGTAAGATGTCTGAATGTTACTAGGGTATTGTTCTTATGATTTGGACATCTTAAAAAAATCTAACTATACTTATTAATTAGAATTCAATACCGATTGCACATTTGCACAAGTGTGGCAGCAAATGAGAGGGAGAGAGATAAAGACAAGATTTTTTTTTATTAATTATGGGATACATGGAAGAAGATGGCCTTTGCCCAGCAATGGGACACCCTTGGCTCTTAAATAATAATAAATACTTTAGTAATTACCTGGAGAGGAAGATGTGCTTCTTGGTACAAGTTGCTAACATTTTCATCTTCAGACTCCTCATTATCACTGGGTCCTGGAGGATTTATTTCACCTAAAAACATTAATATAAGTAAATAAGTATGTACAAATTTTGCAAATGAAGAAAGCGCAGATTCGCTTGCAGCAAGTGTTTGTACCAATATTATAGCTAGTTATTGCCCCATGGTGTTCATATATTTCAACCTAATACAATATACAGTATACATTTTTTATGATTTAATTTGTACACCCTGACATCTTTATCTTTAGACATTTTTATTTTTATATAATGTAATAAGTAATAATCTATTCTTTCGACACTGACATTCTTTTTTAATATGAATTGATTTGTATAATCTGACATATAGGTAATTTTGAAGCAATACTTTTGTGGTTAATCTGATATAAACATTATTTCATCTTAAACACGCACACCTGTCATTTGATAATTTATTTTAAACATTTTACGTTGCTTGACTCGGTTTATATGTAATGCTTCTATAATGCATGTTAGTCCCTAGATAAAAATAAAAATATACCAATTAGCACGTAAGGTTTAGCTGTAAGTGCTTATTGTAGAAATAAACAAATAAAATAAAATAAACACACTCATCTAAAATAAACACATCAAAAATATGTTTACACTTTTAGACCTACAAAGGTGTAAGGTGCAAAAGTGTAAACATGTATTTGATGTAGACTGTACATGTACTGTATTTGATAGTTAAAAGTGTTGACAGTATAATGTAATGTTTATGTTAACACATTCAGAGCCAGGAAGCTACTAGGTGGGCTCTGCCTGTTTTGAGGTATTCCTCTACCTACAAAGTAGGAAAAAGCTGAGATCGGCTATGGGCACACCAGACTGCTGCATGGATAATGCATGAAGTCATCATTTAAAAACTGAAGTATAGTCTTCTGTCACAAAGTGAGGCTGAAGGAGAGGGTTATCTAGGGGACAGTGTCTTGTTTTGACTAAGGAGGTAAGGTAATGACATAATCAGACAATCAAAATGTCAATATGTGTCAAATGTGTCAATTTTGTAGTGATTCCGAGTGAGACACTGCCCCTGCATTATGCTCTCTATTCAACTCTGGACTGTTTTTACTATTTTTACTACTTTTTACTAATCACCTATGAACAACTGTTTTGTTCGGTAATAACGTTCAACATGGTTAGGGAAATAGAGTAAGAGTGATGTCTGCTTTCTCTCTTGGTCTGTGGCATAGTGTTGTGTAATTTACTTATATTAGGCATGGGTTTATTTCTCCAACATTCCAGTCTTAGTGTCATATATTTCACCAGTAATTATTAATACCTTCATTTTAAAATCAATTAACAATGTCCCTAGTCCAACATAAAATGTGACGTTTTCTAGTCAAAGGTACCTACACCATTGTCGGTTGTTAATATTTTATTTCTAAATACTTATTTTTAATGGCAGTAACGCCTTATTGACAAGTGACAATGATGTACCTTTGGCTTGATAAAGTCGCAAATAGTCAAAACAGAATCTAAGTGAGTTGTTGATCAGGGTAATTTCTAATTGAAATCTAATGGCAATTGTGCCTTATTAACAAGCAAGACGAAATAACCTTTTGCTTAAGAACAGCAATGCGTTTTATCAATTTTATAATATTGGATGTAACAATGTTTTGATTGCATATAGTTGTCTCTCTCTTTTTGTTAGAATCAATGAACTTACTTATAGATTTAAATAAAAGAAGTAACCATAAATATAGTTTCCCCGAGAAATAATCTCATTAAAACAATTCTACCTCTACTATCTCATGGACTCATGGCATATAAGTATACCTGGAAAAGATATCGAACTCTTTAATTCTTAAATTGTTAAATGATAGATTGTTAAATTTTTAAACCAATATTATGCAGGCTGGGATTTCAAGAGGTTTTCTTAATATGCAATAAAAAAGCGTAACATACCTGCTAGTTCCTTCAACACAGCCATAACCTCTTTGGTAGCAATGTTGGCATCAAATCCCAAGAATGCATCTTCTAATGCCTTGATCATGTTCCCACTTTTGTATGCTTCAGTGTTTTTAATATAATCCGGGAGATTCTTGGAGCAATAAGTCGCCACTTCCGCGCCCCCGTGCCCATCGTATACAGCAAAAAGAGATGTTTGTTCATCAAACTCTAACACTGTATTGTGCGCATCCTACGAACAAAGACGACACTTTAAAAATACTTTGAATATAAACGAGGCTTGATAGTGATCACTATTCGCAATACCTTACCACGGAAAATGCACAAAACAATCTTTGACATCTATCCGTTGACTTGTAATAGGTTATAACTATGAAAATGTAGGGACAATAGATGCGAGGAAGATATTACAAACGAAAACACCAAATAGCGAGCAAGGCTACATGTGAAAGCGATATAGCAATAAATGAATCACTATTAGATGCGTGGATAGACAGTAACAAGAATCAATGGAACAAATACTATAATATCCGTACCTCCTGATTGACACGCCATCCCTGCATGGAGCTTGCCCCGCACTCAAGTTTACTGTTTGCTTCATCGCTGGAAACTTTTTCAGTAACCGGTTCTGATAAATATGCACCCATATTGAAATGTCACATGAAATGTAAAACATAAAATAGATGAGGCGCGAAAATCTCTAGGAAATCGCGCAGGCGGCAAGCTATCAAGCCGAGTCAATCAACCGCTCTAAACAGGGTTGCCACAAGTAATAAATTCCTCCATCTTTACCAGTATACTTATTTAAAATACCCATTTATTTCACGAATAAAATAAATAATGATGAGGTCGATTTTTATAAAAAAAA
This sequence comes from Pammene fasciana, assembly GCA_911728535.1. Lineage (NCBI taxonomy): Eukaryota > Metazoa > Arthropoda > Insecta > Lepidoptera > Tortricidae > Pammene > Pammene fasciana. The sequence goes on along the minus strand of OU452278.1, from coordinate 9,135,673 downwards.
CCGGCCAAGTGCATTTCGGACCACGTATAACGAAGGGTTTCGTAGCTACTATAAAAAAAAAACTAATACTGCTACCAGGGGGGTACAACTCAAAGTAAATCTGTCAAAAAATTTGAGTTTGACACGACGTATCCGATACGTTTGCATAAGTGCGAAAAAGAACTTGTCATGCGTTAAGAAGGGACAACATGCTTCGTGACGTTACGTGACATTACAGAGGTCTCTCTGTTATACTATTATTTACTCTGTGCTGCTACTAGCGAAAATATTACTATCGCAAGGTCGTATCTGCCTAGTTCTGTAGTTTTTTAGAGATAACACAATAACGCCTTTAAAGCGGTATTACACATTGCAACCTGCAGGGCCCAATCTGTCAGGTTGGAAAGTGTAATTGAAGGTAGGGCCCATAGGGAGCTGAAGGAGGGGAAGGAAGAGGCAGGGTACACAACAGATTGGGCCCTGCAGGTTGCCATGTGTAATAGCAGTTTTACCGATAATGTTCAAAATAATTTCCGTGGAAATAATATCCGGGTGAATATCCCAAGCAATAAAATTTGATGGCAAGACTGAAAACGCTGGTGCAGAAAGTCAAAATAGTCATATACTATTTTTTTTTGGAAACATCTCTTAGCTATCGACCTCGGGCATTAACTAATATTAAAATATGAAATAATTTAATCATTGAGAAAAATAAATAAAGGCCCAATTTTTCATTCAGGTGGGTTGTCCGGAACCCAGTTATTCTTGTTTAATGCCGCATAACTCTAAAACTATACAAGATGATGATGATTTGATTGATGATTTCTTCCTGTTATCCCTCATTAGGGACATAGGGCTCGCAGAAGAGTTTTCCATTTGTCGCGATCTTGAGCGGCTACTTCCAGCTCTTTCCAGTCGAGACCAATTGAGCCAGCCTCCGTCTCAACTGATCGCCTCCATGTAGTAAGGGGGCGTCCCGACCTTCTACTGCCAGTAGCTTGCCAGCGGAGACTCTGCTTGGGCAAGTGGTTGTCCGGTCTACGGAGTGCGTGTCCGATCCATCGCCATTTCCTCTCCAGGATTTCCTGCCTTATGGGCTTCTGGTCAGTCATCTCCCACAGCCTCACGTTTGAGATGGTTCGCGGCCAGTATATACCCAGGATACGCCGCAGGCACTTGTTGATAAACACCTGCAGCCGATTGGTGATATCTTGTCTTACTAGCCACGTCTCGCATCCGTACAGTAGGACTGACTTGACGTTGGAGTTGAACACTCTGATTTTTGTACGCCGCGTGATCACACTGGACGTCCAGACAGGTTTCAATTGCGCGTACGCTGCTCGTGCCTTGTTGATGCGCGCCTCTACATCGCTGTCTGCACCCCCTGTCGGATCGACCACACTTCCCAGGTACGTGAATCGCTCGACTTGTTCGACTGCCTCCCCGTTGACATATATCGACGCCGTGTCCGAAGTGTTAAGGCGCATGTCCTTCGTCTTCGAGCAATTTATGCGCAGGCCTTCTTCTGCAGCGAACTTAGAGAGGTCCTGCGTCTTGGACTGAAGATGCTCGCGTGACGTTGCAAACAGACAGAGATCGTCGGCGAAGTCAATATCTTCAAGGTTTCCTCCGTTTACCCATGGCAGCCCTCTGGTCTCATGTCTTGTCACTCTGCGCATCACGTCGTCCAGGACTATCAGGAACAAAAGCGGCGATAGCAAACAACCCTGTTTCACACCAGCCGTGACAGGTATAGGGTCAGACAGCTGCCCTTTATGCATAACTCTGCAAGAGGAACCCAAATAAAGAATTTGAATAATTTTTATTATCTTTTCCGGTATGCCTCTTTTCTTCAGTATGCGCCATATACCTGTCCACTTGACCCTGTCGAACGCCTTCTCGAAGTCCACAAACAGAGTAAAGAGCTCACTACGCATTTCGTTGCATTGTTCCAAAATCATGCGTAAAACATTTATTTGGTCAACACAAGACCGTCCTGCTCTAAATCCACTCTGTTCGTCCCTTAATGTGCAGTCGACAGCACTCATCATTCTGTGTAACAGAATCTTGCATAAAACTTTGGAACACACAGGTAGGAGGTTTATCCCTCTCCAGTTCGAACATTGGGACAAGTTTCCCTTCTTCGGCAACTTTACTAGTAGGCCTTCTTTCCATTCTTCAGGCACTTGTTCAGCTTCCCAAATGGCCGACATCAAGGGGAACATTAGGTCAGCTACAACTTCTGCGTTTGTTTTTAAAGCTTCCACAGGGATTCCATCATTACCTGGCGCTTTACCACTTCCAAGAGCTCTTATTGCCTGCGATATCTCTGCTTTACTTGGAGGCTCGACACTGATGTCCAGATCACCAAATTCATCCTCTTCAGCTGAGACCTCACTGCCCTCATCGACTGCTGAGTGGAAAACTTCAGAGAAGTGTTCATGCCACCTATGCATTTGGTCTTCCTGTGTAGTCAGAAGCTTTCCCGCTTTATCCTCTATGGGTCGGTTTGACGGCGGTTTGTTACATAGCTCCTTGCCAGCACGATAGAGCTCCCTCGTGTTCCCGGTGGATGCTGCATTCTCTGCTCGTCGGGCTATCTCTGCGGCTCTTATACGACGGTCCCTTCTTGCACTGCGCTTCACACTACTTTCGCAGACAAAATATTGGTACGCAAGGGTTTCCTTTGAGCTTTGGTCCTTTGTGCAGTTAAGCTTGTCTTTAAGGGTTTTCCGGTGCAGAATTTTATCCCAAGTGTCCGTAGAAATCCAATCTTTGCGATCTTTACTTTTGTAGCCCAGCAGGTTGGTACAACATGTTTGGAATGAGTCCTTTATGACGCTCCACTCCTCTTCGACGGAGCCCCCGTGGAAGCGCGTGGGAGTCCGTGCGTGTGAGTAGTATAGCTTATGTAGTTCAGTGCTAAAGTCCTTTCTAATGTCGTTGTTTCGTAGCCTTGAGACATCAAACCGTCGAGATAATGTGGTTGTCGTCTTTTGAACCTTTGCCATCTTCAGACTGATTTTAGCTACAATAAGGTGGTGGTCGCTGTTAACGTCGGCTCCTCTTTTATTTCGCACATCTAGCAGTGAATGTCTCCATTTCCTGCTGATCATGATGTGGTCGATTTGGTTTTCGGTGCGTCTATTTGGCGATACCCAAGATACTTTGTGGCATTTTTTGTGTGGGAATATTGAGCCACCGATTACCAAGTCTTGTTCACAGCAGAAGTCGATTAGCAAGTTGCCATTCTCGCTACGATTACCCAACGCATGCTTTCCCACCCATGGTTCTATTCCTTGGTTGTTACTTCCGACTTGTGCGTTATAGTCACCCATACAAATAACTATATCTCCCTTTTGCGTACCTCCCAGTGTGCTCGTTAGTTGATTGTAGAAGGCTACCTTCACGTCCATGTTTGCCGCATTAGTGGGTGCGTAGCACTGCACTATTGTGACATTTCTAACTTTGGACTTGAAACGAGCTGTTATTATTCTGTCAGACACTGGTTTCCATTCGAGGAGGCAGCTAAAAGCTCTTTTGCTAACCAGGATTCCCACGCCATACTCGTGCCTTGCGGTCTGCCCAGAATACAGTAGGGTGTGATCCTCAATAAGTTTTTCGCCAAAGTCCTTCCATCGCGTCTCAGATATGCCTAATATGTCCAGTTTGTAGTCTCTCATGTATTTGAGAACCTGGTATGCTCTACTTTCTTCTCTCATGGTGCGAACATTCCAGCACCCAATCAGTGTCCGTATTTTCGTGCCAAAGGTCGTTATGTTTTTATCGGTCCGGTTTTTTCTTCTTTGAGTTTCAGTAATAAGGTAGTTTCAGGCATACAGGTTATTAGCCCATAGTACCCTAGACGGTTAGCAGGGCTGCTGCTTCAAAGCGCACCATCACGCTTGATTTGTTCTCAGAGTTTCTTCTCCTACCGATCGTTTAGGAAGCGTTTCCTCTTCCAAGGCCGCCGTATGCCTCATCCAGTTTCCACCAGGTGTGTGGTTATCCCGCCCTGATCGGTTCCCATGCCTTTTTGAGGTGATTTAGTCCCCAAGGCTGATGAGGCCTCTCCCTGACTAGGTCTAATGGTTATCCCGCCATTTGCTCGGTCGCCAGAGCCTCGTCTGTTATCCAGCAGGGAGCACCACGGCACGGTATACGCCGCGCCGTCGCCAGCCGGCGCGTGCAGGTGAGGGTGACAATTGGGTCGGAAAAGTTGTTATGCTCCGTTCTCCCCTTACTCCCCCTAAAACTATACAAGATATCAAATTATTTTTTAGTTCATTATAATACCATATCAATAATGAATCCTTTAAAATATTACTTGCTTACTAACTCTTTAATAAACCCCCTTATTATGCGTAAAGAAATTTGTCCGGCAAAATAATCCTTATTACCGCGGACAAATTTCATCGACGTTTATTGGTTAAGTTTGACTTCGTACGCCCCCCCGCCTCCTGCGCACTTTGAGAGTAAGTTGTGCCGAAGCTCTCACCGCAAGAAGATGTCGACGTGATGCTTAATAGATCTACTACACACATGGTCATGTCATTTCGATGTTACGGGGACAAAAAAAAATATCATTCCGGAGTTTGCTATATGTTTTTTGTTTCATATTTATTATTTTTCAAATATTTACAGATCGTGTATTTTGTACTTGTGAGTTTAAATATCGCGATAGTTAAAGAATGTGGGATTTAGTTATTTTTTTATAATTTTATTTCACCTCGGTTTATCATTCCACCGATTTCATTCCGGTGATTTCGGTGTAGTAAAATGACTTTAATACCCACCAGAATGAAAATAACACCGGAATGATATGTCATTCAGGTGGAGTGTTATATCATTCCTTTGCATACTTATCATTCACGTGCGAGTCATTTTTTTCATTCCGGTGGAAAAATGTCATTCAGGTGGAGTGTTATATCATTCCTGTGTATACTTATCATTCACGTGCGAGTATTTTTTTTAAATCTCCGATAATTCTCAAAAGGCTTAAGATATCAAGTGCTCTGTAAGAGGCTTATCAAAGAACAGTCTGAGGTGTCGATTGACATTAAAAGAAAAATCAAAGAAACGTAGATGAAGAATTACACCGGAATGACACAAAAAACTAGTACTGTTGAAATAGACCCATCCAAAGATCTTCTTTTTTTTTTTTTTTTTAACGTAATTAATTTTTAATTTTTCATAATTTTTGTACTTACAGTTAAAAGTTACGGGGGAGGGGGATTTTTAGACTTTCGGAGCGATTATTTCAAAAATTTCAAATAACCCTCAATGTTATTGTTGATAATATTAATAACCTATCGATTGATGTACATTATGTTGTTATTTGGCAAACAACTTTTTGACAATTAGTTACATGAATGGAGTGCCCCCCCTCTCACTACTAAAAATATTTTTTTCTAGCAATTTCACTACAAAATACACTTAACGTTAAAATTACATAAAAATATGTCTTTGGGTTGTGCCTAATTTAAATAGGGTGATTGTGCTAGTTTCCCATCCAGGTCCAGTTTACAGACCACGTGATTAATCTGCTACAAACATATGGGGAAAACATTATAAGGTCGCCAAATTCTCTGGAATAACTTGAATATAAATGTTTAAATATGATATTGAAAATGTATATATATTATGTGGACGAAAACCAGCACAATCACACTGCTTGTTAATGTTACATTTTTCCTTGAAGCGATAACGGTTATTTGTCAACCTTACTATACCCTCCGTCGGAAGCTTATTTACCTATGTTAGAAACATTAAGATAAGTTTTGAGAATGTATAAACACATTACAACACAATACACGATACAAATGCAATGTCAACATCGTCTGTATATTCTATGGTTATCGTCATCCCTCATATCATCATATCATTAAAATGGGATAGCAAATGGATGCAATACATAATGTTCTATCAAGGTAGTAAACTAATTGTATGCCAAAAAATTACAAGGTATGGCGGTATGGCTATGTTATTAGTAGGTATTTAGACTTCTACAGATGTTATCATTATTATTCATCATTCATTGATTTATAGCCAGTTCCTAGTGGCGGCACATCAAACGTTCCGAAGTTGTTGGGGAAGCTAAAGCTAATTTAATCTGCTTTTTCTTCACACCTGTAGCTATAGGATAAGTATAGCCAACCCCCCCATAAATTAGGCAAGTCGCTATATATAATTGACTTTCAAGGAGGAAGAATGAAGTTTAATATGATGACGAGAATCTGTGCTGTAGACACGTGGCTGTAGACAATCAGAGTCTCATTGCAGAAATTCTGCAGCTTAATTTTCGATATTTTCTCGGGCCAGTTTATACCTAGAATCCGTCGTAGCAGGGGCTCTATGTAGCCGACTTGAAGTCGGTGTGAGATGTCCTTATAGTTTCTAATACGCTTTTTATTTTCGACCGGAACGTTCTGACCTTATTTCTCCGTATCACTTATCAGTTTGCTTGATTGCCGTACAAGGCAAAGCTGGGCAAAGAATGCTCTTGCTTTGACGATTATGAAACAATGTCTTCCCTAAGTAAATTATCTGATACAACACTCCCGAGGTTCGTAAATTTCTGGACTCACTCCACAGCTTCTGTGCCAAGCCAATAAGCCACAGCAAGATACCTATTTGTGGTTGCTAGGCTGTTTGTACCTCGTTTCTTGGGTCCTCCAAAGGCTGTCCAATACATCATCTGCACGTACGTGGCAAAGCAGGCAAAAGTATCGGCATAGGCCAAATCTACAAATATCTTGGTGAGCCCTCACTCTTTTCCGCGGAATATCATTCGAGGCGAGGCCATTGTGCGCGTGAGACACACAAATAAATTACACTGTAGGTATATAGAAAATAAACAAGAGGAGAAACAACAGTATTATATGTATGATAAAATAAATAAATGATAAACATCGCATTCAACATGTAAGAAAAACATGTAGGTAGGTACACGTATAATTAAATATAGTGGAGATAAATCTGTGTGCATTACGCAAAGTATATTTGACAAATGGGAAGATATGTTCATGCTGAGAAACCTTCACGATTATATTCATTTACATGCAGTCTTCTCTTGTAAAACTAGTCGACTTCGTAAAGTAAATTAAATAAGTAGTAATGTAATTTAAATAAGTAAATAATCGTGTCTTATTATCTGCACATTTATTAAAAAAAATGGATACAGTTTATGATCGTGCGTTACTAGAAGTAGGGGACAATGGTCTTTTTCAAAAAAAGTTTGACTTTATATATAACATAATACTTCCATTTTTTTGGATTATGTCGTATAATAACTTATTTATGATTCTGGCTGTTATCCCACATACATGTGAGCTTCCAGTTAGACCTGAAAATGTGAGTGAACTCACATGGAAAACTAAATATTTGCCCACGTAAGTGAATGTTTTCATTAGATAATGCTAAAGAGTTAATGATACAAAATATATGCCTAAAAACATAGTTTTTGCTGAAACATGCAATAAAATATTGTCACTCATTACGTTCCTCATAAATCTCATAATGGGCTCGCAGTAGTCGCAGTACCTATCCAGTTTCGGGTGAAGCTAATCAAGAAGACTGGCAGTGGCAAATAATTTCTCAGGTCTGCGAACAGATTTTCCAGTTTTACTCGTGATGGTTATCGTGTCTGTAGCTGAACTAATACCATATGAACGGAACTTTTTTTTTAAATAAGTTTTATTGTTGACTTTATTGCATATTTGAGAAAACAGCTCTACATACCGGCGTAAAATTGGATTATCGGCCTCGTATTCGTGGAGTAATCTGACAGCTCCTGGCATAAAAATCTGTTTGCAAATGTTTGTAAGGTGCTGTCAAATTACTCCACTCAGTAAGAATTCTACTTTAATTGGCTAGTAGATTATCCTTGTTTTCCCGGCCCTTGCTATAACTTACTTACTATTCCTATGCAGGTTTGAAGACACATTAGGACGAAAAAAATTTAACGATTGTTCCATTTACGTTAATCCTGACGTAAACAATGAAACCAAAAGTAAGTTACTTAGGTACTGTTAATAAACGTGGGTTTACTGTAAGTATTTAAAAAAATTGGCAGTTATAGGGACCGCCGATAGAAGTGAAAACTTAAAAGTATTAAAATTTGAAATTTCATAATGTTTGAATTAAAATTATCAACATCAATCTGGATTTCACATCTACTGACACTCCGAGCAACAATTATACGAGTAATATACTATATAGAATGACACGTGTGGGGTACCTACCAATAGAAAGTTTGCAAAAAATTAGGACTGTCCCAGCCTTTTTCAAAAACTATAGCTAACTAGAAACTGAGAACCATATAGTCCACTAAACAGACCCTGCGAGATTACGGCATAATTATTTTGTAGACCTACCTTTAACAGTTTTTAGACCACAGACTGACCTAAGGTTTATATAGGACTTAACGTGTACCTACAGTATTACCAGTATTACGTGTATTTACAATGGTGATTTTCTATGATTAATATTATTAAAAGCATAAGAGAAAAATATTACTTACAAAATTAAACTTTATTTAAACGGTTATAAGTAGGGTTTGCACGACGGATCTGAAATGTATGGGAAGATCCGTGGATCCGGATCCAGATCCGAATATTTTCATACATTTCGGATCCAGATTGCAAACCCTAGTTATAAGTTTAAATATCGAACGAGCCTTTCAACCCAAGGAAAATCTTGTGATGCGTTTTTGTTTTGGCGTGACGGTGTTGGTGACGCGAACTTTTAAGATTTCCCTCTACCAAAAAATGCCCAAAGCGGCTAAAGAAGTTTTCACTTCAAAAAAAAACATTTTAGCAATTTAATTTGCAGGTTGTGATAGTTATTCATATGACAAAACTTGGTATGAATCAACTGTAGCTTCCGATAATGATTGGGTATGTAATGATGAGCTATATGTTGCAAACGTATTTTCAATCAGCAGATTTGGTGAAATAGCTGGAGCTTTGATTTTCGGGTGGTTTGGAGACGTGTAAGTAAGGCATGATGAATTTTAATACTAATTACCTACTTTAGATCCGATTTTGGAAAAGATGGCAAAAAGGACCATTTCATTGATTTAATAGCAAAAAAGATTGCAGGATCCACCCAAACGTCATAGCAAGGTTAACCGGATTTCCGAAATCAGATCCGATGGAAGGATAAATGTAATACCTAGCTCCTTAAAACTAGATACTTAATGCCACTATCTAATTTTTCAGATACGGGCGCCGAATGACTTATATTATTTCTTTGGCTTTAATAGTTTTCGGAAGAATTGCCTCAATTTTGGGAAGTAATTCCTTCATTCTTTTTGTAATCGGCACTCAAGTCACATGCTTATCAACATGGACAGTTGTCCAAAGTACATATGTAATATCGATGGAAATGTCAGCTCCAGAGAGACGCGCTGTAGTCACTACGCTGAGGAATGCATCGTTAAGCCTAGGCATGTGCGTCATGCCGTTATTATATTGGTGGCTTAGAGACTGGAAACTATTCCTATCTATTAACACTGCATCCCAATTACTATTTTTGTTTTTTTCTTGGTAAGTTAGCCGAAAAAAAGTAAGCTTCAACTGTTATAGACAAGAAATCAGTCGGAAGGGGAGTAAAACCATCTTCCCGTTGGATTTGGCTATATGTTCCATACAAAAACCACCGTGCCTGGTGGTTACATTTCCGCCTGATTTATGTTTAAGTATGATAAGTAGCTGAATGCTGCAAAGTTTTGTGCCGTAAAATAAAAACCAAGAATGATGTTAATACTAAGTTGGTACTTATATTTTATATTGTATTAATTTTGTTGTTCTCAGGAACATTTTAGAATCTCCCCGTTGGTCGTGGATTTCTGGTAAAACAGATGATTGCATCGCCAGTTTCCAGCGAATAGCTGATATAAATAAAACTAAGTTAAGTCCACAAACTGAAAATGAGATACGACAAACGCGACCAATCGGAAAAATTCAGTCCATGGGCGTTTTAGCCCTATTTACACACTGGAGATTAGCCGCTAATACCATTTTACAATTGGTTATATCGTAAGTTATACTGTTAAGACCGATGTACCATCGGGCTCAGAACTGCATTACGTTGAATTCATGAATTCATTGATAAATTGGTAATGCAGTTCTAAAAAAATGTATTGTAAATAAAAAAAGTTTGTTTATACATTTTAACTATTAAAGTATTAAGCACGTATAAACAGAGGTCAGAAAGGGTGAGCTATTTTACCGAATCACCTGACTAAGTTACCGTTATCTTTAATCATCATTTAATTTGATCATTTTTCAAAATAAGAATAAAACACAAGACAAAAACACTTATATGCTATACAACATACTTTACAAAAGTGGTATAAAATTAACCTGTTAAGTATGTTAAGAAATATTTACGGTTTCAGCTCGACAATAATATTTAGTCAGGTGGTTTGGTAAAATAACTCACCCTTTCCAACCTCTGATTATAAATTATTTACAGATTGATTGTAACCTTAACGTACACAATTCTTCTTTTCACTCCCGGTGAGAAAACTGACGGTAATCCATTTCTAGAAGCTTCTTGGCAAGCTATTGCCGAAATACCAGGATACTTTTTAGGCGCCTTGCTAGCGGAGCGTATTGGGCGCCGCTACACGTCTGCTGGTTCCTTTACCGTTTCTGCTCTTATGTGGACCATGGTCGCAATTCGCGAAAATAGTGAGTTTCAATTTAGTATTGAAACTTTCAATACATACTAATCATGTTATATCAGTTTTATATTTATGTATGTTACTTGAATAACAATAAGTTTCAACATATATTTTGTTCTCCCGAAATGATAGAAAATTCTGTTTACCTTAAAAAAGTCCCATATACACGGTGCCCGTGAGCGTTGCGAGTGATTTTAACCACGAATTCCTGAGGTCATTAGGAGTTATAAATGTTGTATCAATTTAGAATAAAAAATTTTTGCTCGATTTTTTGAAATGCTTTTGACCATAAAAAAAAATATTGGTATAACTATCGACTAAAACAAATTGGTACATTTTTATTCGTAAAAAAATATTCACGCAAAGTATTCCGTGGCTTTTGGATATGTGTCAATAAGGATGTCTAGACTAGACCCCATAAAGAGTAAAATCGCCATCAAAAAGGCGTTTTGCACTAATTTACAATTATAAATATTTTTTTGTTTGATTGGCAGTAGCTCTAAATCTAGGCGAAATCCAGAAAAGTTTATACGACAGTCACCAATTATGATCAAGAAGAATACGCTGTTAATCTCTCGCAATCCTCACGGGCACCGTGTATAGGCAGTTTAATCAGGTGGACGATAAACTGGACCTGGACGGGAAACTAGCATAAACACCTTTGTTATGTTTTTTTTAGATTCAAATGGTTGGATTCGAAGTCAATGGATCGGAACTACAATATTTTTCACACTCCGCTTATTTATTACGTCTGCTTACTACACAATTAGCATGTTTAACATGGAACTGTATCCCACGTGTCTGAGGCAATCTGGGATGTCACTGGGAAATGTTATCTCTAGTGGAGGTGCAGCTATTGCGCCATACGTCTTATACTTGGTAAGTCACAAATGAAGCATTAATATATCTACAATGGTTACAATGTGTTTGGACTTTGGAGACTATGTTGGAGCCGTGCATTGACCACGATGAATGTTGTCGACAAACCACCCCCATCCATTTTTTTCACTCAACCATTTTTAAACTGCAGCCCTTTGAAGTTTTGTGGCACCACACTAGTAGTACGAGCGCCGGCCGTAGGATCTACTACGTAACGTGGTACAAAGATAAGCCCCATGGCACATGTTCATAAAAGTGGTGCTGAGTTCTGGAAAAATAGTAAAAAACAATAGAATTGGCCGAAAGCACAAAAAAGTACCACTTACGGTTTAAAAAATGGATGGTATTTGCCTACGGTATTTGATACTGAGATGATTATTGTGGCAACAAATAGTAATTTGTATTTAGGTACAGAAAAACCCAGTCTGCCAGTTTCTGCATGGCCGGAAGTGCCCGGCAGACTGGTTCAAAAGTGACGTACATTTGGAGTCAAATTCGTTACTTTTAAACTAGTCTGCCGGGCATTTCCGGCCATGCAGGAACTGGCAGACTGGGGTTTTTCTATACCTAAAAATAAATTAATATTTGTTGCCACAAGTGTCATCTTTGTATCCAATGACGTAGGTAAATACCATCCATTTTTTAAACCGGAAGTGGTACTTTTTTGTGCTTTCGGCCAATTCTATTTTTTTTACTATTTTTCCGGAACTCAGCATCACTCTTATGAACATGTGCCATAGGGCTTATCTTTGTATCACGTTACGTAGCAGATCCTACGGCCGCCGCCCGTACTATAGGTAAATTAACAATTATTTGTCCAACTTTTTTAGCGTCTTTCAGCAGCTAAGGCCATAAATTTTAATAAAAAATGTTGCAGAAAAGTTTCCACAATTACTTCAAAATTAATAAAAAAACATTTGTTTTTCAAATAAAACATTATTTTTCTATTCATAATTTTCAAATTATTTTATTCAAAAACGAGATCGTTGACCTGTCTTCTTTTTACATTCAAAAAACATTAATTATTTTTCACCAACTCAATTTTTTTCTTACTGCACCTCCAATGCTCTATATTCGGTCATATCAATCATCAATATCATCATCATATATTCTTTAGTTGTAGTACTGATATCCAGTAATAGGGTTTTGTATGATAGTTAAAGTTGTGATAACTTACGTTTCTAGGGACGCCATGTAGACCCAAGGTGGCCAGGATCGCTGTTAGCTGGAGTTTCTTTACTAGCAATAGTCAGTTCCCTGCTGCTCCCAGAAACTTTGAACGCAAAGCTTCCAGAAACTCTCGAGGACGCGCAAAATTTTGGTAAAAAGTACTCCCCGTTATTGAAACTGACATCGAGGAAGCAAGAAGACGTTACTGCTGAATAAAAGTTTTTTTTTTTAAATTTTGTTTCTTATTTATATTTGACATACGTAACTTTTAAGTGCAAACATGGCCGAAATTACGAGCTTTGCTATTATGAAGATTGCCTATGCATAGACATACAGTATCGGCCAATAATATAATAATATATCAGCTTTGTGTGTTTTTGTATGAGCATGTAGGTATAGAGTAAACAATATACAGTGTGTCTCTGTAATAGGAGCAATAAATTAAAACGTAGATTCTACTCCTTAAACAGGAAACGTTTGTTCAGCGACTTTTAAAAATAACGTATGGTTTGATTTTTAGGACACTTTAAAGTTTTTTCGAACACACAATGTATTCCGAAATTGACTATGTCTGTAGGGTGACAAGCAATGTCAATTAGACGGATTTTAACGTTCATTGAAAATACTATTTAGTTTGTATGAAAAAGAGACAATCTACAAAATACATATTTTTTTAAAGTTGTTGAACAAAAGTTTTGTGGTTTGAGGAGTAGAATCTATGTTTTAATTTATTGCTCCTATTACAGAGACACACTGTATGTTAGTTCGTAGATTGCATATTTTGCTAGTCATTTAAAATAACATTAGTTACAATAGGAGACTAAGCAAATTACTAAAAAAGCTCCAATAAAAATAATGGTATTAAAAAAAATCTATGAAAAAAACCATTTTATGATATTCATTTTTCTCATCGCTGTCTTAAAAAACTACTACTAGTCTACCTAAGGGTCGCCACACACCTAGCGGTTTTCCTCGCGGAATTACCGGAAGTAGCGGAAATTTGTCTATGGTAGCGGAAATTTGTCTATGGTAGCAGATTTTTTGTATGGAAGCCATAGACAAATTTCCGCTACTTCCGGTTTGTCTATACAAATTAAGCATTTTGTCTATGAATTTCCGCTACTTCCGGTAATTCCGCGAGGAAAACCGCTAGGTATGTGGCGACCCTAAAGTAGTGAGGTGGAAATCGCTTACAAATATATAAAAAAAGTTCTAGCGTAAAAACATGGAGGTAATATATTATTGGCCGGTACTGTAATACAAGTGGGTACAAACTTTGGAACTTTTCAGTGTTTTAAACATTGAATGAGAAAAGTTTGATAAAACTATCTTCATTTGCTCGTAGATTGTACAACATTTTAGGCGTTTCTTATTATAGCTATGGAACCCACAGATTAATAACTAGTTACACGGAACCTTAAAAGCGGTATTACACATTGCAACCTGCAGGGCCCAATCTGTCAGGTTGGAAGGTGTAATTGAAGGTAGGGCCCGTAGGGAGCTGAAGGAGGAGTAGGAAGAGGCAGGGTACACAACAGATTGGGCCCTGCAGGTTGCAATGTGTAATACCGCTTTAAATATTGCCGAAATTAAATTGAAAAAAAATATTTAGACTTTAGTGTTACCAGTTATGTAATTATTCAAATATTGGGGTAATTGGATCATTGAGAACGGAACGCAATGGCATAGAAATAAAGTTACCTATACAATTTAATATATTATCGAACCAAACGTTTCAAGCTGAAGTCGCTAGTCGTCGTTAAGAATAAATGGTTCGCAAAGTCACTGCATTAAATTTATTTAATAAACAAATGCATTTTTATGCTAGCGCCAGCGAGGCTAGCGACCGTTCTAAATGTGTTCATAAACTAAAGAGTTTATTGATAATAAACAAGATAAACCACTTAAACGGCTATTAGACATTGCAACCTGCAGGGCCCAATCTGTCAGGTTGGAAGATGAAATTAGAGGTAAGGGCCACAGAATAATGAATAGTACAAGTGTAGGGCCTGTAGGGAGCTGAAAGAGGGTAGGGAGAGGTAGGGTACACAACAGATTGGGCCCTGCAGGTTGTAATGTCTAATAGCCGTTTTATGACTTAATGTCAAATTGTCAAAGTGATAGTATACATTTTATGTACCTACAAAAAAATAATTATTTAAACTATCTCTGTAATACTACTCATAAAAGCAAAATTGAAACAAAATTAACCTTCTCTGTGACATACAGTTCCAATATCGTTAGTGGTTAGTGTTATTATGACCGCGTAGACACCTTCATTATCAAGTACTCGGGAGTCCAGGCCAACTCCTAAATTTGCACGGCATTTTGTGACCTGAAGGTTTGAAATCGTTTCGCTTTGTCTCCGCTAGACACTGACCCGACGGCAAATATGTCGGGTGACCACAAAACTTTGATAAAAGGGAGCCCATCCCAATACGTGAAACTAAATGTGGGCGGGACGTTATTTTATACCACCATCGGGACCCTGACGAAGAGTGACAATATGCTCAGAACTATGTTTAGTGGCAGGATGGAAGTGCTCACTGATTCGGAGGGTAAGTTATATTTTTAACTAGCGGCCCGCCCCGACTTTACACGGGTGCAATTATATATATAAAAACCTCCCTCTTGAATCACTATCTATTAAAAAAACCAGCATCAAAATCCGTTGCGTGGTTTTAAAGATCTAAACATACAGGGACGGACAAACAGCAGAAGCGACTTTGTTTTATACTATGTAGAGATTTGGTCTATTTTATTTTAGTTTGTTGCTGCCTAAAACATGCTGGCACTGTTGTAGAGATAACACTGTATTTTATGTACTACATTAGTCATTATATTCAATGTAAAGATGTATTTATGTTAATTTCGCCTTTGAGTGTCGCTTTTGTCCATGACTAATAGGGTAATTTCATATTTATTTAGGTTTAAATCAAGAACACTTATTGTATTTTCCTTTCCATTTTTAGAAAAAGAGAAATTGGTATTACTTATTGTATTTTTATTTTAATAACAAAATTTGGTAGGTTCCTACTTACCTCACTTTTTCTCCCAAAATCCGGACTTTCTATAATACTTTTCAAGAATATTTCATCATGGTTTGATAGGTCATCGTCTGGTTTAGGTTTAAATTGTGTTTTTATAAACATAACTTGTAGTCCACCTCAAACTGAGAACTCGCGATTTACTTACAAACGAGTTGACCAATATAACAAGATTTTTTTTCACCTTATAAGTTCACAACCTCTTGATTGATCCAGCTCATACACAAACTCTCAAATTTTATGTATCGCGGCTACAACTCCAACAAATGTAAAATTATAGTCGAACAAACTCAAATTCAAAAAGCCATCAAAATGCTGAGACGTCCCAGTAACCAGAAGTTGTTTGTAAGAGCTCACTTCACTAATGCTCCGCTCCTTTGATAATGTTACTGAGATAACACATAATATGGTTCATACTTCTTACATATTAATAGTATTCCTTATCTGGGTGGTTTCAAGTTGCATGCCAAAGGAAAAATTGGTGTAAGTATTAGTAATTGGGATATTAAAAAAAAACTGCCATCTGAATAAACTAGAACCACACCATTTAACACCAGTTGCACCAACCTCAATTGATGGACAGATCAATTTAACTCAAATGAGATCTATGAAATGAAACTTCCGATACCTACATTTCTTAGAACACAGTTTGCTGCTAATTTAATCGTTGGTATATTGATTTAAATTGTTTTTTTTTTTAATATATGTTCACCAAATATTCAATGATGGCTGGACAGATTTGGAAAATTCTTTTTTTGTGTGACTGAATATAACTTTACAGTTGGTCCCATTGTCATCAGATCAGGAACTGATGATGGGAACCTGGAGAAATGGAGGAAACTCTTTAAATTTTATAGGCAGACCTATTGTGATTTAAATATTTTTTACAGCAACTCTGGCATTTGCTCTTGGAAAGAATAGAATTTCAGAAACGCTTAATTAAAACTTAACTAATGACACTGACATAAATTGTATTTTATAAAGCGTGACTGAAAAGGTCTCCACTCAGCTTCATGCCGAGGGACCCTTGAGGACTCTGGTCTTCCGTGAAAGGTGTTGTTCATGTTCATTCTTTTTTTGTTTAAAATTCTTAGGTAGTTTTGTTATAAATTAAAAATATCAGTACTTAGTAATTTTTTGCATCAGACGTTTATAAAATCCTATAATTTTCTCTTTGTATGTCCTTCTCTTTCTCCTAGCGTTTATCCCGGCTTGGGGTCCGCTTGACAACCTAATCCCATGAATTGGCGTAGACACTTCTTCTCTTTGTATGTAGTTAGATTAATATTCTGTTCTATTCACAGTTGCATTTTATTATATGGTACTACAATATTTACTTTTTCCAGTCTTTATTTTTGGCCTACTCATGTAGGTACTTGTAACAAGGAAGATGGAAATACCAAATTCTCATATGAACATAATACCATATCAACTAATTTTTTTCCAAAATACAGTGTGAAAGTGGTCCACAACTTCTTTCCTAAGTTAAATCAACCTTTTTGAGGGTTGCTAGATGTACCTCTAATGATGTATTTAAACTTAAGTGTGATAAGATAGTTTATTTGATAAGATGTTAGTCATAAAGGATGTTGGTTAGGTTGTTTACATCGTGCATTCCACAACAGTCATCTTACTTATGTTACTCTTTTGATACCTCTGAAATGACTTCCGAGATGTGAAAATTAACATACAGTTGAGTTAGTCATTTTTTAAAGATTGTTTTGACACATTAGTCTAGACAGAGTTTGATTAATTCTCAGGCACCTGAGTAGTTTTCCTAGAGCTCATGAAGAAATTTTAAGCCAAATTAAGCTACGACTTGCCTAAAAAAATGTTTGACCCACCGCCAGTGGTCTGTACTAGGGATGTCACGAATATTCGCATTCGTATAATGCGAATATTCGCATCATTTTTGACATTCGTATCAACATTCGCATTCGCATGAAATGATGCGAATATTTTCCGAATGCGAATGTGGACAGAACCCATCCTGTTTTGACCGCGCTGACCCGGCTTATGGTCATATGCTTGCTCATATACAGGAAGTGAAAACGACGGTATCACTTGTCTCCTTTTGATGAATAATATAGGACTCCTTTACATAATCATGTTCTGTATTTATAAACTATGGAATCATAAAAATTATAAGCAAGATTAACTTTTAGAATCTACTGAGTAACATTCGTATTCGCATTCGCATTCGGACATTCGGATCCTGAATATTCGTGACATCCCTGGTCTGTACCACTGCGTGCGTAAGCTCTTCCCTTCAACCTGACTGACATGACATCCTTCTAGGTCTAGTTTCCTACCAATTCACCACCGCAGGGTAAGGTAATTCCAATTCTCTATATGAAATACAATTATTTATTCTGTGTTATGGCCGTTATGGGACTTTGGGTAAGGAACTTATTTTATGAATTACCTGTATATGTATGTTTGGCTATATCAGCATTTACATATTAATCACCCATACTAATATTATAAATTCTGTTTTGTGTGTTACCTTTTCACGCTTAAACAGCTGAACCGATTTACATGAAAATAGTTTTTATGCCAAAAATCATCAGGCATTGAAAAGGGAGGTGGATTAATAAATAATTCCATGCAGACAAAGCTAGTAGTTTATAATTGAAATAGGTAATCAATCTTTTATTAACACATAGGAAAATAATTTTTATTAGTTCAAATATCACGGAAATAGAAACCACACGGGGATAAACGGTGTATTTATCTCATGTACAAAGCCATTGATAGGCGTTAAGAAATAAAAAAATATTCATACCTACAATAAAAATATTCACAAAATTTTTCTTAGGCAAGCCGTTCCAGAATTTGCCTTAAAATTTCTTCATGACCTGTAGAAAAATTGCTCAGGCGCCTGAAACTTAGGCAAGCCGACGGGAATCGTGTTCTATGGACGCGCCGCCACTGCTAACTATTAAAAATAACCTGTAACTGTATATTTCCAGGCTGGATATTGATTGATCGCTGCGGGAAGCATTTCGGCACGATACTGAACTACCTGCGCGACGGCACGGTGGCGCTGCCGGACAGCTACCGCGAGATCATGGAGCTGCTGGCTGAAGCCAAGTACTTCCTCATCGAGGAGCTGACAGAGTCCTGCCAGCAAGCCCTGCAGAAGAAGGAGAGGGAGGCGGAGCCGATATGCAGAGTGCCGCTCATCACCTCTCACAAGGAGGAACAGCTTCTTATCATGTCTACTTCTAAGGTAAATGGAATATTTGAAATATTCAATTTGCATGGTGCATGGCGTGGAGACAAAATAATGTCCTTGTCACTCAAATCCTGAAAAAAAAATACAAGGGGTCATCATCCTTTATCCCGGCTTTTTTTGCCAGGGCTAAATTGTACCTGGGCGCCGACTGGCAATCTAATTCCAACTGACATCTAAGGGATTTTTCCGAAACGATGTTTTTCATAACCAAAAAGCGACTGGTATATATAAAATGATACAACTGAATACATCGTAGATACATGGTTGGTGGTGTGGTGTGTGTTGATTGGTTGGAGTACTTTGAACATGTTCCAAAAAACTCTGATATGAGCTGGGGTTTGAACCCAAAACCTTCAGATTGAAAGTGGGACGTGTTACCATTTAGCATTTTTAATTTTATGCTCTTACACTTGCCATCAGATATATCAGAGTGGCCAAGGTTGTCATAAATATATGAACAGTGCCTTTATTGTCAAGGCGATAAAGTGAATATTCAGGCATTTTTGAGTGGCGACTGTACAATAAAATTACTTGAGAAAAATGTGTTTTTAAGGATAAAATTAGAAATCAAACAACGTACACATTAGGGATGTCACGAATATTCTCATTCGCATTCGTATAATGCGAATATTCGCATCATTTTTGACATTCGTATCGATATTGATGCGAATATTTTCCGAATGCGAATGTGGTCAGAACACATCCTGTTTTGACCGCGCTGACCCGGCCGATGGTCATATGCTTGCTCATAAACAGGAAGTGAAAACGACGGTATCACTTGCTTGCCTCCATTGGATCAATAATATAGGACTCCATCACATATCATGTTCTATATTTATGAACTATGGAAGCATAAAAATGATAAGCAAGATTAACTTTTTTGAATCTACTCCGTAACATTCGTATTCGCATCCGGACATTCGCATCCTGAATATTCGCATTCGCATTCGCGAATGTGAGAAAAACGACATTCGTGACATCCCTGGTACACATGTATAATACTATCTATCAAATCAATATCTTTTTGCTTTGTTTTCCAGCCTGTGGTGAAGCTGCTAATAAACCGTCACAACAACAAGTATTCGTACACAAACACATCTGATGATAACCTGTTGAAGAATATTGAACTGTTCGACAAGCTCTCCCTGCGCTTCAGCGGAAGAGTGCTCTTCATCAAAGATGTCATCGGCTCCAACGAAATATGCTGCTGGTCTTTCTTCGGACACGGCAAGAAATGCGCCGAGGTCTGCTGCACGTCCATTGTCTATGCAACTGACAAAAAGCACACAAAAGTGGAGTTCCCAGAGGCTAGGATTTATGAGGAATCCCTGGGCATTTTGTTGTATGAGAGCCGGAACGGGCCTGATCAGGATTTAATCCAAGCGACGTCGTCGCGAGGCGCCGTGGGCGGGTTGTCGTGCACCAGCGACGAGGAGGAGGAACGCTCCGGGCTCGCGCGACTCAGATCGAATAAGCAGAATAATCAATCTTAGCGGTTACAGTCAGGCTTGGCGCGCCTTCGGAGCTCTAAACGGACGAACGTCTGATACCAAGCCGGGTTCTTCTTGCCCTTTTGCTGGCTGCCGTGCTTTGGTGTTTAGGAAGTTGTAAGCTGCGCCCGTCGTCACGGGCCCTTTCTACCTTGTGAGCTCTCTTCGAGATGTGAATGCAGAGGAATGATAGCAAAAGAGGCAATTTCGTATTCCAAATAAACAGGCGATTATTTGATGGACAACTTTCTGTGTCTAATTGTCTTTGTGTATAGTGAACAGTAATATAAAGTATAAAGAAATAGTATGTGTTAAATGAAGAAATAGTGCAAAAAGTGACAGACTATTATTATTGTAAAGTCCAAACATGAATAGTGTTATGAAATGTCCAGTATACGATTTTAAAAATTATAGTATGAATTGTATGTACCTTTTGTTGAATGCTTTAGTGTGCAATGTGCATGTTTGTTGTATTGTATTGTAATGAAACCTTTTCCATTTCACTATAGGTGTTAAAGCTATATCTCTAGGTGTGATGCCGTATTTCATTATAGTGATTAGTGACCCAGTGAAAACGCATATGTGTTGCCGTCTCTTATATATAAAAGGTAAACTTATTACTTTGATGGTTTATAAACTTTAGGCTGGCTCTACATGATGGGCCATCATAGGGACGCAGCTATACAACGAAACGAGATCGCAATATCGTTAGCTCCCTCTAACGTATAGTTGCATCCCTAGGATGGCCCATCTTGTAGAGGTACCATTACGGTTTGCAACGAATCTTACATCGTGTTTACACTGGGTGGACTTTATGTACATTACATTGTACTAAATAAAAGTATGACGATTATTTGCTATCGAATGCGCACAGGTAGCCCAATGCATAGACGTCGTTGTGTAATAGTATCAATATAGTGCCCCTTGTATACAAAAAGAAACCGCAAATCGATGTACAGTTTAGCCGTTTGGCACACGCATACTAGAGGTCAAAACAAAATTTTTCATCCGCAGTTCTTAAAAAAAATTCCCTTAGGAGGGGGGTGCTGATTCATATTTTTTTTTGTATGGGAAAAAAATTTTTTTTTTTTCAAAAACCTATCGTGTGTGGTATCATATAAAAGGGCCAGTAGAGGCGGTTCTAATAATATACCACATCATTATATTTCAGCTATTTTTTTTTAATTAAAACAAAAATAATTTTCAAAACATACCAAGTTTGGGCTCCCCCAGATACGATATGGCTGTAGTGTAATGTACTGAAGTAGAGTTCTACTATAGTCCTACTCCAGTACATTTTGTACTGCGTTATTTTGTAATATTGAAAAATAAAAAATAAATACTTAATGAAATTATTTTCAAAATTGCTTTCTTGAGGTTAGATATGAGGATATCTATTATCATTTTTGATATAAAGTACCAAAAAAAAACCAGCCATATCGTATCTGGGGGAGCCCAAACTTGGTATGTTTTGAAAATTATTTTTGTTTTAATTTAAAAAAAATGGCTGAAATATAATGATGTGGTATATTATTAGAACCGCCTCTATTAGCCCTTTCATATGATACCACACATGATAGGTTTTTGAAAAAAAAATATTTTTTTTCCCATACAAAAAAAAATGATGAATCAGCACCCCCCTCCTAAGGGAAATTTTTTTAAGAACTGCGGATGAAAATTTATGTTTTGACCTCTAGTATGCGTGTGCCAAATGGCTAAACTGTACATCGATTTGCGGTATTACTGTAAAATTAGACTCGTACACCGTGCACTAATATGTGTACAGTCGCCATCAGATATATCGGAGCGACCAAGGTGTCACAAATATCTGAACAACGCCTTTATTGTCAAAGCGATAAGGTGCATGTTCTAATATTTTCAAGTAACGTGGCTGCTCCGATATATCTGATGACGACTACAATCATCGGCAGATATGTCTGATCATTCTTGTGCAGAGGTTACTTAGAAACAGGTTATAAAGTCGCTATCGGATGTATCGGAGCAGCGAAGGTGGTCACAAATATCTGAACAACGCCTTTATTGTCAAAGCGATAAAGTGCGTGTTCCCATGTTTTTGAGTACCTTGTCCGCTCCGATATAAACAATGGTCACTCTACAAGTATTGTAGAGCCATTACCCAAACCATTCATTGTTGTTGAAAGCGGGTTTTATGGGCCTGGCGTTCAGTTCGTAATGGCTCTACAATAGTGTTTTACATACACCATATCAGTATAAATTATATGTTACGCTACGTCACTTACACAGCTCAAATGTATTGCCAAATGGATGTTTAGAAGTTAAGGACCGATCCCGAAACGTAATTAACATCCGGCCACGGTTGCAGTGTTTGTAGGAAGTAGCTATCTCCCTACAAAAAGCAAAGCCACAACGGAAAAACTACTTATGACAAGGCAGTATGGCTTAGTGCATTAGCCTGTCGATTTGGACGAAATTAAAAAAAACTAATTCACAATGTTACACCATCCTGGAACAATGTTATGAAACTAACACCAACATTACATCGTCAGGTGACAACCAAAACTCACTAATTGCAAATAAATAAATAAACGAAAATCAACCTTGTTTTGTGACTGGTACGGTTCCTCATGGCTATTAACTTGTGGAAGTACTTAGGCCCAGGTCGTACTGCACACGCCGCACGCAGCCGACAACGTCACGTCGCACGCAGCGTCTGAATGGTGTGTTCGAGAATGCTCGGGAGTGGTCGTTTTCGCTCGCTGCGTGCGGCGTCCCCCCGCCACACACCATTCAGACGCTGCGTGCGACGTGACGTTGTCGGCTGCGTGCGGCGTGTGCAGTACGACCTGGGCCTTAGTGAGTTTTGGTTGTCACCAGACTATATAGTCTAGTCGATTTATGTTTAGTCTAAAAAGATTATTAAAAAAATTATATACCTATCTGATGGATGTTTCGTAGGAAAAAGATAGAATCAATGTCCCTTTGCATGAAATTTGCCAACTTTTTTTATCAGCCCAATTATATTAATTATTAAACTAAAAATGTTCAATTACCTTAATTTAGATTTAGAATTTTAGGGTTACACAATAAAGGCATTCGTAGAATGAGGGTTTTCGCGATCTTGTTTTTCACTAGATGCAGCACTGTAGCGAGAGGTCTTTTTGACAAAAGCTGTCAAAATCCACCAATAAAAATATATGATTAAACATAATTGGTGGATTATGAGATTACGACTAGGGATGTCACGAATATTCGCATTCGCATAATGCGAATATTCGCATCATTTTTGACTTTCGTATCAGCATTCGCATGAAATGATACGAATATTTTCCGATTGCGAATCTGGGCAGAACGCATCCTATTTTGACCGCGCTGACAAGGCCGATGGTCATATGCTTGCCCATACACAGGAAGTGAAAACGACGTTATCACTTGTCTCTTTTTTATCAATCGCATTCTGAATAGTGAGAAAAACGACATTCGGTACATCCCTGATTATGACTGCTAGACCTCTCGCCACGGTGCTGCCATCTAATGAAAATCTCGATCGCGGAAACCCTCATTTGGGACGTTTTAACACATTCAATGCCGGAAACCCGACGCGCCCAGGCCGCACTACCCCATAGTCGGGATCTTGGTACTATAGCTATACATGACTATATTTTTGCGGCCTGACGCGGATGTTTTGTCTGACTGGGTGGCAATGAATGTGTTAAGGCAAAACGTACTTTTTTTGGTTATCACTTATCAGTATATGTCTATACATAAGTGTTAACCGAAAAAGCTATACGAGCTCGATTTATTTGTAACTGTCCACATTTGTATGAATAATCTATTATATGTATTCCATTGGTGTACGTAATTGAAGTAAGTATTGTAAAAAATATTTTCTATTTAAAAAACCTATTTAATTTTGATGAAGTAAATTATTAAGCTGTCATGCAGTTTATTATTGTCCCTCAATGTTCTTATTCTTACCCTCGTACAAAAGGCTGATTCGATTATGAATTTACTAGCAACCCTAAAAGTGCTGCATCCCGCTTATGTAATTTTTTGAATAATAACTAGCACTGGCGGCGCGTCCATAACACACGATTCCTGTCGGCTCTCCTAATTATTAGGGACCTGAGCAGTTTTCCTACAGCTCATGAATTTTTTTTAAGCCAAATTAAGCTCCGGCTTGCCTAAGAAAATGTTTGATCCACCGCCACTGGTACCTTATCTAGTACTATTTTTTTAGTTTATATGCCGCTCATGCTAGATGCCGCTGTCACATGTAACAAAAATGCTTAGGCCTTGTTTCCATCCAGCTGTGGCTGTGCAAGGATGCGTTGCGAGAAATGTGTTTTTCATGAACCAATAGAAACGCTTTCTCTACCTTTCATAGCTCGGCACAGCTCTATTGAAAACAGCTCAGCGGTGCGAGGTATTTGTACACTCGCCATCCTCAAAATATCTGACATTGCACTTTATCACCTTGGAAATAGAGGTGTTATTCAGATATTTGGGACCACCTTGGCCGCTCCGATATATCTGATGGCGAAATTAAATACCCGGCAAGAGCATGTTGTCCGTTGTTGCTGGTCCACCACAATCGCTACCCATTCAACACGGCATTTTTTATAGGATACGGCACTTAAGAAAGTACAGTCAGCGTCAAATATATAGTAAAAGCCAAAGTGATGAAATAGTTCGTCACACCATGTATTTTGTATGGTGTGACCAGTGCCGGCCCGAGATCCTTGCCCGGCCCTTGATCAGGGTAGAGCGGAATCGGGTTTTGGCGCCCTTCGTCGAAGTTTTCAAGCGTATTTTAGGGCCCCTGCCACACTCAAGTCTTTTAAAACTTTTTTTTCTCATTTGCCATTTTGGCGCCCCCCTTGCCATCCGGCGCCTAAAGCGGCCGCTCCACTCGCTCTACCCTAGATCCGGCCCTGGCCTATAACCGCGAAGCGCTTCGTTCATCGAATCGAATATTTCCATCACTCTCTTTCGTATATGCAAGAGCGATAGAGACGGGACCATCGTTTTGTCGATTTTCGAACTTCGCGGTAGGCCCTCTGGGTGTGATGAACTATTTGGCTACTCTAGCTGATGCGATATATATGATGCTGACTGTACATCCCTTTACTATGAAATGACAACTTTTTGCGTTAACTCAAAAATGGCTAAACAGATTTTATTTAGGTGATAAAGTTTTCACTGAAAATACCTAATTATTAGAATTAGACCCACAGTTCAAAAGTTAGAGGGGGGAGTGCATTTAAAAAATAAAAAGTTATTTTATGAAGAAGAATAAGTAAAACATGGATTCATTGTTTTAAACAGCTATAATGGTAAGATTTCTTTTATAACATTCCAAGCTGCATAACGGTACTCCAGTTTTAGAACAATTATACTTCTTGATGTTGTCACAACCCTCAGCCCCGCACCTGATAGGTTTAGGTGGCTCTCTTGGAGGCATGGCTTCCAACGGAAAAGGTAAACCAGAAGGCAAAGACAATGATATCTCAGTTGCATTATTTTTATACATTATCGTAGGTTCTTGTCTCTTTGCAGGTTTTCCTTTTTGTGAATTCTTCAGGTTTTTGGATTCTTGTTTTTTGAGTAGCCGATCCATTGTTTTCTTTTTATCCTTTTCGCGTTTTTCATCAGCCAGTTGCTTGCGTTTCTGTGATTTGATGGCAGCTTTTTGTATTGCTTCGGCAGTCATGACTTTCTCTTTGTAGCCAGAGGGTAGTGCGAGCAGAACTTCACCTCTGGGGCTGGTGTCCTTATCTGTCCCCCGTTCATACATAGCCCGTTGTCTGGCGGTCATCATTTTTGGATCTTTTGGTTTGATTTTCTTAAGTTCTTCATCAACCTGTATACATGGCAAGTTTAAAATATATAAACATAAGTCCTATGTCCTTAAAAGTTACCTTAAATGAAAATTAAATTTGTATTAAACATAGCTGAAAAGTGCAGTAACAGTAGAGTTACCAACTATAGTCTGGTAAACCAAAAAGTGCAGTAACAGTGGAAGTAATTAGCTATACTTGTCCTTTTTCTAGTAGTAAGGGTACTAGCGTAAGAAAAAGACAGTATGATCTTCTCAGTCTATGCTTGAAGTAAAACAGACCCTGGCCAAACTATAATAAGCTTTACTCATCTCTGTTTTAGTGGTGAAGGTACTAGCGTAAGAAAAGAAAAAGACAATATGATTCTCTCTGTCTATGCTTCAAGACAGTCCCTGGACCAACTATAGTTGTGCCACTAAACAATTTATAAAACTGCATAAACACCACAATGAAAAAAAAAAAAAATTATTGGATTTCTGTGTATTGACCTACAAAACATGCGTAAATGTATAGGGGTATTTAGTTAAGTATAAAGTTTACCTCCTCTAGTTTTCCTGATTTAATCGCATCTAGCCATCGTTCCTCCTCGCTCGATGTGCCACTATCCCTTCCTTTTTTCTTCTTTTTAGCAACCACTTTAGGCGGCGTACTTGAAGATGAGCCAGGCATTGATCTCCTCGAGTCGGATGAGGATTTCATGGTTTGTGCTTTCAATAAGTCTGCAGCGGATGTTCCCGGCAAGTCTCTGCCGACCTTCATTTTAGATTTGAATGATTTTTCCATAGCATCTTCGTACGAGACGTCGATGGATGTATCGCTGTCATATTCATTTTCAAGTTTTCTTTTCTTGTGTTTCTTATGCTTGTGCTTTTTATGTTTTTTCTGGGGTGGTGTATCTGAGAAAAAAAACGTTATTTATTATCTTTTAATTCCCAAACTAGTTACATGACAAGAGACAGAACAATGTTTTACCTATAACAATTTCATCTTCTGTAGTACTTTGCTCGCGCAATCTACGTACCATAGTTAGCCTATATGTAACTAGATAGAAATTATATCGACAATATTATAATAACAGGCAGAAAATACGATAAAATATTACGAATATAACAACAAAAGCACAGAGCACTGTCACAGACTGTCACTGTCAGTGTCAAATACAAATGTCAATTCACCACTTTGAAGGTATGTTTGAGATATTCTTTTAATCGCAAAAGAAAAACAGTAAGGGGTTGCATTCTTTGGTTTGCATCTTGCAAGTCTGGGGCTAGTTTTATAAAGCTACAAGTTACAATTTACAAGCGGAAGTCTCTTTCTAACACATAGGGTTAGAAAGAGAGTTCCGCTTGTAAATTGTAACTTGTAGCTTTATAAAACTGGCCTCTGGTCGCCATTCGCCTTGTTGGTCGCCGCCAAGCAGTGGCGTAACTATAGGGTGGTAGAGCTGGCAAAATGCCACGGGCCCCCGGCCCGAGGGGCCCTCAGTCTATGAAGCTACGACTAAATGCATTTTCTGTAAAAGGGGCCCCATGTGATGAATTTGCCACGGGCCTCACTTACCATAGTTACGCCACTGCCGCCAAGTTTTGAAACCGTAGGGTGGAGAGCCGTGTGTGTGCTCTAGTATTTAGTATAAGAAATGCGCCTTCAGACAGGTGACCTGGCCTATAACCACGAAGCACTTCGCTTATCGAATCATCTATTTGCATCACTCTCTTTAGAATATGCAAGAGCGATAGAGACGGGGACGAATTGTCACTTTCCGAACTTCGCGATTCGGTGACCGTATCGACCTGACATAACAAACTGTTTGTTTTGACCCTTTATTTTCTGGAGTGACGAAAGTAGCAACTTTCGTCACTCCCTGGAGTGATGAAAGTCGCACTTTCGTCACTCCAGGGAGTGAGGAAAGTAGGCTTGTTTGAACTGCTGAGGTGAAAAAGCATAATATATCACCACACATCGGAGTTTAGTCGATCATAGAAAAAAATCGGCGGGTAGGTGGAAAACTTGTCCATGGTAACTGAATTGTTGTATAGAGCATATAGACGAAATTCAGTTGGAAAGTGGGTTTTCCTCCTTCCCGCTGATTTTTTACTATGGTCGACTGAATTCCGTAAAAATCGCTAAGTGGGTTTTGAGCCTTAGTAATACGATTATGAGGTACGAGTATATAGGTAGAGGTATAAGACAAGGAAAATTAACAAACATAATCTACCGACAGTTTTTTATACCGAATGATGAGTTTCTTAACTTTCTTAAAGAATGCTAACAGCCACCGCCAATAACTGTTCAGTTCACTGGGCAGAATTATAAAAGGTCCTCCGAAACGCGGTGTGTGGGTACCTAATTGAATGGAAATCTCTGCCGAGTACCCTTGCGGGCATTCACTAAGTATTATGTGAACTGTTAAGCTCGGCCTAGTATAATTAGAGCTCGAGATTCTTAACAATTATACATCTAAAGGGGTCATACCTTTGCTGGGTATTCTTACGTACTGATCGAAATATGCGAACATCATAGGATAGAGTATACGTATCGCTAAACTCAAATGCAAACAGTTTGTTTATCGATGCCTACTCGTTTCATACGTTTTGAGAGTAAACCACAAGTAAAAGCCGAGATAAAATAGAATATTAGTTGTCAACCAATGAAGTTCATATTGAAATTGTCACTTATAATACCACACGAGCTTCAAAATTATCGGGTCTTGAGGGAAATGCCAGATAATTTTGAAGCTCGTGTGGTATTCGGGGGATTATTTTTCCGTCCCAAATGTCGGCCAATAGAATTGCACCATGAGATGAAATGAACAGTTAACAAATAAACATTTCCTTTGACTTTTTTATCGATGGTGGACAGAGAACAAACTCCAAATCGACTCATTTTCATGCAAAATCTCCAATTTTCACAATTGAATTCAACCTGTCAGTTTGACGTGTGACTACCAGAGAAAATATTCAAAATAAATTTAAATAAAAAACTTTTAAAAACAAGCTTTTATGTGAATGCTCTAAAAAGATAAAATAAGCTTTTGAGTCAATCAAACTTTTTCTATAGGAATTTTGTACAATTTTATGACATAAAAGCTTGTCGCGAGACTTTCCCGTGTAAAAGAGATTGCACATTTATATCGAGGAAACCTTATGTAAATATTGAATATTATAACAAAATCATTGGTTTCATTCAGTCCGATGTTGAGTACTTATTCTTTGAGTACATTTAATTATTGTCATTAAAAATAATTTGATTTACAATTTTATAATCCACGCCGCAGGCTTCGTCAGACAGATACAACAGTAGGTCAACAGGCTTTTCGACACATACCAATATATTGTCATATAACTCGTTATTGACTTCAAAATTCACTTCGTGATTTGTTATTGCATTGCAAATTTTTGTCGCTTTCGTTTGACATATTAAAAAGATGCAACTAGCGTAACAAAAACAACTCATTAACTCAATGACAAATGACAAACCGCCAGGTAGCACTATCTTATATGTACTATATATACTACATCCAAAACACGTAAATAACACTTGACGTGAATTTGTTTTTTAAGAAATACATTGATAATTACAATTTTAATTCATGAATAATGGGCTGGGCACATTACATATTTTAATTAATTTTACACTACCGTCATAGGATTACTTGGCTACATGGTTTCACCTAAAATATGTGCAATCTCTTTTACACGGGAAAGTCTCGCGACAAGCTTTTATGTCATAAAATTGTACAAAATTCCTATAGAAAAAGTTTGATTGACTCAAAAGCTTATTTTATCTTTTTAGAGCATTCACATAAAAGCTTGTTTTTAAAAGTTTTTTATTTAAATTTATTTTTATGTTTTTAGTTTTTAAGAGACATGTTCCGTAGCCTGCATATTTCGACTAACACATCGTTTCGCTGTGTTTCTTATTGCTTGTTAATTTTAGCTAATAGAAATGGTCATTGGGTGTGTTACCTGATATCAAAGTAGGCAATAGGCATCAAGGTAGGCATGCTGAGTTTTTTTTATCATAATAGTGATGAAACACTTATGGGTATGCTATTTCTGACCGCTAAACCATATCAGGTAATTTAAAAATTCTTGAAAAACAAACATTTTTGTTATATTTCAAAAAGAACATTATGTTACGGAAAAATCCCTAATGACACATTAAAGTTGCAAAACAATAAGCCTAATTAAGTTAACATAGACCTCATAATTTTGAGAAACAGCTACTAAAAACCCAAACTGACAGTTGTGTCCGAGGTTGAATGATAGAACTACGCGTCGCTGCACTCGCTCGTTCGATAATAGTTATGCACGTATAATTTTCTTTTGACAATCATATACTATTTATTTAGACGGTTCTATTCTAATCTAACAGAACTGGTGGTCCGCCTCGAATTAAGAACTTGCGATTATAATAAAACCCCTCAACAAAACTGTTTTAGGCCTTCTGATTCCAGAACCCCCTGGTCATTCCAGCTCATTGAAGTCTCTTATTATATACCACCGATACATCAACCTCAACAAATTTCATGAAGACCAGAAAAACGTTACTAAAATATTCGCGAAACGAACATTCAAAATTATAAACCCATCGGATGTCACAGTAGGCCCAAACAGCATGAACCTATGTTGTCCTAAACTAGGGATCCAGTAGGTACCCCCAGGGTTAAGCATGAGCTATATTTTCTGATACCGGTCCCGACTACTCATCAGTACAAGTCAAATAAGCTCAAACAGCATGACTCTATGTTGCCCCAAACCCGAGATCCAGTAGGTGCCCCCAGGGTTCAGCATGAACTCCATCTTGTGATACCAGTCCCAACTGCTCATCAGTACAAGTCGAATGAGTCCAAACGGCATAAGTCTATGTTGCCCCAAACCTGAGATCCAGTAGGTGCCCCCAGGGTTCAGCATGAACTCCATCTTGTGATACCAGTCCCAACTCCTTGTCAGTAGGTACAAGTCGAATGAGCTCAAACAGCATGAGTCTATGCTGCCCCAAACCTGAGATCCAGTAGGTGCCCCCAGGGTTCAGCATGAAGTCCATCTTGTGATACCGGTCCCAACTCCTCGTCAGTAGGTACAAGTCGAATGAGCTCAAACAACATGAGTCTATGTTGCCCCAAACCTGAGATCCAGTAGGTGCCCTTAGGGTTCAGCATGAACTCCATCTTGTGATACCGGTCCCAACTCCTCGTCAGTACAAGTCGAATGAGTCCAAACAGCATAAGTCTATGTTGCCCCAAACCTGAGATCCGTGAGGGTTCAGCATGAACTCCATCTTGTGATACCAGTCCCAACTCCTCGTCAGTACAAGTCGAATGAGCTCAAACAGCATTAGTCTATACTGCCCCAAACCTGAGATCCAGTAGGTGCCCCCAGGGTTCAGCATGAACTCCATCTTGTGATACCAGTCCCAACTCCTCGTCAGTACAAGTCGAATGAGCTCAAACAGCATAAGTCTATGTTGCCACAAACCTGAGATCCAGTAGGTGCCCTCAGGGTTCAGCATGAAGTCCATCTTGTGATACCAGTCCCAACTCCTCGTCAGTACAAGTCGAATTAGTCCAAACAGCATAAGTCTATGTTGCCCCAAACCTGAGATCCAGTAGGTGCCCCCAGGGTTCAGCATGAACTCCATCTTGCGATACCAGTCCCAACTCCTCGTCAGTACAAGTCGAATGAGCTCAAACAGCATGAGTCTATGCTGCCCCGAACCTGAGATCCAGTAGGTGCACCCAGGGTTCAGCATGACCACCATCTTGTGATACCGGTCTAAACTCCTCGTCAGTACAAGTCGAATGAGCTCAAACAGCATGAGTCTAGTTATGTTGCCCCAAACCTGAGATCCAGTAGGTGCCCCCAGGGTTCAGCATGAAGTCCATCTTGTGATACCGGTCCCAACTCCTCGTCAGTACAAGTCGAATGAGCTCAAACAGCATGAGTCTATGTTGCCCCAAACCTGAGATCCAGTAGGTGCCCCCAGGGTTCAGCATGAGCTCCATCTTGTGATATCGGTCCCAACTCCTTACCAGTACAAGTCAAATGAGCCCAAACAGCGACTTATTAAGACGATTCTAATTCTAGTATCGGTTAGGAGAAATAGGTACCAAATCAGCTTCTGATGTTGTGGCTGACTGTACTTTTCTTTAGAAAATCAAGGAATACTCATCGAGGCGTTTCTAACAAACCTAAACTCAACCTGGTTGAGGTATTTTATGGCAGAGTTCTTATGGCCACCTCCTGTCTCCATCATCAGACCAGCTCGATGGTATCAAAATATTGTATTGTCATCCAAGTTACGCAGGTATGCAAAATTTTAGCTCAATCGGACATCAGGAACTGGTTCAAATCTGGCTCGCAAGATTCTACCTAAACATCTAACACACATACTGACAAACACTGTGAGTTAAATAAAAGCTTGTAAAATTATCAGTATAATACCATGTAGGTTGTACCACGTGACGTCGAATGGTGCAATTCTATTGGTCGATATTTGGGTCGGAAAAATAATCCTTGCAATGAAATAAAGTAGATTTACGTTTTTGCATGCCCTCAAATGTGAATTTCCATATCGATTTCTATAGCTATAGGTATATAATAATATAAACAAAGGGCAAAGTCGTGTCAGTTACACTCAAGAACGGCAGAACCGATTTTAATGAATTCTGAATTTTTGGATTCATTTTCGCGGTTTCCGCCCCAAATAGCAGAACAATTATAAGGGCCTTATCACACTTGCCCGATTTGAAAGCGATTTCTATACAAAAAGCGTGTTGGCTCCCATACAAAACTCGCTCGCAAATCGCAAGTGTGATAAGTGATAACGCTCTAAAAATTAAGGAGAATTAAAAAAAAATGTAGGCGCCGTTGGTACAAAGTTCACCGGGTCAGCTAGTACCTCATCTAGAATATGAAGCAGTATGCCTTACAATTGTTACGAATCTAAGGTATTATGATAAAGTTTTAGAACCACCAAACTTTATTACTTGTGGGGTGGGTGGGAGTTGAACCCGCAACCTTACCTTTAACAAACTTAGAAATTAGTTTGATATTTCTCGCGGTTCTCTTGTTAAAAACCCCGATTCCGTTATAGGCCAATCAAATAAGATCCGTAAAAAACGTTTTGAGGAATTAATTCCCACCAGACTGGAAATCGTTTTAAAACCTTCATTTAGTCCTAAATACGTGTAATCTCAGTTTGCCCAAACCCAAGAGATGTGCATAACTTTTGGCAGAAAAATAACTGCGAATTGTTTACTCTTTTTTCAGTTCTTTGCTTATAACTCAAAACCGGGATGTCCGTCGGAAAAAGTCATATTCATATTCATCAATCCAATGTTAAATGTTAAAAATGGTTAAATTCGGCTGCATTTGTTGGGGGTAGAGAGGCCAGGGGGGCAATTTTTGAGATTCGAGCGCTCGAATTTGACATTTAAAACTTTGTCTAAAATTATAAAATGGTGTTTTAAAACTAACAGTTATACGAATTTAAAATTTTGAGTATTTAGACTCTTAATTACATGCTAAAATAATGGTGACAGATTTTTGGGTGCGATTATTTTCGACATTAATTTCCTTGAATTCGTGCGCTCGAATCTCAAAAATTGCCCCCCAGATTGAAAGTTGGCTTTATGAGAAATTTTGAGGAGGTATATATCTTTGTCTAAAGAGGTTTCATTGACTTTAGGTGAATATAGGGTTGCCAGAAATAGTTGACTTGCTGAAACAAATTCCTAAGGAATTAAGGATCAACACAGGAGCAAAAATTGCCCAAAAATAATGCACAGCACTAGGGATTGAGCATACTCGCATAACACGAATTTAGGACCAAATGAATATATTAAAACGATTTCCTTCCTGGTGGGAATTAGTTCTTGGAAAAAGTCTAATTTGATTGGCCTATAGTATAAAATTCAATAGAGAATAAAGTTATCAAAGGATTCCACCAACCAATTTTAGCTTGGATTTAATTTGTGTTGGTACGTATACCTACTTATCTCCATATTTTAGTTTTTATAGGAATATTGTAACTTAATGGACAAAATAAACATGATATTGTGGATCGCAAGTGTAATCCAATCAAGAGCTAAATTGGTATTTGTTTAGGATGTTTTTGTTTTTCACTGGGGCGGTTGCCAGAGGAGATTGCGATTGAATTTTAATTATACCCTAGGAAAAATATACGCGGTCAGTTCCAGAGAATATTGAAACAGTTAATTTGTAAAAAAACGCGATGTGTTTCAGTTCAACAGGCACATTCAGATTTTAAAGATATGATATTTACACTATATTTTACTATGTGAGTGTTGTTATACTGTTATGATTTTTATTTATTGGTTACTGTTGTAAATTCTTGACCATCTTGTTGAATCGAAAAATTGTTTGTTTTCAGGGAGCGATTCTGTGTGCCTGTTTACAAGAAAGGTTCCACTACAAAATGTGACAAGGACCTCATATCAACAATTTATTGTTACAAACAATTAAAAACGGAACACTTAGACTGACATTTTGGCAGTTCCTATAGGAACACTTAGGTATTAAAGAGGAACACCACACCACAGGCATCACGTTATTTTATGTTGCGTTAATGTTATCGAAGACCCCTATTGAAACATAGGTTAACATTGTGATTTGATTTCATAAGAAAGGATCTTTACGGCACCCTGATAGAGCGTCGCAAAGCTTTAGTTACGAGTAAGTACCTAAGTACGTACATACTTGATTTAAAAAATATATTTACCTACTACCTATAAGGCTGTTCTCTCTGAATATTCACAAAACTACTCCTACTATTTGACTTGCTGGAAGTTTCTAGAATAATTTAACCAAAGTTTAAAAGTCAAAAGTTCTGAAAGACTTATTTCCATAACGCAATTATTTTTATCGGATGAATTACGATGAAAAGCTTTCCAGTCTCGAGTTCTTTTGTTATGATAATTTTGTTAATAACTCGAAAAGTTTTAATTACGTATCCTTATATCGTTATAACTTTAAACTATACTTTTTGTTAGCTCGGTAAAAGTTACAGGTGCGTGGGTCTAAGTGCTTGTTTTAAAAAAAATCGTTTTCAGTAGGTATCGAAATGTTAAAGGAGAAAGAGGAATAATGTACTTTGAATTGACACTCAAAAATACAGTAACAGTGGGTATTATTGTAGGGTATATTCTCTGAGCTGCTACCTTTAAATAAGGTTGAATGTGCAGTGAAATCACTAGCATGGGTGTCACCCCGCCAGGCGCGGTCGCAGCCTGAAGTTTGCGGGGGAGGTCACTCACTAAAGCAAAAAAATAATTTTTCAATTTTTGAGAGGATTTTTTTCATTTCGACAAGTCCCCTGTGACCCCCCCCCTCCCCCCCTCTCGGTCCGCGCCTGCACCCCGCAAAGTAACATCCATAAGTAATTTTATTTCTTTAACTTCTGGTTGTGCTGGTAAATCTTCTGAAATCATTACCACTGCCTTATATTTGTGGACCTGTACATATATTCTGTACAGTAAATCATATTTATTTGATGTTATCTATCATCCGAAACGCTTTGGGTATAATTATGGAGGTCAATTGTCACCTCCAAGAGACACTTAAGGCAGGTCGCCTGTACCTGCCACCTGTCGACGCCACTGTCGATATTTAAAATAAGTGAAATATGCGAGACTGCTCCACTGAGAGCAACTAAAAAGCAACATTACGGAATTAAAAGAGAAATAAACTGCGTAACGGTGGTATCCTCATAGGAGCAATATCCTTTCAGCACACACTGCTAACGGGTCAATAAAATATATTTATACATATGTAGTTTGGTGCTGTTAATATTAAAGTCGAATATTATAGAACTGTAAGATAACTAAACCAATTAGAATTCGAGAGAATCAAGAGTAATGATAAGGACATATTTTTTTTTGTTATACATACATATCTAGGTGTTTTCTCGTAAGGTTTATCATACAAAACTTATTTTTAACCGACTTGGAGGTTCTGCATTCGGTTTGGTGTTTTTAGGGTTCCGTAGCCAAATGGCAAAAAACGGAACCCTTATAGATTCGTCATGTCTGTCTGTCTGTCTGTATGTCTGTCCGTCCGTATGTCACAGCCATTTTACTCGGAAGACGTATCATTATCAAATTTTTACATAAAGTGTATTGTGTGTGCCGCTACTTAGTTACGTAGTGAAATTTCTGAAAAAAAATATTTTTAGGGAGGGCACTCCATACATGCAAGTAATTGTCAAAAAAATTTTTTTTACCAAATATCAGCATGATCGATAGGTCTTTAAAAATAACATTGAGGTTTCTTTAAACATTTTTGATTAAGTGGATATATTCAGAAATAATGACTCAGAAAGTCTAAAAAATTGTGTCCCCCCCCCCGTAACTTTGGAACCGTAAGTCCAAAAATTAAACTTTTAAATATTCTTTCAATTAAAATTATTTTGAGCATTATCGGTTTAGGCGTTTTTGAGTTATCTCCAAAAAACTACGTAGGTACTTACGCAAATACGGCATTGCGATAATAATTTATTCGATAGTAGCTACTGCTGATTTTTATAAATAATTGTACGGAACCCTTCATGCGCTAGTCTGACTCGCACTTGGCCGGTTTTTTTAATGTATGTTCACCGATTACTCCGAGACCCGTGGTCTGATTAGATTAATTCTTTTTTTGTTTAAAAGGATCTACACCCAAGGTGGTCCCATATTAATCTGGTGTTGTTCTGATGATGGGATGAATGAGGAATTGAGGGAACTCCTCAATTTTTAAAGGCACATGTATGGTGATTTGGGTGTCTTCTTAAGCAACTCAAGCATTTTCTCACGAAAACCACCAATTTGATGGTTTTCGTGAGACTCAGGAATGTACACTTGCAATTAAAGTCAATAAAAAAAAAACACGTTGTATTTATCTGGTTTTATCTGAACTGTCCAACATTACATTCATAAGATAGGGGCACTCGGCTTGATCTTAAGAGTCGCCAGGGCGCTCGCGTGAACTCGCGTTCCCATACAAACGTAGTTAAGCTCGCATTATAAAACGACATGCTTTAGAACCATGAAAGTTGGCACAAGTTGGGTGAATACAAAGAAAATATAGCAAAAATAAGTTTTGTATGTAAATCTGTAACTGGCTGTATTTTCTTTGTATTACAATTTTTAGCAACGAAAACAAATGTCCGACCTAGATCTGTACTACTAGAATGCCCATGCCAACTTTCATGGTTCTAAAGCATGTCGTTTTAAAATGAGAGCTGAACTACGTTTGTATGGGAACGCGAGCGTCATGGCGACTCTTAAATCCGGAATTACATTACGAAATTAGTTCAATGACACTAATTTTACCAAAAAATCGCGCAGCGCACGAAACTCATTTGCATTCATGAAATTAATGCATGCATTCAATCAAGGTCGCCGGAAGACGCTGGATGCAAGTAGGGTTGCCAGGCCCAAAAACACAAAAGCCGGACTTCGCGCTTAATTTAGCCGGACATTTTACCCTGAAAGCCGGACATAACTTTTTTGTTAGCTAATTTTAGCCTTTTATAAAGCCGGACAGTTGTTCAAAAAGCCGGACAACATTTTATAATAAAAGAAACGATTACTTATTTATTTTTAGGGTTATTTAGTCAACCAGGAACTAGGAACCCGAATAGTTTCGCCTGGTCCTTCTGTCCGCGGCTCAGTTTAGTGATCGTTAGTACAGTTGACGTCAAAAATATATGTTTACACCTTTTCATCTTACTCGTTTGTAATAAGGTGCAAAAGTACGAACATATCTTTGACGTCGATTCTTACCTTTACCTTAGGAAGCGAAAGCATAGCGGTCAGCATTTACGCTACAAGGATGTGCTCAAACGGCATCTGCATGCTTGCGCTATCGACCCTGAACGCTGGGAGGAGCTCGCTGAAAAAAGATCTTTTTGGCGTTCCACCATCTATGACAGCGTCAAAGAATTCGAACATAACCGTCTCACTACCTTAGAAGAAAAGAGGCAGCTACGTAAAGAGAGACCTAAGCCCTCTTACGTGTACACCTACAACGCAACTGGCCAGCTCTACTGCCACATGTGTAAAAGGGTATTCAAGACCAAGTTCGGCCTGGCCAGCCATATCAGGGCTCACAATAGTCAACCTCCATAAGGTTTGCATTGGGATCGCCGTCATCGAAATCGATATGTACTAGAAAACTTAAACCTACTAGAATATTAAACTATAACGCCCTTATTCATAAATATACCTATAGCAAACCTATTCCCGATAAAGTGTCGTTAAATTTTGTTTGAGAGAGGAACTAAACAAATTCTAGCTATCACGGGTCTACTTTGTGAACAAAAAAAACATAAATATCATTTTTTTACTTAAATTCCCTTTTTTACTTAAAATTAAAGAGTTCTGCCTTTTGGCAAATGATAAGTAATTATTTTAATACACTTATTTGACAATTATATCAACTTGTTAACAGCCCTCGGAGCAGTTGCTTCTTTACTTGCGGTCGACTTTCGACTCGTACCTACCACTCGCGTGGCAGTCAGACGAAAAGCCTAACAAAAGCCGGACAGGCCGGACGAGCAAATATTTGGCCGGACACGCCCGTAAAAAGCCAAACATGTCCGGCTAAAGCCGGACACCTGGCAACCCTAGATGCAAGTCGCTTCCGACCGGTACTTATGGAGGTCCAAAGGGGAGGCCTATGTTCAGCAGTGGACGTCTTATGGCTGAGATGATGATGATGATGATTCATGCATTACGAAAGTATTAAATTACACGCGAAACTGTTGTTAAAACTAAATTAATTTCATGCCACTAATTTCGTAATGTAATTCCGGCTTATCAGGATGGATATGACAAGAATGCTTATATTTACATACCTACAACATAAAGCATTTCGCTAAGTCACAATATTTTTACAATAAAATATAGAGATAGAGTATACAAATTATAACTACATTAGTTATAGGTAATAGTAAATACAGACCATAACCTACTTATAAGCACACATCATTTTGATACGAAGAAAATTAAGAGGAAAAGAAAACCAAAGGCAATTTGATCTCATTAAACTTAAGAATACAAACAGTAATAATAAAGTGCAATATAGTAATAGAGTAGGTGATAAAATAGTGCAATATAAAGATGATATGATTGGAACTAAGGATAATGTAAATATAGAATCTCGATGGAATAATATTCGGGATATATTAAGAGATACTGCGGAAGAATGTTTAGAAAAAGAGAAAATTTTACCACGTAAGAAATGGATTACTACGGAGATAATAGATTTAATGTTAGAGAGAAGACAGTTGAGGAATAAAACGGACATGGAAAGCATACACAAATACAAGAAGTTAACAAATATGATCACTACAAAGTGCAATGAAGCAAAACAAACAGAGCTGGAGAAGAGTTGCAATGAGTAGAAGGAAAGCGCCGGAACCAGCCCCGCCCTAGCCCGCCCTAGTCCGCCCTAGCCTGCCGCCCGCCCAAACCCGTGTGCCCGTATGTTCAAACCTAAAAAAAAAAAAAAAAAAGAAAAAAAAAAAAAAAAAAAAAAAAAAAAAAAACAAATACCGGGTCACTTAGAACGTTTGCGCTATGTCTCCACACTGTCAAAACACTCCTTGTACGACTTCTGTGGCTCTCTACATGCACAAAGCACGCTTAATTACACCCCAATAAAACCCTTCGCTCGCATCTCTATTGTCTTATTGTGTTGTGCCTTCGACTCCCGACTCCCATTGTTCTCGGAGCACGGGTTCAGGACCATAATAAAACCCTTACCTTGCGACTTACGTTTGCCTTTCTCTTTTCGTGATAGTACTATAGGTATTTTAATCAGGTACAGATATAGCTCTCGAATAATCTAGACTATTCATAGGTATACGTATTAGGTCATACAGGGTTTCCATACCTACACTTTTTTACTATGTGTACAGTTTTCGTTTCATACAACCCTTACCTTGCGACCTTGCGTGTGCTATAGGTATTTTAATCACGTACAGATATAGCTCTGGAATTATCTAGACTATTCATAGGTATAGGTATTAGGTCATACAGGGTTTCCATACCTACACTTTTTTACTATGTGTACAGTCTTCGTTCATACAACCCTTACCTTGCGACCTTGCGTGTGCTATAGGTATTTTAATCACGTACAGATATAGCTCTGGAATAATCTAGACTATTCATAGGTATAGGTATTAGGTCATACAGGGTTTCCATACCTACACTTTCTTTACTATGCGTACAGTCTCCATTTCGATCAATAGCGATACTACGTAATGTTTGTCAAATGGTATTTTAACTTACTTCTCCTTATTCCCTTTAATATATTTTAGGTATTCATTTTGATGTCATACTTTAATTAATATTTATCAAACTTCCTGAACCTTTGTCAGTTTTAATTAAATATCTGACTTAATTAATATTTTTCAAACGTATTAGTCCTTTATCACTTTTAAATATGTTTGATATCATCATTTAATTAATACAGTTTTATTTTTGATATATATTTATCCTATCTTATTTCATACCTGTTGTAGTGAGTAAGTTACATACTTGCGATCTTATTTTATAGTTTGAATTAAGCATATCTACCCAAACTTAGTACCTCTGATTTATTATACAGCTTGTTTTTACATACACATTTTAATTTGTTTTTTAATATGATAATACCTAAACTAATAGTATGTTATTTGTATTTATTTTTAAGCTTTAAATTCTCTTGTTAATTGACTTGATATAATTCCAAATATTGTGATCTAATGTGACAATATTTGTGTACTTGAAATCATTGTTATAACAGCGTGATTGCTTTATTGGCCAACCGTAGGTATATTGTATTTTATGCTCTCAAGGGATTCATTGTTTCCTATTATTTTTAATATTTTGGGTTTTGGTTAAAATTACGTCTGTATTGAAGATAGAAGATGAACTTGTACAGACATGATTCAAACGGCAATTTCTGTCTACTTGCTTTCATTATTATAAGGGGTTGATTGCGTTATTTATAAAGGTCCATTATGTTTCATGTTCTCAAGGGATTTATTGTTTCCTTTTATTTTTTATATGTTGAGTTTTATCCTTCTAAAGTCATAAAACGCCCCCTGAAATTTATTGTTACAGTTCTTGTGATCTAAGAAATTTATTAGACAAAGGTTTTTTCATTTTTCTATTTAAGTGTTTGTTATAAAGACTGCTCTTAAACAATAGCTTTTATAATTTTTCTTTGAAGAAGGCGATCAAATACTTTGTATTAGTTTCCAAGAAACATATAAATCATTAGATTTTGAAGTTACACGTGATTTTTATAAAAAGAGAATACACAAACAAAAATGTCGTTTAAATTCTTTTGATAATTCAATCTTTTGTTCCATTACTTCGGTTGCAAACAAAAAATCGGACAGCAGGTAACACACTCCGAAATCCTGTTCAGACTTGCCTTGGTCGTCTTTCCCC
The DNA here is from genome assembly GCA_911728535.1 of Pammene fasciana. Taxonomy (NCBI): domain Eukaryota; kingdom Metazoa; phylum Arthropoda; class Insecta; order Lepidoptera; family Tortricidae; genus Pammene; species Pammene fasciana. Next base: position 9,093,913 of record OU452278.1, on the reverse strand, counting down.
ACCAGCGCCGTAAGGTTTTTTTTAACCCAAATTTATATAAAAAGGCCGAGGCTGTGGCTTCTTTTATATAGTGTCTTCGGATCTCCAGTTCAGTTAAGAGCTCTAAGTTTCTACATATCGAAGTTTTTACTAATACTTGTGATAATGGATGTAAGTATTCAAATACTGTTACTCTTTAATTATTTAATTGTGTTGATAACATTTTTTTACTATTGTGTAATTGTGTATGTGAGTGTTTAAATAAATTATTGTTTGATATTGTTTCAGTTATCTGAAAATACTTTCAAGAATTATTACTACCCGGAAAATAAAGACGAATCAAGCGATGAAGAAGGTACGGTTGGTTTGAAGATTAAACAAGCCATCGCAAAGAAACGTGCAGCAAATAATATTGATAGCTTCTTTGAACAACCTAAAAAACAGTGTAAAGTCTTGAAGCGGTCTTCTAATGTGAGTAAAAGTTATCCGGATGGCGTCTCCAACTTATCGACTGGACATGATGACGGGGCGTATGCATCTCATTTAATTAAAATCGAGATATATGACGTGCAAAAAATTAAAAACATCCCACCCACGGAACACTGGAAACATGCAGACATGAGATTAAAATATTTCACTCTAGAAGATGATTGTGAACTACAGAGTGCTAAAAATATAATATTTAACGCTACAAAGCAAATATCTTCTAAGGACAGCTGTGTGAGATATTTTATAGACAATAAGAAACAGTGATATGAATTGTGATTGTGTAGATTAAGTTTTTTATTTTTGTAATTATTTAGTTTCTTTCCCCCTTACTATATATGTCTTAGGTAGTAGGATATTTTAATTAGTTTTAGCATACTCATAAACGTTTAGCTTTAACCTCTTTTTTTAATGTCTTTATTGTAATACAGTGTTTATGTATAACCATGTTTGTATAAGCTTATGTTTATAAATAAAAAACATTATTTCATTGTACACTTTATTTTATTTCACAAAAAATCGTTTAAACATATTCCTTAAAACTAAATCATTACACAAAGAATTATCAGAAAAAAAATGTAAAAACTCAGACATTTTTTTCCCTTGAAGCTTAAAATAAAGATAAACTAAACAGTACTCTCCACAAACGGAGGTAAAATAATTTTGAAGTGATTTATGGTTATAAAACCACCTCTTGCAGTTTCTATTTAAAAATAGCCTATGATAACCGGTAGGCTTTCGGCCAAAAGAGTCAAAGTATTCACCAGATCCATTCACATCAATGTATATTGCGATCCAATGAGAGCCAGGCTTTGAATCCGGGTCCAAGTTGCTTATAATAAAAGCAGGTAAATTTACCCAAACAGGTATACGGTTTGCAGCAAAAACATTTGACTTAAACCTCGGGTTTATTTTATTCATACAAAATTGTATTTCATTTGAATCCATAATTATTATAAAAAATAATTAATTAAACACTGATGGTTTTACAGTTAATGTTCGATGGATAATGATAAAATTGTGTGAATGAATTGTATTTATTTAATTACTAACTGTTATAATCTACAGTGATATCTCGATTTTTATTTATTTCAATTATGTTATCAAATTCAGCATACACAATACAGTTGATAGTAGTACTTAAAGCTGCATCAAAACGAACTTCGATTCGAACACTCCCGTGTCTTACAAGATTCCAGTGTGAAGTTGAACTTGCAGATAAATCAGGAGTCAAATCAAAACATAATAAAGAATAACCACCCACATAGTTTGATCTGCTTATAGCATTACCTTCGTTATGGAAATGAATACCAGTTCCAGAAAACAAAGTATGGTAAGCAGTTGCTATTAAACCTGAAGAGTTAAATGAGGGTTGCAAAGTTTTAGAAGGGATTTCGTGTCCATCTACATACAAACTAAATGAATTCATATGAAAATGTTGAAAATTGAATGGGTTTATAGCTAAATTACCATTAAACCCAGAGTTTGAAACAAATCCAATAATACATCTTTTAGGAACTTGCCCGAGAAATATATTATCCAACGTTTTACCTTGTATACCTGTGGGTAATGTTAGAACCTTAACTTCCGCTCTTGTTATTGGATATTTTGCAGTTGTTGATGCTAGTACTTTTTGATGAGCTAATAATACACTCGGATTTATTCTTGCTCTTCTGATAATGAGACTGGCATCTGTTATTTGTACTTTAAATTTACCATCCTTATGACAAATTAAATTGAATGTTTCTTTCGAACGGACTAATTTAACACGTATTTCTACACCATTCATCAGAAATTTCTCTTGGTTAAATATATCACCATGCAAGTGACCGATCATTTCAACTTCCTTGCTTTCTTTAACAAACTCCATTCTTTCGTGAAATCCTTTATTATTGGAGTCAACCGTGTCCATGTAGTTGGGAGTATCTTCATACCACAATCCACAAGTCAGATGAGATTTTTTAGCTGCTGGACCATAATTAAGCAGATTTTCCATGTAGGCTCGGTAAGCATAAGTATTGTTTGGAGGTGAAATTAGTTTCTGATTTAAATAAATATCGAGTTGGTTAAAAAGGGAATGTAACCAATTGTTTACCGGAGCAACATTTGCATCAGCTTTTATTTTTGTTCCATCCTGATTTAGTATTTTGGCATTTATATGCAACAAAGTATGTGATAGATCGATGTAATCATCTCCTGACCCGGGAACAAGAAACTCGATAGGGCCATCGTCACTTAGAGATGAAATTGGTTTGTAATGAATCCACTGACCACTTTCAATGCTTGTTTGAGTTGATGGTAGAGCAAATAAGTCTAACTCGGATTTGGCGCACTCACATGAATGACTATGTAAGAAAGACATTTTTAGTTACAAAATATATCTTCAATATTATTTTTCTTAAGTCTTTTACCTCCTCTTCGTTTCGATGCTTTTAGGTTAATGACTGGTCCACGTCTTTTTGTTGACATTTTATACCCAGACCCCGACATCAAAGAATCAATTTTTTCATCTGCTTTTCTTTTTAAGTTGGTGCTTGCTTCTTTAAATCGAGATCTAATAGAACTATCCATTGGTCGCGAATTTACCATATCGGACAAAAGGCCGATTCCTGCGTCTAAAGTTTCTTTTCCCACTGTTTTAAAACCACTTGATAATAATGGTAGCACAGACCTAAAAAGACCACCCAAGAAACTCCCAATCCCATGTCCTCGTTGATATGGTACACCTTTGTAAACAATACCTATGCCCGTACCAGCTTGATGTGAGTAGTAATGCTCATACGGGCAGGACACAGATGATCTTTTATAATTCATTTTACCCGTTGAAAGTGTAGCTTCACGCAAGAAGATCCAAACTGGAATGGTATTCTCGCTCCAGTAGTTGTCCTTATATCTATTTCTATAGTATCGAATTCTCTTCGTAATACGGGTACGTAATGAGCAGGTGAGAAAATATGTGTTTTGTAAGCACCATAGATAAATTTAGTAGGATCTAATGGTATTATTCTCAGTAATGATGTAATAACATCCCCCACTACTTGTGGATGAATGATATCAGTATAAACGAAGATTTGTGAGGGTAAACCTAAGTATAAATTTGCAGGATGTTTTCCAATTGACATTTCTTTTAAATTTGATCTCGGTCGAAAACCTAATTGTAAACTTAATATGGGTGTTGTTGTGACTGAGACTATTTCTTTATCTGTTGATACCCCCACCATTTTTGTAATTTTGTCATATCTAAACTTAACTTTGCTTTTTAGTTGTGGGTTTTCATTGAATGCATCAAGAAAATGATCAATACTATCATACGAAGTAGCTGGTATGTGAGTTTTTGCATCAACAATTTTATCTGTCTTGTCTGCAGGTCCTCGAATTTTCCTTTTAATATAAATTGTATTTTCATGTTCTTGAACATTATACATGGAACATGGGTATTGGAATTCTACTAAACCCACGACCCATTCTCCTTCCAGTTTAATGGTTTTCGGTAATTTTGTTAAAAAATGCGCAGTGGTATTATCAGTGTAATAATCTGATGAGCTATTACTCAATAAAGTTAAGTAAAAACTGTTTTCACTCATATTGTTTCTAGGCTTGAAGACGGTATCCAGGAGTTAAATTTATTAGGATAACCTCGCCACTTCACGAACACTTCCTTTCTGCCACCAATACGGCGCGAGCGTATTATTTTATCAATTTTATATTTGATGGAGGGGTGATGGGTCACTTTTTGTAATTCTTTGGTATAAAATGTACCAATTATTGGTTCGCCTTCCAAATCTTTTAAAGTATAAACAATCAACGGAGACCTATTGATAACTGAATCAATGACAAATATTTCATCACTCCAATTTGTTTCATAACCCTTTTGGAATATATGTTTATATTTAGTTATCCTAACATGATCACCTACATTTAACTTTGCAATTTCTAAAGACGGTTGTTTATATTTTTTTCTTTCATATAAGTTACACCAAACAGTTCTTATATTACTAGAGTTAACATCAACTGGACACATTTTAATGCTGGAATGATAGGTATGGTTATATGAATAAAGTAGGTCTTGTAATATACTGGTGTAATTGTAAGTGTTATTATGAGTGAAATAACGCCACATTTTAGTTTTAAGAGTCCTTTGAAACCTTTCAACTATACTAGCTTTAATGTCGGGGTTATTAGTAGTATAATAATTTATGTTCTTACTTGTAAAATAATCTCTTACCACCTTTGAAACAAATTCTGTACCCTTATCAGATTGAATATGTCTAGGGGTTGCATTTGCTTCCGCGAATATGCTTTCAAAACATGTTTTAACCGTCTCAGAATCCTTCTTTTTCATAGCTCTCGCAAATGCATATTTACTAAATACATCAATGACACAAAGAATATATTTATAACCATCGTTGTATTGACTATAAGTACGCATATCACTTAAATCAGCTTGCCATAGTTCATTGTAGTTAGACAGGATGTATTTGTTACGCGAAAAACGTTTATGAACAGGTTTATGTAGAGTGTACGCTTCTTGGGATTGCAACCATTTTTTCACTTCCCCTCTATTCATTTGACCTTTCATTTCCTTTGCAAGATTATTTAAACTACTATATCCAGCTGGGTTTGATACATCGTAGTATATTCTATTTATGTCTAATAAGGAGTCCATTTCTCCCAATCAACTTTCTTTTGAGATCTTGTTTTTTGTTTGGTAGATAGAGGAGTAGATGCGTTTTTTTCTGTTATTGATAAGTTTTGAGCGCTAATAGAAGCTTGCGACGTGTTTGATTCAGCAGATTTAAGTTTATTAATAAAATCTAACGTTGAGGGGTTACCAATACATGACACTGGGACTTTTATCTCATTTAAAAGACAAGCGAAATCCTCCCATCCAACTGGTTTTGAGCGTTTAAGCGGTCTAAGCACATCGCCTACCAAATCAAGAATATTACTGTTTGGTATTGTTTGATTATTTATAACTACTTCACCGTTCTCCTTCCACCAAATTTTAGGTCTATTTACAATAATGTTTTGCAGTAGCGTCTGAGTTTTTACCCTGTAAGATTTAGGTATAACATCTATAATATAGGATGGAGAATATTGCTTAGGTAATTCAACCCTTGATCCAACATGAGGTGTTGTATAAACATCTTTTTCAGATTCAGGTAAATTCAGGTTTCCGCTTAAGTCCTGAGTAAATGATTCATCTTTTTGGGTATTATCCATTTTTTTAACGTCTTCCTCCTTTTTGTTAACTTTCGAAAAGACGTTGTAGTTCTCGTTAGTAAGGTGGTTCACTTCATCCATCACTATCGGTAATTTAAATGGTCTTCTATCTGCCTCAGCAAAATGTAAAAATCGTTGTAGTGCTTGAGAATATAATGTCCACTTTTCACGATCATTTATTTTCCTTCTAAGAATTTTTTGCATTTCTCCATCTAGACGGGATGATGAATTTTCAGCCTGGTGTTCACTTTTTTTAAGTCTTTCAATAAATTCAGGTTCAACTAACAACATTTTCTTTGTATTCTCCATTGTATCTAAGATAAGGAGCTTACCAAAGCACTTAAAACGGCACCTAAAATGATTGGTAAAAATGCACCCCCCTTCTGAATGATAACGGTTTTTCTAAGCTTATTTTTGCCTTTTGATATTAATTTTCGTAATATATCCTTATATTTTTTTAATTTAGATTTTTCTTTGTTATCTAAAGGAATTTTCCCCTTTAGAACGTTATAGATACATTCACAAATGATATTGATTTCCTCATCATCACAGGATTTAAGCAAAGCTGTGCGATATTTTGGTTTTAGTAACTTTAGTGCTTCTAGTAAATGTTTATAGGTGCTCACCCTCGAATGCATCATTTAGAACTGACTAAAACTTGATGATCCGTGTTATATTTAAATCCTTTCTTTGGAATATACACTGTGCAATGGCCATCAAATGGAAATATTTTAGTTTTAAAACGACACATATCATCTGTATTTTGTTTTAGGTCAATCATGAGATAGCCGTGAGCATTTTTAGTAGCATCTTTGTAGGCTTCATCAACGAACTTTGAGTTTTCTGGGTATACTTGTCGAGACAAATGACGTATTTGTGTTTTATCCCTAGGATTCTTAAAAAACACTAAATAACTTGTATTCAAAGACATATCACGTTGACCTTTACCCTGGTGAAATATGTTTTGTGTAATATAAAACAGACTTAAATTTCTGTGGTGGCTGCCTTTTGTAAAAATATCCACAAGACGTCCACCTGATTCCCTCATTAAATCATCTATTATAATTAGTTTGGGTTTAAGTCCATCAAACATGGACATCTCAGGTATTCCTTGATTATAAATCACATTTACTAGATTGTATAGGGGTTGCATTTCATCATAGCACCAAATCACTTCATCAAACTCAACATTACATATTTCTTTGGAATGTTCAATAAAACTAGTAACGAATTTTGTTTTACCACAACCACTCGGACCAGCTACAATGGTAGTGAAAGGATGGTAAAAATGAATCATTTTTTGATTAACGTGAGAAGGGTGTTGCTAAGAAAACGATTTGAAATCAAATGACAAATTACTCGTTGATTTCTTCTTTTAAAGAAGTACATTTATTAAAAAGACACACAAAACAAATTTTAATTGTTACAAGATTTTCCTTATCATTTAATACATTTATTTTATTATTACTAAACTAACCTATAAAATTTACAAAAATAATAATATACACATTACACAAAAATAGACACTTTATTGGATGTTTTGTGTAAATGAAATACAATTCAAAGTACATCGTGAGGAATTTTATAATGACCCCACGCAAGAGTATCAATAGAATTTTCTAATATATATCGTTTCGTGTCATTACGGGAAAGCGTTATTTTGGTAATTTTTTGTGTGAATAGAATATGTTTAATTGATTTGAAACGCAACATTGTATCATATTTAATTTTTTTCTTAAATAAACATTTTTTAAAGCTATCAAGATTATATGTTTCCGTTACACATTTATTGACACCTTTAGCTTTAGCTTTAATCTCCTTATTTTGTACATCTATGGCATACATTTTTGAGCGTAAACCAATGAATTCTTTAAATATTTCTCCATTGTTTTCATCCTTAAAAAAACCCAATTGTTTTTTATTGACCAGAGGGAAGCCATACACGTTGTTCTCTGGGTATTCAGATGTATCAAAATATAAATTTAGTTCCGATTTTATATCATTGAAAAAGTCTTCGGTGTATATTTGATAAAGCAAACTATCAGTATCTGTGTAAAGCAATTTTAGATTATTGTGATATTTGGTTTTCATATAATTGTAATGAAATTGATACATTAAAGTTTTAGACAGATCTAAAATGCAAAAACCAAGGTAGATTGGTTTGTTGTAAAAAACTTTAGTTTTTTTTAATTGAACAGCTACTAAGTCATTCGAAAAAACAGATAAACTATGGAATTCAGGCTTCGCAATCAGAGATTGAACTCCTTGAGATTTACCACGATTTTCCCAGTGATTTAATAATTTGATGTTAACTCGCTTCATTACATTTTCCATAGTTTTGCCAAACACTGAATTGTTCATTAACTTATAAAAATCTTTTTCGAATTCAGAAGACGCTTGGGATCGCATGTAGGTGTTTAAATCTATGTAATTCTTCATCCATGGTGACTGCTCAAATTGTAATATTCTATGGATTTTAAGTAATTTTAAACCGTTTTGTATACACTGTTTGAGATTTCTGTAATGAATTACATAGTTGGTTTTCTTGTTTAGATTTGGTATCAATTTTTTCTCTTTAGAATTACCTAAACACACGTTTTCGGGGCAGAATGGTAGATCTGAATGTGAATCATGTAATTTTTCAGGGTATTCAATGTCTACTTCTAAAATAAATCCATGATCAGCGTCATCCGCAATATTAAAATTCGTCTCTACATCCACCCATTCAAATCTACCTGTAGGAAGAAATTGGGACATTGCCCACCCATACAAGTTATTTGCATCTAAATATACGAGAAAAGAAGACGGTTCGTTTGGTTCATAGTCCGACATATATTTATTGTTAGCCTTTGCATGCCTGTGACTGCATTGAGATATACCCCCTCGAATATTTTTAGCTATGAAAGTTATTTTATCAATATCCGTTAAAAGTTCAAGTTTTACTTTTGTAACTTTTAACATGGCATCCCAACTTAATCCTGGGGCGGTGTAATAATGAGCTGGATCCAAACCATAGGTCTTAAGACAAACATTTCTAAAATTTTCAAATATATCAGTTAGTAACAAAACATCTGTTTTCAAATATAAATCTGAATAGTCCCCCATATTTTGACAATGAAAGTGATTCCACACATCCAAAGCATGTTCATAATCTTGGTCTGAAATGTGGTTATTAGTCAGAGAACTATAAAATTCATCCTTAGGAGGAAGAGCGGTCAGGTTTAAACAATCAAATGATGTCATGTATTCATATGGATAAACGCCCTTACGTATCAAGCGCTTATGGTCTTCTTCACTTGGAAAATTTAATTTTAGTTCGTGGAATTGGTTTGTTGTTAAGTTTTTAGCTAATTTTTCAAGACTACTAGACATGAATTTAAGAGAATCGACAAATCTTAATTTCACTGTACGGTTATTCACTTTTAACATTTTTGAAAAGGAAATATATTTTTCTTTGTTCTGTGGGATTATTTCTATATCACCATCCTCAAAATTAAGTCCATGTACTATAAAATGACTGTCATAATTACTTAGGTTATGAAAAAACACCGGTACAAAGTTTTGGGGCCTGTACTTTTCATTGCAGAGTGAATGTGCAACACCTTCATAAACTCCGGTATGCCAATTATAGGAAACACAGGAATCTTCATTTAAACACGTATTACAAATAAAGCAGGTGTTGCTTTGTGCAATGTGTTCTTTGTTTAGACTTGTTAGGGGTAAAGGGGGCTTCGAAAATGTATTCTTTTTACAGATACTCTCTAGATCATTTTTAATATATTTCATAAATGTTTCACCACACTTCTCCCCTTTATATGTTCTGTAAATTGATAACTTGTTATCATATACACATTTAATATAGTACCCAAAACTATATACTTGATGTTTTTGAATGTTAGTGGTTGAAGAACGCATGTCTATACGTCTTTTTTTACGTTTGATTTTATCAGCTACTGAATCATCATCATCTTCATAATCTTTATCACTGTCGGATGATGGGGGGTGACTGTTATCATTAGTGCACTGTTCTTTAAATTGTTCTGGGTGAATAGGATTTAAAAATGCCTCAAAATCCGCGTACACAACAAAAGGAACCCGTAATTTACGCTCGTAATTATTGAAATTGAGTTGATTAGAAGAAGTCATTTCATCAAACCAATCTTTCTTTTTGTCCTCTTCAGTGGGTAAATTGGTACATATATGAAAACAATCGTTCTTTTGATGCTTTACTAAATTCTGATTAGAAGAAAAGTTTGTTAGACAACCATCACATAAATGAACAGCATGTTGTGACTTAGTTATTTGAGCTGATACTAATCTAGATAAATTGTTGATTAGACAATAATGTCCTCTATTCCCCTTTGTTACATATAACAAATTAAAGTGTATTGTTTTTTTACATTTAGTAAAGTGTAACGGACCTATAATATCATGTCTTTTATTTTGTGAATTATACTCCAAACCAAACACGTTAATACTTAAGTCATTTAACTTTTCAAATTTATGGATATCAGTTAGCTTGACCGGAAAAGGAATATCACCAAACTTCAATTTCTCCTTGTATTTCACATAAGAAGTCACCCTATTAGTGTGATTATTTTTAGGTGGGTATAAACCAGATAGCAATGCCCAACGGAAACATTCATGATCATTGTTTTTAATGTTTATTACTGCTTTTTTGTTTGCTATATCACGTGGTAGTTCAATATATGAAGAACCACGTAGTGGTTTATATTTATTAACATTAACATCTAAGTGATTTATGTTTACTAAACTCCATCCACTATCTTTTCTTTCGAAGTTTGTTAATCTCTCTGTTATTTCATTTACTAGAGATACGAAAAAAATATTTTTATCACTGCTCTCATTAAAAAGTTGATTGGGTAATTGAAAATCAAATGTATTTCTTAAATGTTTGGTATGTTGATAAAAATTTGCATTTAGAATAAAATTTACTTTTAGAGCACAATGATTTGCAACTGAACGATTTAATAAGGTGAAAATTGTATCTTTATTTTTTTCTAAAAAGGATTCAGGTGTTTCAAAGAATTGACTATCATTTGTATTCCTTGATATTCTGTAAGTAGCAACCCTGTTTCGGAATGCATTTTCAATAAGTTGCACGTTAATTAGTTCTCTATCTGAACTAAGAACATTGTTTTTGTGGTTATTGCTTTTCAAATGGTTTGCTAAATATCTTTTTACTACAGATACATGGCACACAGAACATTCAATTTTGTTATTATTTTTTGTGCTTACATCAATACAGGAAGCTGATGTCGTTGAAGTTGATCCTGAATCACGGCTGGTTGAAGGAGGACTCTTCTTTGCTGATACCTCAGACACTAGATCCGCTGTGGCCAGTTTCATTCCTTCTCCAACTTGTTGAGATCTAAAGAAATAAAATTTAATATTACAATACAATATAAATATATATAAGTTATAATTACTAAACATGAAGGACCATAGAATACTAACTTGAATATTTCTTACAATGCAAACAGTACGCTTGCATTGACAGGACTCCGTCTATTACATCAGTATTTGATATTGACATGACATCCTGATGCCTCCTTTCTTTATGACCATCACATGGTGTATAATACGGTTTAATGTCTTGGTCTTCGAGAAGTGCATCAGGTAATAGGCCATCAATATACCACAGTCTAATATATTTATGAAACTTTCGCACAATTAGATCTTTGTTAAGACTTGCTATCTCGCTACGCTCTAATCTAGGCTCATTAGAAAACGACATGATGCAAAATTAATCACACAACACCACAGACACAAAACACTGAAACTTCAAATAGCTATGAATAATTTTAATACTAGGGATCCCCTTATATATCCCTATCCCCTCCGTACCTGTAAGTCAGGCAAAGAAACATGTTTCTACAAGATTGAACTTAAAACATTCATCTCAAACTAGGTGCCATACAGAAAAAACTTATGATTAATAAAATATAATGATTCACTTACGTTTCATAATTTTGTTGACTTAGAGATTGACACAAATTAAATATTTCTAGGTCTTCATAATATTCTTTCTCAACTTCTTCACACAGTTGATTAATTTCAACATCACAATAATTATCACTTCCAATTTCCATGTCCAGTCATTTCCAATAACAAACACACACTTTGTAATATGAAATGCACATTAATAAAAGAAGATTCTCGTAAGTCAATATTAAATATTTTTCGTTTCGTCTTACTTGAACACGCGATTCGCAGCTCACTTCATTTCTAAAATTTACCTCCAGCATCGGCCTTTTTATATAAATTTGGGTTAAAAAAAACCTTACGGCGCTGGTGGGGAAAGACGACCAAGGCAAGTCTGAACAGGATTTCGGAGTGTGTTACCTGCTGTCCGATTTTTTGTTTGCAACCGAAGTAATGGAACAAAAGATTGAATTATCAAAAGAATTTAAACGACATTTTTGTTTGTGTATTCTCTTTTTATAAAAATCACGTGTAACTTCAAAATCTAATGATTTATATGTTTCTTGGAAACTAATACAAAGTATTTGATCGCCTTCTTCAAAGAAAAATTATAAAAGCTATTGTTTAAGAGCAGTCTTTATAACAAACACTTAAATAGAAAAATGAAAAAACCTTTGTCTAATAAATTTCTTAGATCACAAGAACTGTAACAATAAATTTCAGGGGGCGTTTTATGACTTTAGAAGGATAAAACTCAACATATAAAAAATAAAAGGAAACAATAAATCCCTTGAGAACATGAAACATAATGGACCTTTATAAATAACGCAATCAACCCCTTATAATAATGAAAGCAAGTAGACAGAAATTGCCGTTTGAATCATGTCTGTACAAGTTCATCTTCTATCTTCAATACAGACGTAATTTTAACCAAAACCCAAAATATTAAAAATAATAGGAAACAATGAATCCCTTGAGAGCATAAAATACAATATACCTACGGTTGGCCAATAAAGCAATCACGCTGTTATAACAATGATTTCAAGTACACAAATATTGTCACATTAGATCACAATATTTGGAATTATATCAAGTCAGTTAACAAGAGAATTTAAAGCTTAAAAATAAATACAAATAACATACTATTAGTTTAGGTATTATCATATTAAAAAACAAATTAAAATGTGTATGTAAAAACAAGCTGTATAATAAATCAGAGGTACTAAGTTTGGGTAGATATGCTTAATTCAAACTATAAAATAAGATCGCAAGTATGTAACTTACTCACTACAACAGGTATGAAATAAGATAGGATAAATATATATCAAAAATAAAACTGTATTAATTAAATGATGATATCAAACATATTTAAAAGTGATAAAGGACTAATACGTTTGAAAAATATTAATTAAGTCAGATATTTAATTAAAACTGACAAAGGTTCAGGAAGTTTGATAAATATTAATTAAAGTATGACATCAAAATGAATACCTAAAATATATTAAAGGGAATAAGGAGAAGTAAGTTAAAATACCATTTGACAAACATTACGTAGTATCGCTATTGATCGAAATGGAGACTGTACGCATAGTAAAGAAAGTGTAGGTATGGAAACCCTGTATGACCTAATACCTATACCTATGAATAGTCTAGATTATTCCAGAGCTATATCTGTACGTGATTAAAATACCTATAGCACACGCAAGGTCGCAAGGTAAGGGTTGTATGAACGAAGACTGTACACATAGTAAAAAAGTGTAGGTATGGAAACCCTGTATGACCTAATACCTATACCTATGAATAGTCTAGATAATTCCAGAGCTATATCTGTACGTGATTAAAATACCTATAGCACACGCAAGGTCGCAAGGTAAGGGTTGTATGAAACGAAAACTGTACACATAGTAAAAAAGTGTAGGTATGGAAACCCTGTATGACCTAATACGTATACCTATGAATAGTCTAGATTATTCGAGAGCTATATCTGTACCTGATTAAAATACCTATAGTACTATCACGAAAAGAGAAAGGCAAACGTAAGTCGCAAGGTAAGGGTTTTATTATGGTCCTGAACCCGTGCTCCGAGAACAATGGGAGTCGGGAGTCGAAGGCACAACACAATAAGACAATAGAGATGCGAGCGAAGGGTTTTATTGGGGTGTAATTAAGCGTGCTTTGTGCATGTAGAGAGCCACAGAAGTCGTACAAGGAGTGTTTTGACAGTGTGGAGACATAGCGCAAACGTTCTAAGTGACCCGGTATTTGTTTTTTTTTTTTTTTTTTTTTTTTTAGGTTTGAACATACGGGCACACGGGTTTGGGCGGGCGGCAGGCTAGGGCGGACTAGGGCGGGCTAGGGCGGCGCTGGTTCCGGCGCTTTCCTTCTACTGCAATGATATAGAAAGTCTAATAAAAAAAGGGAAAACAGTAGATTTTAATAATATGGGTCCTAGTATACTCAGAGAAGAGTTTGATAATGCCTTGCAATGTCTGAAAACCGGAAAGGCTGCTGGAAATGACCGAATTTATATAGAGTATATAAAATATGCAAATTGTGACCCCCTAATTGATGAAATATATAAAATTGTTACGCAAATGTATGAAACCGGCACCGTCCCAAAAGATTTCCTAATTTCTAAAACTATCACAATACCAAAAAAAGCAAATACTTTCGAATGTGAAGAATACATGACACTGAGTTTAATCTCACAAGCGAGCAAAATTCTTCTTAAGATAATACAAAACAGGATTAGACCAGTAACAGAAGAATACATAGGACCAGATCAATATGGCTTTAGAAGAAATAGAGGAACGAGGGAAGCAATTTTTGCGTTAAGAATGCTAATAGATAGACGTATGGAATTAAGAGAAGACACCTATATAGCATTTATAGACCTGGAAAAGGCATTTGATAAAGTAAATTGGAAGATAATGATGCCTATTTTGAAAAACCCCGGATTAGATTATAGAGACAGAAGAATAATTTATGAACTCTACAGGAACCAGGAAACGATGATAGAATTAGGAGACGTATCCAGAAACGCTAAAATTCACCAAGGAGTTCGACAGGGGTGTCCGCTTTCACCATTAATTTTTAATATTTTTATAGAGGGTGCGATTCGGAAATTAATAGAGTCTGGAAAAGGGGGAGTAAAATTTAATGGAGAAAATATCAAGTTTATTCGTTTCGCTGATGATATAGCCGCACTGGCACAAACTCACAAACAACTAGAAGATTTAATCGTAAACATGGATACAGTTACAGTTTTCAAAGAATTTGGGCTCAAAATTAATATAAATAAAACTAAAATCCTCATCACCTCAAAATACAAAACACAACAGAAATCTTCTAAAAACGCCTCAAAAAAAGAAAAAAAAGAAAGAAAATTGAAGCCAATCAAGTTAAATGATACTACTATAGAACAAGTTCCACAAATTAAATATCTTGGTAGTATTATTACTGATGACTCCAAATGTACAAAAGAAATTGTTACAAGGATAGCGATGGCAAAGAAAGCTTTCAATGCGAAAAAATGCCTATTGAAATCCAGAATATCAAGTCACATTCGTAAAAGGCTCATAAAAGTGTACATCTGGAGCGTAGCCCTATACGGATGCGAAACGTGGACTATGAGGCAACGTGATAGGGAGAGGTTAGAGGCTTTTGAGATGTGGTGTTGGCGTCGCATGGAAAAGGTCAGCTGGAAAGAAAAGAAAACAAATCAAGAAGTTTTAAGTATGGTAAAAGAGAAGAGAAGTTTGTTGAGAACCATAGATAACAGAAGAGGGAAGATGCTTGGACACCTGCTGCGGCACGATGAGTTTATAAGAAATATCATAGAAGGTAGAGTTGAGGCAGAAAGGAAGCCAGGAAAGCCAAGGAGAGCATACATGGATCAAGTAAAGGAAAAAAATAAACGTCGTGTCCTATCAGGCTGTAAAGGAGAAGGCAAATGACAGACAGGCATGGAAATTGCTCCACCGACAAGAGCCTAGTTCTTAGATATATGATGATGATGATGATGAATAGTAAATAGTAACTATTAAATAATTAAATAACTAGGTGTGGCGTAAACTGGAGTGTTCATGCACGCAAAAAAAAAACAAAAATAGATAACATTATTTATTTTATGATAAATGCAGAATTTTAATACTTAACTAGGGATAAAAGATGTAACCTACTTACCTATATTAGTAAATAGTTTCAGATTAGAGATTTTAAATGTTATGGATTACTTAATTCTTGCTCTTACCAGTTTTCAAATAACCAAAATTATGATTTAAAAAAAGAGGCCAATTCAAGTGAAAAAAGTAATAGCGCCCGCACGGAGGGACTACGCTACCTACTTACAGGTATCATAGACATCTATTTGTGATAGTCTGCATAAAAGGTACCATTTTTGCGGTCGGGGCTTATGCTTTTAATGCTCGAATACAATATTGAATGTGTACGACGTGAGCGCCTTCCGCTAAGCGGTCCCTTTTATGTAGATAACGTTTACACTTTTTAAACATACTAAATTAATATTTTACCCTGAGCTCCTTACTAATTCCTGATTTCTACTTGAGGACTTTATCAATGAAGTTACTTAGCCATACTTGTAAAATTTTCTTGAAATTTCATCTACCTTAGACAAATACTTTAAAATAAACTGGATGTCGGCAAGCTTTTCCTTCAAAGAACTTTTAATTTTGTTTCTTAGCTCCATGCTCTCTTTGATAACGTCTGTTGTAAGAGCACAAGCTTCACACGAAGCCGTCTCAGCGGAGACCGTCGGCTCTGTTGCTGCGTGTGTCTCCGCGTCGCACGCGCACGCCGTCTTAGGTTCAGTACGCACGCGTATAGACTCAGGCTCCGACCACACCCTGTCGTCGGTGGCGTCCTTAAGTCTAGCGCTAACCCGCACCTCGTACTCCGTGTCCGGGTACGGGAGGGGTAACACGAACTTACAGCGCGTACCATCACAGCGCACCGACGACGTGTCCGCCTGCCGCCATCCATCTCTGAATGCAGTCAGTCGAAACTCCACTATATATACACAAGTATCGCAGAAACTATGGCGCCAGTTCGAATTATCAGCGGTCGGTATTTGTACCACTATTCTATTCCACTCCAGAACAGCCTCGTATGGATTTGTTTGTAATATGCTTAAGAGCCCCATGTTTACTTTTATAAGCGAATTAGTATTAATATTGTATGTTTCATTATAACAAAAACTTTTTCGGCAAGTCGTGAGTAATAATGAAGCATTTTGATTCAGAATAAATGATTTATGACCTTTTAATTTGAAATTCCTCTTACACGTAACATTCAGCTCATCTAGCACATCACTGTCACAGAGCAGTGTAGTGCCTTTATCGTCATGGTCGAGATCTGTGTAAAACAAAGTGTATGTAAATCTGTCAGTCGGATACTGCCACTCACACTCCAGTATTTTCCACTCATGTATGACGCACCGGAATTTTTTACACGCCGGGTAATAGTCCACTGTAACCGACATCATCTCGAGCACGTAGTCTTCTTTGCCGTATGTACTCTTGCACCAATATACCCGATCTCCTACGCGGTCTGCGTGTGCCTTGTATCTTACCGTAGTACTATTGACGACTTGCGTTTGTAACTGGTCAAAATCCAAATCTATAACCAGGGTTCCACTATCATGCCCACTGCAGAACACCTCGTAGTTGTCGCCGAGACGCACGAAGTATTCATGCTCCTGTTTATCTGGTTCATGCAGACCCCCCGCTGACTCCATGGACATTGCGGGATGTACTTCAACGGTCACAAATTGGCTACACCTAGTCCCAGCACTGTCCCTGCAGCTGTATTCATAATTTCCTGTATAAAGGTTCTTAACGCGAACCTCGATTGTACTAATATTTACTTTAATAGTTTGTATCGGGTTGCCATTTTCTTGAACTTCGAAGCTATCAGGATCTTTCCCGGAGCAATAGATTAGGACGTCTTCTCCGTATGGTTGCTTGTAGTTGTCGAACCCCTTATCATACCGTGCATTTGTAGTTATTTTCGGCTGCTGGTCCCCCGTGCAGCGTCGGCCGCGCGCCCCGGCACGCGCCGCGCCGTGCACCAGCAGCAACACCGTCAGCGCCAGCGTACTCACAGCACCAATATTAGCACACATCGTGGAAGCTTCCAAGACAGGCAAAGCAACTAGTAATGAGCCAGTGCTTCGTCGCACTCGCTTTTATACACGACACGACTATTTCGATGAATACTTCCTCGTTTTCATGTGACTACTATGAAATTAAATATAAATTAAGTAAATAATCAATTAATTAATATTATTTTGTAGGTACTGTTGCAGCGCCAACGTGATAACAGCCTGTTGTTTTCCTGAAGCGGTGTTTTTTTTAATGATTATTTTAGCTTTATTTATCTATACAGTTATAAGTTTGTATCCTTAATCCTATATTTTATAACAGACAGTTTATTGTATGGCCCCTATAGGGTAAAAGTCTCCTCCATTTTAATCCATTTTTGTCTGTCTTGAGTGGATGGTGTTCATCCAGTTTTTTTGCAGCTATTTTTATTATATCATCGGCCCATCTTTTCTTTTGCCGCCCTTTTTTTGTACAAAGACAAATTCAAGCATTTTGTCTATGAGTTTGCTGAATTCAGATCAGGTGTGTGGTGTCCCTTAGATTAGTTCTATAGTAGGTATGAAGAACAATTCACTGAAAACATAGCCTCGTTCGTATTAGCTCTTCCAAATTTGGCTTGGCATCGACTTCAAACATATCAGTTGGTGGTTTATCTTTTTTTTAATTTCTTTTTTCTACTCGTCGACTTTAATCTGTATATTAGGATTTTATAGATCAGACTTAAACCTTCCACATTTAAATGTTGGATAGTCTATGGCACTTCCGGGATCATTAAATAGATTTATTAAACAACCCGCCCCTAAACTAAAATAATTTTGAAAAGAGAATGTCATTCACATCTCGGTAAAATGTGTAGAGTTTGTCCGGAAAGAAAAGTGTCATGGTTTATATGGGAGCTCATACATTGTACGACACTTTTCTTTTCGGACAGACTCAACTTTATAATTTCCGAACGTACTAAATCTGTCAAATTTTCTTCTACTTAGGGTCACCACACACCTAGCGGTTTTCCTCGCGGAATTAGCGGAAGTAGCGGAAATTCATAGACAAAATGCTTAATTTGTCTATGGTAGCGGAAATTTGTCTATGGCTTCCATACAAAAAATCTGCTACCATAGACAAATTTCCGCTACCATAGACAAATTTCCGCTACTTCCGCTAATTCCGCGAGGAAAACCGCTAGGTGTGTGGTGACCCTTAAACTTGCTTCTACGTTGTGATTGGATTATAAAAAGACCAATCACAACTACAACGACATCTTGGACTCAGTTTATTCTAGCCGTCTCTTTCTACTACCGATACAATTATATGTCTATCTCTTTTCGGTAGTGTCTGAGGCACCGAATGCCCAGATACAATTACTTCCGGTTTGAAAAATAGTGTTTGACGTTTGATTGGGAAAGATTTAAAAATAATTAAAGAAAATCAATTCTTACTTAATACTCGTAGAAAAAGTATTGTATACAATAGTGACATAATTAAGCTTTTCAATCTCGTACCTTAATTAGGCCACTCAGCAAGCTTCGTGGCCTAAACGCGGTACTCGACTGTAAAGCTCTTGATTATGTCACTATTGTATAAAATACTATTAAAATACAATTTTATTCGATATGTACAAAGTGTACTACGTACTAGTAGTAGGTACGCTAGTCGTTATTAGATGGAGTAGCAGAGCAGGTGACATTTCCTCTTAGATTTTGGCTATCTTTAGGTTGCTCTGGTCTAGATGACGCTAAAGACTTGGAACCTCAAAAAGTTCTTAGACTGTGGCCGTCTATTATATCTAATAGTCTCTCGTGATATGATGGTGATGAAAGGATGTATCCCATACAAAAAAATGCGTCCTAAAACGTTTTCGCGTAGATAGATACTTTTTGTTATTTGCAATACGATACCAATTGCCTATGCCCTTAAACGGATAGTTCTTAAACTGTGCGCCTCTAATGTATACATTATTTTTGCCTCTATTTAGGAACACGATATTGTGGGTACACTAGGTACGTCCACCCAGGTATAATATTGTCCTTGTTGCCAGCCTTGTACCGCGGTTGTGTAGCTGAGGGCTCCCTTCCCTCCCCAATCCACGGCGGTTTGTTTATGTAACGAATGAACACAAATGCTGGTACAAATTTTGGCGGTTCTAATGCAGGGAGTTAACCTATAAAAATGACAAAACTCACAAGTCCGATTTTATTGTGTGGCCCGTTAGAATACGTACTAACGTAATGACAAATATTTTCTAACAATTGTTAGCATTAAGCTAGGTATAATACAGGTATTTGTTTGCCACATAAAAAAAGATTATGCAAGTTTTATTTTTCTCTATCAGGCTATCCCTTTTTATGATTGCTACATAACTTCACATTTTATAACGGTTTTGTCAATAGCATTCGTCGTCTTAGCTATTTCTCATTCATTTAGAATTCAAAGTCACACATATTTTTACAAATTGTTTACGAATATGCTCACATAATCTATTCACCAAACTGTTATAAAATGACAGATGATATTGAAATAGTTGAATGCAATGGCGTGGTAAAGAAACATAATTTGGATAATCTTTTCTTGGTGTTATCAATAAATATCTATTATAATACCTAGCGTATCGTCAAAAACTGTTAGAATTTTTTTTAATATGACTAATCATATTATATTCTCTAACTAAAAATTAAAATCGCACTTGTGAATTATAAAAGTTCAAAACTATTCCTTTACTGTACTACTGGGGACGCGCAGGTTCGGTGTGGTGTGGGTGGTGTGATCAACCGTATTTATGTGACCTAGGGAATGCAACCGGTTTATATTTAGTAAAAAAAAAACCAGTAATTGATTGAGTTACCGGTAATTTATAAAAATTTCATTACTGATTAGCTTTCCATTCGCTGTAATTTCGACAGCGTTCCAGTTTCTTTGTGTGAAGTATCAAGTGCAATCTCGAGGTCGATAAAGTTAGGTGTAATAATACTAATAATCTTAGGTACCTACGGTCGACTTCAAAAATATGTTTACACTTTGACATATTACTCCTTTGTACCTAAACATATTTTTGACGTCGACTGCACCTAACTATACCTACATTAACTTAACTTGAGGGATTGGTACACCTATCTATTAGAATGAATCGCATGGTGTTAGCTACTGAGTGTTTCTATTTGTATAGGTTAGCTAATTTTTGTCCGTTCTTGCAAACAGCATTTGGCGGCATACCGACAGATGTGATATTAATATGTTTTTCCTGATAAAACGAGCACCGACCACCAGACCGAGACTGAACATGATTGATTACACAAATAATTTAAATTAAAACATGTATGTACCTATAGTTAGTACTTAAGATTGTTTTTTTAAATGTCCGAATTGTAAGAAGAAATCTCTAGCAAGATTCGGACATCTTAAAAAAATACTACCATACCTACTATTTTCTTCGACACGGTAACTATACCTACCTAACAAACAAAAAATGTGCTTTAACAAAAACAAAATAAGCAGTCGGGGAAGTTTCGTATCTCGTTTGCTGTCATCCACAGAGCTGAGCGCTACCCCATCACTTTCGTTCAGACGAGTGGTTAGCTGAGCATATTTCATATATTTTTCGTAGGAAACAAAATTTTACTGAACTTGTAACAAATATGTAGATATCAATGAATTCATTTGTTATAGGTAAGTAAAAAAATATTTCAATTTACTAATCGTATTCGTCTAGATCCTGAAGCTTTTGAAAATATCGCGTAACGAATGTGATGTGTAAAAGACTGTGTTGAATTTCCCTTCGGTTATATCATGCCCAACAATCTAGTAACAAAAAAGTTTTTTATGCATAGCGCACCATTTTTGTATTCACCTTATAAAAGAAATACTCAAGCATAAATTAAATCATAATAATAGCCTGCAAAATAAGGTCCAAAGTGTTAATAGAAATTACCCGTAAAAAGATTGCGTGCAGTGAGTAAATTTCCACCGACCGACGAAGCCATAGGGTTGCCAAAAGGCTTTCAACATACCTACTAAAACATAACGATGAAAATAATTTTCACACAAACTCGTTATGCCTACATATACACACGCGAAGGTTCTCGTCAATAGCGTCACGTTTAAACCCCGAAGGGACCATTTTCTCATGTTTATGATACGGTTCCTCGCCTGCATTCTGCGACCAACTTTTACATCTGTTTTATAGCTAAAATAAAATGCGTTTCGCTTTTATACAGCTTCTTACGGTTGAGTGGGAGCGTGACGCACTGATTTGTAGATATAACACTTGTACTATGTTTGCTTCTACAAGTATTAAATATACTTTTCACCTCACTAGCTCGGAAAGCCCTTTTTGTTTGTTTAATATCTATTGTGAAAATCGCTTTTTATCCACATGTGGTGAAAGAGTTTTGACATAAGTGACAAGTGGCTTAAGTGACATTTGACAGCTAACAAAACGTAAAACGTTAAAAGTGCAGAATTTTTAACATCGCAATTAATGAATTGCATCGAGTAAAAACACTTAATACAGTCTTACAACTTTATTTTAATTCATAAATATCAGCATTCAACATTAATCTTCATTCTTTTTGTAAAAACGGATAAATTGTTCTGACAGCCGAATAAGTCTACGTACGAACAAAACGCATCTGACATTTAATAAAACCTTTTACGTCAAAACTTTTCATTTCAATTCATCCATCATATCAACGTTAAATATTCGCATGTTTTTCTAGGTTGTTTTGTTAAAAATTAGTGATTCGAGTGATGAAGAAGTATTAAACACCTGAGGAATTACGGGAAACCGAGCAAAGTGCACCCTTTTTCTTATTTTCCTCGCTGTAGTGAGGTGAAAAGTTTTGTGTTATACACGGGTGAAAGTTATTTTACGTCTCGTGTATTAAAGCACTCGCTACGCTCAGGATTCTATTTTTGAACCACTCGCTTCGCTCGTGGTCAATAATAGAATCCTTTCGCTAGCTCGTGTTTCAAATAACACTCGCACGTAAAATACAACTTTCACCCCTTGTATAACAAATAACTATTTTCCTTAGACCACAACCCTATAACAACACAGCACGACGTGATTATAGTATAAGCTCAAACTGCTCTACAGCAAAGTTCCTTTAATTACCTTGACGCCAATCGCTCCCTACATGTAATTACGCAGACAGTACCTGTCCTAGTCTTAGCTACACACGCTTACCTGTCCTATGCCGTTTAGTGGAGAGGATTGGAGTACCATTTGGACGTGCAAAGAGGGCTCGCTTGGATGGCTTCAGACTTGTGTCCATATTGATAGAAGTGCTAGTTGAGTATCATATAGACTTGGAGCTCCTCCTTGGTGGTTGAACTAATTAATTTTCTGTACCTATGTAAAATCAATTATGAGTTGCTGTTGTTTGAAGTAAAAACAATACTTTAACGTTCTGAGAAAGTTTTAAATGCTTTCTTCTAGAATATAGAGTGGAGTATAATTTTATTAATTTTTTGGAAACGAAACTTCGGTTACATTATACTCTAAGTATGTATAATTGTTAGTAAAACTCTACTAGAGAGAAGTTATTTTGAGGTAAAATATAAAATGACTGAATGAAGTAACTTCGCTAATAGAGAAAATAATATCATGTTATAAGCGTCGTTTTT
Source organism: Pammene fasciana (assembly GCA_911728535.1). Taxonomy (NCBI): domain Eukaryota; kingdom Metazoa; phylum Arthropoda; class Insecta; order Lepidoptera; family Tortricidae; genus Pammene; species Pammene fasciana. Next base: position 9,070,538 of record OU452278.1, on the reverse strand, counting down.
AAAACGGACAATCTGAAATGAAATTATACTTATTACATGAACTTGACACACCCAAATCTAACAACGGCCGATGGAAGAATGGGGAATAAGGAAAAATCGGACACGAAATAACAATGTTATGTTATCTTCGTAACTCAGTTGATACTGAACTGGTTATGGGTTATACGGGGGCGGAAATCGAGATGGTTTTATGTCTCGCCATGTGAAAGAACTCATACTTCCTCAAATACACGCGGCGTGAGCGTAAGGCCGTTACGATGGAGAAACCTTTTATTTTTTATAAATAGACTAGGTATATATTTTAAAATTTTCAAACTTCTGACGAGTTAGCCATTTTCAAACGGACAAAGAAAAAGTCCTTGTGCTTTTTCAGTTTTAGGATTTTTTGTGTTGAACTCCAAATTAAGTAAATCAAAAATGGCTTCAGGTATCCACTAATTGGTCGCCGAGTACTCCGAGTAGCCACTTCTACTTCATACTCTTTTGTAGCATTTTCGTTGACAGTGAAATATGTACTGAATATATGATGATGTATGTCAACCACATATATGCATTTGCGGTACCATGGTGGGGGCTGACGGGCATCATGCTCTGAGTTGCCGGCGGTGTACCTACTGGTAGGCATCCGCGTCACCATGCCCTCAACGACATAGTGCAGAGGGCCCTCAGGTCTGCTGGTGTTCCATCTGTGCTTGAGCCTCCGGGCCTTAGTCGCAACGGACGGCAAACGACCTGATGGTTTGACGTTGGTGCCATGGGAAAGAGGGCGGTGTTTGGTGTGGGACGCTACGTGTGTCAGCACCTTCGCCGCCTCTCATATCACTCGCACAACGCGCGCGGCTGGAGCGGCGGCCGAGTCTCCAGGCTGCAGTGAAGCGGCAGAAATATGCTCCCCTGGGCGCAGGTTACATTTTTCTCCCTTTCGCGGTGGAAACGGCGGGATGTTGGGTGCGGACGCGAAAAAGTTTGTGCGTGACATAGGTCATCGGCAGGGAGCGAAGCATTGGTGCCGGTGACGTAATTTTGACGTAAATTTATATAAAGGCTGCTTTTATTTTTATTTTTTTAGTTATGCTATGACGGTGGCAAACAAGCATACGGCCTCCCTTATGGTAAGCAGTTACCGTCCTAGCCTGTGGACGCCTGCAACTTATAATTCTTCTAACGCTTTTATATAAACATTAATTGTTTCGTTTATTATTAATGTTTATAAATTGTTTAGTATTTATACACAGTATAATGCAAATTCAAAAATATTTAAAAAAACGGTGCCAATAAAATGTTTTATTAGGTACCATAAATATAAAATTTATATTTATTTGTATTTATTTACAAATAAGTAATATTTACATAGATATTGTCTCCAACAATGTCTTTCTTAATATGTATATTGTGCTCTTTATAAGTAGTGGCCGTGTCAACTCAGATGTCAATATCGATAAACTGGATTATATTTAATTTCGATAAAAACACTCTGTACGTAGCTTGACGTCATACGTCTGTCATCGGCACCAAAGTTTCGCTCCCTGGACTCATCGGCTTAGGCAAAAGGGAGAGGACCCCCGTTCCGAGGCATTTCTGGTGCAGAGGCTGTCCATAGCTATCCAGCGCGGTAATGCCGCGAGCGTTATGGGCACTTTTGCACCGGGGACGGCAAGGAATGGTAGCAATGAATGACTATTGTTTTTAGTTAGATTTAGTACTTGACTGTATTTTTATGTAAATATTTTTTTTTTTTTTTTTATTGAATATAAAGAAAAAAGAACAAATGCATAAGTAAAATGTTGTATTAATAGGTAAAGGCTGCTATTAATAATACGGATATGGATTTTCTTTTTGGGTCAGTGAGGGCAGCTACCAGATCCCGTAGTAAGTCTTAAAAGACCTTCAAGTCCCTCGATTTCAAATTAATGAAGATGGCGTTTACAGATTTTGGAAAAAAAATACAGGATGCTAAAAAAAGAAAGGAATTTGATTTGACAAAGTTTTTTTATGCCAATCAATTCCTATCAAGAATCAAAAGTTTGTATGGGAACAAATAAAATTTCGGCTAAAAAAGCCACAAATCGAGGAAATTTTTTCCTATACAATTTGTATTACGACAAACACACCTTAAATACCCACAAATTAAAGAGAACTTTCTCCGTACATGCACTGTGAAGAAAAAGTAAAATCCGTTAAGAGAACTCCTGCTAATGCAAAAATGTGAATAAAATTTTACTTTCAGCGAACACTGTCAGCTATGTACAGATTTACGTCACGATCAAGAGACGTGAACGTGATTGGTCGTTATGTAATCATATATATACCTGTAGATATTTAAAAGAAATAGATTATCATCCTTATCACTGGTAGATAATTGTTATCCTTTTTATCATTAAATCCAACAACAAAATTGCATTACAGACAGAGTCCCTGTAAAATTATTTCAATAGTTTGACTGCAGAAAGGTAGCCGATGCGCAATTTTCGAAGCAGCGCCTCTAATTATAGCCATCTTGTTCACTTTTACATGAGTGGCTGTACTGTACCCTCCCCAGCCAATATTTACCTAATCACTGGACAAACATCGGAACGCTACCCCGCCCCAACACTCCTAATAGAAGCTAAAGAGACTTATAATTTATTCAGCACCCGTCGCCTGAGGCGTCTCCACTAACTCGCCGGAGACTAACTTTTTTCAATCATTCGCATTCGCATGATTTTTAAGGCACTGGCCTATGCATCTTTAAAATGTGAAGCGCGCGTGGAGCAAACTCCTTGAAAGCTTTTTTGAGCTCGCGTGTTCATTTTTCAAAGCGAGACCTTAAGTGATCTACATCACTTAAGTTCTCAAAGTTCTTCAAAATACTAGAACTGGGAGTTAAAACTTGAGACATAGTCATGCTGCTACATTTTCGGGTTTAAGGATTAATATTTTGTATACCTACTTGAATATTTTGAGTGGGTTTTAGACTAGCTTTTTGTCAACGCATATAATATGTAACTTGTAAGTAGTGATGGGCCGTTCCCGGGCACGTTCCCCATTCCCCAACTTTCCCGGAAACGTGCCCGGGAACGTGTCCCATTTTGGGGAATGTTGGGGAAAGTTGAATTTGTGTATGTCTACATTAATTTTTTTATGGTATCCACTATTAAATGAATATTAACAATATTTAGCATGACAATATATAATATATCTCTTTCCCAAAGGCACGTTCCCGCACTTTCCCCGGAAAGATGGGGAACGTTCCCCAACTTTCCCGGGAAAGTTGGGGAACATGCCCCAATGTTTCCTATTGTACCGGGGAATCCTTACGTGACGTTACAAATAAAATAAGCGTAATAATCATCATCATCATCAAGGGAAATGATTGTTGTTATTAGTATTGTTTTGTTACATAAAATAAGAGTATAATAACAAAATTTTAAAAATGTACTAAAAAAGTAGTAAAAAATTAAAATTAAAATTTTATAAATTAAAAAAATTAAAAATAAATACATAATAATAAAAATAAAAAAATTAAAAAAGGTATGAAAAAAAGTTGTTAAAATATAAAATTAAAATTGCATAAATTATAAAAATAAAAAAAAAATAAAAAACATACTAATATTTTTTTATATAAAACAACATAAAATTTCAATAAATTTAAAATTTAATTAAAATTTAATTAAAATAAAATTTAGAATTAAATAGAAATAAAACTTTAGCTACATATAAAATTTTAACGACTTACTTTTTTTGCTTTTCAATAAATTGTAAAATTTTAATTTATGAGAAAAAATAATATAATTGAAATATTAATTTAAAGAAATATTTATTGATGATTATGGTTTTTTAATTTCATTTTAGTTTATTAGTTTTTATAGATTTCACTTATTTTATTAAGGCTTATAATTTTACGGGCATCTAAAATATGAATCGGCAACTTTTCTAAGGCATATAATAATATAAATTGGCTGTGTATTAATATTTTAGCGACATTAAATTAAAATAAGCATCAAACATGTGGCATCAATATCATTGAAAAACGGCAGCAAAATATAGCACACCAAAAATTATCAGGGAACTTAAAATAATAGGTTGGCATCTAAAATATTAACTTCGCATCTATTATTCATAGCAGGCTTGTTTTAAATATTTGTTGCCAGCTATTTGTTTTTACCTAATTAACCATAATGAGTGTACCAGTTGCAGGTATCATTTTAATTACGGGAGCAGTAAAATTTCAGGAAACTGGAATATTTTTAGGGTTCTGAACCAAAATGTTAAAAAAGGAACGATTGACAGTGAAATATTGCGTGCATGATTGCAATATGTACAATCCATTTTAGTATAACTGGCCAGTTATTGAAGGGTGGCCAATTTAAAACATACTAAAAACCGACAAAGAGCATATCGGGCCATGCCCGGCCGTGCCGGTTCCGTAGTTGAAGGAATGTTACAATTCATCCGTTCAAAAAGGTCGTTTGTTAAGGGATACTTGGCGGCGCTTATGTACGTCATTATACTACGCCGCACTCACGTCCTTTTGCTTTGCGTTTTTGAGTGATAACTCAAAAACGGCTCAACCGATTTTATTCAATATAGTTTTCATTGAAAGTACTTGTTAAGCCTCACTTTCATGATTTTTTTTTAATTTTTTTTGGACCCACGGTGCAAAAGTTAGATTGGGGGGACGCCCGACTTTGAACTTTCAGAGCTATTATTTACAAAACAATTCGTTTTATCCAAAAAGTGTTCGTTTTCAAACACCTCGACTATTATTAAAAGACCTATCCAACGGATCCAGTTTGGATAGGGTGCCACACGACAGGGTTGGAGCGAAAAAAAATTCACTCTTGTGAGTTGGGTCACATGTGTAGGAGAGGTACCCTAATAAAAATATTTTCCAGTTTTTATTCTATTACTTTGTTGGCGTGATTAACGCACATACTCATACCAAATTTCAGCTTTCTAGTGCTATCAGTCACTGAGCTAGACCTTGGACGGACGGACGGACGGACAGACGGACATGGCGAAACTATAAGGGTTCCTAGTTGACTAAGGAGCCCTAAAAATGACTCATTCATATTTTCTATTAACTAGGTAGGTATTTAGGTAATACCTATACAAAGTCTATATAATCAATGAAATTTGGTACTAGATATCTGACCGTAGATACCTACTTATAGGTACCTACCTACCAATATTCATAGACCCCAGTAACTTTTTAAGAATCCTTTTTATCTTATAATTACTGCTCGTGTAAAGTTGCCCCTTGTACTTATATTGAATATTTAACGCATTTTAATTGCTTCCTAAATATTTTAAAAGATGCTGATTTTTAAATTAATAGGTGATCGTTTTCTATTTAAAAAAGGCTTCTTAAATTGCTTCCCAGTTACTAATTCAGTTGTCAATATAATTATTTGATACCTGGCTATAGTTAAACAATACCTGTAAAAGCAATAAAATGCAGCCCATATTGAAATAATTAGTCGCCTCGAATTAGTCGCCAACCTAATAATTTTGGTACCCATTTTGATTTTTTATAGCTGCCCAAATACAATTATTTAGCAGCCCGGTTAAATACATGCCTTTTATTAATACCAACCAAGTATCAACATGAACAAACCACTAAAAATTAGGAAAAATTGACTTGAAACATTTCAACGTACAACATTGTTACTTACAAACAAACTTACACACATAATATACATATATATTTATATACCAACTAACCACCTGAAAAGGGCCTCTACGAGGTTAATGTAAGTTTTTGACCTTGTATGCAACATTCCCCTGTTTGGGGAACGTTCCCGGGAAAGTGGGGAATTCCCGGGAAAGTGCCCGTGGGGAACGTTTCCGGGAATGGGGAACGTTCCCGCTGCCCATCACTACTTGTAAGTGCTTCTTTATTTATAGTGTTCGCGTATATTTTTTCGTTTCTACAAACTAATATACTGAACTAAACTAAGTAACTTACTTATGTATAAAAATAATGGAGATAAAAAAACGTATTCGCTCCAACATAACAATGGTTCCAGCTAAATTTGGAATAATTTGTTATTTAAAATGTTATTACCACCAACCGGAGCTTATGTTAATGTGATTTCATTTTTAATTAACTCATTTTCACTAAAATACAAATTAAAACGCTACTAGGTACATATTTTAACGTAGCGTGTAGGTAGGTAAATAGAATCTAAACTGTATTCGTTAGGTTAGGAGGGCGATGAAATCCAAAACGTCCACAGCGCGATTTAACACTGTAATCAAACATCACGGCTATCGGTACACATCCCGTTCCCTCATTATAAAGCATATACGTATATGGTTGTATGATAAGTGACTGTGGGTGTATCAACTTTATTACGTAAGCGGCCATATAAACGGTGATCATGGCACGTGTATTAAATTTACATTCCTTACTTAACACAATTGAATGCATAGTGTCTCTTAGAATACAAGTTTGTGTGTAAAAGAGAGCAAAAGCTTTTTTTATTTGGCAGTTGGATAAAAAATAGTGAGTTAGGAATTAGATCCTGGCCAAATTACAAATATGACCATGCCAAGAAGCACAGGCACTGTTTGTTTTGATCTTTTTTTGATATTTGTTGTTATTAAATACTTATGTATTACGCGTTCAACAAGCTACTATGGCAAATTTAGGGGTCAAAATTACTGAGCAGAACACTGAGAAAATATTTATGTAACATACCTTATTACCTGCTCAGTGGCCGTGACTGAGTTATTAAAACTAGATGGGAATAGGCTAAAGTAAACCGAAATTATTGATATTTTCCTTAATCTAATCTAAACTAAATTGTGTAGTAATACCGCACCACAATAAAAAGTATTATTTTCACCAGAATTCGCTCACATGTGATTTCGCTTTTAAAGCGGCCGCATACAAACTACTTACTGAACAAATATTATTCATCCGATTTTCATCCTCCAGTCGATTCTCATTCTCATATTGTCCAAACATAGCAAGCAGTAAATAAGTAATCTGTACGCAGTAGTAATCTAATTGCAAATATCCACGCGCGGCCAAATTAGCCTGCATGGGAGCCCACTCGTATTTCAAGGGGGACATCGATGTAATTCGGTTAAGCCTGTTTTATGTTACGTGCAACATTTTGCTGCTAATTGCACATAATTGAAGACTCTTTGGGCGTTTTCGCAGTTGAATTTTTACACTTACTCTGTATGAGCATGCTACACACTACAACTCTACGGGACTACGGGTACGTACTCTCACGTCTGAAAATATGACATGGTACATTTTATTTAATGTGACAAAAACGTGTATCCAATTTCATGCATTGGTACTATTACCAAATATGTAGTCACAACTCTATAGTTGTGACTACATATTTTTAGACTGTCAGTATACAAATTATGCGGTTGACCTCAACAAAATGAATGTTATAATTATAATGCTAAGTTATAATATCGTTACTGCACAGGCCTTGTCGTAGTCGTGGATATACAGTGTGTGACCCATAACACGGGCGAAGGATTGAAACGTATATTCTACTCCTCATACAGAACAACGTTTGTTCAGTGACTTTTAAAAATAACTTACGGTTTGATTTTTATTACATTTTAAAGTTTACGTGAACACGCAATGTATTGCGAAATTGATTATGTCTGTAGGGTGACAAGACTGACAAGCAATGTCAATTAGACGGATTTTAACGTACATTGAAAATAATATTTAGTTTGTATGAAAAAGAGACAATTTAAAAACTACATATTTTTTAAAAGTTGTTGAACAATATTTTTATTGTTTGAGGAGTACAATCTACGTTTGAATTTTTCGCTTGTGTTTTGGGCCACACACTGTATAAAACCATGTAGGTGTAAACCAGTATTAGTTGACATTGCTGATAGATACCTACTGGTATGTTAACGCGAAATTTAATAAAATATAGTATTGTGGTGTAGCTCAGTAAAACACAGGGGTAAAGCTTGAGGTCTTCATGTATTTATTTAGATTTTTATTGGAACGAGCGCGCTGATGTCACCAAGGCCGACCGGCCTTGATATCAACTGATTTGTATTTATCATTGTTTATTTATATTGACTTTTAGTTTGAATATAGAATATTTTAATATAAAACGACGTAATGTAGAGGTTTCTAATCAACCTCTACAGTAAATTGGTTGTAAATTGAAATGTGAAATTAAATTTGATCGCTATTGAACTATAATTGAATAGAAAACTATTGGTTCCTGATCAGTAATCACCGATTAAATTTCACCGAATAACTATATGTGTTTAGGTACTGTCAACAGCTACAACTTTGCCTACTTACGATGCTCAAATTTGCTTGGCTTGAAGAACATTTATATCTTATTCCTGAGACGGCCGCTTCTCTTCCATCTCAGAAATAAGATATGTAAATATAAATACCTAGCTGTTTGATGTACAAAACCATGTTTTTCAAGCCAGGCAAAGTTGAGTAACGTAGGCAAAGTTCTAGCAGTTGACGGTATATTGAATCTGTTGTTAAGGTATTTCAAAGTCGAGAAAATCACTGGAATGTTCTATTTATTTTGTACCTAACCCCTTCTAAGTAATATTAATTAATTGGAAAGCAAATTACTCCCGGGGTTGCTCGACATCGCTCGTAGAATGTTTCGAGACTAATTGATTTTTAATATTGTATTTAGTAGATGAAGCGGGCCTAGTTTTTGTGTCGTTATTCCTATTTACTAGTCTTAATGTCTTGAAACGAAATCACTGACATAAAACCTGGGGGGTGATTTATGAGATCCGAGCACTCGACTGTGACATTTAAAACCATAAATAAAATGATGACATTATGTTTTAAAACTAAAGCTGCGTCTACGCTAGGTGAGCCGAGCACGAGGGGAATCGTCCTGGGCGTCGTAGTTTGCGGCTCAAGTGTGGACTTAAAATAAAATTTGCAAACTGAGCGAGCAAAGGTGATGCAAATTTGTGCTCCGCTCGTGCTCGGCTCGTCTAGCGTAGACCCAGCTTAACAGTGATGGAAATTTAAAGTCATGATTAGTTAAACTTTAATTTCATTTGAAAAAATCGGCGACAAACTTATGTGTGCGATTATTTTCGAGCTTAATTTTTTTGAATTCGAGCGTTCGGATGTCAGAAATCGGCCCCCTGTAAGTAGATTACATTCAATAGCTGAAAATAGTTATTTGTTACACAAGGGGTGAACGTTGTATTTTACGTGCGAGTGTTATTTGAAACACGAACCGGCAAAAAGATTCTATTATTGACCACGAGTGAAGCGAGTGGTTCAAAAATAGAATCCTGTGCCCATACATTAGTGCCCTACTACTATTATTATTTAGTACTAGGTACTAAACTGTTATAGTTGCCCTCAACCAATGTGACGACCGGGGCCATAAAACCCTTGAGCTCGCGTTATCAGTTATCCATTGTGTTGCATTGTGGACTTTTATGGCCCCGGTCGTCACATTGGTTGAGGGCTACTATAATGTAATTCCTGTTCAAAATTATCTGTTTTGCGGAATCATACAAGTAGGTAGCACTTCGGAGATGAGGTTCAAACTTTCAAAATAAATTCTAGCTCCAAGTAATCTCGTACTTATGCAAATAGGAGTGCACCAGGAAATTTGGTATTCTCAACCGTGCCAGAAAGCTAATTAAATTAATAGTGCTCGAAAAGTACTAACGAGCCGCTAGGTGGCGCAATCGTCAAAGCAGGGGTTCGACGAGTCCCAAAACTTTCCCACTTTCCTCCCTTCAAATTGATTAAGCCACCTCCAGTTATGAACGTTTCTTTAACGCGAATAAATGAAAATAGGAATTCGTATTAATTGCTCGTAATTTGTCAGGAATACAAATGGAGATGGATGTATATTTGTATTGCCAACGACGTGCTGAGGTATTTTGAGAACCGTGCCTAGCAACCTTCCTACAACTTCGTTACGTGTTTCGCAAGTTTTAAAACTCCTTATTTCTGGACAAACAGTAAATACCTTAAGGATGGCTTTTTGAAAGTTTGTTGCGCGATTACTTTAGTAACATTCTTATGATCTTTATGAAATTGATTGGAGTTGCAGCAAAGATAAAAAATAATTTGAGCTTTCTTATATGATCAGGATCGATCAATGAGTTATGGAGTTAAAAGATTCAAAAGCGATCTTTATAGGGGTCATGTTATATTGGTCAACTCGTTAGTAATTTAATCGTGAGTTCTTAATTCATGGCCGACTATTAGTATTTTATAATGTTAGACCGAGGTCAATTGTGAATGTATCGCTCGCATTTAGAGTTACATTCGAGTTACTTGAGACTAAACAGTTATGTAGTCAACAGTTGCCGTAGAGCCAAGAATTTAATTAGGGTCATGACACCATGTTGCCAATTAGAGGCGCGCTCCCTTAATGAAAAACGTTGACACTGCCGCCCGTAGTAACCCTGCCTCGCAATACACACGTGACTATTAGATCAAGAGTAGCCAGAGTAGGTCGTAGGCAACCCTACCTGATCGAGTAGAAGAATTCGGCTTATTTTTTAGCCTTTCGGACTGATTATTTCTGAAAATATCCACTTAATTTGTTATTTGTAATAAAGACCTATCGATTGATGTGCATCATGTAGATATTTGGTCAAAATAATTTGTTTAACAATTAGTTACAATAGTTACATATGGAGTGCCTCCCTTAAAAATATATTTAAAATAAACTACAGTGTGGTAAAACTTTATATAATTCATTACCACTTTTTGTTTGTTGAAAAATTTTTGTACGTAGGTAGCGAAAATACTTGTAGCCTGTAGATCAAATTTAGTCGTAAATGGTCCAACCCCTGAGTGACTTCAGACCACTTACTGAACTTTGTTCTAAAATTTAACTCGCGTAATCGTCCCTATTATATACATACACATATATAGAACTAGGTAAGTTGATTTACATAAATACGCTTTCATATATCTGCGCACTTTGTAGTCCCGATTCAACAAAACTCAATTACGTGGAACAAAGACGCCTCGAACGCGGTTAAAAAGTTAAATTGTGCCGAGCGAGAAATTACGACACTTGCAATCCAATTGCATACAACATTAATGGTCCCAACAACTTCATCTGAGGAACAAGCATAAATCTTAGGTTTAAATATAAATGAGGTCTAGCTCGACTTTCAGGATACGTACCTATTCTCTCTATTTTTATTTGACTTCAAAATTTCAAATGGAGAAGTTCTCAATTTGTCTGTATGTTTTAAACAAAAAGAGGCATTTGGCAATTAAGTTAATTAGTGGCAATTAGTTTGATGGGTAGTGTTAATTTCGATAACCTTCTGCTTTATGGATTACCTATAGACATAATTAAAAAAGGTTTTTTTGTCTTTGTAAAGAGAAGTCTAAAAACCGTGTTTAACTTATAAGTTTGGCTTATATCTTTTGTGTTACCTTAATATCTTGTATTCATTGAAACAATCACGTGGATTGTGAAAAAATGTTTAGGTAGGTGATTGTTGATATTCGTATAAAATTCCAATGATTGAAGTTACCTTTTAAGGAAAATCCCATTCATCACAAGAGTAAATACTGGAGTTTAACAAAATCTACCGACATTCAACTATTGGCCTCGCGTAGCCGAACTACCTAAACTAACCGTTATTGTAACTAGCGTACTATCAGAAAGGGAAGTTAGAGTTCTATCAGTTGTCTAAACTTTCCCTGCCCGTATAAACGCCCTCTGCCGTTTGAACCAATTTAGAACTACCCCGCAAAGCATTCAAACTTCGTGTTTTTAGAGTTCCTTTTCATTGGCCGGTTTTCGCTTGGATGTACGTTTTATCACGCTTAAAAGCATGTTTTTAAAACTAGAACATTGCCGGAAGACTTCAATTATATACTTGGTAAGTGGACATTTTAACGTAAAGGTCCGGTTTTGTAAGTGACAGGAGCGTTTTTTGAATATTAGGAAATTAATAACTCTACTGGAATTACATAGCTGTAACGTTGATGTTACTGGCAGTATAAAAGCATACTTAATTAAGTTATGTTGGCGTAATTAATCCAATTAACATGAGCACATTTTGTTTTTATGATGGAAGCTTTTTGTTACGGTTTCTCGCTCGCAGAATATTTTGTGGACTTGATCATTTTGGATATAGGTATTATAGAAATTCTGTCGTAAAAAAATTATAAATATGTATTTAGTATGTAGGTACTAACTTTTTAATCACTTTCTTTGTCCTTGTAGTTTATAAATTCATATAGAAAAAAAATGGTTTTAGATAAAGATGCAAAAAGGTGGCCGGAATTGTGGGCTGTATTCGAAAAATAAAACTGTGCTTACAGTTTAATTTTTCGTATCTTTTTGTTTAAACAGGTTTTCTAGTTTCATTTATAAGTTTTAAATGTACAGTCAGCTGCAGAGAAAAGGACCCCCCCTGCATACAAAGTTTGTATGGCAGCGGGGGACTTTTTCGTTGCAGCTGACCGTACCGTAAAATGGGGTGAGTAGGGTCAAAACTGACATTCAAACCTCGATAACATTTTATTTTTACATATGCAAACTGAATGGTGTATATAATAAGTGTTCCAGATGTTTGTATTTTAGTTTCTATTTTATTTTGGGTAGTTCCATTTTATAACTTTGACGATAACCAGGAAACCTCACCCCGTAGTCCCTCGTAATTGGGGTGAGCTGGGTTTTCATACAAAGGTGATTTTGAAAGATTGTTGGATCGATTTTTTTTATGATGAGTATTACCATAGCTCCAATTTAAATTGGAATACATTATTTTTGTAGCAGTAACGTTAAAATCCCCTCTCACCCCCCTTTCATCGCTTTTCTCCCCGTTCATAACCCAACTCTCCCCGCGAAACCTACTCACCCCGTTTTACGGTACTTATTAGTGTAGTCTTAGTTTAGAACATTACTCATGTCCTGAAATTTTAAACTATTTCAACTCTTGTCATCAATCCAATATGTCATCAACTCATCAATCATCATGAAATGGCCGCGCTTCAAATTTTGCTTTTACACTCTAACTCCATTTAAAACTCCTTGGCACGAGCTTGTTTTGCTCGTCATTTGCGAATAAATAGGATATTGCATTTTTATTTAAAACTACTTTCGCTCTGCGTTCGGAGCAACGTGTTAATGGCGGACACTTTCTGTTTGCTTTGATGTAGATACGAGAATAAAATTGGGGCGTTGAAAGCCCAATATAATTATAGAATACTTGTAGGTTGTAGGTTAATGATGGCTCCAGCGTAGGTATATGATATAAGGCTTGTATTAAATGTTAATTGTTCATTATTATTTTTGATCATATGACAATGCGATAGATTGATTAATCTATCGCATTGTCAGATTCCTCACATGATATTATGTTATTCGTGACAATGACAAATCGATCATCGATTACAGGTTTGGTTAAGTTAAGATAAAAAATATATAATATGTACTTACTAGGAGAAGAACGGTAACTACGTACAAACATGTGAAAAGAGGGTTGAGAGGCAGAAATTTGATGTTTTTGAAAATAAAATACATACCATAATAATCAGTTACTTTTACTTCAATTTAAATTCATTATTTCTGACTTTTTTATATCAAAATATTTGTAGTATACACACGGAGAAAAAAAAATGTGACAACTATATTGTTACCGATACTATAATCTTGCAAGAAAAACTACTTTATTTTTACGTTTACTATATTTGTATTCAATAAAACTATAACATTAATACGCACTAAACTTAGTTTAGTGCGTATTAAACTTAGTATAGTGCGTGTTAATGTTATTATAGTTCTATTGAATACAAATATAGTAAACGTAAAAATAAAGTACCTAGTTTTCCTTGCAAGATTAATAGTATCGGTTACAATAATTATTTTACTGTTCGCTCTGGTGGTATAGTTGTCACATTTTTTCTCTCCGTGCATATCTGCAAAATAAATATGTATTTTTATTATAGAAAACACCCAACTCAGCCTTTCAATTCGCACCCGAAATTATAACCTGGGCCGCATCTTACTTTATACGCGAACTAAGCTGAGTAGCTTTTACTTTTTAACCGACTTCAAAAAAGGAGGAGGTTCTCAATTCGACTGTTTTTTTTTTTTTTATCATAATTTTTTTTTGTATGTATGTTACTCCATATCTCCGTGAATCGTGAACCGATTTTCAAAATTTTTTTTTGAATCGAACAGGTATAACCCCTAGATGGTCCCATTGTCACCAAGTCGGGATCTGATGATGGGATCCTGGAGAAATCGAGGGAACTCTTCAACTATTATAGGCACACCTATAGTGATTTCACTATTTTTTACAGCAACTCGGCCACTTCCTCTTGGAATAGCGGATCCTAAGTGAAGTCGGTTCTTTTTTTGTTTAAAATTATTTATTGTCGCGTACGAGGCCGGCACAAAGTGTTATATTATTAGAGATAAAGCACTTTTCCGCACGACCGTACATAACAGCAAACGTCACGTGCCCTCGCGAATATTATGTTAGCGTTGTACTGTTCCCCATAATAAAGATATTCGCGCGGCTTTTGTTTTTGCGCTTCGGGTGACATAACGTACGTGAGGTGAGTACAGTGGTCAGTAGGTACACAACGTACAATACAGTCGAGGTCAAAGATATTATGTTTACACTTTTCCACTTTACGCCTTTGTAATAAGGTGCAAAATTGTAAACATATTTTTGACGTCGACTGTGCAACTTGATGCAGTTTTTGGGTTGTTAGCTTTTAGGGTTCCGTACCCAAAGGGTAAAAACGGGACCCTATTCATAAGACTCCGCTGTCCGTCCGTCTGTCACCAGGCAGTTTCTCATAAACCGTGATAATAAGACAGTTGAAATTTTCACAAATGCAATTCTGTAGCCGCTATAACAACAAATAATGAAAAGGAGAATAAAATAAATATTTAATGGGGCTCCTATACAACAGATATGATTTTTTTGCCGTTTTTACACCAGGTGGACGCTAAACGAACAATGGACGGAAAACTAGTTTATATTTGGCTACCGTGACTTACTTACCCGTTGGCTGTGAATTTCTTCACCATATTCTCCTATCCTTCCTGTATTGGCTGTATTCACCGGATTACTGATATATTACCAAAAATTATTTGCCAGATTTTCACTTCCCAAATAATGTTTCCCAAAAACATAAATACCAAATAATCATTTCCCAACTAAATAATACGCAAACATTTTTTTGGCAACTCAACAATATGCAAATAAATTTTCGGCAATTCCTTATTTTGACAATTTTCACTTCACCAATTTTTAATTAACCGAATGCATTAGTTGCCAAAACATACGAAACGCAAAACAAGTCATGGCAAACGTTTCATTCAGCAAATATTTTTTTAGCAAATGACCCGTTTGGTAATTTTTTATTTCACAAAATTTCATATTCCAAATCATCATTCAGCAAACTAATTTATCCCAAATCGTAATCAGGCAAATTGTCTTTTAAACAAAAATCCGTTTGGTATAGTTTTTGCATTTTACAAAAATTCGTTCAATTTATAATCATATCCCAAATTATGGCATCAACAAACAAATGATGGCAAATAATAAGACAGTTAATGTTACCGTTTACTAGGATTTATGACAGAAATTAATTTCCGTGGGGTCGCGGTTCTAACCTAACCTACTTTTCTGACAAAAGTTCATTGTTGTTATAAGCAGAAACGTCTGCAAACGATATTTTAATTTTATAATTGAAAGGAAAAATGGAAAAATTCACCGCGTCGAGCAAGACTCGAACTTGCGACCTCTCGGAACACCGGTCCGATCGCACTGCCAACTGTGCTATCGACGCTTACTCAACCCCGGTGAATCCGTGAACCCCCCGGTGAACTTCGGTGCCGTTAATGTGTATATGCACTTACGGTAGATGTCGCTACACGTCTCCCTCTGACGTAAGCAAAAAGGAGTAACAGATGGAAAGATTCACCGGGGTTGAGTAAGCGTCGATAGCACAGTTGGCAGTGCGATCGGACCGGTGTTCCGAGAGGTCGCAAGTTCGAGTCTTGCTCGACGCGGTGAATTTTTCCATTTTTCCTTTCAATTATAAAATTAAAATATCGTTTGCAGACGTTTCTGCTTATAACAACAATTAATTAGTACGGGTTAGCGCATTGTTATCGATGTTATTCCAATATGACTTGGAACTTCGGTGCCGTTAATGTGTATATGCACTTACGGTAGATGTCGCTACACGTCTCCCTCTGACGTAAGCAAAAAGGAGTAACAGATGGAAAGATTCACCGGGGTTGAGTAAGCGTCGATAGCACAGTTGGCAGTGCGATCGGACCGGTGTTCCGAGAGGTCGCAAGTTCGAGTCTTGCTCGACGCGGTGAATTTTTCCATTTTTCCTTTCAATTATAAAATTGACAAAAGTTCGTTTCCGTGGGGTCGCAGTTCTAACCTAACCTAACCTACTTTTGTGACAGAAATTAATTTCCGTGGGGTTTGCGGTTCTAACATAACCTAACCTACTTTTCTGATAGAAGTTCGTTTCCGTGGGGTCGCAGTTCTAACCTAACCTACTTTTCTGACAGAAGTTCATTTCCGTGGGATCGCAGTTCTAACCTAACCTAACCTATTTTTCTTACAGAAGTTCATTTCCGTGGGGTCGCGGTTCTATCCTAACCTAACCTACTTCTTCTGGCAGAAGTTCGTTTCGATGGGAGGTCACAGTTCTTATCTAACCTAACCTACTTTTCTGGCAGAGGTTTGTTTCCGTGGGGGTCGCGGGTCTAACCTAGCCTAACCTACTTTTCTGGTTTTTAACGCTGGATTTTTCTGGTAAATATGCTCGGCGGACAAATCCGTCCATGTATGGCGCTATTCAGATTTCAGATGCATACGCAGACAAATCCATGTCCAGTAAGCTATTGGACTAAACATTGCTTTGGATTTAAACCATTTGTCCAGTAATTTATTTGATAAAATAAAAGTTGAGTAAATATTTTCTGTCCAATTAAAACATTTAACAAACAATATTTTACTAAGCTATGCTTTGGATATATTTCATTTGTCCACTGATTTATTTGACAAAATGAGGGTTGAGGAAACATTTTTTGTCTAAACATTTATTTGGATAAAAATCATTTGTGTAAGCATCTATTTGACAAAATTAAAATTGTGAAACATTTTTTGTCCAAGTGAAACATTTGGCAAAACATCAGTTGGTCTATTGAAAGTTGCTTGAGTAATAATTTGGGAAATGATCATTTGTCGAAACTTTAAATTGACAAATAAGTATATGGGAAAGATTGGGTTGACAAATGTGCGGTTGGGAAAGTTTGGTTGGGAAATGAAATTTGGTCAAAAATATTTTGGTCAAATGGCAGGATCCCGTATTCACCACATGCCACTTGAAATTTATCTTTTATCGATAATTGTATCGAGTGAATCGAGTCCATAATCTTACTTCAACATAGACAACGCCACATTGTTATTGTAGTTAGGTAGGTAACCTAAACACATAAGAGCATCGCCGTGAAATATTCAAGACGAAGGATCTGAAATATGAGGATATTGTTCAATTCCACACCCGCTGTTTGTATTGAGTCTGCGTCGATTTGAATTCATGTCTCGAACGCCCGCTCCGCGTCTAAATCACACTGACAGTGTATCCATTATACGTATGTACAGCGCAAATATAATTTGTAATTCTTTAGGAAATTGCCATGCGCTTGTGGTAATCGGAGATGGAGATGTGATTTTTGATTAAAATAATCCCAATTATAGGTACTACCTGCCAAGTCTCTGTCTTCTCCAATGAAATCATATTCATTCTATGCAGCGTCGTGTATCCCTTCTTTTTCAAGTTGTAAAAAATGATTGCTTTTATTTGTACTTTCTTCGAACGCTTTAGCAATATTATATTGCTCTGCTACTGGCACATTAGCTTCATTCTGGATTTGTTTTAATAAAGCTGCTAATTCTTCATAGAAGGTACTCCACGGTAAACATTGAGATGAGAAAAATTAACATCAGAAAGTATTAACCTTACCAAATACGTTTATTTCTTTATCGCCATTCTTTTGTTTTTCCTATGATATCTACAGCATACAGAGATTCGAATAAATTATCACCATCACTCGATACAGTTTTAGTTACCAGTGTACATATAATATGTCTCTCTCTTTCTTAATTGACTCTTGACCTCAATCATGGACTGTCGCGAGGCGGTTGTATAGTATCTAGTAGCCCCTGATGTACAAAGTCGCATGACTTGTGATAATGATGATAAGATATGTCTTGGAGTCGGAGCCAATTTACTTCGTGGATCAAATCAGTTTATTCGATAAAAACTCACATGTCAAAACAAAAACTATTGAAAGGTTTAAATATAATTAAATGCCCGTAACACACTTCGTCCATTGCTATTTGCCCAAACATTTGTGTTGCCTTTTTGTCATTAAGATGGTAAACGAGTGACGCAACACCACTACCTATACGAAACAAATTGGCATAATTAATTAGACATGCAGATAGCTTCTACACATGGCACCGCGCTCCAAATTCTGCCGTTACTATTATTATTTAACTTGATATTGGCATTGACACGGAGACTTTTACCCTGCAGTTTAAAATAAACACTTGCTACCTAAGTACCTACCTTGTTTAATTTCGAAAAATAGAGTCGGGCGAAAGGTGCACTAACTGCCTCGTTCAGAAACAGAATTTCACTTTACAGGGTTGGGCAGAGTAACTGTCCTAGTTTAAAAGTTGTATACAAGTTTAAAAACAATATAATATGAGATGTTATGTTATTAATTATATTTAACACACTCTATATATTCCACATTAATTGATATGTTTTATTCTCTCTTCCTTAGCTTGTATAATTTTAAGCATCTTGCCATAAAAGGAATTTCACGCGGCACGGCAGCCATTATGCAAAGAAAATACGTTTTAATTACAGGAGATCGACAAGCGACAGACTAATGGAGTGTATAGTGTCTTATTAAGAGATATCCTGGAGGATATATTAGCCATAAGATGATTCCAAAAAGCCAGGCAGTCAGGGTATAACTTCATGGTGAAATGTACCACATTAGTCGGAATTTGAGGCTGACTCTTTACATTACAAAGTACGCTATACGTATCCTTAGAAAACTAATTAATTATCGATATTTCGGTATGAGGATATATGCAGAGCTTTATTAAGATGACATAAGGCTAGTTATTGGGTTTATTCTAGGGTCGGGTAGTCAAATATGGGACGACTAAGCAGAAGAGGACTTGCGTGCCGCGTGAAATTCCTTTTATGGCAAGATGCTTAAAATTATACAAGCTAAGGAAGAGAGAATAAAACATATCAATTAATGTGGAATATATAGAGTGTGTTTAATATAATTAATAACATAACATCTCATATTATATTGTTTTTAAACTTTTATACAACTTTTAAACTAGGACAGTTACTCTGCCCAACCCTGTATATGTTAGTCCATACGCATAGAAATAGTAAGTATAGATGCGCAACCGAGCGACCAGGAGTAAGAGAAAGGTATTTGATCGATTTATTTGGTTAGCTCCCCTGAAAACACTAAGGGGCTTCACTTAACTTAGATTTTTGTATTTTGAAGCTGAATTTTGTATGGAGGCCACGGGCAATTCCACCGTAACTGACGTTACATTTCATTACTAAAGTTTACTCCGGAACGTAGTGAGAGATTCAAGTGTTAATGGCCATGGTGAAAATAGTTTTGTTCCTATGTGACACATACTGCTTTTCACACCACCTATTAGAGGCAAATCTTTTTTTATCGTAGGAGCATATTTATTTCAACTTTATATACTTATGCTTAGTTGTAATTCCTTATTATGATGAATAGATTAATGCATTAAGCAATTTATTTGTAATGACGTACTGACTAAAAAGAAACGGATGTCCTAGAACAGAAACGTGCCACTTTATTTCCTCTTAGCAGGAAAGAAAAAGCCCGTATATTTATTTATTTATTTAAACTTTATTGCATAATACAAGAAGGTACAAATGGCGGACTTAGCGCCTTAAGGCATTCTCTACCAGTCAACCAATGGGCAAAACAGAAAGATTAATTAGGTCAGGGTCTATAAAAGGTGACAGAGAAAAAACAAATAGTAGATACATACTACGCTATGTTCATAAACTTACACATATAAATATAACAATAAACTGACATATATATTTCACATACCTCGTGTGAACCGAACCATTAGGAAGACAATGAAGAAAGTTTGTCAAGGAAATGCTTGCGCAACAAACGCTTGAAAGTTAGTCTGAGCTTGCCTAACAGAAAGTGGCAGGGCCGTAGCTAGGGAGGAGGGGGGGGGGGGGGGCTCATTAGGGGGCAATGCCCTACCTTAAAATACTAATGCCAGGACCTTAAAAACTACAATCGGGTCAAAAATGTATGAAAATAAAGTTAATGCCCAACCTTAAAATTCGCTATGCCCTACCTTAAAGTAGCACTGCCCTATCTTAACTGCAATTGGCCTGATGACAATTTTTGAAACCCCTTTTAATATCGTCGGTACACTTATATTGGTTCCGAAAAACACAATATTTCAGCTAAACTTATAAGTTTTAACATACAAAATTGCACTTTTTTATAGCTACTTTAAATCTCGCGCGAAAACGCTCGTCAGTGACATGGCGTCGATTTGTGACGTCACAGTTTGGTACCATGGCAGTGATGTGGAAAAGAATTATGGAAAATAACCAACTGTTAATCGTGATTGATATATCGATTACACGTCGTACGACATATCGATACGTTCATTGATTGTAAAATAAAAAATATGCATATTCGGACGGAATTATTTTAAAGAAGTGAAGCATGACTTCTGCATTTATACTTATTTTAATCTTGTGAAACTGGTTTTTGTTCATTATACTATTATTATTTATATTTGATTTATCGCCACGTTTCGAGTCGAGTCAAATCGATTGTACCGGAAATTTCAAAAAGGTGCATCACTAGGTTGTCTGTGCTGCTCAGTGTAATATGTCATGGAGACGTCATGTTGTTGTAAACCGTTGTCAAGGCAACGGATTTTGCAGCGATATATAACACACACACACATAAAGTTTTTGAAGAAGTGATGACGTCACGGTTTGGTTCACTTCTGATTGGTGTTTCAGTCAAAATGGCGAATTGGAGCATTTTGCACTTTTATTTTATTGAAAATATTAGTAATCGTAATGATTATACTGAACTTACGACATTTTTTAGAATCATATTAACATATACGTTTCTTTGAAACTATTATTTCCATGATTCTTTGTTACTGTCATCAGGCCAATTCTGGCTACTGCCCTGGAAAGTGGGAGAACGTTCCAAAGTAGGATTGCCTGGACAGTAAAAGAATTGGACAGCATGAAACCCGTCCCATGTCGGGGGACAACGAGCTTGAGGGAACGAGAAGAAAGAAACTGCTGTGCCGGGACGTGGTGGAGAAACAAATTTAAATTTCGAACGAAGATAATCTGGGGCTGACGGCTCGAACAATATGGAATACAGAGTGCAAAGTGACCTACGTTCCTTCTCGAATCGGAAGCCAATTAAGTTTTTTGCGTAAATTAGAAACATCATCACGTCAAACTTGCGGAAACCAAACACGAAGCGGATACAATTACCTATTAAGTAACCGGTCAAACCTGTTCAAGGAGTCTTGGTTCGTATAGACCATATACGAACAGAGGCCAGTTTTATAAAGCTACTCTAGTTACAATTTACAAGCGGAAGTCTCTTTCTAACACATAGGGTTAGAAAGAGACTTCCGCTTGTAAATTGTAACCTGTAGCTTTATAAAACTGGCCTCAGGTGGTCTGAAAAAAATATTTCCAAGTGGGTTTGAAAACTTTGAAATACATCTCTCAAAGCAAATTACGAACACAACAAGTAACTCCCAAAAAATTTTTTGGTACACAGTTTTATTGCTGACTATAGCTAGTAGCATTATCATGTAAACAACGGAAGTAGGTATACCAAATTTCAGCTCAATCGGACACCGGGAAGTGGTTGAAATTTAACTTACAAGATTTGATGCACATAATGACACAAATAAATATATACGGGGTCAAGCTAAATAAAACTGTGAAAAAGTGTTGCTATTTCGCAGGTTGAATTTTGTCTCATCATGTCCCTATTTACGTGGAAGAACCCATAGACAAATTTAAGCATTGCCGTCTGATTTTGTCTGTGAATTGATAAATTCAGAACTGAATTCCTTTGTGTGTGGAGCGTCTTACTTGAAGTGTGCAAGGTATAACCCGACCATTAAAAAATGCTCGCCCAGTCATAGAGATATAACTTACAAACTTAGATACTTACTCATTACATATTGTAAGTATTGTGGATACATTAAGAGGCTGACAACACGCGATAACCCTCAAATTGAATTTACTTAAAGAGTCATATAGCAAGTAAAAAAATATATATTAATATTCATTATATTTGGGAGAACTATGTTAATGCTGATACACTATAGAGTACCGAACTGTTTAGTGCGTTCGCCGCTCTTAGATAGAGACGGCCTTGTGTATGGTTTCTATGGGAACCGACCGTGTCAGTATATTCGACAACTAATTGTCTTAACTGTCAGATAGGTGCTTATAGCGTTGGGGTACAGGTCGATACTTTTATAGATATTTTGATGAAAAAATCTGAAATAATCATTGTAATCAATCAGCAGTAATATTACGCAGGACCTAACTGTAACAAAAGGTTTGTATACTAATGAGTATTCATTGAACTTTTCAAATATCAAATATATGTTTATTTTCTTCACCTCACAAAGGATACATTTACAGTTATAACATATGAAACAGAGTACGTTACATTTAAGTTATACCCTTTGTGAGAGACTGGAGTCTGAACTAGGTAAAACCTGTAATACAGATCTCCAGGCCCTCACCCCGCCCCGGAACAAGTAGAATGCGGTTTACTCTAATTAATTCAAAGTATTTAACAAGGCTTGTAAAGAGCCATTCATGAGGTAGGTACAGAGGTAATCGTCTTATATAATAGCTACTTAAATATTGTCATGATATACATATATACCCACTTCAGCCATTTATATAAAATTATTCTGTTACTTAGAAACTAAAAACCAACCCTTAGCTTAAACCGAAAATAGCACCTAGAAACATGACAAGAGTTTCATGGAATTCGCCTCTGAATCGTACATCTGACATCTCATATCGACATGACGCCAATCAATGTGACACATCACTATTGCCTTCTTTGTACTGCATTTTCAAATAATTCTAATCATTGTAATCAATCAGCAGTCATATTACGCAGGAACTAACTGTAACAAAGGTTTGTATACTAATGAGTATTAATTGAACTTTTGTCATGATATATATATATACCTACTTCAGCAAAAATAAAATTATTCTGTTACTTAGAAACTAAAAACCAACCCTTAGCTTAAACCGAAAATAGGACCTAGAAACATGAGACGAGTTTCATGGAATTCGCCTCTGAATCGTACATGTCATATCGACATGACGCCAATCAATGTGACACATCACTATTGCCTTCTTTGTACTTCATTTTCAAATAATGCGTTGGGGTACAGGACTACAGGTCGATACTTTTATAGATACCAATCAGCAGTAATATTACGCAGGAACTAACTGTAACAAAGGTGTGTATACTAATGAGTATTAGTTGAACTTTTGTCATGATATATATATACCTACTTCAGCCATTATATAAAATTATTCTGTTACTTAGAAACTAAAAACCAACCCTTAGCTTAAACCGAAAATAGGACCTAGAAACATGAGACGAGTTTCATGGAATTCGCCTCTGAATCGTACATGTCATATCGACATGACGCCTATCAATGTGACACATCACTATTGCCTTTCTTTGTACCGCATTTTCAAATAATGCGTTGGGGTACAGGTCGATACTTTTATAGATATTTTGATGAATTTGAAATATCTGATTAATCATTGTAATCAATCAGCAGTAATATTAAGCAGGATCTAACTGTAACAAAGGTTTGTATACTAATGAGTATTCATTGAACTTTTGTCATGATAAATATACCTACTTCAGCCATGATATAAAATTATTCTGTTACTACTTAGAAACTAAAAACCAACCCTTAGCTTAAACCGAAAATAGGACCTAGAAACATCACATGAGTTTCATGGAATTCGCCTCTGAATCGTACATCTCATATCGACATGACGCCAATCAATGTGACACATCACTATTGCCTTCTTTGTACTGCATTTTCAAATAATGCGTTGGGGTACAGGTCGACTTACGAGGTTACTTTTATAGATATTTTGATGAAAATATCTGAAATATCTGAATAATCATTGTAATCAATCAGCAGTAATATTACGCAGGATCTAACTGTAACAAAGGTTTGTATACTAATGAGTATTCATTTAACTTTTGTCATGATAAATATACCTACTTCAGCCATGATATAAAATTATTCTGTTACTACTTAGAAACTACAAACCAACCCTTAGCTTAAAGCGAAAATAGGACCTAGAAACATCACATGAGTTTCATGGAGTTCGCCTCTGAATCGTACATCTCATATCGACATGACGCCAATCAATGTGACACATCACTATTGCCTTCTTTGTACTGCATTTTCAAATAATGCGTTGGGGTACTGGTCGATACTTTTATAGATATTTTGATGAAAAAAAACTGAAATATCTGAATAATCAATCATTGTAATCATTAATCATACAGCAGTAACATTACGCAGGAACTAACTGTAACAAAGGTTTGTATACTAATGAGTATTCATTGAACTTTTGTCATGATATATATCCCTACTTCAGCCATTATATAAAATTATTCTGTTACTTAGAAATTAAAAACCAACCCTTAGCTTAAACCGAAAATAGAACCTAGAAACATGAGATGCACTATCTATTAGTAAAAGAAAAAAGTATCCTTGTAAATCGACAAACTCCCGTAATCAAAATGACACCTGCAATTGATACACTCGAAATGGTTCATTAGGTTAAAACAAATAGCTGGCAATAAATATTTAAACAAGCCAGCTTTGAATAATAGTTGCCAAGTTAATATTTCTGTTGCCAACCTATTATTTCAAGTTCCCTGTTTATTATTTGGTCAGCTATATATTGCTGCCGTTTTTCAATAATATTATGCCACATGTTTGAGGCTTACTTAAATTTATTGTCGCTAAAATATTAATATATATTATTATATGCCTTAGAAAAGCTGCCGATTCATGTTTTAGTTTCCCAAAAAATTATACGCCCTTAAATTACTTAAATTTATTGTCGCTAAAATATTAATATATATTATTATATGCCTTAGAAAAGCTGCCGATTCATGTTTTAGTTGCCCAAAAAATTATACGCCCTTAAAATATAACCGTTAAACTGACATACTCGTAATCTGTAAACTTTATAGTGCGAGCTGTACGCAAAAAAACCGCAAATCGATGTACAGTTTAGCCGTTTGGTACACACATATGGTCAAAACAATTTTTTAAACCGCAGTTCTTTAAAAAAATCCCCCAATTCATCATTTTTTTTTTGTATGGGAAAAAATATTTTTTTTAAAACCCTATCGTGTGTAGCATCATATGAAAGGGCTAATAGAGGCCGGTTCTAAAAATATAACACATCATTACATTTCAGCCATTTTTTTTAAATTAAAATAAAAAATAATTTTCAAAACATACCAAATTTGGGCTCCTCCAGATACGATATGACTGAATTTTTTTTGTACAATATATTACAAATGATACTTGATATCCCCATATCTAACCCCAAGAAAGCAATTATTATCCATACGGAATGTTCTCAGAACCATAATTTTACCAACAATATAAAATATTCAGGAAGTCGCTGGACCCCGCCGTTATCATTTTAACTGACTGTCTCATTCACAACAAGCTTTATAAAAATAATACTAATATTATTAATTCCCATAGGCATATCCCGTCGGCGATAGCCGTCGCAGGCGGTCGCCGACGGTTGGCGAAGCGCGACGGGCGCCGACGGCCGGCAACCATCGGCGACGTCGGCGACCGTCGCGTACTGTCGCTCGTCTGTAAGAGCCCTCAATTTAAGCAGTTACAATACACCCCATCTAATGAAATCGGCAACTATCCCTCTAGCCCTCTCTTTCAATCTAGGATCAGTTTTAACAATAACTTCAGCTAAATGGTCCTTATCCAGCTGAAGTACATCGTCTTCAGCCGAAAACATGAAAGGCGTAAGATTAATAAAACAGTGTAAACCATAATCTAATACTTCACCATACAAATGTTCAAAGTCATCTCTAGGAAAGACGGATTCAACATTGACATGCAAATAGTTGAGCATTGTTGCTAGAGAGTCGTAGTAAAGATCTTTGAGATCCTCCAGGTGTTCTGTTCTAAATTGTTGATCAGTGCCTAAGAAAATAAAGTAGAAAAAGTCTACCAACGGGCACCCGTACTGTAGTAATTGATAATCCACTGGTATAATGTCAATAATTTCACCGTTCTGGAAGAAATAAAATATTATGAGTTGTATCTAACAATATGTATTGGATTGAATTAATGTTTTTTTTTTATAAATAATTATTAGGACAATCTTACACAAATCAACCTGGTCCCACAGTAAACACAATAATAATAGATAGATAAATACTTAAATACATAGAAAACATCCATAACTCAGGAACAAATATCTATGATAAACACACAAATAAATGCCCTGACCAGGATTTGAACCCGGGACCTCTTGCTTCATGGTCACTACCAACTATACCAAAATAAAATCAAGTAAAAGCAAATGACAGGGAAATAAATGTAAAGCACTTACAATCTCTTTCATCAAAATATTGTTGGTTTTGTAGTCACCGTGTATAACTGTCCTCATGAATTTCTTATCAAACAAGTATTTTTGAACGTTTTCCCATAATTTTGGAAGATACGCACTAAATCTTTCTCGTACATCCTCATCCAGACATTCCGATATTGTTTTAGAAGAGTTTAACAATAAGCTTTTGTATTCTTCGTTAAATTCAAATGGACAGGATATAGATTTGACTTTTCGATCAAAATAATCCGGGTGTTTATTTTCTAAAGCAAAAGACAATCCGTGAAATCTTGCCAACTGTTTAATAGATAGCTTTGCAAACTGCAAAGAAGTCATATCCATTCTGTGCGGTGTTGTATATCCCTTCCTTGTCAAGTTATCAAAGAATAGCGCTTCAGATGTATTTTCTTCAAACGTTTTAGCAATATTGTATCGCTCTGTTAACGGGACATTAGCTTCATCCTGCATTTGATTAAACATTACTGCTAATTCGTTATAGAAAAATCTCTCCACCTTGAACATTCTATTTACTGATAAGTAAGAAAGTATAACTTCAGAAACGATCTCCTTAACAAATATACTTGACTCTTTTTCACCATCTTTTGTTTTTCCTTTGATATCTACTGCATACAGAGAACCAAAATAATTACCACCGTCACTTGCTATAGCTTTAGTTACCAGTTTATATTCTGTGTATTTCTCTTTCTTGATTATCTTCTTTATCGACTCTTTCAGTTTTTCCGGAAGCGGGTCATTTAAAAGCAATTTATTTTCACAGTTTTCTTCCATTTTCCAGTTAATTTGGATACCAAATGAAAATGACAACACGAGTAGTTGGGTTTTCTATTCGAGTCGAGTGATTCTATTGTCAGTCCAGTCGCGCAACCGTAACGGGACCTTGACGGGACTAACGGTAAGCCGCTATCGTATCTAATCACTAATATAAAAGAATTTCGATCCATTCTAAAAATCAGCCACATTTTGCATGCATTTTGCGAGTATAGACTGTATAGTAGTGACATCTTACGAACTGTCAACAAAACCCTAAGTCACTATTTTTTTTTTAATTTAGGGTCGCCACACACCTAGCGGTTTTCCTCGCGGAATTACCGGAAGTAGCGGAAATTCATAGACAAATTAAGCATTTTGTCTATGAATTTCCGCTACTTCCGGTAATTTGTCTATGGCTTCCATACAAAAAATCTGCTACCATAGACAAATTTCCGCTACCATAGACAAATTTCCGCTACTTCCGGTAATTCCGCGAGGAAAACCGCTAGGTGTGTGGCGACCCTTATTCGTGACCATGGATACAAACCCTGTCACTGCTTGTCAGGGTTGCCAACCTTAGATATTTTTTCTCGTACATGCATGTCTGACTAAAAATCTCGTATTTTGGCTTTCTCAGTCTAAAATCACACCTAGCGGAATGGAGGCAGTATTGTATGGAGGTCTATGACAAATTTAAGCTACCATCGACAACGCTCCATATATTACTGCCTCCATTCCGCTAGGTGTGATTCCAGCCTAATCTCGTACATATTAAAACCAAAATAGAGCTTGTTTAGTGAGGATGAGGACGTCAATCCATGCAATTTTGTCGTATGATTTTTAATGGAGTTGGCCGGTGGAAAGTATTTACAGATGGCGCCAGCATAGCTGGTACCTGTCAAACGGCTATTAGACATTGCAACCTGCAGGGTCCAATCTGTTGTGTATCCTGCCTCTCCCTACCCCTCCTTCAGCTCCCTACGGGCCCTACCTTTAATTACACCTTCCAACCTGACAGATTGGGCCCTGCACCGCTTTCAGCACAGAGTAAATAATAGTATAACAGAGAGACCTCTGTAATGTCACGTAACGTCACGAATCATGTTGTCCCTTCTTAACGCATGACAAGTTCTTTTTCGCACTTATGCAAACGTATCGGATACGTCGTGTCAAACTCAAATTTTTTGACAGATTTACTTTGAGTTGTACCCCCCCTGCTTTCAGTCCTACAAATAGTGTCAAAATCTTGGTTTTTTTTTTTTTTTTTTTTTTTTGACCTGGATGGGCTAGCCTTTAAAGCGGTATTAGACATTGCAACCTGCAGGGCCCAATCTGTCAGGTTGGAAGGTGTAATTATAGGTAGGGCTTGTAGGGAGCTGAAGGAAGGGTAGGGAGAGGCAGGGTACACAACAGATTGGGCCCTGCAGGTTGCAATGTCTAATAGCCGTTTTAAGCCAAATCCCATACAACAATACTAAGGTAGAATTCATAAATCCGCGGACTGATTTGACAGCTCTTTTCATACATTTGACAATCGCTTTGTATGCCAGGAGCTGTCAAATCAGTCCGTGGAATTGTGGATTTTACCTTAGTGAAAGGGACCTAGCTATGCTGGCGCCATCTGGCCAAACCGTTGACAGTTGCCAACCCCATTATTATTTGTTATGGACGCTAATATATTTTGTACTATCTGTATAAAGTATGAAGTGAAGTTTATTTTTGTATTTTTATATTTGTAAAATACTTTAATATCTGGAGCTAGTTAAAGAGCGCTGGTATAGCCTTGCGGTAAGACGTCCGACTTTCAATCCGGAGGTCTCGGGTTCAAACCCCGGCTCGTACCACTGAGTTTTTCGGAACGTATGTACGGAATATCATTTGATATTTACCAGTCGCTTTTCGGTGAAGGAAAACATCGTAAGGAAACCGGATCTAATCCCAAAAAGACCTAGTTTCCCCTCTGGGTTGGAAGGTCAGATGGCAGTCGCTTTCGTAAAAACCAGTGTCTACGCCAATTCATGGGATTAGGTTGTCAAGCGGACCCCAAACCGGGATAAACGCTAGGATGATGATGATGATCTTCCCAAAAATATCACCTAAACTTCGGCAATTTTTAGCAAAATTGCTCTAGCAAAACATACTCTCGCGAGAGGCATTACGTTTGACAATATAACGGTTCCTCGTCGATAGTTTATAATCTAATGAAAAATAATCCGTTAAATTGTAAGCAGCACGTTACGGTTCACAATCTTTCGATAGTTTACAATCTCTCTAGTTAGATTATAAACTAACGGGTACAGGGGGGTAACATTACGCACACATATACATTGATAAAAGAGATAAAAGAGTGTCACTGGCCTAGTTTAGGGTGGCCAGTGCTTTTAAAGTGACTTTACCCATAAAGTTGGGCAATTATTGGTTTACGTAATATTGAATGTTTAAACTTTAAGTGTGAGTAAAATTATCGAATTTAACAAAATCTCTGACAACATTTTAATGAATATGTTTTACTCAAATAATTGTTATGTTAGGTAGTTTAGGTAGTAACTTAGACATATAGCTTTTAATTTACTTTGAAGGTCGGATTGGGCTGATTTAGTCAGATTGCCCAGATTGAGCTGTCATTTTAGTATTTGGAGAAAAAAAGAATAATATGAAAACTAGATTTATGGTAAAATAATGGGGGATTTTCTTAACATGTGGTATCCCAAATCTTAGCTGTCAAAACTCAAAATATAGCTGTCCCTGTCGGGTATACGCTGAGCCTAGGTCTATGGGGGTAACATTACGCACACATATACACTAATGAAAGAGATGTGCGCATACACAATCGTACGCGTGCAAATGAGAAGCAATGATAGATTTTTTGTCCCTCATCGCGTATACGGGATTTTTAGTTTGTCACCGCTTGTTTGTCTCACTTCTGTCGTCGTCACCATGGCAACCGGACTATTTTAGGGTGGCCATCAGTGACTTAAAAATCATTTTCCCATAATGCTGGGTAAATATTCACTCACGTAATATGGAAAGTTGTGTTTTAAGAGAGAAAAAGCGTAATTTAAGCGATTTTTGCTTGGTGAGGTGAAAACAGTAACGTTTTCATTGATTAAATTAAGATATTTTAGTCATCCTCCTAGCGTTTGTCCCGGGTCCGCTTGACAACCTAATCCCATGAATTGGCGTAGACACTAGTTTTTACTTTTACAAAAGCGACTGCCATCTGATAGACGAAGAGCTGGCCACGTCAGATATGACACAATAATGAGAGCAACGAAACCTCTCTAGTTAGTTTGCTATACTATGCTTTTTTCTAGATCCGGACATCTGGCAGCTGTAAAGTGGTGGAGGTCGAAGAATGCAAATAACTTAAAGAAAACAAATTCAAGACTTCTGGATTCGATCCCATATTACGAAGAAATATGTAATTAATGATATTATATAATATCCAAAAGTTTCGGTTGCAGGAAGTTGTGCCAAACGATGTATAATGTAATTTTTGGTTACTCGCTTACTGTTTTTGTTTCCTCAATAATTAACAATGTTTTTTGTTCTAATGTTAAAATATAGGCCCTGTTCTCTATAAATGACACAACTTCAGCAGTTTTTACCTATTTCGGTATTACTTTTTTCCAACTTAAAAACTTTGTTGGTCTGTCACTATGTGCTCCACCCATTAAAAGCTGCCAGATGCCCGAATCTAGCAATAGGAATGGTTATGCAATATAACTGGACTGGTTACAAAACTCTCATTATTGTGTCACATCTGACGTGGCCAGCTCTTAGACCATGACGAACCAACCCGGGTTCCCTTTATTTGGCATACTTTTATTTGCCCGAAACCCATGTCGCATAACAGACTCGGCATAATTTGTTTTAGACGAATGATAATGTAGCATAAACCTTATTTGGTATAATTCACAATATTGCGAATTTCTCTTTGTCCGAAAATTATTTTGCATACTACTGTTGTAGCCGAATGTTATTACGAATAAACTTAATAAGCATAAGTGTATTTGGCATATTTTTTAATATTCGAAAGTTTTTTGGCATATACCGAACCCAAAACGCCTTGCTGCGAAAAAAGTGGCTCAGGTCAGGTTAGAACTGCGACCTTGAGAGGCAAGTAGGTACTACTACGCAGAAGTGGGTTAGAGCTGGGACCTCAACAAGAAAAAAATTGCTACGAAAGTAGGTTAGGGTAGGTTAGAATTATGACCTCAATGTAAGGGCACTTATGCTATGCGTAATAGTGGGTTAGGTTAGGTTTAAACTGTGACCCTCTACAAAATACAACGGCTTCCAGTGAGAAGGTTAGATTAGGTTAGAACTATGACCCTCTACAAAATAAAACGGCTGTCAGAAAGTAGGTTAGGTTAGGTTAGAACTATGACCCACTACAAAATAAAACGGCTGCCAGAAAGTAGGTTAGGTTAGCTTAGAACTATGACCTTCCAAAAAATAAAACGGCTGCCTGAAAGTAGGTTAGGTTAGAACTACGACCCCCTACAAAATAAAACGGCTGCCAGAAATTAGGTTAGGTTAGGTTAGAACTATGACCCTCCAATCCAAAGAAACGCATCACACCTTCATTGCTGCATTGACGTGACAGTAAGTACTTATACAATATGACCTGCCTGTGATTTGAATGATGCAATTCGGCCCTAACACTGTTGTGCCAAATAAAATTCTGCAACAGAATTTTCGGCTATTAATTTTTCTGCACATACACTTTATGCCTAACTAGGATTCGGAATAACGACTTTATGACCAACTAATATTCGGACCAATAAAAATCTGCCAAAGCCAATTATGCTCAACATAAGTATACCAAAACAGTTTATGGTTACAGCTAATTATGATCACATAGATTATGAACAATATAATTATTACCACAATGATTATGCGAAAACAGGGTGAACCATCCAACCCACCTAGTCCCGTTTTTGGGACTAGGTCCGGTTTTTTACGATGTTTTCTTTCACCAAAAAGCGACTGGTAAATATCAAAATATGATGATCAAATGTTTACTGGCTGACGGAGCGGCGGACGACGTAGCCCGGCGCGGCGTGCGGTTAGACAGCGATTAACCAATGCTATTTTGCCGTGTTACGCTAAATTAAGCTATTGCCTTGATTGCGCTTTGTATTATTATACGTTTTTACATACGTTGTACACAATAATACCGGTAAACAATTAAATTCAAGGGAAGTTGTTTCCTCACATAAAAAGTGTCCGGGACACTTATTGAAAACCCCCCGGACGCACCCCGGACGGCCTCCAAACTAGGACAAATCCGGGGAAACCCGGACGGATGGCAGCCCTAATTGCACCGAGCGCTGATAACGTTGGGTTGATATTAAAAACGGGTGTTTCGTCGGATTGTAATAATAATAACGGTGGTCCATATCGCGAGTGAAGTAAGTAATTTATTCTTTTGAGGAAGGCAAATTAAATTTTACAGATATATAATTATTCTGAATTTCAAGTAGTTAAACGGAACTCTGTGTTAATGCTGTTTCAGAAGCAGACAAAAGATTCATTAGGACTACATTCCTTTCACGAAAAGTTTATTAAAAAATATGGCATTTCTATAACTGCCGATGGAAGTGAACACTTTTAGTATTACACTCCACTAAACAGACCCCGGAGATTACGGCAAAATTATTTGGTATACCTATTTTTGACAGTTTTCACACCCCGGCTTATACAATTGTGCTTACAATTTACAATGGTGATTTTCTATGATTTAAATATTAAGCGCATAAGAGAAAAATACTACTTACAAAATTAAACTTTATTTGAACGGTTATAAGTTTAACTATAGAACGTACCTTTCAACCCACGGACAATCTTGTGATGCGTATTTGTTTTTGTGACGGTGTCGGTGACGCTTCAATATTAGTAGGGTTTTGTCTCAGAACAAATGCGAAAAAAATTGTGCGCATCGAGAAAAAGTTGTGAATTTTTGACCATAGATAGAGTGAGCAAAGATGAATATTTTTTAGTATTGGCGGTCTGTAAAATTTTTGGACCTTCACGTCAAAATGTTATTACTCTCTGGTTAAGACTGCTATGGGGTTGTTTGGTATCGTTTCCGTGTAAAACAGACATGCAGAATTCTTTTATGATATTAAAAATGTAAAATTTCGTATTAAAAAAAAAGTTGTGCCGCGAGGAAAAACACAATTTTATTTTTATTTTTTTAGAACGTCATATAACTAATATATATCCTTTATTTCAAATAATAAAAAATATTATAAAGAAGCATATTTAATATAGATTATAGAAACATATACATTTTATACACCTTTAATACAAAAAACTTCTGGTTTTTTCTTTTACTTAAGTTGAGTAACGGAAAACAGGCGTCGCGTCGTTTGAATTGTGACGGTTTATGTTAAAGTTAAGGAGGAAAAATATGTTTTTATTTATTGTATTTTTTTATTTCTGCATTTTGTGAAGTTATTATGAATAAAATTTACTAATAACAAGCAATACATGCATTTTAAGGTCAATACGCTAAGGATGTTCACGTTCACATTGATTATCGATACTTAAATACTATGGAGAAAACATATACACCACGAAGCAAACATTTTTTTTCGCGTAGTTTTTGTATAAGCCTAAAAATTTTATATATTTAGAAACTACATTAAATATGCTCTTTTATAATATTTTTTATTATTAGAAAAAAAAAAGATATATATTAGTTATATGACGTTCTAAAAATAAATAAAAAATTGTGTTTTTCCTCGCCACACAATTTTTTTTTAATAAGAAATTTTACATTTTTAAAATCACAAATGAATTCCGCATGTCTGTTTTACACGGAAATGATACCACACAAGCCCTAGAAGCCTTAACCATAGAGTAATAACGTATTTCACAGGACCCCCGATTTTGACGTGAAGGTCCAAAAATTTTACGGACCTCCAGTACTAAAAAATATTTATCGTGGGCCAAAATTCACAACTTTTTCTCGATGCGCACAATTTTTACAAATTCGAGCTCTGCTATATGGGCAGTTAGAGTTCGTATAGTTACTCGCTTTGATTTGATTCGTGAACCAACTGGTTTTCATTACCTAAAATAATTCAAGGAGACATATTATCTTTAGTATGTCTTTCCCGACCACGGAACAATGGTGTTCCGGACCTTTGGGAGGCGTATGCGGAGCCGAAGCCAACGCGCAGAGGCCCTTTCGACAATTTAATGAAAAGTGAGGGGTACACTAAGCAGATGCTGCCCCTGCCCGTGTCATGGGACGCACGCAGAGACAGCACCCGCCATGGTGTAAGGACTATTGAGAGTTAATGGAGTCTAAAATGTACTAGGCTATTGGGTGAATAGTATGGACTAGTTAATGGGCTATTGGATGAAGGACCGGACGCCTGCCTAATAAAACGGTATACAATTTTATTTCCGGCAGACGGTGACTCGCCCTCCGCAAGATGGGGCCCCATAAAAAGCGACATCAAAGATGGCTCAAGGGCAACACCGGTGCGGGGGCTGGGGGTAGAGAGGTGTCACTGGACTTTAAACATATAGCCAACTCGCCACTTAGGTTTCCACATCTACCCTCGAGAACACAGCTCTAACGACCCCACTCTGGACAGCCGGCTAAGGCCAGCCAGAGGCAGGGGACCTGTCCCACCCATCCGACAGGGCACCCCAGGGGCACTCAGGTACGTGGAGTCGCTACTCTCCAACAGCTCGCCACAAGCTGCCCTGCGTTTATCTTTAGTATTATTATTTAAGAAGTTAATGTCATTATGATAATTTGCGAGTGTGAATTAAAAATTTAAATGCAACCGGACAGCTGAACTACCTCCTTAATCTTACGTTTTGATGTAGCCTATTTGCGGTTACACTCATTTTAAAGAAGGAGGTGCCTGCGAGGCGGAGAATCAATTACTTGCACTGCACGTCGACGGTGCCAGATAGATGCTCCCTCGTTTATCACCTTATTTGTTCCTCCCTTCCCAGCTGCTCCATAATTGCTTTAGATTTCAAGTACCTACTTAAGACTGTGAAGTAGCGTCCATTCGACACGATATATATGGCTTGATGTCGTCCCTGTCTTGCAAATTAAGAAGTTGATAAGAGTGAATGTACCGGTAAAATGCCCACGCATGCCTTAGGTAGGTACAGTCGCCAGTACCTATATGTGAGCGGCCAAGGCACTCAAATATATTTGAACGTGCGCTTTATTGTCTTGATAATAGACGCGTTGTTCAGATATTTGTGACCACCTTGGCCGCTCTGATATATCTGATAGCGACTGTACTACTCGTAATAACATTTTGGAGCGATCTGTTTGCGAAGGCCCAACCGCATACCCCTACTTACACGTGTTAAGGTACGCGTACCCCATGTAATGGATAGGGTTCAATTTCGTCACGGCAGGGTTGATGACACCTTCACTGCGACAGGTGACGGATGGCACCGTGTAATTTAATGTGTGGCCCTCACTTTGTTAGAGGATAGAGTAATTTCAATGACAAAGCAGTATCTGCCCGTCATTAAATGTCTAAGAGGTTTCAGGGACCGAAGTAAATTTGAAGCATCATTCGCACCTTTTAGCAGCGTTTTGTCTGTTTAGCATAATTCTCGGATTGTTTTGAAGCGCCTAATTGGGTGAATTAATCCTCGTGTCTTGCAAGGGCGGTTATTACGTAGTTAGGTAGGTCGTTATCCTGATTTGTGCCTACGTCAGCTTCATCAAACCTTACTAAATGTATGAAATTTGACGGAGTGGCCTTTGGCGATAATGAATACATATATAAGTAGGTTTCTTAAGTTTATGGGCGACGATGATCGCTTTCCATCAAATGGTTCCAATTTACTCATGGGGTACTTACTGTTATTATATTATATTAGGTAAAATTACCGTTCAGTGTAAATAATTGAATAATAAATAAAGATTTTATTTCCACATTAAATATAATTTTGCCTTAAAACCAGAGACTGCTTCCTAAATAGATGAGACCTGTGGTTTAGGATAAGCTGTGCTCCTCTTCTTACATTTCTCTTGACGTATTTAGTGTTGGTATTAGCCCTCATGCATGGGCTTACAAATTAACTTTAAATTATACTCGTCGACTGTAATACTTGAATTGAGATTGTGTAGGCGGAACTACTAGCGCATACTTTTCGATAGAGCTTTTATGGTCACATATTGGCATCGATGGTAGAAAGGATTTCCATACAATATTGTAGCACTGTTTCCGGAGCCCGCCCTGCGCGGCCGGGAGGGACCGGCACAATCTGCCGGGAGATTGAAGTTATTAAATTGTATACAAGGTGTAACAAAAATACTGTTGATCCTTTTAGGCCTGATTTACACTTCTAAGTTTTGCTTACGTAAGTAGGGACGCAGCTATGGGTTAGAATGAGATACGAATATCTCCATCTCATTCTCGCCAATAGCTTCGTCCCTACTTACGTAAGTAAAACTAACAAGTGTAAATCCAGCCTTAAGGGCATCATTGGTATAGTATTGTAATTATGAAAAAGTAAGAAAAAAATTTTTTTCGCGAAAAAATATTTTGGTTTTGTATGGAGGGTTGGCCAGCTGGGACCATGTGTCCCATAGAACAAAAACATTTTTTTTCGCGTCCAAAAATTTTTTCTCCTCCCTTTTCTTATTTGCAATACGATACCAATAATGCCCTTAAACGGATCACAGGTATTTTTGTTACAGCCTGTAGAGGCAGCAGTCTTTCGTCAAACTAAATTCTTACCGGCTTGCCTATATTGAGCACTCGTAGAAAAAGTATTGTATACATACAATAGTGACATAATTTACTTAAGCCACTCAGCAAGCTTCCTGGCCTAGACACGGTACTCGACTGAAAGCTCTTAAATATGTCACGATTGTATAAAATACTATATTTAAATCTAAAATTATTAAAGAATGTCCGAAGTCATTAGGTGCCGCATTGTCTCAAGTAGTGGGCGCAAGTTGGCCGGGGTCCGAGGCACGTGCTCGTGCTTCAGTTAACTCAGCCGTGATAACAGCTGAACTTGTGCTAACTGCTCTCGCGGCGAGTGCCCGCCCCGCCGTCTTGCGAGATGACCCTACAGACTTGGCTTTTGCTGTTCAAGACGGTTATGCATCGATTTCGATGTACAGTCGACGTCAAAGATATGTTTACACTTTTGCACCTTATTACAAAGGCATAAGGTGAAAAAGTGTAAACATATCGTTGACGCCGACTGTACCTACTTGTGTTTGACAATCCAATTGAGCACTACTTGAAACTTAGAGCATTCAACCTACCGGAGCGGCCATTGGCAGGCGTTCCCCTCTAACGAAAATACGCGACCAGTGGTCATGCATAATTGTATGTACTTACGTTTATCTGACGTGGCTGTTTTGACATTCCCCTCCTCCGCAAAAATCGGTAGACTTTTTTGTATAGAAAATGATAGAGTTGGCCGCCCCGGCTGGTTGAATGGTCTAAAACTTGAAATAATGCGTTAAGTATCACTTTACTTAGAAACGTTTCGAAGCAGATAAAAAACTTGAGAGACATAAAATTGGGTCATTTGGTGTTAAAAATTCTTATATATAGTTTTAATTGCGTTTCAGTGTATATTAATTAGGTTTCAACAGTAAAACGAGAAAGGTATATAATGTATAGTAGACCGAGCCGAATCGGGTCGCAGGGCGAAACGGATCACGCTAAGCTAGTTTGTCAAATTCATAAGATCGTGCCACCGTGGAAGGCGGGAAGGTCAAACTCAACGCGGGACGTTTGATTGGCTGTTCATGACTACCCACGATGTTATGAATTTGACAAAATGTTGCTTGACCATTTCGCCCTGTGATCCGATTCGCCTCGGTCTACCCTAATTAATGTATGATGTAGACTGAGATTTTTAAATGATTGGACCGCCATACGCACGTTGAATTGTGCGTTTATCCTCATTAAGTCTCGTCCTGGCTGACACAATGTGTTTTTGGTCGTCGATACGGCCGGTTTAAATTCAGTGATTAATTTATGCGCAGGCAAACGTGATTACCACCGGTTGTTGATACTGTAGGAGTCGGATTTTAATCAACCTAATTATATTCAGTTTACCTCTACGGCAATGCCAATTTATAGACAAAGCTTTACTGAATACCCATTGAGATCCGTAGCGTGTAATTCATCTCACAATGACGGGATACTTTGCTGTAATAAAACACAAAGTTCAAATCAGTTCGCTGTAGGTTATATATAGTAATATAAGTAGATGTCGCTTGGTACCTATCCCTTTAAGGGGCTACTTTGAAAAATTATAGGTTTTTTCAAACGCTCTATTGACTAACCGGGAAAAGGGACTGAATTTATTTTCAAATATATATTATTAGACTATATACTCTTCTTTTTGGCACAAGCCGAAACACGATTGCTGAAAGTTGCCTCGATAGAAAAAAAATCCGAAGTTGGGTCCTTTTTCCCCTTATTTTTCTTAGCTTACGTAAACTATAAGAGATAAAGCAATATAACTAAGTAAAAAATAAGGTATTCTGGTTTATCTAAAAAGTCACAGAAACAAAATTACACAAAACTTTATAGATTCGCTTATTTATCGTATTTTAGTCAAAAAGTCTGATCCTTAAGAGCGCTGCATCTCTTTCTTTTGTGCACGGGAGCCATAAACGTGTCTCTAACGTGTCTGTCGTGTGTCGGACAAGCCACGCCCATCCGTAAGAGTTATTTCTCCCGTGCACGAAAGAAAGAGATGCAGTGCTCTTAAGGATCAGACTTTTTGAATCAACTACGATAAATAAGCAAATCTATAAAGTTTTGTCTAATTCTGTTTCTGTGACTTTTTAGATAAACCAGAATACCATATTTTTTACTTAGTTATAGT
Source organism: Pammene fasciana (assembly GCA_911728535.1). Classification (NCBI taxonomy): domain Eukaryota; kingdom Metazoa; phylum Arthropoda; class Insecta; order Lepidoptera; family Tortricidae; genus Pammene; species Pammene fasciana. Next base: position 9,031,114 of record OU452278.1, on the reverse strand, counting down.
GCTTAATCTCTTATAGTTTACGTAAGATAAGAAAAATAAGGGGAAAAAGGACCCAACTTCGGTTTTTTTTTTCTATCGAGGTAACTTTCAGCAATCGTGTTTCAGCTTGTGCCATAAACAAGAGTATATAGTCTAATAATATATATTCGAAAATACATTCAGTCCCTTTTCCCGTCTAAACAATTTGCGTTTGAAAAAACCTATAATTTTTCAAAGTAGCCCCTTAAATATTGGTTGCGCTGTTACTAAATGTTCACTCTAAACTTATATTCCTCATGGTACATTATATATTATAATTATTATGTAAAGCATTATGTACGTATTTTATGTGTATAAATTTACCAGTGGAGGTGGGTTTAAATTTTTCTTAGGGACGTCGGTGCTGAATTAGTACCTAAAATTTCTTCACGAGCTGTAGGCAAACTACTCAGGCGCCTGAAACTTAGGCAAGTCGATGGGAATCGTGTTCTATGGACGCGCCGCCACTAATACATACGTACATACATTTTCGCTGTTATTGCATCTTTATTAATTATCTTTTCAACGTTCAGTCCGTACATGTCAGCGGGTAGTGCTAATCGCGTGACTGACCAATATGTAATAGAAAAGGATGGAAACGGCAAAACAAACGATACTGCCAACTTGGAGAGTCTAGACACATTTAGTGTAGTTTGCTCAGAAGGTTTCTATTTTTGCTGGCGCCAAACCGCTTCGATTGCTCTTCGATTGATTGAAGCCATGCAGCTATTCTTCGTCATGAAGTGTGTAGTCTAGTGTTTCGCCTAAGATATTATTTATTTACCAGTTAAGGGGAAGACTCTAAATTCCGTCCCTATCTTTTTAAGCGGAGTGCTAGTGAAACACTGTGTAGTGTAACGTTTAGCATGGGAGCCTCGACAACCTAAACCTATGAATTGGCGTAGGCTCTACCCATGGCTCTACATTTTTGGCACTACACATTTGACTCTACGTAAGGCTCTATCTATTCGACTCCATCTATGGCTCTACATTTTGGCTTTACATTTTAGCAGTAGGTACCTACACATTTGACTCTACATACAACTCTAGTCGTAATGTCCACCGTATCTAGAGTCGACTAAGTAAAGCCCTATTTACTTATTCGACTCTAGATACGGTGGACATTACGACTCTAAACATGATTCTTAATTTAACTCTACATTTTGGCTCTAAAATTTCGACTCTACTACGATTTAGAAACGAAAATTTAGAATCATATGTATCGACATATGATTCTAAATTTTAGCTCTACATTTTGGTTCTAAAAATTTGACTCTACTTAAATTTAGTCATTGTCAGTCAAAATCGTAACAGGATACATGTTATTTTCTGTGAAGCCCACTTAGCTCAAGCTGTTACAGCAATCAAGGCGAAAGGCCGAGGATAAGTACTTAAGTGGGTGCTGCGGACCGAACAAGCAGACGCGTTGAATCGTTCACGATGGTCGTGCTTAGGGCTAGCTCAGTATTGGTAATGACCAGAATAGCAGGTAAAACCGTCGTATAATCGCCATCAAATATATCGGAGCAGCCAAGGTACTCAAAAATATCTGAACGTGGACTTTATCGGCTTGACAATAGAGGCGTTGTTCAGATATTTTTAGCAACCTTGGCGCTCCGATATATCTGATGGTATAATGACTGATGGTTTTTATTATGGATTACTTTAATTTATGTGTAGTAGGTACTTGCTCGTAATGTTATTTACCTAAACCTACATAATGGCATTTTGATTATAAGCGGCCATCTTTACCTTCATTAGGTACCTGATGTTTTTTATTATATTTAAAGTAGTTTAACTAGGTACTTGGGTAATTTGCAGAAAAAATGTACCTTTACATAGTCCCAACTGTCCCAAAATTTACATACAAAAATTCGTTACGTTCATAAAAAAAGTGTAACGAAACTGAGAAATTATCAGTTTAGTTACATTTTTTTTATGAACGTAACGAATTTTTTGTATGTAAATTTTGGGACAGTTGGGTAATTTTTTTTATTCTATCAGACTCGATAGAGCTCATGATTCTGCAGCATGCGATAGACTCAAAATATATATAAAATTAAAAAAAAGGAAAGGTACATTTTTTCTGCAAATTACCCACTTAGGCACTTAGTGTACCTAATAGTTGTTGATAAATAAATATCATGCTCTAAAACCTTATGACCTATGAAATTATGCATTTTGTAAGTAATTCAAATGTATTTGCTGTCTACTTGTATACGTGTTTCATTTTTAATTAAGAATATTTAAACGAGGAAATATCTTTCCATTGTGCGTTCTATTAGCGCTGGATTTTGCTTTCAGCCTCTAGACGTGTTGCTTTCCCTATTGTGTTACTCGTTGCTTTCCCTATTGTGCGTTCGATTAGCGCTGGATTTTACTTTTAGCCTCTAGACGTGTTGCTTTCCCTATTGTCTTACTCATTACTTTCCCTATTGTGCGTTCGATTAGCGCTGGATTTTACTTTTAGCCTCTAGACGTGTTGCTTTCCCTATTGTGATACTCATTGCTTTCCCTATTGTGCGTTCGATTAGCGCTGGATTTTGCTTTCAACCTCTAGACGTGTTGCTTTCCCTATTATGTTACTCGTTGCTTTCCCTATTGTGCGTTCGATTAGCGCTGGATTTTGCTTTCAGCCTCTAAGACGTGTTGCTTTCTCTATTGTGTTACTCGTTGCTTTCCCTATTGTGCGTTCGATTAGCGCTGGATTTTGCTTTCAGCCTCTAAGACGTGTTGCTTTCTCTATTGTGTTACTCGTATTTTTTAATGTTGTTTATTACGAGTTCGATTTCATTTAATACACTGACTTATTTAACCTTTTAACCGTTGTTAGTTTGACTCATATATCAGACGACGGCGGTCAAAAGGTTAAAACGCACAACAATGACAAATAAGGTCACTGTCAAAAATACAATATTAAAATAGTAAGTAGGTATATTACTTTGTATGCGTGCTGTCTTACATACAATAGTACATTATGATACAATACAAGTGTGTTAAGTTGATCATTACATATGAGGCGATATTGTGCGCATAAGGAAGCCGAGGTATGTAATGATCAGGCACACGCGTTTCATACGACGTTTTTTAACACACTTGCGAGGAAAAAGCAGAAAAGTGTAAGTAATAACTTTGGATAAATACATTGATTTTCAGAATGTTTACAGGATAGCGGTACTTACTTAGCTACCTTTGTTAATTAAATTAACTAAACCCGTCTTTTGATGTTATTGACTGGGTCTATTTCTCTGATGGAACTCTTTCTCAAAGCATTTCATAAATAATAATAAGCACCTTTGGTATGTAAATCCATTCAGCGGAGTTGGACTGTGAGCTTACTAAGGAAAGTTTGTTTGGTAACTTGACGAACTGTTTCCCAAGTGACGTGAAAAGATGTGAACATATAGAACTTCCCTTTCCGTCTTTGCCTTTTATTTGAATGATTCGTGTTTAATGATTCATATGGTGTATTAATGCTGCGGAAAGCTGATTTCGTGATGAGGTACCTACTCGTGTATCGTAAGTAAACATTTTAGAGTAGATATTTACCTATACTCTCCTTCAAGCTTCCGCCTTAATATAGGTACTTGTTATGTCAATCTACACGGATAGAAAAAAAATTACAACTATATTACCAGAAAGACTAGTAAAATAGATTTTTGTAACCGATACTACAATCTTGTAAGTAAAACTAATGTATTTTTACGTATACTATAATTATATCTTGAATTCAATAAAACTATTCAAACATTAATATGCACATTGGTTTAGTTATTTGTACTATGTGAACTATTGTCTCAGAATTTACTAGATTATCTCGTTCAGATTAGAGTATTTTGGTATCATGGACGAAACTTTTTTCTGGGTGTACCATAACCATATCGTTATAGACGGAGAGCTGGCCACGTCAAATATGACACAATAATGAGAGCAACGAAACCCCTCTAGTTAGTTTGCTATACTATGCTTATTTCTAGATCCGGACATCTGGCAGCTGTAAAGTGGTGGAGGTAAAAGAAAGCAAATAACTTAAAGAAAATAAATTCTAGAGTTCTGGTTTTGATCCAATATTATGAAAAATTATGTAATTAATTAGATTATATAATATCCAAAAGTTTCGTTTGGGGGAAGTAGTGCCAAATGATGTATAGTGTCATTTTTGGTTACTCGCCTACTGTTTTTGTTTGCGCAATAATACACAATGTTTTTTGTTCTAATGTTAAGATAGGCCCTGTTCTCTATAAATGACACAACTTCAGCAGTTTTTACCTATTTCGGTATTACTTTTTTTCAACTTAAAAACTTTGTTGGTCTGTCACTCTGATCTCCACCCATTAAAAGCTGCCAGATGCCCGGATCTAGCAATAAGGAAGGTTATGCAATCTAACTGGACGGATTACAAACCTCTCATTATTGTGTCACTCTGACGTGGCCAGCTCTTAGACCATTAACGAACCCTGAAGATTTGTTTATTTTTTCAATTACAAAAATACCCAGAACTCTGCTATTATAAAGGAAACGAAGCCTATAAATTTAACGAACGCCAGTAGGCAAGGAATCAGCGTAATGAATCCAATTAAAAGAAACATCGTCGGTGAATCCGTGTGATGAACGACGGGTCAACGAGGCTGGAAAATTGATTGATATTGGATACTTGACGACTGACAGCCCCGATGTTCTTTGTTATCGCTGTATTAATTCAATTCAACTCTAATGTTTTATTGTGTTATACAAGATGTAACAAAACTGCTGGTGATCCTTTTAAGGGCATAATTGGTATCGTATTCTAATTATGAAAAAATAAGAAAAAAAAATCTCGTGAAAAAAATTGGTTTTGTATGGAGGGTTGACCGGTTGGGACGACGTGTCCAACACATTTTTCTTCCGCTCCATAAAATAAAACTCCTACCTAGTCTTACGTTACCAATTATGTCCTTAAACGGATCGCCAGTATTTTTTACACCCTGTATGAATAGTTGTGTACACATCAGACTAAAAGTAGGTATGGAGTTCAGGAGGAAAAAAAAATCTTCAGAAAACACCATACAAAATGTATGGTTAGTATTTAAAGTCAGAACAAATAGTTATTTGTTATACAAGTGGTGAAAGTTGTATTTTACGTGCGAGTGTTATTTGAAACACGAGCTAGCGAAAGGATTCTATTATTGACCACGAGCGAAGCGAGTGGTTCAAAAATAGAATCCTGAGCGTAGCGAGTGCTTTAATACACGAGACGTAAAATAACTTTCACCCGTGTATAACACAAAACTTTTCACCTCACTACAGCGAGGAAAATAAGAAAAAGGGTGCATTTTGCTCGGTTTCCCGTAATTCCTCAGGTGTTTAATACTTCTTCATCACTCGAATCACTAATTTTTACCAAAACAACCTAGAAAAACATGCGAATATTTAACGTTGATATGATATGATGGATGAATTGAAATGAAAAGTTTTGACGTAAAAGGTTTTATTAAATGTCAGATGCGTTTTGTTCGTACGTAGACTTATTCGGCTGTCAGAACAATTTATCCGTTTTTACAAAAAGAATGAAGATTAATGTTGAATGCTGATATTTATGAATTAAAATAAAGTTGTAAGACTGTATTAAGTGTTTTTACTCGATGCAATTCATTAATTGCGATGTTAAAAATTCTGCACTTTTAACGTTTTACGTTTTGTTAGCTGTCAAATGTCACTTAAGCCACTTGTCACTTATGTCAAAACTCTTTCACCACATGTGGATAAAAAGCGATTTTCACAATAGATATTAAACAAACAAAAATAGTGAGGATCCTAAGCCACATAAAAACGTCGAACCTAAAATTTTGATGCACAAGCATAAAATTTGGCACACTTGTTTATTGTCCTCAGAAAAGCCGATTAAGATCGGTACCCAAAGGTACCCCCCCTTCTGGCGCCGGGGAGGGGGGGTTAAAATACCACTCCACCCGGCTTCATTCAAACTGTTCACGTTTAGCTAATAGGTCAAGTTTGGTATCATTTTCGGATAAAATGGCCACGTAGAATTCGTTTCTGGTATTAAAAAATGCAATTTACGGAGTAATTTTTAAAAAAACATACGAATATGCAAAAAACTCAACAAAAATTTTCATATTCCAGTCATCATAAATATTAATTTGCTAGTTTGTTTCATAATATAAAAATACAGTATTAAGGCATATTTTACGTAGATTCAAAAAAATATAGCATATGAGAACCTTTACTAATAGTAAATAGCATTAAAAAAATATTTTGCGTCGCGCGTCGTGAAATTATTTTTACCGCCGTCGGCATCCGCGGTCAAAATATCCAAATAACGCACTATGGATAGGTACCATCTAAACTAGTTATTTATTGAAATCGATTATATATACAACAAAGATAAAAACCGAACCTAAAGGAATGTGGCATTCCGTCAGAAAAGGTACTTTTAGTATAGGAGTTGAGTGCGCAACCTCTTTTCCTTGTGCTAAAATAAGCCAATCTATAATTAAAATAAAAAACCGTTCCTTTTTTAAATTTAAGAAATGTGGACTTCCGTTAAAAAAGGAACGGATTAAGATTGGTATTTGTATAATAGTATTGCTTAGCGTCAACTATTATATATTTTCCGCTTATTCTCAAGAAACGCATCATAAACCAAAAATTAATAAAAGAAAACTAAAATTGAATGATTTAATTATACATTTTGGGTTTCTTGGCAGTTCCCTCCACAAAGACATAACTGGGTACATATCAATGCCCTTTTCATGTAATTGCATCGCCCTTTGCAACCCGCTTTGCATTTGCATCTGGTCAGCTCTGAGCATATACTGGCCACAGCAGGATTATCCGACCAGTGTGGGGTCCATCCATGTGCTTCTTGCTTCCAACCCCAAGCAGAGGGACTGGGCAAGATTTGTTGAGGAACCAGTGCTTGACCCCAAACATGGACCCCTTGGTACACTGTGCGTAGTAAATGCTGATATAGGGCTGCTTCTGTTGGTGGTATATTCTCCAGCTGACGATCTTTTTTTGTAAATAAATATTTCCGGCATTCATTAATTCTTAAGCAGGGACTTGACCTGCAATATTATGAGTAAATTAAAAACCTTTAAATATCAACATTTAGTCGTATCTTGAATTCTTCAAAAGTCGCTTACCTATCGTACAAAATCATCACATATTTTTGGATAATGCTATTGGCTTCTGCTATTGCTCCATCTTGAAGCAGTTTAAATCCTTGTGTGGCCGGGTTAAACGCGTTCCATGCTTCAAAGGCACTTTTCTTACCTCTTCCATTAAATGAGGATACTGTGTCGCATCCAGTGAAGGCATGGAACACGGGCAAGACTGCCGCTTTGTCAGGGCCTAATAGAAACAAAATAGAGTTAATAGAAACAAAAGATAATAGAAACAAATTTAGTTTGCGGAATGCACAAACTATAATATAATGTATACAGAAATTGCCTCAACTACAGGAATTGTGGGTTCATATTGGCACAGGGAAAAACCACAATTTTATCGCATGCCAATCTATAGATGGCTATATAACAAAATACATTTACCTAATGCAGACGCAATAGATTGGCATGCGATAAAATTGTGGTTTTTCCCTGTGCCAATATGAACCCACAATTCCTGTAGTTGAGGCAATTTCTGTACAAATGAGACTGCTGTGCCCCTGTTCTACTGAATCTGCAACGTGAACCATCATACGCGTGTCGGACTCTTCATGGTTGCACGGCATCATATTACTTAGGCAGCTCACGAGGAACATTACTAATGACCATTGTTTGTTTCGTGATATGAATTTCTTTGCCAACGAGTAAGTCAAGTTTGTGACACTGTATTGACAAAACGTCAAAAAGTTCTTCCTTATTTAGGTCATCTGCATCACGAAGAAAATTTGGCCATTCCTTTCGTATTTAATTCTACCCGAGTTCTAAATCCTGATCCTCTTTTCTCACTTGTTGCCCGTTTTAAACTATTTTTGTCGTACCTGTCCCATACTAGGTCCAGCCTCGAAACGTTTGTCATTTCTTTTCATATAAAAGGGACAACAACATTATCGGCATATTCTGCAAATGTTCGAGACTGACCTGGGTTCAGCATGTGATTAATGGCAGGTCCATCGAGCACTTTGGCTGAAACATCTGGGGCGCATGCTTGGTTCATAATATTTTGGCTGGGAATGCCTGTTAGACATTTCAGCCCTATATCAGCATTTACTACGCGCAGTGTACCAAGGGGTCCATGTTTGGGGTCAAGCACTGGTTCCTCAACAAATCTTGCCCAGTCCCTCTGCTTGGGGTTGGAAGCAAGAAGGACAGGACATGGATGGACCCCACACTGGTCGGATAATCCGGCTGTGGTCAGTATATGCTCAGAGCTGACCAGATGCAAATGCAAAGCGGGTTGCAAAGGGCGATGCAATTACATGAAAAGGGCATTGATATGTACCCAGCTATGTCTTTGTGGAGGGAACTGCCAAGAAACCCAAAATGTATAATTAAATCATTCAATTTTAGTTTTCTTTTATTAATTTTTGGTTTATGATGCGTTTCTTGAGAATACGCGGAAAATATATAATAGTTGACGCTAAGCAATACTATTATACAAATACCAATCTTACTCCGTTCCTTTTTTAACGGAAGTCCACCTTTCTTAAATTTAAAAAAGGAACGGTTTTTTATTTTAATTATAGATTGGCTTATTTTAGCACAAGGAAAAGAGGTTGCGCACTCAACTCCTATACTAAAAGTACCTTTTCTGACGGAATGCCACATTCCTTTAGGTTCGGTTTTTATCTTTGTTGTATATATAATCGATTTCAATAAATAACTAGTTTAGATGGTACCTATCCATAGTGCGTTATTTGGATATTTTGACCGCGGATGCCGACGGCGGTGAAAATAATTTCACGACGCGCGACGCAATTTTTTTTTTTAATGCTATTTACTGTTAGTAAAGGTTCTCATATGCTATATTTTTTTGAATCTACGTAAAATATGCTTTAATATTGTATTTTTATATTATGAAACAAACTAGCAAATTAATATTTATGATGACTGGAATATGAAAAATTTTGTTGAGTTTTTTGCATATTCGTATGTTTTTTTAAAAATTACTGAGTAAATTGCATTTTTTAATACCAGAAACGAATTCTACATGGTCATTTTATCCGAAAATGATACCAAACTTGACCTATTAGCTAAACGTGAACAGTTAGAATTTTTTGAGGGAAGCCGGGTGGAGTGGTATTTTAACCCCCCCTCCCCGGCGCCAGAAGGGGGGGTACCTTTGGGTACCGATCTTAATCGGCTTTTCTGGGGACAATAAACAAGTGTGCCAAATTTTATGCTTGTGCATGACAATTTGAGGTTGTGAGCTTAAGACCCAGACTAAAAGGGCTTTCCGAGCTAGTGAGGTGAAAAAATAATTATAATATAACCTCAGTAAATTATACTGACTCGCACAGCAAAGAAATCCAAATTCACATCAAAACCTTGATGTGTATTCCAATTTCCCAAAAAGTCAGTATTTTTTGATATGTGTGTAAATGTATTAGCGATTTCTATCACTGCAACCGCTTAATAATCGCCAGCGTATTACGCAAGGTCATTGAATTACATTCTGAATTATTTTCCACTCTGTAAAACATTCATTCGAGTTGAAGTGTGCTGCAGTGTGCACTGACATTAAACGAAGTGTTATAACAGCTTACTTTTATAAAACCCTAACTCAATTTGAAAATTCATAGTGAATACTACCATGATCTGAAGATAATAGAGTCTATTTTAAAGTGAGTACTAGGATTGTTGTGTGATTTTGCTATAGTAAGTTATATTGAGGATGGGGGAGACAGACGCTGTTAAGTTCGAGTGAAGAGCTCTAAACTGAACTAGTTTAATATAAATAAAAGCACAGCTGCTCGTTTTACATTCCGTCCAGCGAGAGTTGTTAGGTAGGTAGCCAGGTATATCCGTCCCGCGTTTCGCACGGATTAACACAGACGTTGCACTTTTGCATAAAATATAACACCTACTCTAGGACTAATAAATTCCAAAAGAGCTAGAAACAGAAATATAATCGTAGTTTTTTAAGTAGCACTGTCAAGAGCACTGTTAGTGTTTTTTACAGGTTCACTTTTAGGTACAAGGTATTTATTTAGGTTTGTTACCAATTTACTTTACTCTTACATGGTACTTATTCAATTCGTTAAGAATTAATTGATATTTTAAGATGACTTTATCAAATTTTTAATGGAGGGCTTTTCAATTTGGCATGTTTCAGTACAGGAAATTTCATCGAGGGTGGTAAATTACGGCCGTCATAAAATGTATGGAACGTTGTCATCATATAAACTGTCCTTAATATTGTCATTAAAATGATTAAAAGTCGTTATATTCATAGATTAATGTGTGTTATATTCATTGCCATTATTTCAATTCTGCTGCCGACAAAATGATTCTATAAAAGGTATGTGTATTGTAATAAATTCGGTCGCGACAAACAACGCAGCGCAGCTTTTTAAACTTGTTCTCTTTTACCATCGAAACCATGCCCATTCGTATACAGAGTTAATTTCTGTTTGATATTGAACAGGATAAAGAGTCGTTTGGCGTGGTTTGGCGAACAACCTTCTATTGTCACGTTCATGGAAAATAATATTAAAATGAGAGTGCTTAAAATCAATATGATATGTCAAATATTTTAGTGTGATTTTGATAACGAATCTGAAAAAATATCACTGCACCGTACCGCGACACACGATTTGGCATCTAAAGAATTAATTCCTAAAATTGACCTATACGTACCCACGATTTGCGTACGTTAACCTTTTCTCCGGTCTATATTCTATACATTTAATGTGATAACTAATTAGAGTGCAACAATAAACAATAACCATACTATTATTCATATTTTTCCGAAATTCCAAAACTGGACTGATGATATTAAATACATGCAGATAAGATTCTGATTAAAGTATGAAAACATGTGTGATACAAATAGGTTTTTGAAGCCACATCATGAAAGCATACTTACACGAACGTCGTTCATTTACCTAATAGGTACAGTCGACCAAGGAAGTGCACGGAAAAAATAGTGTGTTAGCAAAGTACCAATTTGGCTCGGTTAAAATATTTTTGGTTATATACAACCAAGTCTTATTTAAATCACGCAATTAAGCTTTGTTAATTACAAACAAGCAATTATTGCTAACTATTCTTGGTTATTTTTACCAAGCACTTATTTAAATCCAAATAAGTGTCCTAGTAAATATAACCCTTCCCTGATTCCCTTATTTATTTTTAACTAATTTAATGGTGTAGTTTCACATACGTAAGTTAGCCAAGTTGACTTCTTTGATTTAAGCAACGAACTTTGCAGGCTCCATGCGAAGCGAGTCACTCGGTTGTAAATAGCAAAAACTTATTTATTTCTAGCCGTTTCATTTTCTCAGTGTGGTCCACCAGTTTTGACAACAGTTTCTGCGAGATCTAACGATCGCTAAGGTTGACATTTCTAACGTAGTTTCAAACATGCACGACCTTGTTGTCTCATGACATTCAAACAAACCTCAACCTGGTAGTAAACCACATTTTCGGTCGACTGTACCTAATATCAAAACAACGGATAATCTATTCATACAAAAGTATCTGGACTCATAGATATTTCAAACTAAAGCAAGAATTGGCTTCCAACGGCTACAATTCTTTCCCGATTTTTATTTAAATCAGAGATACATAGGACAGAGATTCAGACTGACCTAGTTCGTTGTCAAACTACGTTAGGACCTGTCCATGAAGCTATTGTCATTGGTTGCGCGAACGGCCAAGAAGAACTTTAATGCCAAGTAAAAATCTTTACAGTTTTCATTTTAATGCAGGTTTTCTAGCGGTAGTTCTTGGCTAATTAAAATCGTTCAGCGATTTCTGAGTTTTATATATTTTTAATTTTTTACTTAGTTCGTACCGCCAACTACAATTTATTTTTATTTCTCCTTTATTTTAAAAGTTATTTTGCTATTGGGAGCGGTAATTAAACTAATTAATATGTTCGCAGGTTAAAGCAGCTTATAGCAGCGACGCCCTTACAGGACAGCTGAAGCTTGTGACTCGCCCACACTCGCTTCGCGATCGAAATAGCACCCCTGAAATGTGACTGCGAAAGTTTAAACTGGAGCCACGTGCACCCTATTACATATTTCAGTCGCAGTCGGACGTGGTGTTCTGACCAAAAAAATCTGTATCAATGTAATACCGAGTAGATTAAAGCTTATGGAGTCTGCAACTTCTTTCCTCGGTCGAAGAAGAGGTTGTACACTCGTTCTTTGTTCTGTTCAAAGGAGATTTTGTTGAAAGTAGCGTAGTAAGTAATGTTGGATTGGCTTGACAGTTGTGAAGCTACTGTTAAGAGAATAATCCTGGAGAAAAGTATGAAAATTCATGACGTCGTTCAGTAAATGTTGCGTTTTCAAATAAAAGGTACATCATTACCGGTTGTGAATAGAGTTTATTTCTAAACTAGCGAACCACCCTGGCTTCGCACGGGTGCAATTACACATATAAACCTTCCTCTTGAATCACTCTATCTATTAAAAATAACCGCACCAAAATCCGTTGCGTACTTTTAAGGATCTAAGCATACATCCAGACAGACAGCGGGAAGCGACTTTGTATTATACTATGTAGTCATCATCATCCTAGCGTTTATCCCGGTTTGGGGTCCGCTTGACAACCTAATTCCATGAATTGGCGTAGACACTAGTTTTTACGAAAGCGACTGTCATCTGACCTTCCAACCCAGAGGGAAAACTAGCCCTTTTTGGGATTAGATCCGGTTTCCTTACGATGTTTTCCTTCACCGAAAAGCGACTGGTAAATATCAAATGATATTCCGTACATAAGTTCCGAAAACTCAGTGGTACGAGCCGGGGTTTGAACCCGAGACCTCCGGATTGAAAGTCGGACGTCTTACCGCAAGGCTACCAGCGCTCTGTGTTGTTTTAAATGGCAGTACCGCTTTAATGGTGATTTGACAATGATGTACCTTTTCCTAGTACGTACAAAATATACAAATAGTCGCATTCTAAATTTCAAAGTTTACTTGTAAATGAAAAAACCATTTAATAACTATGCAATACTGCCAATTTACGACCAGGGGGGTGATTTTTGAGATTCTGAATAAAACGAAGAAATGATGTTTTAAAAATAACAGCGATAGTAATTTAAAATCATCATTATTTATACTATTAATTTCATGCGTAAATAATGGGAACAAACTTTTGTGTATATTCGAGCTTAAAATCTTTGAATTTGACTGCTCGAAAGTCAAAAATTGGCCCCCGGACCATCGAATGAGGGCAGCGCACGACCCGTGGCTAAGAAGATCCTTGGAATAGGCGTGTACTGTATTTTGGTTGATATGATTTGACGATGATGTAACAAATTCTCCGGAAAACCTTCCACAAATATCTATGATTTTGAGAAGGTTTAGGCTTACCTTAATACTAGTACAGGGAGAAAAATTCCACCAGTGGCGGTGGGTCAAATTTTTTCTTAGTTAAGCCGGTGCTGATTTTGGCTTAAAATTTCTTCATGAGCTGTATTTTTTTTTTCTTTCCGTGTATTTACTGGATGCCATGTATAAAACGGCCATTAAATAAACTGAATACTCTTCAAGTAACTCTTATTCCATGCTCCTTGTTATTTTACTATATACCGACACGAATCAATACTCTCGCATTTCAATAGATACCGTGTTTCAAACGGTACCTTTTCACAGTTGCATTTTGTCCGTAGTTGGACTAAAGGTTTTGTGTTATGATTGTTTTAAGGTTATGTTTGTTAACTATAATCTAATTTAGTCAATTTACAGATTGACATTAGGTCCGTTTGGCAACCTAATCCCATGTATTGGCGCAGGTACTAGTTTTTACAAAAGCGACTGTTATCTGACCTACCCAGAGGGGAAAGTAGTTTTCATTCACCGAAAAGTGACTGGTATATATCAAATGATATTCATAGATCTCTTCTCATTTTCATCGTTCTACCCACTGCTTGGGGTGTATACCTAGGCCGTATAGGGCTCGAAGAAAATCCACTGACACAGAAAAATACTAATACTGATTTTTAGAAATAAATAGCGGTACAAGGCGGGAAGAAGTTGATAACTCGAGATATAAAATTGAACAAATTTGAACCCTATGATTTTTTTTAAAGTTCAAATTTCATCAACTTTTCGCCGCGACTTGTCAACTTCTTCCCGCCATGTACGGATATAGTACCTATATAGTTACCTACCTACTTAAAAGGTACAAATACTGTAGCCACGAATTTGATTGCGTCCTACGACGCGCTGTTCGGGAACTCCTTAGTCGAAAGCAAACGATACCGTAATTTCTGCATGTTTTCCATTTAATTTCCGGTACACATGCGATATACTTACCCAATAATCCCAGTATATTCAACGACAATGAAAATGTGTCGCCTCGTAAGAAACCTTCTGTACGAATTGATCCGTTTTAATGGTCGTTTTGTGTACCTATATTGATGCGTGGGCGTACAAATAACAAATGCAAACCCGTTTGGTGTTTTCTTTTTATTTAGGAACAAAACGATTTATAAGTGAGGGAAAACAAGAAAACACCGTTTCATACCATCCGCCCACGGGCAGAAATGGCAGAACCGAAATAATATTTTTATTTTGATACCGAAATTGTACTCGTATAGCATATTTCCATGGAAGAATTTTATTAGTAGGAATCTACATATTATTAACTTTATCTTTGCCATGAATAAAATATGTTATGGATGGTAAAAATATGTGGATTTATTTGGATCGAAATAGTACCTACACTACAACAGAAATTAGGAAAATGGGGATTTTCGGCCAAGTAGGTATTTATTAGCAAGCGCCATACATGTCGAGTGAATTCACTTGAAACATTTTATAAGGCAAATGTATAAAGTATTCATAAACATTTAAAGGAATAATTATATGTAAGTAAAAGAAACTCATTTTAAATATCAAAGACGTGGAAACAAGGCTCATGTTTCGCAAAAACGACGTTCAAACAAAATAAATCCTTATTATGTTAAAGAACGTAATAAGCAACGAAATTAAAATACAACATTGTCGAGTACCTACGGTTTTAAACGTGGAGTGCCGGAGATTATTGGTAGCTAAGGCGAAAGGTCTAAAGTTCACGGCACTTTGGTACATGTTACAGCGTTTTTGGGACCGAAATAACGTAATCACTGCGACTAAACAAGAGAATGGGTCCCTCGGGGCTCGTATGACATAATGTGACGAATAGGCGCACAAAACCCTCTAATTTAATACTTCGGTCACATGACTAAACGAATTGTACCGAGTAACGGCGTCGAGTTGTGAGAAAACAAAGTAACAAGGCCGCTTGTTGTAGTATAGTTACTCTGTTTGGTTGCTTTAGTGGAATGGTTCGGCTCCAGCTGGCTATTATGACGAGTAAACTAACTGGGATCTATCTTCGCAAACAACGTTATTACGCCGTCTGAGAGCTGTCATACGGCCGTTTTATTAACAGTCGTTCGCGTCCTTTCACGAAAATAGCGTTTGCGTTTACACTGTTCTCATTTGATTTTGAGTAAGAATATGTTTTTTTCGTACATTAAGTATGGTTGAGAGTTGCAACTTGTGAACCGAAACTCGTAGATTATCGAACTCGCGGAGCGTAAGCGAAGCGAATTCTTACAAACAACTCCAGACTGAACTGTCACCTGGCTACTGGGACGTCTCGGCATTTGGATGACTTTTTGATTTCGATAGTTCGTCCGACGATAACTTTAGTAACGTTTTTCTGATCTTTATGAAATTTCTTGGGGCTGTAGCAGAGATACATAAAATTTGTAAGTTCGTATATGAGCAGGATCGATCAAGTGGTTATGGAGCTAGAAGATGAAAAAAAAATCCTCCTTAGGGTCTTGTTATATTGGTCAACTCGTTTGCAAGTAAATCTCGAGTTCTCAGTTCGAGGCGGACTACTAGTTTATTTCAGCATATATTATTAGTATTATTTTAATTATTTTTTTCAACAAGTTTATTCATGTTTAAGACCAAATGGACATCACTCTTAGCATCGGTTTCCTCAAAGCAACCGATAGGGAGAAGTGGAGAGCTGCCATTAAGAAAAATAGTAAGCCGAGTCACGATTCTCAGCAGTGAATGACTTAGAAGAGAAAGAGATTGATGTTTAAAAATATTTTTTTTACGAGTAGACTATTTACTGACTGCTTTAGTCCTCCTAAGAGTTGGTAGGTCATATCAAAATGGTTGTTATAATAACTTTTCTTAAAAATTAATATCTACATTACATTTAGATTAATAGATAGACTCTTTTAAAATGCAACCGGGTAAGTTTTAAGAGGGAAGGAATGATTTTGAGTGGCAGTAGTAGTAGTAAAACACTTAATTGTACAAGAAAACACACCAGAAATATATAACACAGCATATATGTACAAAGGCGAACTTACCCCTTTAAAGGATTTCTTCCAGTTAAGCTTTGAGTGGCGTAGTGTTTAGGTATTTTAGACAAATATTGAATAAATCGCTCTTAAATCTGGCTTGACAGCAGTGTGTCCATTCAAAATTTCCTAAATTTGTCTCTGGTCCTTGCTCCAGTAGTGACAGGTCCTCAGAGGACGTCTAAGTAAACTTTTGCGGCGGGGGAGCCCCCAAATCGCTTTACTTCGACGATTCGTCAGCGAGTGCGAACGATTTTGTCATTCTAGAAGAAAGTTTCCAGTGAATCATTAGGAGGTTTTTGCGATCGATTTTTTTTGGGTTTTGTAGCACGGGACGGGTTACGATTTTTTTGCAAGCTATGTAGTGTACCTAGTAATTAAAGTAACATTCAAACTTCTCAATCGATTCAAGAGAGCAGTAGGTATACTTATAGTCAGCAGCAGAAGTTGTTAAGTGTACAAAATTAACTAGGCACGACTTTATTTTTCAAAGAATAAAAATATGTCTAGATTATAAACACCTCCTTCGCTTAAGACTGCGTTGACCGTCCAGTAGCGCCCTCATTAGGGGGATTGTGTGTCCTAATAAACTAATCAATTTCTGCATATTCCAACATGTTAAGTTGTAGTCCTACTGATTCCGCAACTTACGATCTATGTCATACAGTATTATATTAGGTACCTACTTACTTTAAAACGGAAATACATTTATTTACATAACTAAATATACAGAGGTACTACAGTACAAATACTAAACTAAATTAATAACTAGCTCAAATCTAAACTAGGCCCTTGCGGCATTGTACCAAGGATGCTGGCGGCATTTCCTCGTTGTATCGCAATGCTGATACTTACTTTTGACTTCATCACCTAAACGGAAAAACCACGGCTACCATTTGCCGTTTAGGGTTTAGGTAATGAAGCAAAAAATACGCGAAATGAAACTATTGTTTATTGTTTATTGTTACTATGTGACAAAGACCAAAATTTGCGTAATCAGTAGAGTAGTCACAACTTAAGAGTAGCCAGGACGCTCGCGTGAACTCGCGTCCCCATACAAACGTAGTTCAGCTCTCATTTTAAAACGACATGCTTTTGAACCATGAAATTTGGCATGGGCATTCAAGTGGGTACGGATCTATGTCGGTAATTCGTTTTTGTTGCTAAAAAATGTAATACAAAGAAAATATAGCAAAAATAAGTTTTGTATGTAAATCTGTATCTAGCTGTATTTTCTTTGTAGTACAATTTTTAGCAACGAAAATAAATTACCGACATTGATCTGTACTACTAGAATGCCCATGCCAAATTTCGTGGTTCTAAAGCATGTCGTTTTAAAATGAGAGCTGAACTACGATTGTATAGGAACGCCAGCGTCCTGGCGACTCTTAACACTCAAGGATTATACCGAAATTGGTTCGTTTATTAGGAAATACAATCCCCCGGATGAGGGCGCCACTGGACGGTCGACATAGTCTTAACTAATTAATTCTTAAAATTTTACTCCTCAGGTTATCTAATTTATTTATCAGTAAACATAACTGTACATATCTTTAAAATATTAAGACTATGAAGAGTATGGAGTAATCTCGGAGTAAACTCAGCTCTTGGTGAAATTGACACTAAGCGGTTAAAGCCGGCGCTAAATTCGGGTTATTCCGAAATTGGAATATCTGTTATCCGTTAAATTTGGGGGACATCGTAAGCTATAGAAATCCCGCGCTGATCGCGTTAATGTTGACCTTTGAACTTTGTGGGTATTTGTGACAATCTCCGTGGCGGGGAAATGGAAGGCAAATATTTTTCACCGCTTTCGGGTAAAAGATTCCCCTGCGAAAATATTTCCCCAGTTATCTTGTTTTGCACTGTCACGTTGTACGTCGGACGCGTGACTGCGGAACTTTCTGCAATCTTTTTATTTAGTTGGCTGGAAATTTTTGTTGTCTACTATAGTTTACGTTTACAAATATTCTTTATTGTATTACTAGTAATTGTATCTGTTTTGTATCTTGGTATTAAGTAGGATAAGGACGAAAATAGAGGTACTACGCATTATTGTATATACTATCTTTAAGACCTAATTTATTACTATTACTGTTTTGAAAAAATAAGTCCCGCCGAGTTTTTTGCCGGTAATAAGTAATACTTCTCGATTCAGAACCGGTGGTAGTTTCTTTTTTCTCTCTGACGTTCATAAGTGCATTGTAATGTGCCTAAATTGAATAATAAATATCTTTTATCTTTTATTTAAATTTATGTCAATAAAATTTAAGTGAATACTAATATTCTAATTGGCATGCTAGGACAAAATACGACGTACGTATATTTTTATTTCAAAATAACTTTATAACTCGAATCTTTCACATGAACATTTGTGGTACAAATATTAAGGATTCAACATTGTAATTCTGCTATAGCTTGCTTTTGTATACTACCGTCACAGCTATAATAGTAGTTTATGTAACTGTTACGTAATAGGGGTCCTTAAAACACGAGTGCGGTTTTATGAAACGAACGAAGTGAGTTTCATAATAAGATCATACGAGTGTTTAAGGCCTAATTACGTACAGTTGCATACACTGCTTTATCTACACACATATTATAAACCCGAAATGATGATTGAATGACTGCAATTGCACGGATTGCACTGCACGCCATCGCCATGACCAACTCGATTGTGTCGGCGGTCGGGCGGCGCATGCCCGCACCCGGATTTTCATAATGATATCGATTTTTTGCTTATTATTTGATAATAATAACATCGTAACAGATAACACATTAATTTGTTCTAACTACTAATTTTTACTTTAAGAAGACGTTCGAAATTTGAACGTCATTAAGGTATCGGTTACCGATACTAAAAGGTAAACATTAAGATGCAGCCACAGATACTCATATCTAAATATAGGGCGTTTGCTCATCGATCCTGACCATAAAATAGACATATTAGGGTATGGATGTAGATAAACAATGTTTATAATATTACCAGTAGCGACAACGTGTACGTAATGGGCCGAAAGCGGTGTTTTTTGTAATTTACATGTTATGTGTTAGGCAGGCGGGTAATCCGCCGGGCAGGGTCTCAAGATAAACTAGGCGCCAGGGCCTTAAATCTGACAAGATTGATGATCCTCCTGACCTTAGCATGAGCCACCGCCGCAAGAAACTGCTCCCCGTTCTCTATTGGATCGTTAGCGCCTTGGCAAAAGACGTGCTCTAAACCAGATATAATGAGAATAATCTGTGTTTAACAGTATTCTAGTATATTATTCAAAATTTAAATCCCGGTATACTAGTACTTATATTTCATAATTATGTATTTTATTTTAAGTACATAAAAAAAGAAAGCTTTAGCTGTTCGTACTTCAAAATACTGTTTTTATACGCAAAGTATATGTTTATGTATATCATAACTACGAGTATAATTATGTTATACTGTAAATATAGTTGCAATGGAATGCAGTTGTTTTATTAACTAGTTATCTATACATTCTATGTACCGCTGCATTAAAAAGAATTGTTTCGTGATTTATTAAAATGGAGCAAATTTTGGGACAAATAAGACCACAATATAGAGATACAAATTATTATTTACTATACATTACTATAATATAGAGATACAATACCCCAGGGATCAACACATTCTTTTTTTGACATACAACCGTATATAGAAAAAATTACACTAATCAATACTACCTAGCCTAGCCTACGTTGCTGAAAATAGTTCAAGCAATGACATAGGGGACAAACATATCTTTGACGTCGACTGTACATCTATATGTACAAATGTCCCCTATGTCATTTGCAATTTGGTAAGGTGCCCATAAGGCTGGCTGCGTTACCTCGCTGTTACACATTCTTTACAAGTTTTGTGCAAATAATGTAAGTATTAGAAAAAAAATCTTCTAATAATTGGGTAACTTACTGTTAGCTTTCCTGTTAAATATACAATGCAAGTGGACTGCAGTTCTTTTGACATTGATCTCGCTCGGGGTCTAAATTAATTATGATTAATAATATTCATTAAATCCTTTCATTACAAAGTTTTAGGCTTATGATTACAACTGTAATTATGAGGTAAATACCTATGTATTATTAAATCCTAGTACATCAACCTATGTATTTACCTCATAATTACATTAGTTTTACCTATGTGTTACTATTAACAAATCTTAGTTATGAACTTGTAAAGGATACATTGGGTGCCGGTGGCCTTAGAATTGTCGCCTACCATATAAATAAAATAAAATAAAATGCATTTATTTCAGACTAAAGCTGTCCATATTTTGTTAGTAACAATAACTTAAAAATATCGTCCCGTGGTTGCAGTAGGAGTCTGTTAAGGGAATATACCGGGAGATGGGCAGCAGCATCTTCCGAAAGCCTAAACAACAATAAACAAAAAAAAAAAACTGCGCGCGCCAACCCGCCTGCCAAGCGTGGTGCGTATGGCAAACCTCCCCTCTTAAAGGGCCTATGTTCAGCAGTGGACGTCTTATGGTTGAGATGATGATGATGAAAGGATACATTACAGTACGGTTTCGGATGAAAATATGGATACATATAATGTGACAAAAACATGTATCCAAGACTGTAAGCTTTGGTAATAGAGTCGTCGCTACATATTTTTGGCAAATTAAATGTATCCATATTTTCAGAAGCAACTGTAATCCGCTAATACATTTGAAAATTAATTCTCACTCGGACTGAAGTATGTAAATTCATGTATATGAATGTTAATGTATGACGTCAATGGAGTAAGGGTGTAACCTAATGTATTTGTACTGCCTACTAAACATATGTGCACGGTCATTTGACTGTTTTCATAGTCATTTAAACGTATAGTTTCTGGCCGAAATGTGTTCGTGTTACACGATTTAAAGTTAATTACAAAACATTTTTTCAAGAACTATATAATTTTTGTGTTATGAACAAGTTTTATTTGGAGCTAATTTGGACATAATTAGCAGGCTTTGGTGCAAAAGTTAGAACCATTATCATCACGCCATGCGCTAATAAAACGCCTAAAACAATATTAAGAATAAGTTTTCTTTAAACACAAATTTCTTCCATTATTAAATTTCGATTAGGGTAAGGTCACCAATAGATGAACGATTAAGCGACTACACCAACTTTGGTATTTTTTGTATGTCAGTTACAACCAATTTTCATATAGTTAAATTTTTTTATATGACTCTGCATATAATCCCGTTTAAAACAAGCTATTCCAAACCCTCCTATGACCATACATTATTTTTATAAAAATGATTATGTGCCGGGATAGGCCGTTTTGCCCAGAAGATGAACAAAGTGCCCTAATTATGAACGTTTTGATCCAAAAGATGAACTAGTAAAAAAATATGAATCGGTGTCCAATTTATGAACGACTTGACTCCAATAGATGAACTTTATATAGTCCAACTTTGCCCCAGATTTAATTTACTCACACATTAACTATAAAAAAATGGGTTAGCAGTATTTAAACATTTATTTACAAATATAAGATATTAATAAAGCAATAGTTTTAATAAGTTATTTTAGCCATTAAAATTGTTCACATTAGAACTGCTTGCCAAAACATGAACAAATAAATTTTGTTAGTTCAAGTTTTGGACACGATACTGACAAAATGAACCAACTAATTTGAAGCCAAAGTCATTTATTGGAATCCAACCCAAAAGATGAACTAGGAAATTCTCTTAGTTCATCTTTTAGGTATAGAAACATAAGTTGAACAAACACGTTTTCATACTAAATAAAACCCTAAAATCAAGGTGCTAGGGAAAGAAAGTGCCGTTCAACTTTTGGTCAAAAAATAGTGTACCAGACAGCAATCAGATTAAAATATATATGGTTTGTCTATCGTTTATATCAGAATTTATACAAGCATTTGAAAAAAGTAGCCCATGCCCAGAAGTTGACCGCCGGTCATCTATTGGAAATTACACACAATATTGGAACCATAACTTGACCAGCAAATATATCATTAAATAATAATAAAAACGCAAATTTTAGTAACGTGAATGAAAGAGATATTAGTCTAGAATCTAAAATGACCAAAACCATGTCAGTAGGTCTAGTATTCTATTTTCTACGCAATTAAAAGCTTATATTTTAAAGCGCTTACCTTATTAAGATTTTCATATAAACGGCGATTTTGGCGCGAAGCCCAGATGCGACGAGCGATCACGGCCACACGCGCGGCGCAACTGTCTGGCAGTTTAAATGACAATGCCGGCGCAGTGTTGCCGCGTTACGGAAAAATACTCTTAAGCGCGTAACATAATTCACGATTTAATTATTTAGATTTTAAGACGTTTCGTTCATCTTTTGGGGGGCAGTCAACTTTTGGTGCCACTACCCTAGTTACATTGCCTGTTAAAATAACCTTGCCAATTGATTGCTTTTCTTATGAATTCCAAACTGTAATCGAATGAATCATGTACACGAGATGGGGAGGTGTGGGGAGGTGTAGGGAGGGGGGGAGGGTCGTAGCACTTGATCGTAGTCTCGTAGCGCGTAGGCGGCCGCCGTAGTACGTGGGAGGTCATTCATCTCGCTACGGCCCATTCGAGTTCTGCCGGTTCTGCGAAATATGAGCGACTAATAGTTTAATCTTTTTGGAAATTCATCCATTTATCCTCTCCATCAAGACGGTGATAATGTTTATTCATTATTGAATATAATTTTCTTACAATTTTCACTATACATACTTAATGTTATACTTATGGGAAAATGGTTAGGATTTCGTGCAATCGCTTGTGATAAAATATAAACTAAACAAAGTACGAATATTCAAGAAACATCAATTATAATTAGTATTATGGATGAAGTGCCAAGTAATACAAATGTAACTACAAATTACAGTATTGACGTTACTGAATTACAATAACTATATAAAAATGGGTGTTGTTTAATAAAATTATTAATCACACTGTTTTTCACGCGTGATGGAAAAATAGTTATAAGCATAACAAAGAAATCTAAAGTCATAAAATAATTATGGTATTTAAAGATTATCAAAAATGTGTAGTATTAATTTATATGCATATTTATATATATATATATATCTAATCCTAACAAGGCCTAGTTTTCCCTCTGGGTTTAAAATCAAATGGTAGTTGCTTTTGTAAAAACAGAACGCATACGCATTAAAACCTGCACAATAACCCGATTGTTTCAAACAAATAAATCAAATGTATTTTCGAACGAGCGGAGCGTAAGCGTAGATCGTTCTTACAAACAACAACTGTCACCTGGCTACTGGGACGTCTCGGCATTTGGATGGCTTTTTGATTTAGATAGTTTGTCCGACGATAACTTTAGTAACGATTTTCCGATCTTTATGAAATTTGTTGGGGTTGTAGCAGAGACCAACAAAATTTGCGAGTTCGTATATGAGCTGGATTGAGACGGGGGTTCTGAAATTAGAAGGCCTAAAAAGGTTTTGTAAAGGGGTCCTGTTACATTGGTCATCTTATTTGCTACTTTTACGAGCAAGTATGGTTGAGTTTGGTATCAAACGAAAGGTATTGATTAATACTCTCGTCAAATCCTTATTAACTGCTTACTGTTTTATAACAATTAGCAACATAAAATTGATTCCAAAAATATTTTCCATTATATTTTGATTTTGGTGTAAATATTTTGACAAATGACTTTTTTTTTAATTTATTAGAGTTTTGGCTGCTAGGCTAGGGCCATCAGCATACTGACATTAACACATAAGTTAGAGAGAGTTACCATAGACGCATAATGATGGTGACCGAAACCTATATAGGTGGTCCACAGATGAGAACGACATGTCAAAGCAACAGAGTGAGAGGCATGTGAGAGGTGGATTTAAATTTAGATGAGACAAAAACTGTCAAATCTGAAGCGATTTCGTCGCGGTAAAATTTTGCGCATCAACCGCACAATTTAATATGGACGTTTAGTTTCACCGTGATGGTTAGTTGAGAAAAAAATACCCGATACCTATTTTTGGTATTTGTAGTAATTCTACTTACTATTGCACATTTATGGCGAAACACAAGATTCGCGAGTTCACAGTTCGGGGCGAACTACTAGTTATTCCTAAGTCTGTTTGCCATGCTGATAATGGGCCTACTCTTTTGGTAATGGCTGGTGAGGTACAGAAATATACACTCATTAAACCCCCTAGGGGTTGTCGGGTTGACTGGGGGCTATAATGAAATGCACAAATATTTCATTGCGTACACGAGGCAAGGTAGGGTAGCGGTAGGGTTGAGGTTGGGTGTAAATCGTTTGTGAATTGGTGAAGGTCACCTCACAGCGTGTACATCAACAGAAGCGTGAGGGGACGGTCTCTGAAGCCGGATGGCAGTTAGCGTCAGGATTAATCGATTTAAAATCAGGAAAGAATTTGGGCTAATACAATATCACCCATAATCCGAAGCTCAGTGGCTCTCCTAGAATTTAACAACCGGAAGAGGTAGCTAGCTAGATATCTTATACATTTATAATGCGTAGGATTTCTTTTAAACTGCGACATATTATTAAAATCATCTTCTTTCTAGAGTCTGTCCCGGCTTTTTGCGATGGTTCAATTTTGAAACAACCGAGACGTACCTAACGTGCACCGGTGAATGACACGGGGAGTTTATCAACCAATCCTATCAGGACTTAGTTGAGGTGCAAATAGGCAGACGACAGTTTAATTAGCGCACTGGATGGATGTCCCGCGCCCTTGCCTCGCACCCCCGCGCACCGCAATGCCTCCGCGAGTTCTCTAAGAAATCTTTGATACCACCTGACTGGAGGGTACTTAATGTTTCATGTGCATTTATTTGGCACACATCCACATACAGGGTGTATCAAAAATACTGGGGCCGTATTCTAACTTTAAAACACGCACAGACACGATCCAACTTCATTGCAAATCCAATAAAATAACAACACAATACAGGTTACTACACGTCTGAATCAAAAATGACGGAATTTACTTGAAAATTACTGCGTTGCAACTACAATACTACTTCAATATTGGTTGATTATTGGTTGAGTGTTGGAGTTATGTTTAAGACAGATTGTGTTGTTAATATATTGTTTATACATTTTAAAATTAGAATATGGCACCCGGTGATCCGTTTAAGGGCATTATTGGTATCGTATTGCGAGTAGGAAAAAGTAGGAGAAAAACTTTTTGGACGCAAAAAAAATTTTTGTATTGGGCGAGGCGTCCCAGCTTGCCAACCGTCCGTACAAAACCAAATTTTTTTTCGCGGGAAAATTATTTTTTCTAAGTTTTTCACAATAAGAATACGATACCAATTATGCCCTTAAAAGGATCACCAGTATTTTTGTTACACCTTGTATGTACATCACAGTTGTTTCAAAATTGAACCATCGCATAAAACCGGGTCAAAATCTAAGAAGAAGATGATATTAATGATTTTAACGTCTAAGTTTAAAAGAAATCCTACATATAAGATATCGTTGTATTTATTCCTCAGCCAGATAGTTTGTCACACCATACAAAATATATGGTGTGAAGAACTATTTGATCACTTGGGCTGTTACAATATATTTGATGCTGACTGTACGTTGAAGACAACGCACAGTTTAATTAGCGCAATAAGGTAAGAACATAGTTTCCTAAAATTAACTTTTTAAAGAGCGATTAAAGATTCCCATCGCGTTATAGCTTATCGTATGGTGTGCTTAATGCCTGGAAAGTTTTCAAATTGGGTAAGTTTTAATAGCTTCATCATCATTAGATACTTTTGTATGCATTTAAGGCAATATTTATATCTTACCTTACTTTACATTATAAACAGGATCTCCTTAGTGTTAACACTAATTCTAAGATTAAGTTTTAATTTCAATACAAATATTTGCCTTTTTAGAATAAGGTTGTTGTGCTCGTGGTATTAAGTTTTAAGATGAAAAATATAACACGTTTTCTGGTTTACCACTCTGACCACTTCCAAGGAACAGGGGGTGGTGCGAGGGGGGGAGGTTGATGTCGCGTCGCCGCCGCGGCGACGCTGGTGAGACGCCGACACTCGAGCGACGTCGGCGCTCGAAAGACGCTAGCGTCCTCGCGTGGTGGGGTGTCGCGGCCCAAGCTCACGGCGGCCCTGCTCTCCCTGACGCTGCTGTCTCTGTTCCTCGTCTTCCACGTGCTGTACGACAGCACGCTATACAGCATTCAGGTCAGTATCGGGGGGCGAACTGACTGCGTGCTCGTGGGAGAATGTCGTTACCCAAGCTCACGGTAGTGCTGCTCTGCGTGACGCTGCTGTTTTTGTTCTTCACCGCCCACGCGCTGTACAGCATACAGGCCAGTACCGGGGGCGAGCTGACTGCGACCCCCGTGGTGGTGTATCGCGGCCCAAGCTCGCGGTGGCGCTGCTCTTCGTGACGCTGCTGTCTCTGATCCCAACTTTCCACCTGCTGCGGGCGAGCGCTGTACAGCATACATGTCAGTACCGAGACGTACCGTGAGATTACGGCTGCACGTATTGTTAATAAAACAAGAAATTATCTCTTTAACGTCAGCAATAAAAATCGCATTATCAGTTTTACCCCGCAAAACATTCGAGTGCGCTGGCGCATACCGGTTGCGTTTACAAGTTCCACGCCGTGACGTCTAATGAGCTAGCAAAATTTGATATTTTTCTAAACGGAAACTCAGCAATGTGTACAATCTAATCCCATATTCATTGTCTTATCGTAACGTTCAATTCTGCAACTCTTATCAGGGATGCAAGGTTCCGGTTTAAATTACGGCAGCAAGAAGCTCTATTGTTCCGGAGAACAGTTGGAACTACAGATTAGAAACCTTCGTTACCCACCAGTCTATCCAGCTGATCTCAGCGCATCCCGAGACGATTTCGACTAAGCACTAGAACTGCAATACCGTCGAGCACTCGGGGGCAGGGTATCATACCAAACTACATCGGTAAAACCTTACAGAAATACATGTTAACGTTTACACTGCACATACTCATATTATTAGCCGTCTTTATTATTGTCTCGGATAATTTACGATAGTTCGACCCAGCAAGTTTGTCAAGACTTTCTTTTAAACCTCTTTTTAAGCATTTAGGATGTCGCGGATCAAGGTGATGCTGTTCTTGATGCTGTTTTCTCTGTTTCTCACCATCCACATGATGTACGACACTACGGTCTACAAAAATGAGGTAAGAAACGCAAGTGTTTTTTTGGCATAAGAAACGCAAATGTCTTCGTTATGTGCGTCATAATACGCTTCAAAGTGTCACGTTTAGGGCGGTTCAACTCCAGAGAACAGGTAACGATTTTCATATAAAATTGACGGCCGGAAGCCGGCAAATATTTTTTTTTTAATTTCCATTCCAAATATGTTTGTGGCACAGGATCATGGCATTCAGCCATTTAAGGTTATAAGCGATATTTACTTTTTGGTTCATTTGATATTCTGCCACTACTTATGCATATGAAAAAAAAAACAATAATCATCGTAATATAATTTTTTTTTGTTTTTTTCTTTTTTGTTTTTTTTTTCTAGAAAATTTTTTTTGTTTATTTTTTTTTGAAATTTTATTTGCTAATTTTTTTATGTTTTGTTTTTTTAATTTTTTTTTGTTTTTTTTTTTAATTTTTTTTTGTAACGTTCTGAATTTATTCAATCACCATATACATTATTAATACAAGTTTACGAGTAGACTTTTGCCTTACGTATGTCGGAAAAAAAAATTGGATAATTTTCATATTTATTTCATTGCATGTTTGAGAAAAGCACTATACATACCTCGGCGTGAAAAGGGGTTGCCAGCCTCGTAACTACCCGGCCTCGCTACGCTCGGCCGTCTATATAACTCAGCCGGCAACCCCCTATTTCACGGCCTCTGTAGTAATGTACTCCAGTACTTCAATATGCCAATTAAAGGACTGATAGTAGTATCTAAACCCATTTCATTGTAGGCACTAAATAAAGTCTATTTGTCTATAGGACTTTTTATACTCGGCGACTGTAATACTTGAATTGAGATTGTGTTGGCGGAACTACTAGCGCATACTTTTCGATAGAGCTTGTATGGTCGCATATTGTAGCATCCATAACAATCACAGAAAGGATTTCCATACAATATTGTGAAACCGTTGTCGGGCGCCGCATTGCGCGCCCCGCGTGTCGGGCGCCGCCGGCACATCCATCGGGAGATCGAAGTTACTCAATTATATGAAGCAGCAGCTTATGCACGGCATTCATCGAACTCAATTCTTACCGGCTTGCTTAAGCACTCGTAGAAAAACTATTGTGTGCAACGGTACATAATTAGGTCTTAAAATTCTCGGGTCTGTTTTTACAAAATTCGGCTTCGCCTCATTTTGTAACTTCGACCCCTCGAATCTTAAGAACCCTTATTATGTAACTGTTGCACAAAATACTATTCTACAACTGCTAGCAGTCACACAAAGCATATTGTGCAACTGTTTGTTTTAATGCACTGACTTCCAGTCACCATAAGTTATGGAATCAGGCGTTACTTTGCGGAAGTCCATATTATCAAGTACAATCATATTGCTTTGCTATTCAGCGGTATAAACGTGCTAGGTAATTAGGGACAACCCGTTAAACTGATTTGCGTATTTTTATTATTAATGTTCTCACCTTCCCACCGCAAAAATAAAAATAAATACGCAAATTAATACAATAAACCACCACCAATAATACCAAACTTACGCGGCTAGTGAGCACAATTAGCCTAAGTCAGCAACTGAATTACCAGTTGCTGGCCTAAGTCTAAATAGTAATTGTAACTCTTCCGTCCGAATAAAAATGTATCCTGTACTTGGGGGTTTTCGTCTTCGCTCCTCGCCCTCCCGTTCTATAGTACTTGTTTCCAGGCACCATGTCTAAAAAGCTCTTTAAGAGGTGAGAAGGGGGTTGGAAGTTTGTATGGGGAATTGATAACCACTGTACCTATTTAGATGATTTGGTATGGAGATAGTTTGAGTTTTGGGGAAGGATGCATAATAGTTGTGATCTCAGAAGCCATTCCTTAAGAGAGTTAAAAGTGGAGTGGATTACTAATTCCATGCAGGCGCAGAGGATGTCGCAGGGAAAAGCAAATGCAAATGTAGAAATCTGCATTAATCATAATCTCTTAGTAGTACCAAGCCGTTGCCGGCGTAACAATTCAAAAATTATTGCAACCAGTTCTTTAAAAAAATAAGGGAAAGCCCTTGCCAAAATGTCATAAATCGAAACTCCAGAAAGTAACAAATGCTTTTCCGAAAACCGCATTTAACTCGGTTCAGCCAAACGCGAGATTATCGCGGACAAACCTGTATACAAATATAAACATACGGGTCAAACTGAGAATCTCCTTTTTCTCCTCCGCGGGCAAAAGCTGTAAGATAATATGGTAATTTACTTTTTGACGGTAATATGTACAGAACCCATAAAAAAAGTAACAGAATTCTGTTGCCTGGCTCATTTTGTTTAAAAAAGTTCAAATCAATATCAAAGCATCTGCGCTCAGAGATTACAAAAACTGAAACGATTTATTACATCTATAAGCAATATGTATTTGCTTCACGTATTGTGTCGATAGCAAAAGCAATGATCAATTGATCATAAACATCACAAACAGACGCTGAAGTGAACGTACATAATATAGGAAATTGTTTGACTGTTAATCCCTGGACGCTAATCGGATACCCGTGATCGCAAACATAGGATAATCTAAATGAGATCCGACTATGCCGATACAATCTCGCCAGTTGTAGGATTACGTATTTAAAACTAAGAGTTTATTAAAACTACAATAAATGCTCATTAAAAATACGATCAAAAGTTTCCTCTCATCATAATCTCTTGTGTACAATTTACGTATTTTCATAACTGTCTAAACATTTTCGATTAGGCGCTAAAAGTGATTCAAGTACAGGTGTACAAACCGTGAGCTTTAAGAAGAACCTTCGGGAAGCCGCGATGACACACGAAGGTAATATTGTTGTTCTGCTCTGTCACTGTTGATTGATACCCGTGGTCTCTTTCTAAAACCCGAAAGTTCTTTTTAGAGCTCACGGACTGTAGTGAGAAAAAAAATTCCTTCGGGAAAACTCGGATCTTTATCGGAATACGATGACACCCGAACTGTCTGTATTAAATGAGTGCCTTTTTTATATCCATTACGAATAAAAATAGGCATCAGTTTTAAGAGGACTACTTCGTGATTTCAAATTTTATAGTTACATTAAAATTTTGATGGCTTTACAAAATTTGAAATGAAGAAATTGACTGCGAAAGCATGTCTATTTAAAGGTATTTACGACACTCGTGAGCGTTTATGGCATGCTGTAACACGAAAGTACTATGCCATAAAATAATATATGATCATAAGTATTTTTTAATTTTTTTTTATAACATACCATATATCAGGATTGGCAACATAACTAGTGGAATTTCCAAATACATATACACACACACACACACATATATATAGAGTGGATTAATTCCATATGTCCTAGATGGGAACAGGCTAGATTCTCTAGGACCAATTTTTCGTAAAGATTTTTTTTAGTCTTTAAAGAATAAAAAACTGCATCCACAGCTTTCTCGACAAGCTTACCCAAACTTTATTTTTATAAACAGTTAACACTCGCAAGTTTTAGTCGATACAGTCAATGTTAAAGAAACAACATCTCAAAGATTATTAATTAGGTCTTACGCTCGTCTGTCGTACGCTGAAATGTACATGTCTGTATGTGTGGCCCAAAACACGAGCAAAAAATTTAAAAGTATGTGTAACAATGTATTGCGAAATTGATTATGTCTGTAGGGTGACAAGACTGACAAGCAATATCAATTAGACGGATTTAAACGTACCTACATTGAAAATAATATTTGTTTGTATGAAAAAGAGACAATCTAAAAACTAAATATTTTTTAAAGTTGTTGAACAACAGTTTTATTCCTTAAGGGGTACAATCTATGTTTAAATTTTTCGCTCGTTTTTTTGCCACACACTGTTTATTCTGAAATGTAATATTTAGTCCAAGGGCTTCACTTTATTAATCAACCTTAACTACAACTATTCACATGTCAAAATCTGAGAGTTTGTTAAAGTATTTCCTCTCCTATAGATTTTTTCTATCTTGTAGTCTCATTGGCTAACTGACAATGAGTCCTGCGCCAGGGAATGGCATAAGCTTACGAAACCACAAATAAAGGCTTGTATTTCTACAATCGAGGTTCCTTGGCTAACACCGGTAATTCCTCAGGCTGCCAGCCTGGAGTCGGCGGCGAGCGAGAGCCGCGAGATGCTGCACACCGAAGAGATGGGCGGGCGCACCATCAACCATTCGAGGACGCAAACCGCGAGCCCGCCGATACCTATGAAGAGGCTGCCGCAGGTAAACCACTAAACGAAAGAATGAATTGCTTAGTTCTCAGCTAAAGTCGTAGGACGAAGTCTTCAATGGTTAAAAACTTTTGATCGAGCATAATAAATATTTCTGGCAATGGAACTATCGCACGTATAATGAACCAGATCAAAGTTTGGCCTTTTATATAGGTAGAATCATGCAAAATTTAAACTGAATAAAACATAATCAACTCTAGGTAAGTAGTTTGCTGAGTGGCCTAAGTAAGGTACGAGATTGAAAAACTTTATTATGTTACTATTGTATATAATACTTTTCTTCGAGTGCTCAAAATAGGCAAGCTGGTAAGAATTGAGTTCGACATACGCCCTGGTGCCTCTATAGAATTTGGTAACCCCAATCTCCCGGTGAATTGTGCCAGTGAGGAGTTCAGGAGGGTTAATTTGTATCAGAATCCATAAGACAATTGTTAAAAATAATCTTATTGAATACGAGAAACGTAGAGATGGTATAATTTTTTAAATATACCTGTCAGCCATTTAATTGTCACAATAATACAGGAGTAGAAAAAACATTAAAGGTTTACGACTCCTGTTTGAATTGTTTGACAAATAAGTGTATCATGCAAAAAGATGGATTACTGAACAGCCAGAGTGTTTGTGGTGATTGCACTTATAACCAGCGTTCGCTTTAATGGATTCGCAAACAAAGCATACGGTGTACAGAAATTAGCTCCCACTACACCGTAGGTGCTTTGCAAAGTTTACAACACTTCATAGCTATGTAACCGTGTTAAATTAATCATAATCATAATATTGTGAATATGATTAATTTAACACGGTTACATAGCTATGAAGTGTTGTAAACTTTGCAAAATTTCTAATGCCTCGTGCCTCGTGCATAAAAAAACGCCCCAAGCGATTAAAGCCTCGTACAATCCAGTGCCAGTCCAATTTAGGAGCTTATTTTTTACTAACAAGCGGTCGAAATCGAATAAATTATGGTCGCTTATAATTAATCGCACATAAAGATTTGTCACCATTATTTTCGCAGTTTAAATAACCAGGGTTTTAAATTCCTATCGCTGTTTATACATATTTATGAAACACCAATCTTCATTCCTGGTAGAATTTTGTATGTCAAAGTCGACCGCTATCGAATCTCAAAAACAGCGTCAAAGGATGATGTTCCGCTCCCATACAAGCTTGGCACCAGACTCAACAAACTCGAGGGGTGTATAGTTAGGCTCCAAATATGAAATAAAGCTCCTGACAATTAACAGAAATTCACGGAAAATTCACAGAACAGTGCAAATGCAGAATTTCTTTAAGATTTTGATGTTAGAATCGCCATAATAGCAGTTAAGTCGGCAAAGATAACTAATACAAGGGCAGAACAATATGGAACTGATTCAAAAGTCGTATGTCATATGGAACTTGTATGTCATTACGTCATTTTGGTTTTGCAAAAGCACGGATTGACGGAAGTAATGACATTAGTATGTACCGTTGCACCTGTTAGGTACGCTTTATCGATATCGATAAAATAATTGTTATGATGCATATCATGTGTTCATACTATTGAAAAATCGTCAAAAAGGATTTCAATAAAACAATATTATTTTATTACTTTTTAATTGCTTTGCATCTACCTATTCAGCTACACTTTAATAACCAGAGGAGTTCGATTTTTGAATCTCACCGAGTGACTAATTCTCACCGATGTGAGTGATTTCCGAAAGTTCGTATTTTTGAAACTCATCAGTGACTTACATTTGTCATACCTATGATATCGATTTACGAGTGCCCCTACCCACTCGTAATTCAAATCACCATGCGACTGTTTTTGACACTAGACGTATTATTCATAAAAAGTTTACAATTGTCAAGTAAAACAATATCCAAGTTGTTAGTTAATAGTGTTAATACACTTGAAATCTTGTTAGAAAAGGTATTCTCTTATAAAATAATACGTAAAATTCTTGCTTTGAGGTTACCCTCCACCGGAATCTGAGAAAAGCAACAAAGAAGCCGACTAAATTATGTAGGCTAGCTACAGTATGCCATCAGCCATCTTGAAATGCGTTTCCAAATTAGTCGCGTTGCATGTATTTCTATCCCTTACGGTGGTACGCGTTTGCGGTCTCTAGTTATTCATTTACATGACACTGACAGATACGCTACGTTTTACGTTTGACCAATTTGATGAATCTATTTTAAGTTATAGTATGAGAAAATAAAAACCGGTATCAAGGACAACACTATAACATCTGCGTAAAACGACCTTAACGGGAAGATTGTCTCTGACTGACATTGTAAAATTTCTGCATGTTGGTAAACAGCGTGTGACTTTCAAAAATACGGCTTTTGGAAAATGGTGACATAAAAGTCATCGGTGATAATTTTAGTCACCGGTGACTTTGATATCACCAGTGAGATTCAAAAATCGAACTCCAGATCTTTTGTTTATTGCCACTAGCGACAGCCGATACTTGATAAAATAATCTTCAGTGCGATGATTTCCTTTTTCCAATTTTTTGAATAAATCCGTTCTTAGACGATTGCAGCATCATTGCGGTGAAGTGAATCTCGTTCTGTGAAATGAACACACATATAATATCGATAGTAGAAATGTACCTTAGTACAACACTGTTGTTTACAAACTGATTCATTTTCAATTTCATAGATTATCGTTTTTGGAATATTATATTATTATTTTAGTTTTCAAGATTAACCCAAGAAATAGGTAGGTAGTTAAATAATCTCGCACTTACCATTCGATATTTAGACATAGAGGCTAGCCATGAACCGTCCGTTCTTCGCCTAAGTAGGTACCTAACTTATTTGACACTGTTCGTATTTATTCTTTTTTTGACGTACCCTGGGTCTACTATCTTCAGTTATTAGGTTAAAAAGCACATATATTATTATTTGCTTTAATTCACACTTTATTATTTAGTAAGGAGAATCAAAACAACGTTTATTTACTTTGTCATGACATGTAAGAATTGACAGTTCATGTGGCTAAAGATAAAATAAAGCGTTTGGTTGCTGCATTATCCTATAAATACTGACACTACATTTAAATGATAAATATAGTTTGGCCAGAGTTTGTTCCACTTCAAGCATAGACAGGGAGAATCATACTGTCTTTTTCTAATGCTAGTACTCTCACTACTAAAAAAGGGATGGGTATAGCATGTTACTCTGACTGTTACTGCGCTTTTGGTTTGCCAGACTATAAAAATATACAATGCCAGATTAAGTAAATTATTAACAAAAAATTGGTCTCTTCCTTTTATATGATTTTATTGGATTGAATATGGAGTACTTTTTAATTATTTGCGTGTAGTCGTTATAAATAGAAGATTGCTAAAATACTGGAATAATAAAACGCACACATAACAACCGGAAGGAAACTGTGTCATTCGCGATAGAAAACAGAGGAAAGACCCAAATCTCGATGTTAGTTCTTTATTCTTGCGTTGAGGAATTAAGAAGTGTCCGTTAGAATTTAATATAATATGTACGATAAAGCAAAAAATCTGCCATAAATTGTCGTATATATAGCATGCTTGTTGAAGTGTAGGTCAAATTCGGCATCATCCTTTGTGCGATATCGTACGCATAAGCATATTTGACGTAATTTATTTTTTCAGGCGTTACTAATCGGGGTCCCCAAATGTGGCACCCGAGCGTTGCTGGAGATGCTGAACCTTCATCCGATGATACAGAGGGCGGTCCAGGAAGTGCATTTCTTCAGTCGCGATGAGAATTATGCTTTGGGCCTGGAGTGGTACAGGAGTAAAATGCCGCTGTCCTTTGAAGGTCAGATAACGATGGAAAAGAGCCCTAGTTACTTCATCACTCCTGAGGTAAGAAGCGTACCTAATAGAATATTAAAGGAGTTAATTATTGCTCAAATATCTATTTCCATACAATAGTTTTGCCCAGCTTTTTAGTTTAATATACTTAAATGAAAATATTTATATATGGATACTATAAGTTTAT
The DNA here is from genome assembly GCA_911728535.1 of Pammene fasciana. Classification (NCBI taxonomy): domain Eukaryota; kingdom Metazoa; phylum Arthropoda; class Insecta; order Lepidoptera; family Tortricidae; genus Pammene; species Pammene fasciana. The sequence goes on along the minus strand of OU452278.1, from coordinate 8,995,257 downwards.
CTACTACTTACTTCCTTGTGAATAGCATTTTTGTTTGCTGCTGAAGCAGATAGGAGCTAAAGACTGGATTTATGTTTTAACATTCGTAATACTGAAGACTAAGATGATGAGACTACAGTGTGCTCAACCGTACGTGGTAGGTTATTGATCATACCCATTGTTCATATTGTTGTTTTCCTCAAGGTGCCAGAACGCGTCCGCGCCATGAACTCCTCAGTCCGGCTGCTCTTCATAGTGCGCGAGCCGGTGACGCGCGCCATCTCCGATTACACTCAACTGCTTACCCACGTCACGCCGTCGTCGCCGGCGCACGCCATGACGCCACCGCATCAGGCGCCCAAAGCCGCCAAGCCGTTTGAGCATCTCGCTATATCGCCAGATGGCTCTGTCAACGTCGGGTACAGGTAATAGTAGATACAACAAGGGCATAAAGCGATCCATTTTTATCTGAAGCAATTTAACCAATATAGTTGAGGATAAAAATGGTCAATTATGCCCGAGATATACATTCTGCTTTTCACTACGATTGCGAGGAAAATTTAAGTTGAGAGCAAATAAATAATTACATTACACATATAAAAGAATATTGATTTCGGCGGCAATATTAATTGTTCTACTACTTTTTGCTCACTCTGATCGATTAATGTATTAGGCGACAGTGCAATTTCAACTCCACTCGACGTCATTATTATATTCAATCGTTCAATAATTCTGGGAAATAATATTTTCACTTCAATTTAAATAACCAATTCCCACCAATTATTTTTTTAATGTTTTTTTTTTAATTTTCATAGTGTGAATTTATACTTGGATACTTGTTTTCTGCCAAGTCATAAAACATTTCAGGGGTTTTTGTAACAAATAATCAACTCCAATTTATCTAATTTAATTATAGAAAACATGAAATTCAAATAATAATAGCAATAATAAAATGAAACAAAGTTTCAGTAGTCTACGCAAGTTTACTGCTTAATTAAATTGTGCAATATATTTTGACTGTGCTTGGCTGTTGAGCCTCATTGTCTTAGATTTAGAAAAAAAATACTTTATGCACTAGAGCACAAAGAGCGATTTATGTCGTCTACGCACGACTTAAAGTCGAACTTTACGAGCATGAGAAGTGAAAAGCATATTACAATTAGATTTAATAAATTTTTGTAAAGGTTAAATCCATTGTTCGCGTACACGGAGAGAAATTTTTACTAGAAACAAGTAAAAAATAGTAATTCCCAGGACAAGTAAACAATTTACTAAAAACAAGTAAACGTTTACTAAAAACAAGTAAACGCTTCCCTGTTTTTAGTAAAGTTTAGTTGTTTTTAGTAAATGTGTACTTGTTTTTAGTAAAAGTTTCCTTGTTTTTAGTAAACGTTTACTTGTCCTGGGAATGACTATTTTTTACTTATTTCTAGTAATTTTTTTCTCTCCGTGTATGTATTGTATTACCTATATAATTATGTATACCCAAGCTGTTGAAGTAAATAATCAAATATAGTTCTAAAAACTTTCCACTAAATATTTTACTACTTACACAAATTTACTTACAGACATTTAAATTTCTTTAGCCCGTAGAAATCGAGCATGACTAAATTATCCCTCTATGTCGAGAAATAATTTTACCACAACAAAGTGCCGCGTAAGTTAAGACTATGAAAAATACAATTGTTCTAGGCCCATCGTCACATCACTGTACCACGTACACTTCCTTCGTTGGCTGGAAGTGTTTCCAAGAGAGCAGATCTTGGTGGTTAATGGGGACCTGCTTATCGAAGACCCGGTGCCTCAGCTGCGGTGCATCGAGAAGTTCCTTGGATTGGAGCACAAAATTGGTAAGTTGGCAAGATCCTGAACAGAAGAGTTAGAGAAAATAAAGGATCTCAGTTTTACATACACAGCAACAATCCAACACTTGTTTTAAAGTGACGATTTTGATGGTTTAGCAACGCCAAGATAAAACTTACTCTAAAATTAGTAAATATGTTAGTTCAGTTCTCTTTTCATCCAAAAATTCAAATTTCATGCTTAGTATTATCAAACTTATCCGTTTGTATTTGACAACGTTATTTATCCGTTTTTATTATTGTACAGGAGAACAAAACTTGTACTTCAACGAAACCAAAGGTTTCTATTGCTTACGAATTGGCACTACGAACAATTATTGTCTGGGTGAAACTAAAGGGCGGAAGCACCCGCGGGTCGACCCCGCCGTCGTCACCAAGCTTAGAAAGTTTTTCGTACAGCACAACCAGAGGTTCTACGATCTCGTAGGAGAAGACTTTGGCTGGCCCGAGGACTAGGTAGGCGTTGCCAGATATATGGACGCACTATACCGTTGGGAGCGAATGTAATTCTTACAACATAGCTAGTATGTAAGGTTTCTATTAAATATAGGGAAGAGTGGGGTTCGACGTGCCGATTTTCAAATATCATAAGATTTTGTCATAAAAATAATGAGTTTCAATTTAATTATGTGACAATATTATAAGAATGCCTATTTTTCTTTGAAACGACGCAGTAATTTCAACGATAAATCGCATAGTTTTTTATACAAAAATTTATTCGACAAATTTCGGAGCGACAAAAAGCCCCTCGTTGGGGCAAGTTGTGCCACCAGTGGGGCAAATTGTTCCGGATAGATTAAGCCAAGATTTCTGCTATAAAACAAACGATTTATGTTCTTATGACACTAAATATACACTTTGCACTGCACGCAAAAGTTAAATTTTTCTAGTTACAGTTTTCATTGGTTTCTACTCCTTTAGCTTTTGTTTTAAATATTTAACCTCTTTTAGTCCTATTTTAATGTTTACGCGTCGTACCTAATGAGAAATCGACAAAAAGCTGTTCTTGGGAACAACCTGCCCCTTCAAAAGGGAACATTGAAGCCCAAGTTCGGGTTACCGACTAACAAAGGCGTACTGGGAACCGTATCGATCAACTTAAAAAAATAACTAAACAATAAGATACCTAAATAATACCATTCTAATTTAGGAAAGCAACGATTGAATCGGTCCATAGTGTGCCGATACAGACCAAATAGTTTAAGCACGAAAACATTTACAAGTGTATTATTTTGATAGCTTCTGGACTGGATGTTTGCGCACCCAGCCACTCAACCGTCATGATTAGCGAAAATAAAATTGTTGCCAATATGGCACGTTGTCTGAGGCTATAATTGCGCATTTTGACCGTATCGTTTCTCTATTATTTATTGTAAAAAGTTATTGAGGTCGGCACAACCTACCTCCGGCACTTTTAACCCCGCCGTCCCCTATACACATCTAGCGTAATTACAAAATAGGACACTTGGAAATATAAATTTTATTTATTAGTACCCACGGGATGTTTTGTATACAAAATTTTGCTGCACTTTGGTTAGACAATGTAGAAATATACCGATTTTATTTTAAGTTTAGGTACTGTACCAATTGAAGTGATCGTTTATATTGGACATATTAAAACTATTATACCTATTCGTTTTGACAGTGTCTACGAAACTAAGATGCGGTCAATTTATTATGATTGGTTTATATCATTTTTACAGTTATCCTTGTCACGTACTGATCCGATAGACCGACCCATTGAAGTCCTGAGCAATATATTTTTAATATTAATAGCTAATAATTAAGCATTTACGTGCAAACCTTTACACAGCGTTTTTTATACATTTAGGTATGGATTTTAAAGCTGTTTGTGATCAGTTGGTTCTTAGTATTCACTAGTCAAGACGTAATGCTAAGCTAAATGTATTTACTAGAATAATTCCACGAGGATGCGTGTTTGTACATTTTTCGCTTTCCCTTTTTAGATGTCGAAACTCGTAAATGTTTTTATGTTATTAGTGAACGTGATTTTTAAAATTCTTAACAATATTTCCCATGTATTCCAAGTTCATCATCGCAATGTTTAAAGTAAGTAGCTAATTGTCTTCTTTAGAACGATACTCTTGGAAATCTTAGTCCAAATCCATTCTGTGTGTATCTATAATAATATCATAGATTTCTTTGATCTCAGTGTTGTTCTGGAATCGCTGTTGAGTGTGTTGGTTACAAAATAGCATATTCATTTAGATTTAAATTATAGTAAAAGTGGAGAGATATCGATATACAATATGGTTAGGTAACTGACGCTCAATTCCGTAAAGTCGCGCTCAGTAAAAAAAGTTCTCTCGGTGGAAAAATAATCCGCGAGCCATGACATAATCACGACCCGCGAAATATTTGATGGGACCAGGGGACGCTCCACAACATCCCAAGTATTTATCGATATTTTTATATGATCGCGTCCTTATCTTACTTTAATATCGCAGATAAAATATGATTATACTCTTACTGTAATGGCAGTTCGTCCAGAGAACTTGTTTTCCACCGGTTTCCCTAATTTAAACCATGTCATGTCCCGGTTCCGATACGACACTTCCGACACTTAATTTGTATAGAAAACATCACGTGACCTCCGAGTGTCGTAAGAGGCTCGTTGCGTACCCGGAACGTTCACGTGACGGTCGTATTTTGTTGTTTGACGGCCGTTACTAGCTACAAACAAAAGCTAGGGATACACGCACAGATGTGCTCGCCGGATTTGTCCGTCGGGCACATCTGTGCGTGTATCCCTAGCTAAAGCTTGGACCTAGGCCCATCGACCACTCAGGGACTATACGATAACAACTTTCCAACGATGGGTTGGAACATATTGACCAAATTATCTTGGTTGCAAAATGTAAATAAAATGTGTATTAAATATGAGGGAGTAGCGACCGTGCCATATCGGCTGAGCTTCAGCCAAAGCAGTGACCACGTGACGACGTGTCGGACCAAAAACAGTCCGGACTCGGCTCGCTTCGTGCCCGGAAGCTCGAAGGAAGCTCTCATATGTAACAGGGCGGTGTCGGAAGGCTCGGACCCGGAATCGCCCAGTTCCCATACCCGGAACATGACACCGCGAATCATCTTTTAAGAGGATGATAAGAGCTAAATTCCCTCCCTATCTTTTTCAGCGCGAGTGAAAGAGAAACACTGCGTTACGATTAGTATGGGAGCTCATTGCAAATTTTGCAAAATGATTAATTTAAAAAAAACTATGCATTAATTGAGAAATTTAAGGCAACGAAGTTTTTAGTATTAGTGTGGTGGAATGTTGTCCTTAATTACAGACATATAAGCCAAGAAACTAAAGACGTGCGATTGTTTTAAGCTAATTTTAGATGTAACTTTGGAATTATTTTCTATCGAGCCGATTTCGTCCAATCGTGTATTGGAATTAACCAAGTTCTTTTAAATATAATGAATATTAACATATATTTCTTTTACTTTTCCAAAACAAGTAGTTACAGCTATATGACTGTTTAAGTAAAGTCAATTTGAAGGTCATCGGGTCTTGTCAGCCTCTTAAGGTGATTATGTCATGATTATTTTTCGACCGAGACAACTTTTACTGAACGCGACTCACTGAATTGAGCGACAGCTACCTCACCGTATTGTTTACGGGGGTTACCTTATAGATTTATGGGATTGACAAGTTTCAGTGTGTTTTCAGGTGTCAGGGGTCAATTTTCATTCAGATTAGAAACCAATTGTTTATCTTAAAATAATATTTTATACCTAGCTATGGAAATATGTTTATTTAAAAAAATGATATCCTCGTTTTATCGTATTGCATTTGTCATACAAACTTTGGTTTGTAAATCAATTGCACTATATATACAATATACATCGATCAATCAATTAAAAAGAATGGCTTATGTCTTATGTCTATTACTTCGGATAATTTTGCCATGGTACAGACAAACGACAATGTTAAAAGAGCTTGACGTTGTTTGGTTGAGGCATTGCTTTTTGTAAAGTGATACTTATGTGTATTTTATAAATAACCAAGAACTGAAAGAACAAATCAAATTATTTTTATGAATATTTTGATTTGTTTATTTTAAGTAGTCACACTACTAGGTATATGTATAAATTATAAATGTATAAAGATGTGATATACAAAGGAAACGCTGGTTCGATCCCAGCCTTGGGCACCGGAGGCTTTGGCCACTTTTTCCTTTGTATATGACATACATTTATAATGACCAAGAAGTTAACCAAAGAGTTAACAAATTCTTCTACTGCACAATAAACTATGAAGAAGTCCTGCACTTTACTTCCCTAAATAAATATCACCTATTAAAACACCCAAATATACCAAAACAAATGTAGAGACTTTTATTTACTTATTGCCTAATAATTAGCTAGAGATACATGCACAGATGTGCCCGCCGAATTTGTGCGACGGATATGCCCGGCGCTCAAATCCGTGCGTGTATGGCGCGAATTGGACACGGATTTGTCTGCGGACACATCTGAATAGCGCCATACACGAACGGATCTGTTCGCCGGGCATATACGGACTGTACGTGTATCCCTAGCTAATAAAAAAAGCACAAATACAACGTTGAAGTAATAAGAAGCCAGTAAAACCAGAACACTGGATTCCAAACTGTCACAGGACTAATTTAATTACTTACCAAACACTACGTGCGATTGTGAAACCCACAGCTGGTTGTTGCAGCTACACAGAGAAAGACCGAGTTAACTTTAATGAATGAATAGCAATTCACAAAGGAGCTGAAACTTTACAGAAACGGCGAAATCAATGTAAATTAGCCTTACAACTCGTAGTGAGTGGAAACAAGTTACAGGCAAATAAAAAGAGGGGAAATTGCTACAGAATAGTTTCCAAGTTACCCGAGGGAGTGTGATAAAATACGCTGGCTGTGTGCTCCGTTTCACATAGGTTTGTACAAATATCAAATATGCTGAAAAACTAACCCCAATTTACTTTACGTCAGGTCAGGCCCATGCTGTTGTTCGTCAGCAAACGTCAAATTTAGAAGAATAAAGGACATTTTGAATTTTAAAATCGGTTAGGCTTGCTTCAGAATTTTTTTTTTCGTGAAAAAATATCGAGTCAAGGATGATGCACGGTGTTCCGGATCGTGTCCGACATGACACTTGCGATATTTCACTTTGCATACAAAACATCAAGCGACCTCCGAGGATCATGTGACGCTTTCTATACAAAATGAAGTGTCGTGCATCATCCTTTATGGAGTTTATCAAATATAATACAATGTGTAAATTTAATACGGGCCAACCTTTTAACGGTAGTTTATATAGGTCATACTGAACAACATTATGACCTATGTAAACCACCGTTAAAAGGTTCACCCGTATTAGATTTACACACTGTATAATGCGCTGAATATACAGAATGAGAAATGCTTGGCTTTGGAGGGGAAATACTTAAAATACCTACCAAATTAAGATACTCGTAGATACTTATTGTAATTAAAAAATATTATTTTGTTTTTCCTTAGTTTTTAACCGACTTCAATTCCATTGAGGAAGGAGGTTCTGCATTCGGTTTGGTGTTTTTTTTTTATGTATGTTCACCGATTACTCCGAGACCCGTGGTCCGATTTGAGTAATTCTTTTTTTGTTTGAAAGGATCTATATCCAAGGTGGTCCCATATTAATATGGTGCTGTTCTGATGATGGGATCCATGAGGAATTGAGGGAACTCCTCAATTTTTAAAGGCACATGTATGGTGATTTGGGTGTTTTCTTAAGAAACTCAAACATTTTCTCACGAAAACCACCAATTTGATAGAGTGGACCTGATTGTGATGATTGTTTTGATGATAATGATGAAGATTTTTTAAATGTAGTATGTTCAGCGATTGCTCCGAGACCCTTTGGTCCAATTTGAATAATTCTTTTTTTGTTTGAAAGAAACTACCTCAAAGATGGTCCCACATTAATCTGGTCCTGTTCTGATGATGGAATCTATGAGCAACTGAGGGAACTCCTCAATTTTTAAAGGCACGTGTATGGTGATTTGGGTGTTTTCTTAAGCAACTCAAGCATTTTCTCACGAAAACCACCATTTCGATGCAGTGGACCTGATGATGATAATTGTTTTGATGATAACGATTAAGATTTTTTTATGCAGGATGTTCAGCGATTACTCAGAGACCCGTGGTCCAAATTGAATAATTATTTTTTTGTTTGAAAGGAACTACCATGAAAATAGTCCCACATTTATCTGGTGTTGTTCTGATGATGGAATTCATGAGCAGTTGAGGGAACTCCTCAATTATTAAAGGCACGTGTATAGTGATTTGGGTGTTTTTTTAAGCTACTCAAGTATTTTCTCACGAAAACCACCAATTTGATGGAGTGGACCTGATGGTGATGATTGTTTTGATGATAATGATGAAGATTTTTTAAATGTAGTATGTTCAGCCGTCAGCGATTGCTCCGAGACCCTTTGGTCCAATTTGAATAATTCTTTTTTTGTTTGAAAGAAACTACCTCAAAGATGGTCCCACATTAATCTGGTCCTGTTCTGATGATAGAATCTATGAGCAACTGAGGGAACTCCTCAATTTTTAAAGGCACGTGTATGGTGATTTGGGTGTTTTCTTAAGCTTCTCAAGCATTTTCTCACGAAAACCGCCAATTTGATAGAGAGGATCTAATGATGATGATTGTTTTGATGATAATGATGAAGATTTTTTAAATCGTTCGTATCATAATAATATGTGTACTTCACATATTATTATGATACGTGGATCTTTCCTTAGATAGAATCGTATTATGAACTTTTTTACCGATTATTCCGAGCCTTGTTGTTAAATATATAACCACTAAAAATGGAAAAATAAAAACTTTTTACCAAAAAAAGATAAACCGACTTCAAAAAGGATAAAATGAATCATTATATTATTTATATGCGTTACCAACTGATATGTTTGAAGTCGGTGCCAAGCCACAAATTACAAAACCGGTCAAATCAGCTTCAAGTGTGAAAATCACATAACATCGGTACTAATAATGCAAAGGTGAATGCGGTATCATGTGTTACATTTTCATGTTCAAAACTACTAATCCTATTTTGATGAAATGCGACAACGATATATATGTATATACTGATACACGTCTGCTGTTGCTGCTGTCAATAATCAGAAAAAGGCGGCAAATAGAAAAAAAATGTAGACGCGTAAGATTGATACCATAGAAAATTTGAATATCGTGCCTTTTTTACTGACACGGCGTATGTACTGGGTATATGTGAGTATAGAAAAATTAATCCAGGAATTGAATTCCTTTATATTTTGGATTAAACCTTAGATGAAGGAGGATAAATAATTCAAAGCGAACCACGGGATTCGTTCGACATACGGATAGTCCCAACAATGTGTTAACAAACAAACATAGGACGCATGATTATACTTTCTGCACCTACGATTCATACCGTATTAGATTAGTTATCTAGTAAAAATAACAATTCACTGAACACATCGCCTCGTTCGTATTAACTCTTCCAAATTTGCTTGGCACCGACTTCAAACATATCAGTTGCTAACGCATATAAATAATATAATGATTCATTTTATCCTTTTTGAAGTCGGTTTATCTTTTTTTGGTAAAAAGTTTTTATACAGTAATGGTCTTATTGTTTTCTTTGAATTCGTATTTAAAAATCGGAAAATTTTGAAAATATTAGAAGGCTGGTATTTTTAAACATATTCAATACCTATATTAAAAAAAAAACACTTAATAAACATACATTGATCTTTCTGCAACCATTTAACAATACATAATTCAACATGTATCATACCTATTCTTAAACTATGACAATCTTTTCTAAAGATACCGCGGGGATTCCCCGCTTCTTCTAAATTGGTAATTTCTGTTTGTTTATCTTTTGCGATGAGTAATGTTAATAGGTATAGCACACCTTGCTCTGTCTATCGCATATAATTGCATAAGTGCATCCCTTGCGTACTTGTCTACTACTAGCTATATAAATAATATATTAATCAAATAATCATACACATCGGACATTCAACTCATCGAATAATTACGTATATATGACTTCTACCTACGTGACTATACGGAGGTCGTATAATGACCTCTACAATCGGCGCAATTTTGCAACAAAAGTCGCGCGCGATTTCGTGACTTTGCCGTCTAGGTAGGTGCAACGAAATCAATAGATGTTACAAAAACGGCAATGTATTAAAAATCGCAGGTGACTAGTCGCTTACGTATGTAGAGAGCCTAAAGTTAAACGCAGAAATGGACAGTAAACACAGATAATGGCATTTAAATAGTTTTCCTTTGCCTGATCCTGCATAACAAACGACGATCCATATCTGTAATTAATTTTAATTGAAGTTTCTTATAAAATTGAGAATATAATGTTTCAACTCCCAATCGATTGGAGCCCGATCACGGTAACTCTGCATTTAAAGTACAAAATACAAATATCTCCGTTATCATAGACTTTCCGCGTTTGGCCTAATATATCTAAGTTATCTTTTGTCTAAGTTAGTTAATAAATATTCCTTATGGCAACACTGACACCGCGTTAGAATTTTCCGTTTCACGTTATAACATAACATACCATTGTAGTAAAAAATTCGTAATATTGTAATACTGTTATACCTTACTACTTATTAGTTATTTTATTATAAGATAGGTACTTACTGTGTTTTTAATTTAATTCTATTTTATTGAATCTTATACACAAACAAAAAACAAAAAATGTTTGCGAAGTCTGCAGTCCACTATAGGCCAGCGTGGAGACTATAGTCTGAACTCTTTATCTCTCTCTCTCAGATATGCTGGATAATTTAGTTATTTGATTTCTATTTTTAACACAGTACTGACGTTGAGTAAAACGGGAAATCCCCGCGCAATCCGCGCATACGTCACACACACAATTTTAGCAGGCCGAATACTAGTCAGTGACCAACTGTCAACTGATCACTGTGGTGGCGCATTGACGCCATTGAGGCATAGACGGAGCAGTAGTCGTAGCGTAGTGTCGCAGTGTGGACGCAACGGTAAACTCTTGCGCACGTTTACAAGTTAATTTTGTCAGTGAAATTTCATGTGGATACGCGCTCTCTAAGCAGTAAGTATTTATTTCTGATTAAAAATCAACTATTCCTTTTTTTATTAGTACCTACCTACTCGTTTCTTGCTAATAGAGATGTTTTCTTTTTAGTGATAACTAATGAAGCATTGATAAAAAGGATGTTCAACAAATCAACAGACAGACTGACAAAGAGTTATAATATAATAAAATGACAATAAAAAGAGAATCGTACAAAAAATTCTATAACTAGTGATTTTTTATTACCCGTTGTCCATAAGATGATGTAAGTAGGATGATATATCCAGTCGATGTTATGATAATACACCGAGTATGTAATGTATAATTCATACAGTGAAGAATGATGAAACCAAACAAACCGATCGGGAAACACCCTCCATCCAGCCGAAATGTTGCCATATCATTCAAATGCACGACAATAAAATTTGTTATGTTGACGTCTACATTGCCACCGGATATATTATAATGGTTATTAGTGGAAGGGGGTCACCATGTTTATCCTGCTTGTATTTTAGCGAGGAATAAAAATAAAATCACCTATAAAAATGACAACATCTAGTCATTTCGCGATAATTTCAATAGATTCCTTCTTTTTATAAGCTTTTATTTAGTTTCATTATACCAGTTATTAGAAATGTCGTCTACTTATATGTAGGCATAAAATCCTCTTCGATGGTCAATCAGATTTTGATATAATATCGTTTAATAATATTGCTGATTTTACAATTTTATGGACTTTGGAAAACTAAATAACAAAGTTACTTTTTATCGTCTTGTTACTCATTTCAATCATTGGCATTAAAAAAAAATCTATGTTTATGCCTGCACAAACGTAACTGTCTGATTAGGTCTCACAAAAACTGCATTTTTCTAGAAATGGGACGTAAGAGTAGAAACTCCGAGGAGAGGAAAGCGGCCGTGGAGGCCGGCACCACCGTCACAGGCGCAGGGTACGGCGGCGCTAAAGGTATGCTGTCTACTTATAGACGAAGAGCCGGCCACGTCAGATATGACACTATAATGAAAGCAACAAATTTAATCGTTAAACAAACTTACCTCAAGTGAAGCTTGGCCTTAATTATATGAAATGTTGCATCTATGATTATTGATAGCTAGATCTGGGCATCTGGCAAATTTTGATGGGTAGAGGTCAGAATAACAGACTAGCAAACAAATAAATATATTATATCAAACTGACTAGAGGGCTTTCATTGCTCCCATTATTGCGTAATATTGTCATTATTGAGTCTAAATATAATGGTGACATTGATAATATGTGTAATGATAGCATATGTGTAACTAAAAATAAATTAATTGGATTTTGTATGGGTGGTTGACTATCTCGCGCAAGTTCAGGTTGGGTTCAATTTCTGATATACAGTGTGGAAAGTTAACTCGGGCCCTGGAGGGAAACTATCTTAAAACGTTGAGATAGCTCAATTCATTGAAAGGAAACATTCTTTTATTTTTCCTAAAAAGTAAAACTACATTCACAGTTTTTTTTTAAAATTTTCCATTTTTCCATACTAAAATTGTATTATGATTCTTTTTTATTATTTATGGCTTCTCTTGTGGCGTAAATTTGGTTGGTATTAAGAAGTTTGTATTCTTATTGGAAATAGGATCGATTGTCATCAATTTTCATAAAAATTGTTTTTGACAAAAATTACGAAATGAGTTGTTTTTTTTGTGAACTGTATATTTTCTCGAAAATTTGTAAATGCAGATATGTATCTTTTTAAAAATAAAATAATGTTTCCTTTCTGTTAATCTATCTCGACGTTTTACGGTAGTTTCCCTCCAGGGCCCGACTTAACTTTCCACCCTGTATGTACAAGTTACAACATATATGCATTTGTTTGATAAAAAATTGGCTAATAATACGTTTTGCTGCAGTGTGTTTAAGAGGGCTGAATTTGTAATTTCTGATACGAGTACATTGGTTTTATAAGTGAAAACCTGTAATTAGCTTCGTAATTCTACTCTGGCTTATAGTAATTCATTGTACTGTTCGTTTTCCATGTACATAGGTACATAAAATAACAAAAAATATCTGGCGTAGCCAGCTCTCCGTCTATAACGTCACAAATGCTTCCACCGTGGACACCGTGGTATATGTATAATTAGTTGACTAAGAGTCAAGTATCTAAATGGGAAATGATGTTCTAACTGAACATTGCTCTCTAAAATAGAATATGGTTTATTATGCCGAAAAAATTGCAATTATTCATCCTAAAATATTGCCCAAGTAAATGGTGATTCAAGTAAATATGAAGAAAATATTTTTGCTGTGGCTGACCATATGAAAATATAACACCACCTAACACTACCTATATGTATGTCCACAATTGTCATTAGCCATGTACCTACATGGCTAATGAATAGGTACCTACCTATGATTTACCTTGCATTAGAGCCGTAACTGTCATTTACAAACAGTCACCGTATTCTCGTGGAACAAAATCTTACTGGTTTTTTGAATGTTCTTATAGCTCTTAATCCCAAGTAAACCCTGTTCAAAGTTATTAGTTAATGTATAATTCCAGGTGCAAGCGCGGGTGCCACGTATGGGGCGTACATCGGGTGCTGCGGCGGCCCGGCCGGGGCGGCCTGCGGCGCCGTGGTGGGCGGCGTCGCTGGTGGCATTGCTGGCGCCGTCGGCGGGTACTTCGTCGGCAAAGCTGCCAACGAAGTCATCGATGAAGTTGAAAAGTGGTAGTCTGTATTTATTTTAGACAGAGTTTTTTCTTCTATTAATAAATTGTAGCGATCCTGATTTGTAAATATTATTTTCCCTTTTTCTATCAATAGGCCAATCGAATAAGATCCATAAAAGTGTTTTGAGAATTAATTCTCACCAGAATAAAAATCGTTTAAAACCTCCATTGGGTCCTAAATATGTGTAATCTGAGTTTGCCCAATCCCAGGAGGTGTGCATAACTTTTGGCAGCAAAATGTCTTTGCGAAATTTTTGCTCTTTTTTTAATTAAAGGAAATTTACATTATAAAATAACATGGTTACACTCACATGAGTGCCGTGAGTGTAACCGTGTTATTTTATAATGTTAATATATGTAAGTATGTCTCACGAAAGTTTAAATTTAATGAAACCATATTTGTACCTATAATAGGTACAACAAATAATAATCATTTTAATTTGAATTCAAAAATGATGCAGACACTATGCATAATATTATGTCTAAGCTAAATACTCAAACCGTTTAAACCGATATTAGATATACTTTGCTATTTCTCATGCCCAGTCTCTCTCTGGGTATCCCTCCCTCTACTTCTTAAGTATCCTAACTTTTATTATTACACTTCTCCTCTCTATCTGAGAGATCGGGCCCGAGGAATTGCAAGTACAAGTACCTCATCGAGTAGCAAAAGGTGGCTTATCTGGGGCGATGCCCGATAAAATGGTATGTAGAACAGAATGCTACGAGCTCAAAGAGCACCCAGAGTGTTGACACTGTTGACAACGAGGGACCCTCTTGTTCTTTTAGCCGTCAATACAGTGAATCCTCCTTTTCTAAAGGGTCAGCAACGCGCATGTGACAGCTCTGGAGTTGCAGGCGTCCGGTTCTAACCCCCGTCACTCATTAAAGGTGTAAATCTTCCGATGTGAGGACTAAACTCATTAGGGAATAGATGTGCGAATAGGGAATGCAATCTCGTTCTCGCGAGATCTCGTTTTTGCGAGATCTCGGCCTTTTTTGGCGAGACTGATCTCGGTCGAAAAATGGGCGAGATCTCGCGAGTTTAACGAGATTGCGCTCGAGCATAAAAACGTCTTATTTGAAGCGAAGAAAACTGCTGAGGTGCCTGAAAATTAGGCAAGCCAACTGGAATCGTGTTCTATTGACACGCCGCCATGTGTAGCAGACATAAAATCGTCAAATGGACCGTGCTAAGTTAGCAATAAATATTATGAAATTATCGTACAGTCAGCCAAGAAAGTTTTCGGCTCGATGAATAGATAGAGTCGAAAAGTGGTAGACCACTTTTTTGGCTGACTGTACACAAATCATCAACAATTTATTTTAAGTACTATTTGTACTAACAATAATGATCCAAGTTGGTCTCTGAATAAAAGAAATTGAAATTTAATTGAAGTCTACCTAAATGTAAGCTCAATAGCTTACTGCGTACTTTTTTGTGAGTAGGTACTAGACGACGCGCAACTATTAGATGAATACATTGAAAATATTCATAACGCAAGAACAAACATTCAAACTCAAATAAATGCCCTGAACTCAGGTTTTTAACTATGGTTCGAACCTCCTGTTTTACAGGCAGGATCAGTTAGGCGGTCCAGACACTGTCAGTAATAATGACATTATGAACTTTATATGCGTCATTACGTAAAAGTTTATAAAAATAATACGTTAAAATAAATGTTTAGGTATATCATAACACCTCTAACTCTTTTTTTCTCCTAATGTATTCAAATATTGCGATTATTTGCAAGAACAAACATACAAAACCGCCAATCTCGCGAGATCTCGAAATTGGCGAGATCTCGCGGTAATGATATTCTCAAACTCGCGAGATCTCGCCTGAACCCCAATCTCGCGAGATTGCATTCCCTATGTGTGCGAAAGTTTCATGACATTCGTGATTTTCCTACTCGTGTTGATTTTTTGATACACATCAAAGGACACGCGCCTCGAACCTTTGCGTGTCGTTATATCGCGTATAGTACATATAAGTATGCGCACATCCATAGGCTGTTGTACCAACCACTCCACCTCAACACATATTGCATCAACTCTCAAAATGCATGTGAATCGACTCGCGTAGTCGCGTACCATATTCGCGATCACTCACCGTCATTTATATTCGCAAACCTTCGCACATTTCACAAACCTTACCCACATTTGTGTGCGTTCGGCATAAAACATGGCAACATTTGTAAGATAGCACGGGTATTCCCCCTTTCTTCTAATTTTGGTATCAGTTATACTCTGAAATCCTCAACATACATAAATAGGTATTTGAGTGTAGGTAGGTAGGTATTTAGTATGAATCACATCATAAATATTATCATTTATTATGTGCGTACTTGTACTACTAAATATGTAGCTGAAAAGCAGTCTGTCTTTTATCTATAGTCACACTGACAGATTTCGATGACTACATACAAAAATATCCATGAGCAGTGATTGGGGAGTATTTATGCCACAGAGTTCTGTTGTCCAAAAACAAAGCCCTTTTTGAACTAGTGACCCCCAGTTGCAACCATAATTATCCCCGATGACTGTTCTTAGCTATAGACCGGCCAAGTGCGTGTCGGACCACGCATAATAAAGGGTTCCGTAGCTACTATAAAAACTATACTGCTACTAGCAAAAATATTACTATCACAAGGTTGTATCTGCTTATTTACGTAGATTTTGAGAGATAATTCAAAAAACACCGATACTGTTCAATATAATTTTCTTGGAAAGAATATTCCAAAAAAGTTACATGAGGGGGGCGGGGGACTAGACTTTCGGAGTGAAAATATCCACCTGATCAAAAAAAACCTCAATGTTATTTTTGATGATCTATCTATTGATATTTGCCAAAAAGAATTTTTTTTCACAATTAGTAACATGTATGCAGTATTTTTTTTGCAACTTTACTACAAAGCTAAGTAGTGGCATACAAAATACACCTAACGTTAAAATTTCATAAAGATACGAGGGAAGCCTGATAAATTCTCAGCCTAAGGCATTTAGTGAAATAATACCTTAAAATTTATATTTTTCTTTTAGAATATAGTCTTTTCTCAGCAAAATGCACTGAATAATTTCAGCACGCCGTATTTCAATAACGCAAAATAAAAAGTTTTCAATGTGCCTTAAAAAAAGGCCGACCCGATTTTATTTTTTGTCAGAAGTTTTTGCACATTAGCTTTTTTTAATTTAAAGAATATGAATTGTTAGACCTCTAACCCAGTATAAAATATAATTAAGAAATTGATCACGATCAAAATTATCGCGTCTTTATTTAACCCGTCAAGCGAAGCGGCTCAAGTTCATTTGCGGCAGCCACCATGCAATATTTTTTTTAAATGAAAATATCAAAATAGATTTTTTGTGACTAGTCCTAAATGATCTATGACTCATGCTATAACTGCTTTATTTTTAAATTTTGCTAGACTATAAGATTTTTTTTCTGTTTTTCTACTTAATCACCCTAATGAGACCTCAGGGCGGAAACAATAATTACGACGCTTATGTCCTTTTCGAATTAAGCAAGTTTAATAAAACAACTTACTTGTCTGAAAGCTGAGAAACTGTAGAATATTAATCTACTAAACAAAATTTTCTAAAGGCTATGTTTCGTTTGTGAGACGAGATTAAAATATCAAAATAATTTAAAAATAAATATGGAGCACTCGATTTCGAAAGACATGATGATATTAACCGTCCATATTAAAATAACACAATAGGTTTTTGTCAAAATGGCAATCATAATTCATGTTGAGAAGAGTTTCTTAATGCGTGCTATTCGTTTTATTTGAAGTATTCTTTCACTTAATGCCTTAGGCTGAGGACTTATCAGGCTTCCCTCGTACGTCTTATAGTTTCCAAGTTAAATGGTTGTGAGATACGGACGGACGGACGGACGGACGGACGGACGGACAGTTGCCATTTTGTGATAAGTCATCAACTCATCATTGATAACTGCTACGAAAATTGTGTATGGGTTCTGCCTTTCGACCGAGTATTGTCTAAGATAGGCTCCATACAAAAACAAAAAAAAAACTGTATTCCGCTGAGATATCAGCCGAATTTACTAAGTGTGTATTGCATTATTTGCGACTTACTTTGTTTGTTAAAAAAACTTTTTTTAGGAAATAAAATATTTCAATTAATGAGTAATCTTAACCCAATTCAATACGATTTTAACATTTCGATTTATTAATTAAATTGTACGCTATAAATATGATTTTAAGACACATAATGAATGTAAAATAAGTAATAAATAAATATGGAAATGTTATTAAAAAAAAGTGGTATGCTAATTGTTTACAGCAAATTTAATCTATAGTTGTACAAAATTTCACAATCATTATCTTAGCTTAAAATTACTATTAATAATATAAATTGAAAATGCAAAAAAAATACTTTAATTCACAGACAACTAAAAGACACCTTACCTACAGATAGAACAACAGCAAAAAATTAATTTATTTCAGTTGTCAAACAGCAAGCATCCACATTCACTTTTTGCCTATAAGGCCGCCCGCCAACACACCTATGCTACCGCCAATCGCTCCTCCTATAATGGCCCCCGGGGGCCCTGCAAAGGCCCCCGCGGTGGCCCCGATCGTTGCACCATACACTCCACCTAAACACACACAAATTGGGGTTGAAATAAGTACATATATTTACGAACCTTGTCACAATTAGTTGCCAATTAATTTGCTATTTCAGAAGCAGCTTTGAGCTAATTCTTTATTTAAGCATCTCTCATTTACTCTAAATCTCACATGGGGGAGAGGGGCGTCCTTAGAAAATATTACGTATTTATTAAATACTAGCTGTACCCGCGCGGCTTCGCTCGCGTGCGTTGCAGTAGGTTCTGTCACTTTTCGTTACCCTCAACAGTCCATTGCTAAACGCTTTCTACATGTCATATTTCATACAGTATGTTTAGCAGTTTAGCTATTAAAATTGACTTTTTGCATATAATTTCGACATCCCAAAAGATCGACTGAAAGCGTCTGAGATTTGACTGTGTCAGCAAATTAGCAATAGTACAGTGTGTTTTTTGTTTATGCGGGGGGCTCCGCCCCCCGAGCCCCCGTTTTTTACCGCCCATCACGTGATTAACTCTAGCAAAACTCTTCTTCTCCCATTTCAAATATTCACCGTAACAATTTTTGGTATAATTAGCAATAGTACAGTGTGTTTTTTGTTTATGCGAGCCCCCCGAGCGCCCCTTTCTTTACAGCCCACCACGTGGTAAACTCTATCAAAACTCTTTTTCTCCCATCTCAAATGTTCAACGTATCAGTCTTTGGTATAATTTGCAGTATTTTACTGGTTGTCTATTGTTTGCCCGAATATTATATAAAATAATAATCATATGCCCGAATTTTATTTGCCCGAATTTCATTTGCCCGAATGGTTTGTTTACCATAAAAATGATGTGACATATTCTTTGTTTACCCGATTATTAGATTTCAGAACATACGAGTGCCATACGTACTGATGTCCATATTATTAAATGTAATAATATTATATAATAGAATATTTAAACTCCATACTAAATAATGGTTTTCCGAATCCATGCATACTTTCTGGTAGCCGTTTTATTTTATACGAGGTCACAGTTATAACCTAACCTAACCTACTTTCTGGTAGCCGTTTTATTTTGTAGGAGGTCACAGTTCTAACCTAATCTACTTTCTGGTAGCTATTTTATTTTATACGAGGTCACAGTTCTAACCTAACCTAACCTACTTTCTGGTAGCCGTTTTATTTTGTAGGAGTTCACAGTTCTAACCTAACCTAACCTACTTTCTGGGAAGCAATTTGAATGGCAAATGATATTATGGCTAGTGATAATTATGGCTTACAATGATTATGACAAATGACATTATTGAAATTGATTTTATGGGAAACAAAGTTTCTGGCATGTGACTAATATAGTAAACTATAAGTATTGCATATGTAAGTATGGGAAACAATATAATGACTGTTGAATATTATGGCAAATGAAATTCTGGCAAGTGAGTGTATACCTATTTTACTTGCCCCCCGTTCTTTACCGCCCATCACGTAGTAAACTCTCTCAAAACTCTTCTTCTCCCATCTCAAATGTCCAACCTAAAAATTTTTGGTATGATAAGCAATATTGCGGTGTGTTTTTTCTGTATGCGGGGGGAGGAGCCCCCTGAGCCCCCTACTTTTTGCCGCCCATAACGTGGTTAACTCTATCAAAACTCTTTTTCTCCCATCTCAAATGTTCGACGTAACAATTTTTGGTATAATAAGCAATAGTACGGTGTGTTTTTCCTTTATGCGGGGGGCTCCGCCCCCCGAGCCCCCCTTCCTTTGCGGCCCGTCACGTAGTAAGCTCTATCAAAACTCTTTTTCCCCCATCTCAAATGTTCGACGTAACAATTTTTGGTATAATAAACAATAGTACGGTGTGTTTTTTCTTTATGCGGGGGGCTCCGCCCCCCGAGCCCCCCTTCCTTTGCGGCCCGTTACGTAGTAAACTCTATCAAAACTCTTTTTCCCCAATCTCAAATGTTCGACGTAACAATTTTTGGTATAATAAGCAATAGTACGGTGTATTTTTTCTTTATGCGGGGGGCTCCGCCCCCCGAGCCCCCCTTCCTTTGCGGCCCGTCACGTAGTAAACTCTATCAAAGCTCTTTTTCCCCCATCTCAAATGTTCGACGTAACAATTTTTGGTATAATAAGCAATAGTACGGTGTGTTTTTTCTTTATGCGGGGGGCTCCGCCCCCCGAGCCCCCCTTCCTTTGCGGCCCGTCACGTAGTAAACTCTATCAAAACTCTTTTTCCCCCATCTCAAATGTTCGACGTAACAATTTTTGGTATAATAAGCAATAGTACGGTGTGTTTTTTCTTTATGCGGGGGGCTCCGCCCCCCGAGCCCCCTTCCTTTGCGGCCCGTCACGTAGTAAACTCTATCAAAGCTCTTTTTCCCCCATCTCAAATGTTCGACGTAACAATTTTTGGTATAATAAGCAATAGTACGGTGTGTTTTTTCTTTATGCGGGGGGCTCCGCCCCCCGAGCCCCCCTTCCTTTGCGGCCCGTCAAGTAGTAAACTCTATCAAAACTCTTTTTCCCCCATCTCAAATGTTCGACGTAACAATTTTTGGTATAATAAGCAATAGTACGGTGTGTTTTTTCTTTATGCGGGGGGCTCCGCCTCCCGAGCCCCCCTTTCTTTGCGGCCCGTCACGTAGTAAACTCTATCAAAACTCTTTTTCTCCCATCTCAAATATTCGACGTAACAATTTTTGGTATAATAAGCAATAGTACGGTGTGTGTTTTCTTTATGCGGGGGGCTCCGCCCCCCGAGCCCCCCTTCTTTTGCGGCCCGTCACGTAGTAAACTCTATCAAAACTCTTTTTCCCCCATCTCAAATGTTCGACGTAACAATTTTTGGTATAATAAGCAATAGTACGGTGTGTTTTTTCTTTATGCGGGGGGCTCCGCCCCCCGAGCCCCCCTTCCTTTGCGGCCCGTCACGTAGTAAACTCTATCAAAACTCTTTTTCCCCCATCTCAAATGTTCGACGTAACAATTTTTGGTATAATAAGCAATAGTACGGTGTGTTTTTTCTTTATGCGGGGGGCTCCGCCCCCCGAGCCCCCCTTCTTTTGCGGCCCGTCACGTAGTAAACTCTATCAAAACTCTTTTTCCCCCATCTCAAATGTTCGACGTAACAATTTTTGGTATAATAAGCAATAGTACGGTGTGTTTTTTCTTTATGCGGGGGGTTCTGCCCCCCGAGCCCCCCTTCCTTTGCGGCCCGTCACGTAGTAAACTCTATCAAAGCTCTTTTTCCCCCATCTCAAATGTTCGACGTAACAATTTTTGGTATAATAAGCAATAGTACGGCGTGTTTTTTCTTTATGCGGGGGGGTCCGCCCCCCGAGCCCCCCTTCCTTTGCGGCCCGTCACGTAGTAAACTCTATCAAAACTCTTTTTCCCCCATCTCAAATGTTCGACGTAACAATTTTTGGTATAATAAGCAATAGTACGGTGTGTTTTTTCTTTATGCGGGGGGCTCCGCCCCCCGAGCCCCCCTTCCTTTGCGGCCCGTCAAGTAGTAAACTCTATCAAAACTCTTTTTCCCCATCTCAAATGTTCGACGTAACAATTTTTGGTATAATAAGCAATAGTACGGTGTGTTTTTTCTTTATGCGGGGGGCTCCGCCTCCCGAGCCCCCCTTTCTTTGCGGCCCGTCACGTAGTAAACTCTATCAAAACTCTTTTTCTCCCATCTCAAATGTTCGACGTAACAATTTTTGGTATAATAAGTAATAGTGCGGTGTGTTTTTTCTTTATGCGGGGGGCTCCGGCCCCCGAGCCCCCCTTTCTTTGCGGCCCATCACGTAGTAAACTCTATCAAAACTCTTTTTCTCCCATCTCAAATGTTCGACGGAACAATTTTTGGTATATTAAGCAATAGTGCGGTGTGTTTTCTCTTTATGCGGGGGGCTCCGCCCCCCGAGCCCCCTTTCTTTGCGGCCCATCACGTAGTAAACTCTGTCAAACTTTTTTTCTCCCATCTCAAATGTTCGACGTAACAATTTTTGGTATAATAAGCAATAGTACGGTGTGTTTTTTCTTTATGCGGGGGGCTCCGCCCCCCGAGCCCCCCTTCCTTTGCGGCCCGTCACGTAGTAAACTCTATCAAAACTCTTTTTCTCCCATCTCAAATGTTCGACGTAACAATTTTTGGTATAATAAGCAATAGTGCGGTGTGTTTTTTCTTTATGCGGGGGGCTCCGCCCCCCTAGCCCCCCTTTCTTTGCGGCCCATCACGTAGTAAACTCTATCAAAACTCTTTTTCTCCCATCTCAAATGTTCGACGGAACAATTTTTGGTATAATATTTTTGGTATAGTGCGGTGTGTTTTTTCTTCATGCGGGGGGCTCCGCCCCCCGAGCCCCCCTTTCTTTACCGTCCATCACGTAGTAAACTCTATCAAAACTCTTTTTCTCCCATCTCAAATTTCCTTTGCGAGCCCCCCTTCCTTTGCGACCCGTCACGTAGTAAACTCTATCAAAACTCTTTTTCCCCCATCTCAAATGTTCGACGTAACAATTTTTGGTATAATAAGCAATAGTACGGTGTGTTTTTTCTTCATGCGGGGGGCTCCGCCTCCCGAGCCCCCCTTTCTTTGCGGCCTATCACGTAGTAAACTCTATCAAACTCTTTTTCTCCCATCTCAAATGTTCAACGTAGCAGTTTTTGGTATAATTTGCAATATTACCTTTTTTTTAATTGCGGGGGGCTCCGCCCCCCGAGCCCCCCGTTCTTTACCGCCCGTCACGTAGTGAACTCTATCAAAACTCTTCTTCTCCCATCTCAAATGTTCAACGTAACAATTTTCGGTATATTTAGCTATAGTGTGGTGTCTTTTTTTCTTTTTGCGCCCCCCTCTCTTTGACGCCTATCACGCGGTGAACTCTATCTAAACTCTTTTTCGGTAGGGTGTGCCGGTACTTTTCGATTTCCGTGTTTCACTATGTTCCGTTTGTTATAATAGTTAATTTAACTTTTATTCTTGCACCTTTTGTACATGTCTGTTGTATAGACCCAATGGTTGACTGGTGGAAAATACCATTTGGTATGATGTCCGCCGTTTGGTCTCACAGTTTTGTATTTCGTGCAATATAGTGTAAATAAAAAAAGATTCTTATAGGGAGGCAACGCGCACATAAAACCTCTGGATTTACAGGCGTCCATTGGCTACCCTAAGTGCTTACCATCAGGCGGGTCGTATGATTGTTTGCCATCGCCGTGGTTTAAAAAATATGTAGTTGAAATACAAATGCATAAGTATTTATTTACCATATAAAGGCATTTCTCATACAAAATTTAAACCCTCCTTAAACCCCCTTAAATCCAAAAAGTTCGTATTTTTTATAGCCTATGTCCTGACCAGAGGTCTGTAGAACCTGCTAGTGAAGTTTTTATCGAAATCGGTTCAGGCGTTTTGACGCCAACTCTCCCCATCCAAACAGACAAACAGACAAACAGACAAACAGACAAAAATTCTAAAAATCGCCGAAACGTGTTCTGTTATCGATTCTAAGAGCTACTAACTCATTTTTTTGCTAATATCTCCAATGTACAGATTTTTTACCCTCTTCACCTTTATTATATGTATAGATTTTAATTCTATACAAGTACAAAGCGTTGTAAAATTATTAGAAAATTTGAGTTAAACCAAGTAAGGCCGCGTTGCGATGAATATATTTGAAGGGATGTTTACAAAAACAACATAACTGCTTAGAGCGGTTGACACTTTTTTAAGAACATTGTTAATCGTTTCAGGTGTCAACCAGTGTAGTCAGTTATGTTGTTTTTGTAAACATCCCTTCATTTGTTAAGAACCAATCCCGTGTGAGGATGTGGTGTGCTGTGGATGAGGACTGAAGTGCTTCTATTGGTTTTCAAAAACACATTTCTCGCAACACATCCTCGCTCATCTGTTCTAGAACCGCAGCCCAAAAATCCATGTGAGACTTTATTGTATCTAAGTATAATTAATTTGGAAAATATAATATAATCAAAACAACGATTATCAGATACACGATAATAATAAAAAATATGTTAGACCCACCCAAACTTCAACACTAATAGCATACTCTATTACTTTTTTCCATTCTACTTACAATAGTCCTAACGTCCGCTGGAACCAGTTCACGAGTAGGTTCTAATAGCAGGTGTATTACATAACAAAACTCTACAAAGGATCCCTCCAAGCTCGTGTTGGATCTATATCCCATGTCCCATGACTAATAGACAGTAGGTAATCTCACAGCTCCTGCCCTACATTGTAAATCACTTTGTATGGAGAGAACTGTCAGATTACTGTCTTGAATTTTTAGTAAGATAAGATAAAATATGTAATAAAGACTGTATACGTTAAAATCCGGCCACGCATGGTTTGATACATCTTTTTATTGAATGTGCATATTCAACCAACACTTCTAATTAATAATTTGGGGTTATCAAGCTACATAATAAAATTGAAAACATAATATAAACGTTACGTTGTCTATGAGTTTGATCACTATATATTCCACAGTGCCTATATTTTGTTGTCCACGGTGTTCTGACAGTGTTTACCAAATTTTCCTGTTAAAAATAGTTTTTTTATTATAAATAAGATAAATCAAATTATACCTTATTAAATTCTCTTTTCACCATAGCTAACATTTTTCTTAGTGTATTTAGATTGAAATAGTTCGGAGGTGTTCTAACTTTGGTGAGTTTGACTTTTTGACAAAAAAATGGCCGCCATATAAAAATTACTTTCAGTGCTTGGAGTAGAAAGTTTTCCTGACTACCTGAAGTAGAATAGAGTTTCAAAACATTTTTTTTTGTAAGATGACATTCTATTGACCATAAAACCGGTTGTGAAAATATAAATACAATTGTGGTATTGTAGCAGGAAGCGAGTGAAGATTATCAAAAAACGCTGGACAAAACATTAAAGATATGATGGAATACCTTCAGTAAAAACGGAGACAAGCCCATACAATTGTAATATGATTCTATTTTTATTATATATTACTATGATTACAGATTATTTATAAAAAAGAACTGCTTGAAAATATGTATCCGAAAGGGAGATGTACCAGATCATGCGTGGCCGGATTTTAACGTATACAGTCTTTATTGATACCCACCAACTTTTGCACCTTTGACCATTGCCTTGGCTTCATCCGGATCCGGATACTTGTCGGCCATAACTGAAAAAAAAAACATTTTTTTCACCACTCCACCTTGGAAACATGCTCTTTTTCTCCTTAAAAACGGTGGGTAAAAACACATTTTATCCACATGTGGGGAAATAATTTGATACTAGTTTTGCCTTGTTTTTCATGCGTTAGCTTGTTGGATATATATTTTATGCCATGATTTTGAATGATAAATATTTAATACCTACCATTAATTTAAATAATATTTGTAATATTTTATTGCTTGTATTTTCTTCGGAGTGGTGTGGTGGAAAATATTGTATTACACTCGGCAGCACAGTTTGCACAACCTCTCGTGCTTTGAAACCCTCGCATGCTCAGGATTCCACTTTTCAAACCATTCGCTACGATCGTGGCTCAATTTTGGGATGTTTAACAGAGTCTCAATATAAACACAACGGGTACACTACACAATCCCGAAAAACATTTTACCGATCCCGAATTTTAAAATCCCGATTTTGTAATGCCCGACCCATTAAAATTCCGATAGTTAAAATTACGAATAACTAAAGTACGAATATTTTAATTCCCGAATAGTAAAAAACCCGATTTTTAAAATCCCGAACCATATAATACCGAATTTAAAAATTCCGATGCAATAAAAGTCCGAAACCAATATTTCCGAATTTCAAAACAACGAATCCCGATTGTCATAAACCCGAAATTATTAATTCCGATTCAACATAATTCCAAAATTTTAAAAACCCAATTTTTTTGGTTGGTTGTTTAGGGTCAAAGTATGGTCACACTTCTAACCTAACCTAACCCACTTTTTTGCAGCCGTTTTGGTTTGGTTAAGGATCACAGTTCTAACCTAACCTACTTTTTTGCAGCCGTTAGGTTGGTTGAGGGTCACAGTTCTAACCTAACCCAACCTACTTTTTGAGCAGCCGTTTAATTTGGTTAAGGGTCACAGTTCTAACCTAACCCACTTTTTTGCAGCCGTTTAGGTTGGTTGAGGGTCACAGTTCTAACCTAACCTAACCCACTTTTTTGCAGCCATTTGAGTTGGTTAAGGGTCACAGTTCTAACCTAACCTAACCCACTTTTTGAACAGCCATTTGATTTAGTTAAAGCCATTTGATTTAGTTAAAGGTGAGTTCTAACCAAAATTAACCCATTTTTTACAGCAGAACCAATAAATCTGCTAATTGTAATTTCTGTAAACATTCGCCTAAAGCCTATTATGGTAAACAGATTATGCTGATTATTATTTTCGGACAGTTGAATATAATGCAAAATAAAATTATACTTACTCCTTACTCGTATCAAAAAGCGGCCATGTGAATATTAGTCGATTTCAAATTCGGATACGCAAACATTTAGCCAATTGTATATTATGCGAACCGATGATTTCTGCAATAATAATATTCTTCGAAATCCAGTTATGCCAAATATGTTATGCCAAATACGTTTCTGGCCACGGAAGTTATGCCAAATGGATGTAACCCCCTGCCAAGATGTCGGCTTCTATTTCCGCTCTAAGGGACACAAGGTATCTAACAAACCCACATCGGTAAGAACAGTGACGGCTTTGTCCGTTTATTTGGTGCCTATAGCTAGGACCCGCCAAGATGTCGACGAAGCCCCGCTTCGCGGGGCTTCTATTTCCGCTCTAAGGGACACAAGGTAACTAACAAACCTACATCGGTAAGAGCAGTGACGGCTTTGTCCGTTTATTTGGTGCCTAATATCTAGGACCCCCTAAGATGTCGACGAAGCCCCGCTTTGCGGGGCTTCTACTTCCGCTCTAAGGGACACGAGGTAACTAACAAACCTACATCGTTAAGGGCAGTGACGGCTTTGTCCGTTTATTTGTAAACGGTGCCTATAACTGGAACCCGCCAAGATATCGACAAATAACACAATCGCGAATTTCATTATTCCGAATATACAAAAAACCGAAATTCGTATTACCGAATCGCCAAAAACCCGATCGGTCATTAGTTTTTCGGAATTAAAAAAATCGGAATTAAATTTTTCGGGAAATTGACAATCGGGATTTTTAGGATTCGAGCAAGTAACAATCGGACTTCTAATATTCGGAAATATTGCATTCGGGATTTTCTGCTTTCGTGATTTAAAAATTCGGAATTTTGACATTCGTACTTGTCAAAATTCGGGATTAAAAAAAATCGAGATTATAAAAATCGGGGTAATGTTTTTCGGGAAATTTGCATGTTCCCAAGCACAACTTTGTTCTCATGTAAAATAAATACCTTATTATACAAGGTTACAATATGTATAAAAATATATCTTCCAAAAATCTTTTTTAAATACAAGAAATAGTTTATAAGGTAGCGATTCCCACACAAAGTTAATTAGGCAGACAATAATGTTATACTAGATTTTCTTTTCCTTATTAATACATATAAGGTGCTAGAAATGTATACCTTTTTACTTTTTACATATTTTATATAAAGTAGGAAGACGTAGTGCCGTGAGGACGAAATTGTGATTCCAATAGTGAGCCGACTTCCTCGTGTTTACGCGCGACACGCATAGCACACATATACATCTCGTGGACGAGCGGTGATTAGTTCAAACGTCAAAAATGTGTGTATGTGCACGAGACCGCGGCTTACTATGGAATCACAGTTTTATCTTCGTGGGATCAGGTTTTCTTATTTTATAAGTTTATGAAATATCTATAACCAGGGCCAATTTTAAATTTTCAAGAACAAAGAACCGACTATCCTGAGCTGACGACAATAGGGTAAACCGTTAAGTATATTCTTTCAAAGAAACAAAGTACTTTGCAAATTGGTTTAGCCGTCTTTAAATATGTAATAAAAATATTGCAAAATAAGCAACAACAAAGTTCCCGACATTCCCGACGTATTGAGAACCTCCTCCGATAGCTTGCCTTTAGAGTAAATTCTAGCCTTTTAGTACTACAAACATACTACAAATGAAAGTGCAATTAGGTACAATAAACAAAAACACTTACTTTGTAGTTGTAGGTACTTAGTTCCTGCGATAATAACGCACGGATTCGCTGGCAGCTTGAAACGGACTGAATTTCAATATACACATTAGGTCACATCTAACCTCGCAATGTCGAAGATAATGCGCAAGCGCTGAGTCATTTATACTCCGACCAAAAAGTGTAGAAATTAAAAAGTGTAGTGTCATCGTAGTGTCGTCCCTTTCAAATCAATCTAAGAAAACGGGACAACGCTACGATGTTGCCACTTTTTAATTTCTACACTTTTTGGTCCGAATATATAGGCCCTGTACAGGATAGCGTGTGTAGTTCACGCATGATAATCGCAAGTCTAAACAAACCGCCTGTGCTAAACCTAGTACCTAAGCGTAGTCAAAATCTTTTAAAATTGAATTCATTCTATTTAACATTCATCCCATTTTGCCTTTTGCAAAAGATATGAGAAACCTATAAAATATATTTTTTTGCTGGCAACCCCATCTTACGTATAGCAACTTCTTACGCAGAGTAAAGGGTAATTACCGTCTCGGCGGGACCGTCTCAAGGTCACACGCTACACGCGTTCGCGTTCTTTGTTTCAGGGTAATGAAACCAAATACATACCTACTACGAGTATTTTACGTATCTACTGGCTAGGCTAGTTATCTCTGTAAATAACAGACACGACAATTACTTGTGATTTCAGCCCACAGGATGTTCCTATTCACTGAATTAAATGCATTTTTAACATAAATTTTCACTAGTACTTGGCATTCGGCGTTAGAGAGGTAGGTGCGGAAGGCGTGAACGGCAGCTTCACACCCACCTCTTGTGCCGAACCCGAGTTGAATTGGTTCAAACTTACGCTGTAATTTGGAAACAATGTGCCTTACTGCGATTTTATATGTATAGATTATACCTATGTATAGATTATTGAAATATTAATTTAAAAAAATATTGTTTCTTTTTTATGCTTTTATTTTTTTTCGTTTTAGTTTGTTATTTTTTTATAGATGTCACTTATTTTATTTATACCAACCAAGTATCAACACGAACAAACCACTAGAAATTAGTAAAAATAGACTTGAAAGATTTCAACGTACAACGTTGTTACTTACCAACAAACATACACACATCATATAAATATATATACCAACTAAGCATCTGAAAAGGGCCTCTACGAAGTTTAGGTCAGTTTATTAACCGACTTCAATTCCATTGAGGAAGGAGGTTCTGCATTCGGTTTGGTGTTATTTTTCCCCGACTGCGCGACGCAAAAGAGGGGATAGTGTTTAACAGTCTATATATGTATGTTTGTTCCTTTGTGGCACTCTAGAAGCAAAACGAGTGGGCCGATTTGGATGATTCGTACGTCAATCGATTCGTCTTGATTGCGCGAGTGTCACTAAAGACAAAATAGCAATCCAAATTCAATATGACGGCGGTCAGACGTCATATTGTAAAAAATTAAAAAATCAAAATTGACGTACTATGCCGAGTAGGGTATCATTGTTTAGAACTTTGAAAAGTATTATGAGGTCTCATTCATCATTTTTGATTTTGAATGACCGTTTAGGAATTATTATAATTTAAAATTGTTTAGCAACCATCTTACTTACATTTCCATTTTATTAGGTATTTAGTTATAACAAAAATACGACGAACATATTATAAAGGTTGTTATTATTAACGTGAACATAATAATATGTGAATTTCAAGTAAAAGGTACGGCCGACATCAAAAATATGTTTACACTTTTGCACCTTACTCCTTTCTAATAAGGTCCAAAAGTATATACATTTTATGTGAATTTCAAGTAATAGGCACGGTCGACGTCAAAAATATGTTTACACTTTTGCATTTTACTCCTTTCTAATAAGGTCCAAAAGTGTAAACATTTTTTTGACGTTGACTGTACATCAAGTTAATATTTTGTTCAACTAAGAGCTGGTATGATAGATTTCAATAAAAACTTCACTAACCGGTTTAACAGACCTCTGGTCAGGACATAGGCTATAAAAAATACGAACTTTTTGGATTTAAGGGGGTTTAAGGGGGGTTTAAACTTTGTATGGGAAATGCCTTTATATGGGAAATAAATACTTATGCCTTTGTATTTCAACTATATATTTCTTAAACCACGGCGGTGGCAAACAATCATACTTCCCGCCTGATGGTAAGCAGTTAGGGTAGCCAATGGACGCCTGTCACTCCAGAGGTTTTAATATGCGCGTTGCCTCCCTATAAGAATCTTTTTTTATTTCCACTATATTGCACGAAATACAAAACTGTGAGACCAAACGGCGGACATCATATCAAATGGTATTATCCACCAGTCAACCATTGGGCCTATACAACAGACATGTACAAAAGGTGCAAGAATAAAAGTTAAATTAACTAACTATAAAAAAAAACAATAATTTTGAGTAATAAGTGTGCTAAGTTCACGTGACATATTGATATTGGTTCATTTAGAGACATTTTAAAATAATGTAGCTACTTTCCCATTCTTCATGAATTACAACAAACATAATACAAAAACAAACGGAACATAGTGAAACACGGAAATCGAAAAGTACCCATAGCGAACTGCAGCACATCGCCGTCACTGAGCAAATCACCTGATAATAAGAACTAGAAATACAAAATTCATAATACATTGTTAAGTTGAATGTTAAAGACGGAAGAAAAATCTGCTTTGATGTTTACGTAATACTTATAGATTGTAAAGGGAGCATGAAGACAAAACACACCGTACTATTGCTAGTTATACCAAAAATTGTTACGTTGAATATTTGAGATGGGAGAAAAAGAGTTTACATAGAGTTCACCGCGCGATGGGCGCCAAAGAAAGGGGGGCTCGGGGGGCGGAGCCCCCCGCAAAAAAGAAAACAAACACCATACTATAGCTAATTATACCAAAAATAGTTACGTTGAATATTTGAGATGGGAGAAGAAGAGTTTTGCTAGAGTTAATCACGTGATGGGCGGCAAAAAAGGGGGGCTCGGGGGGCGGAGCCCCCGGCATAAAGAAAAAGCCTCCCCCCCCCAAATAAAAAATAACGATAATATTGTAAATTATACCAAAAACTGCTACATTGAACAATTGAGATGGGAGAATAAGAGTTTTGATAGAGTTTACCACGTGATGGGCGGCAAAGAAAGGGGGCCTCGGGAGCGGGCCCCCCGCATAAACACAAAACACACCGTACTATTGCTAATTATACCAAATAATGTTACGTTGAATATTTGAAATGGGAGAAAAAGAGTTTTGATAGAGTTAAGAGGATGATAAGAGCTAAATTCCCTCCCTATCTTTTTCAGCGCGAGTGAAAGAGAAACACTGCGTTACGATTAGTATGGGAGCTCATTGCAAATTTTGCAAAATTATTAATTAAAAAAAAAACTATGCATTAATTGAGAAATTTAAGGCAACGAAGTTTTTAGTATTAGTGTGGTGGAATGTTGTCCTTAATTACAGACATATAAGCCAAGAAACTAAAGACGTGCAATTGTTTTGAGCTAATTTTAGATGTAACTTTGGAATTATTTTCTATCGAGCCGATTTCGTCCAATCGTGTATTGGAATTAACCAAGTTCTTTTAAATATAATGAATATTATCATATATTTTTTTTACTTTTCCAAAACAAGTACTTATAGCTATATGACTGTTTAAGTAAAGTCAATTTGAAGGTCATTAGGTCTTGTCAGCCTCTTAACCACGTAATGGGCGGCAAAGAAAGGGGGCCAAGAAAGAAAAAACACACCGTACTATTGCTTATCATACCAAAAATTGTTAGGTTGAACATTTGAGATGGGAGAAGAAGAGTTTTGATAGAGTTTATCAGTTTACTACGTGATGGGCCGTAAAGAACGGGGGTTCGGGGGACGGAGCCCCCCGCTAATAAAATATTGCAAATTATACCAAAAACTGCTACGTTGAACATTTAAGATGGGAGAAAAAGAATTTTGATAGAGTTTACCACGTGAAGGGCGGCAAAGAAAGGGGGGCTCGAAAAAAAAACACACTGTAGATACTATTGCTAATTTGCCATGGCTGACACAGTCAAATCGCAGACGCTTTCAGTCGATCTTTTGGGATGTTGAAGTTATATGCAAGAAGTCAATTTTAGCTAAACTGCTAAACTTACTGTATCAAATTTGACATGTAGAAAGCGATTAGCAATGGACTGTTGAGGGTAACGAAAAGTGAGAGAACCAACTGCAACGCACGCGAGCGAAGCCGCGCGGGTACAGCTAGTAAAAAATAAATTAAATAATTGTATTACATGTAGGTACTTTTCATGATACTAAAAAGTAGGAAATAAAAAATAAATTAAAAAATTAAAAAAATCCGCCTGCGTAAAATACTAAAAGGCCGTAAATAAGGCCAATATACGTTACAAATTTGTTATGTAGTATTTAAAAACATAAGATACATATTAAATTCTAATGTGGAACATAGCGACATTAAACAGTCGGGACCCATTTGAAATCTAGAATTGGCGCAAACCTTCCCTAAAATGGGTCCCGACTGTTTAATGCCGCTATGTTCCACATTAGAATTTAATATGTATCTTATGTTTTTAAATACTACATAACAAATTTGTAACGTATATTGGCCTTGTTTACGGCCTTTTAGTATTTTACGCAGGCGGATTTTTTTAATTTTTTAATTTATTTTTTTAATGTATGTTCACCGATTACTCCGAGACCCGTGGTTCGAGTTGAGTAATTCTTTTTTTGTTTGAAAGGATCTACATCCAAGGTGGTCCCATATTAATCTGGTGCTGTTCTGATGATGGGATCCATTGAGGGAACTCCTCAATTTTTAAAGGCACATGTATAGTGATTTGGGTGTTTTCTTAAACAACTCAAGCATTTTCTCACGAAAACCACCAATTTGATAGAGTGGGCCTGATGATGATGATTGATGATAATGATGAAGATTTTTTTAAATGTAGGATGTTCAACGATTACTCCGAGACCCGTGGACCGATTTGAATAATTCTTTTTTTGTATGTAAAGAACAATCTTGAATATGGTCCCACATTAATCTGGTGCTGTTCTGATGATGGGATCCATGAACAACTGAGGGAAGTCCTCAATTTTTAAAGGCACGTGTATGGTGATTTGGGTGTTTTCTTAAGCTACTCAAGCATTTTCTCACGAAAACCACTAATATGATGTAGTGGACCTGATGATGATGATTGTTTTGATGATAATAATGAAGATTTTTTAAATGTAGTATGTTCAGCGATTACTCCGAGATCCGTGGTCCGATTTGAATAATTATTTTTTTGCTTGGAAAGAACTACCTCGAAGATAGTCCCACATTAATCTGGTGCTGTTCTGATGATGGGATCCATGAGCAATTGAGGGAACTCCTCAATTTTTGACAGCACGTGTATAGTGATTAGGGTGTTTTCTTAAGCAACTCAAGCATTTCCTCTCGAAAACCACCAATTTGATGGAGTGGACCTAATGATGAAGTCCACATATGTATGATACGTTAAACTTTCCTTAGATTGAATGGGTGTATTATGAACTTTTTGATTTATCTTTACCAATTATTCCAAGACTTGTTGTCCAATTTTGATAAACCACTAAAAAGGGAAAAATAAAAACTTTTTACAAAAAAATAATAACCGACTTCAAAAAGGATAAAATGAATCATTATATTATTTATATGCGTTACCAACTGATATGTTTGAAGTCGGTGCCAAGCCAAAAAGTACAAAACCGGTCAAATCAACTTCAATTGTGAACATCACACATCATCGGTACTAAAATGCAAAGGTGAATGTGATTCTATCTGTTGCATTTTCATATCTAAACTACTAATCCAATTTTACTACTACTGAGACGGTGGGTGCACTGGGTGTATCTGAGTATATAAAAATTAATCTAGCCATTGGATTCCTTTATACTTCGAATTCAACCTGAGATAAAGAAGGATAAATAATTCAAACCGAACCACGGACTTCGTTCGAGATACGGATAGTCCGAACAGTGTGTTAACAAACATAAGACGCATGATTATATTTTCAGTAACTACTTGCCTAAAGGGTAACGCATGGTCGAAACGAATGTAAATCTAAGTGCATTCCATATCGTATTAGATTAGATAGATAGTAAAAAGAACAATTCACTGAACATATCGCCTCGTTCGTATTAACTCTTCCAAATTTGGCTTGGCACCGACTTCAAACATATCAGTTGGTAACGCATATAAATAATATAATGGATCATTTTATCCTTTTTGAAGTCGGTTACCTTTTTTTTGTAAAAAGTTTTTATTACCTTGTATGCAACATACCCTGTTTGGGGTATGTTCCCGCGGCCCATCGCTATGCGCTGCGTCATTTAGACCTTCTATATCTAAACAAAACAACTACAATCCTAAACTATTGACTGATTTTAGTTAAAAATCTTTTAAAATTTAATTCATTATATTTAACATCCATTTCATTTGTCTTTTGCAAAATATATGAGAAATCTATAAAATCATTTTTTTTGCTGGCAACCCCATCGTATGTATAGTAACATATACGCAAAGTCAAGGGTAAGTACCGCTTCGGCGGCACTGTCTGAAGGTCACACGCCACACGTGCTATTTATATGTATTCGTTCAGTATAAAATAAATGTAAACAAATTACTATATCGATACTGGAAAGGAGAAATGGGATAAGCTACACGGAATTAACTTTTGAGGACAACCAACAAAATGCGAACTTAAAAAAAAATAATTGTTCCCAATGAATCATTTTATATTATGAACATGGTGATGTTATCCTGTATGAGACTTTTACTATTTAAGTTTTAAATAGTGTATTTTAGGATTTAGTGTCGCTTATGCAATTTTAATTGTAAAATGGTTCGTATATACAAAATGGTCGTAATAATTCATTCAGGTTAAATCTAACCGTCATGTTTCACGAGAAATATTTAAGTGGGGAAAAAGTGCCAAATCATTTTGCATACAGTAAAAAGATGTAAGTAACTACAAAAGAAACTGAGCTGAATTTCACTTAGTGTGTATTGAGATGAGACTTACTTTCTTTGCTAGCAAGTATATATATTTTTTGTAATAGAAAACATACCTACTTCTAAAAATAAGTCGCAATGCAATTCGATTTCAACAATTTTAATGCATTCATAAAACATGCTATGTTTGTAAGAAACATGAGGAATATAGGTAAGCAATATAGATAATAAAAACTTTTTTATAAAAAAAAGATAAACCGACTTCAAAAAGGATAAAATGAATCATTATATTATTTATATGCGTCACCAACTGATATGTTTGAAGTCGGTGCAAAGCCAAATTTGGAAGAGTTAATACGAACGAGGCGATGTGTTCAGTGAATCTGGGGGCACGGCAGTGCCCCCGCCAAGTCGAGCGCGAAGCAAACACTGCCGTACCATCCTTTACAGGAACCATTTCGCCGCATTTTCAGGCCCCTATTTGAGAACCTCTGGATAAGACTAGAACGCAGAAATTTTCGTCATCCAGTAAGCTATAATCACATACTTAAAATCCAAAATTTCAAGTCTGTTGGTCATTTAGTTCCGAAGTTAAGCGAAAGCAAAGTTTCGCATTTATGAAACTCACTCACTCACTCATGATCATCAAAATAGAACTAGTACTTCCCATATACTCAGAGAGCTGAAATTTGGTACAGAGTTATGGTTTAATGGCCACATAAAGGGAAAACTATAAAAACTAGAATAATCAAAGATCTGGAGTACCTGGTGACCCTCATTAGAAAACACAAGAGCCAAACCAAACTATTAGAGATCGACATATACCGCCTTTACAAAAAATATTCAATTTGGTGGGCCGCTTCATTTGATGTCAAAAATCGAAGGTCTGAAGTATCTGATGAAGAACCGTCAGCTGGTCTCAGCTGTATTAGAGATATGGTAATGCCCCCTTCTACTACTGATACATAAAAAAATCGACTGTCATTGAAAAAATCCAGCGTATAGTGGGACAAATCTTTGATTGAGGAGCCGAGCGTAGCGAGGCGACGAACGTCTCCGTTTTAACTCACAAGGAGAGGCCGCACGGGCGCGCGGGCCGCGCGGATGCGTGTTGGGTCTGGTCTGGGGTCTCTTACTGGTACGACGATTTAGCAGATTGATGTGTGTGTATTGGTTGGTCAGTGTCGGTTTAGAGGTCGCATTTTTCATCCGATTTCGATGAAACTTGGCATGTACGTTCCTCGATTTATTTGCCAAAAATTGTTGAGCCATTTTTTTATTGGGGGAAAAATTAAGGGGAAAAGGGGGAATTTTGCCGTCGCGTTATTTATGGACGGATTTCAATCATTTTCGGGTAAAAAGTCAAGCTCACACTTCCTTAGAGGTTGTTGTAAAAAAAAGTTTCAAGGGTGGGGGAAAGGAGGGAAAAAGGGGGAAATGCTCCGAAGTCTGCGGTTCACAGAACCACTAGTCTAATTTAATCTAGCCTATAGCGTCCCACTGCTGGGCGAATGCCTCCCCTTCTGCTTTTAATACGCATGAAATAGTAGATTCTACACCAAGGCATACAAATAAAGCATTGTTTTATGTCACGGCCGCGCTATTGAATCCTGATCGTAACGAAGTACTCTTGATTTAACTCCCGAGCGTAGCGAGGGAATGAAGACTGAGTCCTGAGTGTAGTGAGTGATTTAAGCGCGCCCGTGACTAACACAGCTTTATCCCCAAGGAATATACTCTACTTTTCTCACCTCTTACGTGACAATAACAATACCAAGGCTACTAGAAACGGAATTTTATGAAAGTAAATCAAAACAGAAAATGGATGTTTAGTACGTACTATTAGAATTTTATCTTCTACTTTAATAGTACTGAAGAGTGAAGTATTTCTCCTATACTGCAGCGTCTTATGACACTCGCGGCAATTGTTTTAGGATTTAAAATCTGTTCCATTTTCAAATCAGTTCGGTGTGACGCCGCGGCTCGCGGGGATTAGCTGAGGCGCTGTCCGGACTTTGCGAAATTAGACTTTAACGACATAACAATAAGAAGTAAAATCACATTACTACCGGGCAGGTTATAATGTAACATTATTCCCCGCTAAAGCCAAGAGCTACAATGATGTGCTTTCGGTGGGGTTTTCATGATACAGGTATAAAAATCCCAACTACAAAAAGAATACCCCGTCTAAAATATCCGCCTGCGGCATGGTCCCCATTACGCTGGCGGCGTTACCTCTCTGCACAGCTAAGGATATCCGCTGGGAGAGGTACGCGCCAGCTCTATGGTCCCCTGTAGTCTCGACCAATCGGGCCGCCAGGGCCTTCATAAAGTGCTTCATGATACATAATTTGGCATTGTCGAGCAGGTGGTGTGAAAATAAAATTAAAAGAAAACTCTGGATAAGACTAGACTGGCTTTTATACTTAGGTATACTTACAAGTTTACAAGAAGAAGTAGTCGAACGATTAGCTTTATTCTACCTATGATATATGTGTGAATTCAAACAATGGTCACTAGCCGCGCACCTGCAAGCGAGAGATGCGGACGTGCCAATGAGCTGCCGTCACCAGCGTGAGAAAGAGACAAACTATAATTTTCTAACAATGAAAGTGACAAAGACGTAATGATTGTCAAAATAGATAAATATAACGGAATCATTGCTAAAAAGTTATGAAATAAGTTGGAAGTATTTTTATGCACATTTTGTATAACCCATCCATAGTAAATATCATTGTATTCTACTCGACTCGAACATTAAAGAAATTAAATACCTAAACAAATTACACTAAAATATTAATTTCGCTCAAAATTTGGTCAAAATATAATGCATTGGACTAAGAGTGGCGGTGATACCCGCACACGTCGCTAGATGGCGCTGAATGTATTATAAAACGCGCTTACGTTTGTTTTTCCGATAACCTTATATGGCGAAGTGGTAACCGGCCGCGTTACAGTCGTTTACGACATTCTTCTACTGCGCTTGAAAACGTTTGCTAGGGATTAGGAGGGATTATTTGCATTTCGTTGATTTCGCTTATTATTTCGTGAGGTTTGCTAAGGTTAATTAGCAGGTTGTTATTAAAACAACTCAAAGATTTGAATTTTATTACTAGTGACGGATTACTGATTATTACTTAATTATTAGTTTTAATTGAATACTTTATTTAATTGTTAGCTATTTAGTAGGTACTCTTAGTTTTCTAGGTTTAATTTACAGTTAGGCAGTACTTCGAATAGCGTTCGTGTTTATAAGTAAGTACTTTTCTAGAATTCTAGGTTTAGTTTATTTAGTTAGATATTACTTCGTACGTTTCTACAAAAAAGAAGTGAAATCCCACCAAAAACATTCTGTAAAAAACTAGCCAAGTCTCGATTGAGCTGCTTGTTTATCTCTAAAAAGTAATGAAATCTAGACAATGTCGTACCAAGTCTAAGGTTCCTTACTGCGATTTCTTTATTATTATAGTTAATGTTGTGTGACTTGGCCGTTGAAGGGTACACAAGCGAGCCTGAAACAAAATGTTTATAAAATTATTTCCAGTACAGACGTACTTCTAATAATTGATAGAAGTCCGTCTGTACGTCTATTTTATGTCAGATCGATGGTCGATTTGACGCTCGGAAAAGAAGTGTTTGTTTCAGGCTCGCCTATACATAAGTATTATTGAAATACGCAGCTTTATCAAGCCTACAAATTGGCTAGTTATGGAATCAACGTTTTCCAAGTGGCAATTTTCCATCGTCAATGGGTAGCGGTTCAGGCGACAGACTGGTGCAATGGTGTCATGGAGCACCTGGTTGTGTACCCTTCAACGGCCAAGTCACACAACATTAACTATAATAATAAAGAAATCGCAGTAAGGAACCTTAGACTTGGTACGACATTGTCTAGATTTCATTACTTTTTAGAGATAAACAAGCAGCTCAATCGAGACTTGGCTAGTTTTTTACAGAATGTTTTTGGTGGGATCAGTGAATTGTTCTTTTTACTATCTATCTAATCTAATACGCTATGCATTGCAAGTATGTAGGTGTGTGTACATTCGTTTCGACCATGCGTTACCCGTTAGGCAAGTAGGTACAGAAAATATAATCATGCGCCTTATGTTTGTTAACACACTGTTCAGACGATCCGTATCTCGAACGAAGCCCGTAGTTCAGTTTGAATTATTTATCATTCTTCATCTAAGGTTAAATTCGAAGTATAAAGGAATTCAATGGCTAGATTAATTTTTCTGTACTTACATACACCCAGTACACCCACCGTGTCAGTAAAATGGCACGATATTAAAATTTTCTATGAAAGGCCAATCTTACGCGTCTACATTTTTTTTTCTATTCTATTCCGCCCTTTTCTGATTATTGACAAAGCAGACGTGTATCAGAATATATACAAAATTGGATTAGTAGTTAAGATATGAAAATGTAACAGATAGAATCACATTCATCTTTGCATTATTAGTACCTACTGATATTTTGTGATGTTTACAATTGAAGCTGATTTGACCGGTTTTGTATTTTTGGCTTGGCACCGACTTCAAACATATCAGTTGGTGACGCATATAAATTTTGAAGTCGGTTTATCTTTTTTTATAAAAAGTTTTTATGTTTTTCATGTTTTGGTAAACTATAATTTACAGTCGACTAAAAAACGTATGTTCATAAGTATACGCATGTACACCAAACACTGAACTACGCATAATAATGTTAATCCTTAATGACAGATAAAAAGTAAAATAAAATAAATATAAGGTGTAATTTAATGTTGAATGACAATTTTTGTTTGCACAAATCAGAAAATTTGGAAATTTGATAAAGCGATACGGAAATTTGGCATTCAGAAATATATGTTTTCACGCCACCTGCTCGGAAATGTGGCAAAAGAAGATCAAAATCCAAGCTGGAAAGTAAGCAATTGCTGTAGCATCTGAACTACCACTACAAGAATTGCTATTTTGCAGCAATGAAATGTCATAGTAGAAAAGTAAAATCCGGTTTCATTGCATTCGACCCACCAATGAGAATCATTTAAAATATTAAAAGGTCTTTTTTTGGCACCACTTTTACATCCTTAAATAAAATAAGGTTGTTTATCGAACCAATTTACTTGTTTAAAAAAAAGAAACGTCAAAACCTATTCAGATCACCCTTAAGGCGTTTTTACCTTTTTAACCGTTTATGGTTTTCTATCAAAAAGTGGGTAAGGAGTGAGTCGGATTGAAGCATGATTGAAGCAAACAACGTAAAAACGCTTCTTAAAAGTGAAAAAAAGTTAAAAAGGTGGAGCGGAAAAAATACATATTGAATTGGATAATGATTGACTGAAAAACAAGAAAGTTGTATTTATGCAGTAAAAATTAGTTCAATGAGTGTAGAAAATGTTATTAATATGCTGGCGCCCACCGAAATTCAAGAAAAAGGCGGTCGCTAGAAATTTGTTACCAGTGAAATCGCGTCCTAAATAAGAAGGCCCATGAACAGTGATATTTTGTATACAATATAATATCCGACAAATAATTAATATTATGGAAGGATGGCGAAAAGAAGCATTTATTTGCAGAAAGTTACATGCTCGTTTACTTTATCGTGCTTGCGAAAAGCAAATGAACCTTCAATATACCTATAGTATCTATTAAAGTGTTTGTATTGTTATGCCAATTAATTTTTTATTTTATTTCCTCACAGTAGTCGTGAAAAGCACTATGTAATGTCTCGGCCGAAAGCGCTATAGGTGGACTCGTATCTTCGAGGGCCTCCCCTAGCGGGTCGGCCCTCGAACTAACTCGATCCACCTATAGCTTACTTTCCAGCCTCTACAACAATGTACTATTAATATTGAGTTTGGTCTGTACATATGGACCCTATAAAATTTCATGTATCGTTAGAAACATTAATCTCCACAAGGTACCTAATTGATAACCTATTATTTGGAACCTTTAGAGATTTAAATTTTCACTATACGAGTAAAGAAGAAGTCACTCATCCATACTATATTATAGTATCCGCAGAATTAAGTGGCGACTGAGTTCATAACGCTGTCTCCTTCTCTCTTGCCGTGGCGGTGCAAGTGTGAAAGAGTAGTTTTATGACCTCAGTCCCCACTTAATTCTGCGGATACTATAGCTAGGGGATACACGCATAGATGTGCCCGCCGGATTTGTCCGACGGATGTGCCCTGCGGACAAATCCGTGCGTGTATGGAGTGAATTGGATACGGATTTGTCTGCGGACACATCTGGATAGCGCCATACACGAACGGGCATATCTGTCGGACAAATCCGGCGGGCACATCTGTGCTATTAGATCAGATTTTTGAATAAGAATAAGAATAAGAATAAGAAACATTTATTGTCACACAAAATTATCAAGTAAGTTACAAAAGTAGGTACTTATATAATAACTAATCTGTGACAAAAGGAGCGGCCTCAGCATATGTTGCGTTAGTCATTGAAAACAACCGCGCAACGCTGATTTTCAGTCAGCCCCCTTTTCACTTGACTACAATTACCATATTTGCGGGTAGAAACACTCAGGCAAGATACGTGGGAAAAAAGAAATAAAATAAAACTATACAATATTAAAGAGAGGAAAGCAGAGTATTATCAAAAATGATCTTTTTGTTACATTTCAGAAATCATATACAAAGTTTTGGACAATGAGATGTATTTTTCACAATTACAGTGCCGTGTATCCTTATTAATTATATTCTAAACATTATACTTTATACAACATAATGTTTTGATAATCTTTATCTCCGGGTTTCAAGTACCGCTGTTGAGTCACAGAATCAAAAGCAATTATGAAATAATGAATTATGTTACGTGATTTCACGAATATCTCGTTAACATAGCTCAAAACGAAACCACGTAGCGTTCATTTGTTTTAATTAATCAACAAACATTGCGGAAAATGTTATACCTTTTTCGATTGCGGCCGAAATAATAAGCAACTTTGTCGATGGAAATATAATTATAATTCGTGCGTATAATTAAGTGTTAAGTCAATTATGTTAATTAAGCCAGTAAACTTGTAACTAATTGATTAAAAATCTCTCTCCGTTTAACAGAGATAATACATGCAAAACATAGAAATCCACCTAAATACTTGCGAGAGAAAAGTAATTAATTTCAACCCTAAGGAGTAATTTTGCTATTGTTCTCTAATTCTAATCTCTTAACTTAATACAATACAAATACAAATATTATAGTATATACATATATAAATACAATTATTATAGTTTTTCTTAGGTATATATGTAGGTAGGTAAAAGTAGTCCATTTTAGGTACCTATACATAGTTAGGTAAGTATTTATCAAAATTTATGTAACGATTTTAGGTACAACTTGCTGGATTTAAATCCGCCCTTGGTCAGGTAATTGGAGAGGTATTAATTAGGTTTAAGTTTTAAAGTACATATGTAATTATTATAATTAAACTAAAAATGCTAACAATAGTCTTCTTTTAGGGTACTTAACATATTAACAGAAACGTAAGTAATTTTACGTCACTCTGGACGGTAAGTGAGATTTTCCGCCCACGGGCGCAGCAGCAAATCTCACTTCACACCCAGGAGAAGACGTAAAATTGTGTACGCACCACGGGCGGTAATAAGAAAGGCCTCAGATCGCTTGTTTATGGCCCTTACCTTCGGTTCGGGCCACGAATGCCAGCGATCTGAGCCTTTCCTTATTTTACCGCCCTAGGTACGTAATGTACTAATGTTTACCTGCAAGTTAACTTTATGAACGCATCCCTTACCGGGCTTAGTCACATGTATATTCTCGAACTCATTTTGATGACTAATGTACAACTTTTTAAGCTTAATCTTTAACTGTTGGATACTCTAATAGGAATCGCTTTTGTGTTAACAAATCCCGCTCATATTTATATTAAAACAAACTGTACCAACCTTCATTTAAAATTTAATCACTGAACTAAAGTTATCATGTCATAACATAACCAACTATCCAAAAAAAACCTTCGAAGTGCAAAGAGCAGAGATGGTCCACTAGCCTGATGACGAGTTATGTAAGAACTCACTACGCTAAATATAATAGGTGTATTTGCATACGTAAATAAAATTAATGGTGAATTATAATCATTTTACATTAACTAATTTCAGTCACAATCTACTTTATTCATGAAAATAACAAGACAGCAAGAAAATCTTGCAAGCTTACTCTACTATGGAGGCAAGTCGATTATCCTATCCTAAGAAAGCTATCTCTACCAGAACTGGGTCAGTTGCAGTGTCACGTGTACGGAATAAACACACATCCTTGTTTCTAATCCTGGCCTCGTATCGGAATCGTTTTCAGAATCTTCCCGTGATCAGGGTTTTAACGCTGCGCTGGAAGAAAACGAGGGAACGTATAAAACCTACAGTACGAGTATATAATTAATCACATAAAGGCTACGTATTTGAACAGTTTTGCACAAGGTTTTGAAAACGATCTTGATCCGATCTTATTGTTATGTCTTTTAAGCGTGTTAAGGTAATTTTGAACACGTCGCACGCTTAGTTGTTTCTGCTGCTGACTACGCGAAAAAAAGAGCTTCCGGGATATACTCAATCTAAGACATGGTCTGCGACTCGGGGTTTCGGTGTGTACGCCACACATATGCTCTTGTGGCACAGACGTGGACCGACTAGGACGCCATGGACTATCTTGTCAAAAAAGTGCGGGCCGTTTTTCAAGACACGCGTCGCTTAACGACATAATCCGTCGGTCTCTTGCCACCATCAATGTGCCTGCTCTTCTTGACCGACTGGCATTATCAGGGATGATGGCAAGAGGCCTGGTGGGGTGTCTTTGGTTCCTTGGAGCCTGGGACGGATGTTAGTGTGGGATGCTACCTGCGTAGACACACTG
The DNA here is from genome assembly GCA_911728535.1 of Pammene fasciana. Taxonomy (NCBI): domain Eukaryota; kingdom Metazoa; phylum Arthropoda; class Insecta; order Lepidoptera; family Tortricidae; genus Pammene; species Pammene fasciana. Next base: position 8,951,040 of record OU452278.1, on the reverse strand, counting down.
GCACCGTCCCACCTCCAACGGACTAACGTAAAAGCGGGCGCAGCGGCTGAAAGCGCCGAAATTTCAAAACGTAACAAATATAAAAGTCTCGGTAGAGGGTACCATTTTGTACCTTTTGGAGTTGAAACTCTAGGTCCATGGGGTCCCAGCGCACACAAGTTTTTTGCAGAAATCGCAAAGCGTCTGGTTGATGTAACTGGTGACCGAAGAGCTGGCGGTTTCCTCGCACAGCGTATCAGCATTGCGATACAACGAGGAAATGCCGCCAGCATCCTTGGTACAATGCCGCAAGGGCCTAGTTTAGATTTGAGCTAGTTATTAATTTAGTTTAGTATTTGTACTGTAGTACCTCTGTATATTTAGTTATGTAAATAAATGTTTTTCTCCATCTAAGACATTATTATATTATGTCGAAAATATTTCCTCGTGACAAGCATTTATTTCCTTTAACGAAAATAAATTAAAGTTTTAAATACACCGAAGCGAATATATTCTTACAGATTTTCTAGTTTTCTTTTACCTAAGATAATACTTGTTTGATTAAAGTACAATCTCTCTTATTTACTCAATATACTCTTGAAATAATACATTTTGTATTTCTATTTTAAGAAAACGTGGTTTTATTTAGCGAAGAATCAAATTTTTGGTAAAGGAAATAAATACTTGTCACGAGGAAATATTTTCAAGAAAATAATAATGTCTTGGATTGAGAATATCCCGGAAGCTTTTTTTCCGTGTGTGATTTGACTTGAACCTGACGATAGGTTTCGGTGAATTCTTAAATATGTAAGAAATAATATTGGTTTTTACATGTTTATTGCGTTAATGCGTAATCAAATGTGTAAAATAAAAACATACGCATTGGGTACCTAGCCAAGAAAACAGCTACTCTTTGTTCTGTAGGTGTGACCGGTGTAGGTGTGAAACTTAATAAATTGAAAACTAAAATTTGCTTTTCCCTTGTAAAGTCCTTGTAGGCATCGAACGGATATTGAGTACCCGTAATCGGCATTTAGTTTCCAAACGCCGTATCAGATGAAACCAGAAGAATATTTATAGAGCAAACTCCTCGCGTAGTCTATAATTTGAATAGACTTAACATTGCGCTCAATTTTCACTAGTTCGTATAACGTATGAAAGTGTATTTCGAAAATATATTTTAAGTAGATGCAGGAACGTCGTTTTTTCTATAGCATTGTCTTTGAGGTAAGAGATCGGGACAGTAAGTAGTAAAACCAGTCGAAGGTGGGCGTCCTGTGTAATTTGCACAGGTTTCCTTATCTGTGATTAGCGATAATGCGGACACGTCCCTGGGAAGTATTCGTATTGCTTGGTTAAGAGCAGGTGAGTTAGTTCCTGGGTACACCAGTGCAAGGTGTCCGTTCTTGGGTAAACCAGTGCAAGTGTCTGTCGAACTCGAATAAAGGAAAATGAGGTGGTTGACTGTTCGTTGCAATACGATAGCCCGTAAGTTTGCATGGTGCGATGGGGATCTCAATATCATTTAAGTCATTTTGTCAAACTTTTTACACGGACTATGGAGTATGGACTGAGGATATTCAATGCACTGCGCGTCCAGTACAACAACGGGTTCAGGTTTCTGTTGGGACTCTCACGCTTTTGTAGCGCGTCAGTTATATTCGCAGAGGCACGCATCGACAGCTTCATATTTATAAATCTATGAGGTTATCATACTGGCGCCGCAACCGCATGCGGCGACGATGTGCAAGCGTGACATCGCTATACACACATGCAGAGCGCTATCTTGCTCGCGCTCCGGCGCCGCATGCGGAAACCGCAGCAGTGTAAAAGCGCCTAAACCTCTAATCTAAAGGATCCAATATTATGTCCGGCACGCTCACAACAAATTTCCGCTTCAAAAAAAATTGTCACTAGTCTACTATTTACATAATACAGGGTGTAACATAAATACTGTTGATCCGTTTAAGGGCATAATAGGTATCGTATTACGAGTAGGAAACATATGAGAAAAATTTTTTGGACGCGAAAAAAATTTTTTTTTGTATGGGGCGAGTCGTCCCAGCTGGCCAGCTCCATACAAAGTCAAAAAATTTTTTCACGAGAAAACTTTTTTTCTTAGTTTTTCACAATAAGAACACGATACCAATTATGCCCTTAAAAGGATCCCCAGCATTTTTGTTACACCTTGTATAAATATACATATTAAACATAGACATCGAGATAAAGTTATTATTTAGTTTTATAGGTAGCTTTTGTTTTCTTTTCATATATTTGTTGCATAATATTGTAATTTAAAATATTTAAATAATTAAATAAAAAGTTAAGTTTCTTGTTACCGTAGAACTATCCTCTTCGCCTCGGATATATCCTTAGCATAAGTTTCTACGTTTGCAAAGCAAGATGAATGCGAGTTTATAAATTCAGGGTGATAAGGGAAATCAGTACCGACCGGTAACGTATCTTCTTTGTTGTAGATGATTTACTATCTTTTGAAATAACTTTGAAAATCACAGTGGTCATCTCTTACGACTAAGTTATAAAGTCACCTACACAGTCACACACAAAAGAAAACATTGCTTGCTCATTGCACAGTCATAATTATACTAATATCCGTTTATGACTAAATAGTCATAAATACCGAGCACACTAAATAAAGACTAAGTTTGGCAAGTTGGAAAGTTTGACACGTTACAATTTGCTAATAGTTCCAGTGCTAACTTGCTGCTACATATTACGCTCTAATGCGCAATGTTTGAATCTAAATTCCGTTCTGTGTTACGAGCGGCGACCGCTGCATTCGTCCAGAATCGAGTGAAAAGGGCGTAAGTCTATCTGAAACTCCATTGGTTCTACTAGGTTATACTCTGCGAAAAAGTCACAAGACCAACCAATTTAAAGGGACCGGAGATCCGAAGAAAGTTTGGACAATTAAGGTCTCCTCTAATAGTGGTTAGCTATCGACGAATGCTTGGAAAGCAATCGGAATGACAACGGCAACTACAAGGCTTCTTTAGAACTAAGCTGAGTAAGTATATTTGATAAACTGGGGAATTCAGCCAGTGCATAAAGCATTGGGCACGGTCCATTGTATTAACCTGATTGTTCTGCGGGCTTTGTCTCCGAATAGTTAATGATATAATTAAGTTCCGAGTGAAAAACAGCAGTACCTTCGGCTCCTTATTCCCTAAAAAGTCGAAAATCTCTATTAATAAAAAAACTAATAAAATGCTATTTATAATATAATATACAAAAAAATGTTTAGATAAGTACATATTTATTATTATTTAATATACAAAAATACAATTCTTGCAGAAAGTGTCTTATGAAGTGAGATTTATAGGTCATTTTTACAAATTCATATTAAATTATAAATTACAACTGTAGTAATGTTTTTTTTAAGTATAGTTTAACTTTGCTATGCTAATGCTTTAAAGGCAAAATATATATAGGGTTTTCGCAGAAAAAATGATACTTAACCGTGTTTTCATCAAAAAACTGGCATATAATCAGAAGGTGTTTGTTTATCTATTATATAAAATGAATCTTAAACTTTTTTTTCAATGGTCGTCTCAAACATAATACATATTTTATATTCAACTAAATTCTATTCAAATTTCATAAGAGTTGTTACCCTTTTGCGCGTATTTTATGCGTATTTTTGAAATGAAAACGGTACGTCTAACTGGAAAATCCGGAAACGCCTTCCAAGACAATAATTTTTTTAAATATTCAACTCGTTAAAATGTTATATTTGCTCCAATTGCCGTCTAGATAAAGAAATTAACTATGATATTATTGCATTAAAGTAGATTAAAAAAAAAGGATTTTCATCATATAGCCTTCGGAGAAAATGAAGCATTTCGTGAAATTCGCGGGTTCTGGGAATAAGGCCTCTTAACTGTTCATTTAGGGTAACTAGAAATCATTAAAATTAAATGCTTGTCGAAGTAAATACATAGTTAAATAAATCCGCTTAGACTTAAAAGCTTGAGGCAAATTAAACCTCCGTCGCAATTTTCTAGCAATTCAAACCTCACGTAGAAGGTTTTGTCTCAAAGACAGTATCCGAACTCCATACCTAGACTAAGAACAGAAAAACTAAAAGCCGGTTAAAAGTTGCATGGCTACGTGGTCCGAATGGCGGGTGCAAACTTGCATTCCTTTGTCACTGAAGATTGTATAGTTTCATTAGGATCGAGTCAATGAATATTGTATGCGAACTTGCATAAAGTGTCTCCTATTGTATAATACAAATCTATCCGCGAACTTCGAGTGTTGTTGCATTGATATGGTCAGAGCACTGAAGACAATAAGTACAATAGCTGAGCTAATAATTAATATGTTTTTCGGTGAAATAAATATACTTATGTAGTTATTCCAGAGACTATAGAGATATAGACCGTCACAGCCTAAGAACTTTTCGAAGCTCAAGTCAATTGCGCCCCCTGTCCGAAAGCCGCGTAAAGATACCGAAATTGTAAGAAGAAATGTCACCTGGGGGCCGATTTTTGACACCGGACGCTCGAATTCAAAAAAATCAAGCTCGAAAATAATCGCACACAAAAGTTTGTTTGCCAATTTTTTCTCATGGAATTAATAGTTTAAATAATCATGATTTTAAATTTCTATCGCTGTTATTTTTAAAACATAATTTCATCGTTTTATTCAGAGTTTCAAATACCACTTTCGAGTGCTCGATTCTCAAAAATCACCCCCCTGCACTGCAACTCCATCTAGTAGCTACTAGTGTACTTCTAGTACCTACGTTATTTGTTAGTAGGTGGAGTAGCAGTGCAGGTGGCATTTCTTCTTACAATAAAATTTCGGTATCTTTAGGCGGCTCTCGGACAGGGGCGCAATCGACTTGAGCTTGAAAAAGTTCTTAGGCTGTAGTCGACTATATCTCTATAGTCTCTAGTTATTCTCATTAGTGAATGGATTTTTTAGTATGAAAGAATCCCGAGTAATAACTGAAATCCCGGGTTTTATTGCCTAGTTTCATCATGTGTTTACTAACTGTTGGTAATACAAACCAAATTATAGTTTAACTACTTAATATCACTACATTTATTAACTGTAACAAAGTCCATGACAAAATAGTTACTTATTTACCTTTTTATATTTCGTACGCTTATTAAATTCATGTCGATTTTCTTATTCTACGGAGCATGTAACTAATCGGGGCTTCTCTTTATATCGATACCCGGTAGCCATGGTTTCGAGATATATCTGATATCTATAACGTTTATGAGTATACCAGGTAGTGGTACTTATTCATTTATATTACTTAAGAGGCTTCGCTACAACCTATGTGAAAGTTGATACATGGGTTAGTTTTCCAAGATAGGTACGATTTTCTTACGGACATGGATTATCAAGGTAGGCAATGTGAATTAATTTTGCATCCTTACAATTAACTTAAGATTAAGCGTGATTACAAATAGCACTTACGTAATTAATTTAATACTTTATTAATCAAAATTGTCAAAAGTTTACTGCCTTTTCAGACCGCCTACTTCAAATAAATGCCCATATGGCGTACACTATAATAAAATACTGCCTTTTTGTACCTAAATTCACGTACGCACTACGATGTAGCAACCTGTGGATGTACCCCGAACTTTTAGAAAAACTTGATATACTGATCAAAAACACCCTTTCTTCCGTTATAAATATCAATCTCGGCTACAATCAATGGGCCCAAGCCTCCCTACCCATTAGGCATGGAGGTATTGGGATCCGCAAAATTTCAATAGTATCCCTACCCGCTTTTCTTTCATCAATCCATAGCACACGAAATCTGACCGCAAAAATCCTAAAAGACTCTGATGATTTGGTAATCCCTCTTTCGAAAGATGCCGTAGACTTTTGGAGGCTCAACTGCCCCAACTCTGACTTACCAACTGCTCTCCATTCGCAGCGCCAATGGGACGAGCCGCTCTGCGAGCTGGTGCGGAACCACCTTTACGAAACGTCTACCAGCCCCACAGAACGTGCTCGTCTCCTTGCTTGTAGTGAATGGGAGTCGGGGTCTTGGCTACGAGCTTTACCTTCAAAGAATCTGGGCACCTTACTTAGCAACGACACGTTTAGGCTCTCCATAGCTCTGCGCCTGGGTGCGCCATGCGTTGCCCCGCATAGGTGCCAATGTGGTGCCAGCGTCAACAGCACAGGCCTGCACGGCCTCTCCTGCAGCAGGAGCGCGGGCCGTATCGCGCGGCATGCCTCCATTAATGACATCTTACGCCGTGCCTTTACTACTGCCGGAGCTCCAGCCATATTAGAACCCACAGGCCTAGCTACAGATGACGGTAAGCGGCCTGATGGCATGACCCTTGTTCCTTGGGAGTTGGGACGGCCTCTGGTATGGGATGCCACTTGCGTGGATACCCTTGCGCCGTCCCATCTCCCAAAAACCTCGTCTAAGGCTGGAGCGGCCGCCGATGCGGCTGAGCGCCTCAAGCGGCGCAAATATGCAGCAATCGATTCAAGCTGCATGTTTGTGCCGTTTGGGGTTGAGACCCTCGGACCCTGGGGACCCGGAGCTCGAATCATTTTTAAACAACTTAGTAAACGGCTTAAAGATGCTACGGGTGACCAGAGGGCTGGCGCTTTCCTTGCACAGCGCATAGGAATTGCTATTCAGCGTGGTAACTCCGCCAGCCTTCTGGGCACCCTCCCATTTGGCTTGGAACTTGAGCCCGTTTTCTATTTGTAAATATGTACATATTATAGGATTAATTTATTAAGTTGTAATGGTTGACGTGAGGGCAACCACACATATCCTTCAGCCTGAGGGGCGTTGTGAAGGTTTCCAGGCTAACTCAGGGTTTGGAGGATAGGGTTAAAGAGAAACACAGCGGTATATAAATATAACTGGGTCTTGTATGCCCTTTATTTAAAGTAAACCTAAGGCTAATAGCTACTCGGGTCTCCGGAAGGGAGCTAGATGCTATGCTAATACAATCCCGGTATTTATCCGGGATACGTGGTTACGCGGTACGGTGTCCCCGGCTGGGACAGGGTGTTCCCCGTGGAACAGGCGGGATCAGGAATGGACCCCCGGCTAACGACGCGAGATTTCGCGCGGCCTTCTGGGTCTATATCTAGGTATCGGGATAAGCTGGGGAAACCTCCCGGCTGTCGACGCGAGATTTCGCGCGGCCCTCTGAGGCTATACTACAGGGGAAAGGGAAGAGTCCTCCGGCTAACAACGCGGGGTTTCGCGCGGCCTCCTAGGACTAGCCTACTGGGAGAAGGGAAGGGGAAAGTCCTCCGGCTAACGACGCGTGATTTCGCGCGGCCCTCTAGGACTAGCAGCCGTTGTTCGTGCTCGGGCTCCGAACATCGACTGCCCATGCGGCACGGTCCGGGCTGCGTTAAATAGGCGCGGCGCGGCGATGGCGGCCGGGCGCGTGGAGGGGATGCGGCCGCTGTTCTCCGCTCGCCGCGCGTCGCACCCCGCCGCTCCGGTTGTCGCAGCGCTGTGACGTGGTCGGGGTCGGGCCGTCACACTGCCTCCCCCGTCGAGGAGATTTTTTCCTATGGTAAAAATCACCGTGTTATAAATAATATTCTGGTTATATGGGGTCCTATTTGCCCCGCCTCTACAACTTGTATCTTGTTGTAATTATTATTATTATTTTTTGTCCTCTTTAACCCTTATTTATTATATTATCTTTCTATGTTATTTATACTTTCTACTATGCCTCTTTTATGGTAGGTTCTCCATTCAACGGGATGTGAATTAAAGCACAAATTCAAATTATTTTCATTTTCATTTTCATAACAAAACGAAATAAAAGAAAAGAAAAGTAAGAATATAACAAATATACCCTTCGGTCGTTGTTATGTAGGTAATACCACCCTTCGTTTCGAGCCACCGTTCCTGCGCCGCCCCCTTCTATATTTCTTTCTTCTCCGTCCTCGCGGGTCTGGTTCGGTTCTCGCTTCGATCGCCCCTGGTTGTGTCCAGCTGTCCGGTTGGCCGTCTCCGAGCCTTTCGGATAAAACTGCGGAGTATTCTGCCTCATGCTCGTCCCACCTTGTGAAAGACTTCACCGCCCTGTCCAGTTTCACGTCGTCTGTTCTGACTGTCTCCGGTTGGACGGAGTCCGCTTGTGGGGGTGTGCTGAGCTCCGATAGGCCGGTGTCCTGGAACTGACTGTCGGCTCTTGGTTGTGGTACACATATTTTCCATTCGGTACTGGGGTCTGTTTGTTTGTGTTTCTGACTGTGTATCTTTCTATACAACTTGCCTTCTTTCACGCAATATTTTTTAGACTGTTCTATGCTCTCTTCCACTTGTGCTAGTTTCTCCTCGTACCAATTCTTCTCCTCTGACTTGCAGATGGGGCTCCTGAAAAGTTCGTTTTCTTTCTTGACCGGTGAGCTGTATGGGCTGTCCAACTTCTCGATTATGCCTTGTTCCAGGACTTCCTTTACATGTGTTTCTATAACTTGCTGCTGCTTCGGGTTCCTCGGGTAATACTTCTGTTTTACGAGTTCTGTGTGTTTCAGTTTTATTTTTGGAGCTTTCTCGCATTTTGTGCATTCTTGCTGTAGTTGTGTCTGTAATTCTTGCCGTTGTGACCCGGTGCGTTCGTGTTTCTTGTCTCCGACGTCAGTCTTATCTGGGCTCGGTCTGATTTGGCTAACTTGCTCCTCAGTTCCGCTGCGTTGTGGTTCTGAGCTGTCGTTCTCATTCTGTTCTGGTCGACCACTTCCACATGTGTCGTCGGCATCTTTGTTTTTAGCGGGTTTGTCCGTTGCCCATGTCATCGATATTCCGACTCGTTTCAATATATCCATGCCTACGATAGTGCATGTGGCGGAGGGTAGCACGCGGATCCAATGCTTAAATCGGGCATTTTTCATGTGAATGTTCACTAATATATTTTTCGTCACTCGCGTTTTCTCCCCGTTAGCGAGTATTACCTCCCTTTGTACTATTTTTTCTTCTGCACCATTTTCAATGCATTCCTTGTATGTCTGTTGATCGACGTAAGTATTTGTCGAGCCTGTATCTACAAGACAGCGATATTCTTTCCCCATTATTTGGATATGCGCGTATATCCGGTTGTCCTCTCGGTTTTCATCTCCTGCAGCTCCTACAGCTTCATTTTTCCCCCATTGTTTCCTTTTACAACAGTTTCTGCTCAGAACTCCTTGTTTACCGCACTCACTGCAAAATATTCTCCCTGTTCCTCCCTGTGATGTTGTGTCTTGGTCGACGTCGTACGATCTCCTATTCGTACTGAACCTGTCACTAAATGATGCCATCTTTATATTTTCGTACTCGGAAGCGAGCTGCAGTAATCCGGGCAGATCCTTGAAGTCCTGTTTTTTGATATACAGTTTGTAGTTACTCTGCATGTTCTCGTGGATGCGGTTTATCTTTTCTTTATCTGATAGTTTCCCATACCTTCGCATCAATGTCTGGAGGTCAGTCAGGTAGTCTGTAAAACTTTCCCTGTACCTTTGTTTCCTGGCTACGATCCTTGTGACCAGGGTTTCTTCATAATTTGCCGGAAAATAGTAGAGTTTAAACAGCGTGATGAACTCCTCCCATGTCTCCCATGACTCAGCGTTATTTCTGTACCATAGTAAGGCTTTCTCCCGTAGTATCCGGGGCAGGATAGGCAACACGTCCTCTTTTGTTATACTACTTGCCGCTATTAATTCCTCCAGTCTTTCGATAAACTCGACTGCGTCATCCGTTGGTTTAAAGGTGAGGTTCCAGTCCCTGATTAACTTTATCAAATACTTGTCAGACTGCTCCATCTTCGTAGTCGGTTTTCTGTCTGGTGTTCCAAAGTTGTCGGGCTCACCTTCGTTGGCTTCGCCTTTCACGGCCTCTACCAACAGTTTTCGTATCTGCTCCACCGTTAGACCCTCAGTCTGTATGTCCCTTTCCTCAGCTGCCTGGATTAACTCTTCCTTCCTCAGGTGGTATATCCAGGATGTCGGCATCGGTGACACGTTGTACCGTTCTAGTGGGTCGACGCGTTAGGGCTCTTTTTTGTGTGACTTACCGGCGCTATAGACGGCTGTTGATTCGAGATAGCGGCTACGACTCACCTAAGTGCTGGACACGGCCGGTATTACCTTCCTTAGTTGCCGTCACACAGCTAGGGGACGGCGGCAGGTAACGGGGCTACTCTGTGGAATATAATTATGCTTGCGTCTCTCCCGATTCACGGGTGGGTGGGACGCGTCGAAAAAGTCTTTATAATAAACCCTTTTCCTCCTGAGCTAACCAAAACTCCTGTGTGTGAGTTTTTTCGTTGGGCGCCAAATGTAATGGTTGACGTGAGGGCAACCACACATATCCTTCAGCCTGAGGGGCGTTGTGAAGGTTTCCAGGCTAACTCAGGGTTTGGAGGATAGGGTTAAAGAGAAACACAGCGGTATATAAATATAACTGGGTCTTGTATGCCCTTTATTTAAAGTAAACCTAAGGCTAATAGCTACTCGGGTCTCCGGAAGGGAGCTAGATGCTATGCTAATACAATCCCGGTATTTATCCGGGATACGTGGTTACGCGGTACGGTGTCCCCGGCTGGGACAGGGTGTTCCCCGTGGAACAGGCGGGATCAGGAATGGACCCCCGGCTAACGACGCGAGATTTCGCGCGGCCTTCTGGGTCTATATCTAGGTATCGGGATAAGCTGGGGAAACCTCCCGGCTGTCGACGCGAGATTTCGCGCGGCCCTCTGAGGCTATACTACAGGGGAAAGGGAAGAGTCCTCCGGCTAACAACGCGGGGTTTCGCGCGGCCTCCTAGGACTAGCCTACTGGGAGAAGGGAAGGGGAAAGTCCTCCGGCTAACGACGCGTGATTTCGCGCGGCCCTCTAGGACTAGCAGCCGTTGTTCGTGCTCGGGCTCCGAACATCGACTGCCCATGCGGCACGGTCCGGGCTGCGTTAAATAGGCGCGGCGCGGCGATGGCGGCCGGGCGCGTGGAGGGGATGCGGCCGCTGTTCTCCGCTCGCCGCGCGTCGCACCCCGCCGCTCCGGGGGGGGTTTAAATTTTGTATGAGAAATGCCTTTATATGGTAAATAAATACTTATGCATTTGTATTTCAACTACATATTTTTTAAACCACGGCGATGGCAAACAATCATACGACCCGCCTGATGGTAAGCACTTAGGGTAGCCAATGGACGCCTGTAAATCCAGAGGTTTTATGTGCGCGTTGCCTCCCTATAAGAATCTTTTTTTATTTACACTATATTGCACGAAATACAAAACTGTGAGACCAAACGGCGGACATCATACCAAATGGTATTTTCCACCAGTCAACCATTGGGTCTATACAACAGACATGTACAAAAGGTGCAAGAATAAAAGTTAAATTAACTATTATAACAAACGGAACATAGTGAAACACGGAAATCGAAAAGTACCGGCACACCCTACCGAAAAAGAGTTTAGATAGAGTTCACCGCGTGATAGGCGTCAAAGAGAGGGGGGCGCAAAAAGAAAAAAAGACACCACACTATAGCTAAATATACCGAAAATTGTTACGTTGAACATTTGAGATGGGAGAAGAAGAGTTTTGATAGAGTTCACTACGTGACGGGCGGTAAAGAACGGGGGGCTCGGGGGGCGGAGCCCCCCGCAATTAAAAAAAAGGTAATATTGCAAATTATACCAAAAACTGCTACGTTGAACATTTGAGATGGGAGAAAAAGAGTTTGATAGAGTTTACTACGTGATAGGCCGCAAAGAAAGGGGGGCTCGGGAGGCGGAGCCCCCCGCATGAAGAAAAAACACACCGTACTATTGCTTATTATACCAAAAATTGTTACGTCGAACATTTGAGATGGGGGAAAAAGAGTTTTGATAGAGTTTACTACGTGACGGGTCGCAAAGGAAGGGGGGCTCGCAAAGGAAATTTGAGATGGGAGAAAAAGAGTTTTGATAGAGTTTACTACGTGATGGACGGTAAAGAAAGGGGGGCTCGGGGGGCGGAGCCCCCCGCATGAAGAAAAAACACACCGCACTATACCAAAAATATTATACCAAAAATTGTTCCGTCGAACATTTGAGATGGGAGAAAAAGAGTTTTGATAGAGTTTACTACGTGATGGGCCGCAAAGAAAGGGGGGCTAGGGGGGCGGAGCCCCCCGCATAAAGAAAAAACACACCGCACTATTGCTTATTATACCAAAAATTGTTACGTCGAACATTTGAGATGGGAGAAAAAGAGTTTTGATAGAGTTTACTACGTGACGGGCCGCAAAGGAAGGGGGGCTCGGGGGGCGGAGCCCCCCGCATAAAGAAAAAACACACCGTACTATTGCTTATTATACCAAAAATTGTTACGTCGAACATTTGAGATGGGAGAAAAAAAGTTTGACAGAGTTTACTACGTGATGGGCCGCAAAGAAAGGGGGCTCGGGGGGCGGAGCCCCCCGCATAAAGAGAAAACACACCGCACTATTGCTTAATATACCAAAAATTGTTCCGTCGAACATTTGAGATGGGAGAAAAAGAGTTTTGATAGAGTTTACTACGTGATGGGCCGCAAAGAAAGGGGGGCTCGGGGGCCGGAGCCCCCCGCATAAAGAAAAAACACACCGCACTATTACTTATTATACCAAAAATTGTTACGTCGAACATTTGAGATGGGAGAAAAAGAGTTTTGATAGAGTTTACTACGTGACGGGCCGCAAAGAAAGGGGGGCTCGGGAGGCGGAGCCCCCCGCATAAAGAAAAAACACACCGTACTATTGCTTATTATACCAAAAATTGTTACGTCGAACATTTGAGATGGGGAAAAAGAGTTTTGATAGAGTTTACTACTTGACGGGCCGCAAAGGAAGGGGGGCTCGGGGGGCGGAGCCCCCCGCATAAAGAAAAAACACACCGTACTATTGCTTATTATACCAAAAATTGTTACGTCGAACATTTGAGATGGGGGAAAAAGAGTTTTGATAGAGTTTACTACGTGACGGGCCGCAAAGGAAGGGGGGCTCGGGGGGCGGACCCCCCCGCATAAAGAAAAAACACGCCGTACTATTGCTTATTATACCAAAAATTGTTACGTCGAACATTTGAGATGGGGGAAAAAGAGCTTTGATAGAGTTTACTACGTGACGGGCCGCAAAGGAAGGGGGGCTCGGGGGGCAGAACCCCCCGCATAAAGAAAAAACACACCGTACTATTGCTTATTATACCAAAAATTGTTACGTCGAACATTTGAGATGGGGGAAAAAGAGTTTTGATAGAGTTTACTACGTGACGGGCCGCAAAAGAAGGGGGGCTCGGGGGGCGGAGCCCCCCGCATAAAGAAAAAACACACCGTACTATTGCTTATTATACCAAAAATTGTTACGTCGAACATTTGAGATGGGGGAAAAAGAGTTTTGATAGAGTTTACTACGTGACGGGCCGCAAAGGAAGGGGGGCTCGGGGGGCGGAGCCCCCCGCATAAAGAAAAAACACACCGTACTATTGCTTATTATACCAAAAATTGTTACGTCGAACATTTGAGATGGGGGAAAAAGAGTTTTGATAGAGTTTACTACGTGACGGGCCGCAAAAGAAGGGGGGCTCGGGGGGCGGAGCCCCCCGCATAAAGAAAAAACACACCGTACTATTGCTTATTATACCAAAAATTGTTACGTCGAATATTTGAGATGGGAGAAAAAGAGTTTTGATAGAGTTTACTACGTGACGGGCCGCAAAGAAAGGGGGGCTCGGGAGGCGGAGCCCCCCGCATAAAGAAAAAACACACCGTACTATTGCTTATTATACCAAAAATTGTTACGTCGAACATTTGAGATGGGGGAAAAAGAGTTTTGATAGAGTTTACTACTTGACGGGCCGCAAAGGAAGGGGGGCTCGGGGGGCGGAGCCCCCCGCATAAAGAAAAAACACACCGTACTATTGCTTATTATACCAAAAATTGTTACGTCGAACATTTGAGATGGGGGAAAAAGAGCTTTGATAGAGTTTACTACGTGACGGGCCGCAAAGGAAGGGGGCTCGGGGGGCGGAGCCCCCCGCATAAAGAAAAAACACACCGTACTATTGCTTATTATACCAAAAATTGTTACGTCGAACATTTGAGATGGGGGAAAAAGAGTTTTGATAGAGTTTACTACGTGACGGGCCGCAAAGGAAGGGGGGCTCGGGGGGCGGAGCCCCCCGCATAAAGAAAAAACACACCGTACTATTGCTTATTATACCAAAAATTGTTACGTCGAACATTTGAGATGGGGGAAAAAGAGCTTTGATAGAGTTTACTACGTGACGGGCCGCAAAGGAAGGGGGGCTCGGGGGGCGGAGCCCCCCGCATAAAGAAAAAATACACCGTACTATTGCTTATTATACCAAAAATTGTTACGTCGAACATTTGAGATTGGGGAAAAAGAGTTTTGATAGAGTTTACTACTTGACGGGCCGCAAAGGAAGGGGGGCTCGGGGGGCGGAGCCCCCCGCATAAAGAAAAAACACACCGTACTATTGTTTATTATACCAAAAATTGTTACGTCGAACATTTGAGATGGGGGAAAAAGAGTTTTGATAGAGCTTACTACGTGACGGGCCGCAAAGGAAGGGGGGCTCGGGGGGCGGAGCCCCCCGCATAAAGGAAAAACACACCGTACTATTGCTTATTATACCAAAAATTGTTACGTCGAACATTTGAGATGGGAGAAAAAGAGTTTTGATAGAGTTAACCACGTTATGGGCGGCAAAAAGTAGGGGGCTCAGGGGGCTCCTCCCCCCGCATACAGAAAAAACACACCGCAATATTGCTTATCATACCAAAAATTTTTAGGTTGGACATTTGAGATGGGAGAAGAAGAGTTTTGAGAGAGTTTACTACGTGATGGGCGGTAAAGAACGGGGGGCAAGTAAAATAGGTATACACTCACTTGCCAGAATTTCATTTGCCATAATATTCAACAGTCATTATATTGTTTCCCATACTTACATATGCAATACTTATAGTTTACTATATTAGTCACATGCCAGAAACTTTGTTTCCCATAAAATCAATTTCAATAATGTCATTTGTCATAATCATTGTAAGCCATAATTATCACTAGCCATAATATCATTTGCCATTCAAATTGCTTCCCAGAAAGTAGGTTAGGTTAGGTTAGAACTGTGAACTCCTACAAAATAAAACGGCTACCAGAAAGTAGGTTAGGTTAGGTTAGAACTGTGACCTCGTATAAAATAAAATAGCTACCAGAAAGTAGATTAGGTTAGAACTGTGACCTCCTACAAAATAAAACGGCTACCAGAAAGTAGGTTAGGTTAGGTTATAACTGTGACCTCGTATAAAATAAAACGGCTACCAGAAAGTATGCATGGATTCGGAAAACCATTATTTAGTATGGAGTTTAAATATTCTATTATATAATATTATTACATTTAATAATATGGACATCAGTACGTATGGCACTCGTATGTTCTGAAATCTAATAATCGGGTAAACAAAGAATATGTCACATCATTTTTATGGTAAACAAACCATTCGGGCAAATGAAATTCGGGCAAATAAAATTCGGGCATATGATTATTATTTTATATAATATTCGGGCAAACAATAGACAACCAGTAAAATACTGCAAATTATACCAAAGACTGATACGTTGAACATTTGAGATGGGAGAAAAAGAGTTTTGATAGAGTTTACCACGTGGTGGGCTGTAAAGAAAGGGGCGCTCGGGGGGCTCGCATAAACAAAAAACACACTGTACTATTGCTAATTATACCAAAAATTGTTACGGTGAATATTTGAAATGGGAGAAGAAGAGTTTTGCTAGAGTTAATCACGTGATGGGCGGTAAAAAACGGGGGCTCGGGGGGCGGAGCCCCCCGCATAAACAAAAAACACACTGTACTATTGCTAATTTGCTGACACAGTCAAATCTCAGACGCTTTCAGTCGATCTTTTGGGATGTCGAAATTATATGCAAAAAGTCAATTTTAATAGCTAAACTGCTAAACATACTGTATGAAATATGACATGTAGAAAGCGTTTAGCAATGGACTGTTGAGGGTAACGAAAAGTGACAGAACCTACTGCAACGCACGCGAGCGAAGCCGCGCGGGTACAGCTAGTTTTAAATAAATGAATAAATAAATTTAATACTCAACCTTCCTGTAATTGCGCAACGCGAATGGCGAGATATTTAACTCCTCTTCTCTATAGTGGGGATGTTAAGGCAGTCTCAGGCCACAGGCTACGCCGCTTGGCTGGATGCTTCCTTGGATCAAACTAAGCTGATAAAGCCCCCTAGCCACGAAATCAAGTAGTAGCTATTCCTCAAAAAGAGGGGGGTAATGGTCGGCTTCCGAGGTCCAGGTCGTGCTATATTTCTGCCTACTATTAACTACTATGTCGAGTTTGGTATAATTTTCGTATAATTTAATCAAGAATGTGGCTTTGAAATTGTTAAGTCAGGTATTCATAAATAAAAAATAGATACATAAAATAGCATAAAGAACATCAGTGTATCTTAATAAATAGGTTAATAAACTGGTTTTAATAAGAATGGCTTTAGATATATTAGGTATGTAAATTAAACTAAATAAAATGAGATAGGGTATGTAAGCAAATACAATGTGATGTAAGTACCTACCTTTATTACCTATAGGGCTTATTGGTTTTACAAGCGGTATAAATAGTTTTAATTGAATTTTAGTTGCTTATTCACGTCAGTATTTAAAACTTGAGTACTTAGCCGTTTTAGCGTGAAGGAGTGACAAACATCTAAAAATATAAATACACTTACAATATTAATACCGCATCTAATGATTTATACTGTTATTTTTTCACGAAAACATTCCCGTTTTTATTAAGTAAGAAATTATAAAATTAGTGTCGGTTAGACAGAGGGGAGATACGAAGTTTTCCCATTAAGATGTTATCGCTGTAAAAATACTCGTGCCCGGGAATTGGGTTAAAGTTTACAATATTTAGGAGCGAGGCAAAGTTAATGCCAAAGGTGAGTATCACATATATGCAAGCGTGCACATCAAGTAGATATCCAGAGCTCAAAGGCCAGAGTTTGTGGATTAGAGGTAAAATTACTTTACACAAGCCGAAAAATAAATTTTGCGATGTACCTACCTATAACTTCTTTTCCATTATAAGTATAAGGTGTTTTTTCAATAACTATCCATATTGTTAGAGGTGATTAGGTAGGTCATGCTGAACAACTTTTTCTATGAGACCAACCTGAAATCCCAAAAAAAAAATTTGGTTTCCCCATAGAAAATTTTAGCAGCCAAAAATAGTTTTTTGATTGTGTTAGCCCATAGAAAGAGTTGTTTAGTAAGGCCTACCAAAGCACCCTATATGGGTACTGAAATAGTTATCATATATTTAAGACTGACAGTTTTGTCACTTCTTCCTCCAGCACCCGAGTCCGGTTTTAAACCAGCGTCCCACTTAAACACCAAGGAACCTCTAGGCCACTCAGTCATAGTGCCGGTCCTGGCCAAGTTTCATTTTATAATAAAAATATTATACTAGGTAGTAAAACTCAAAACAATGCAAATCTAAATATTTCTAAAAATTATTTATTTTTCGATAAATAAGAGGTGTTTTCTCATACCCTGACTTTACTATAGATACCTAAGTTGCTAGTAAAAATAGCCCCAGACCCTGTTAAACATAGCGGTCAACTTCATTATTCAGCATGCACCCTAATAAATGTCGTCGGGTACTAGGCAAAGTAGCCAACATGATAAAAACAATATTTTTTTACTTAACAAATTGCTCACGTTGCCTACCCTGTGGTGATAAATATAGAGCCCACATTAGTTCAGGACGTGTCGTTAGTAAAAGCATCGAGTTTTCCGAATAATATATGATGTGTCTTGCGTCATGGTCATGGCTAGCTGTAGAATGGTATAGGTACCTAATTTACTTAGGCTAAGGCTACTAATAACTAAGGCTATTAAGGATATGTTATTTTATCTGTACATGCCTAAATGGATCTTTTACTGACTATACTACATTACAAATTGGACTCGTTTTTATGGTATCGGTATGAGTAGGTACGTATTTCTGGAGGAGTATGGCGATTATCACACTGGCGACGGATCCGCATGCGGCGCCGGTGCGCAGGTCAGTGTGATAATCGCCTATAGATTATATTCATATTTTGTCCGATATACAATTGTATATTTCCCTTCTACGTTCCTCAATACACGCGAATTTAGAGACGCCGAGAGAGAAAAAAAAAAGAATTTTTAACACCTGTCAACATTACACATGTCACATCAATTTTTTCCTTCGCGTCCAAACGCAAACGGCGCATTTTATGATTCTATCGATAAAATATGGATATTTCTCATAATAATCAAAGCTTTAGTGCCTAAGAATGTTATTTCGGATTAAAGATAAACAATGTTTGTTGAATAGATATGTAGCGTGAGTGAATATGACAAAAGTTGAAAGTATAAACCGTAAGTACTTACATACTTGCGCATTTTAGACAATAACATTATTCCTGGCTTCCATTCTGTGCAAAAGGCACTGTTTTACAGTTATTCCCGGTGGGAAGCTGGAAGACCAGAAAAAATAAGAGCAGGTTTAATAATTAACCAATTATAAATACATAACCTCACTATACAAATTTGCGTGGTGAATTTGTTCGGATTTCGTGGAAATTCGTTGCAAGAGGTTCATATTATCGCTCGGATGCGTGGCTCCGAAGCGCTCCCACCGGTGGTGGGAGATCAGAACAGGCTAATAATATTATACCAGTGACTTATAAGCTTTACCTAATAAATTACCTACTGGTAAGTCCCTGCCGCCTGGGAGGATCATCAGATCCCGTCATAGTCATTGAGTAGTCATAGTCAAGGGCGTTGCCCAATAAGACTATTTACTTACCTATTATAATTTAAACAATGATAATTTGTCAATACTATGATACCCACCTGTTCTACCTGCTAATAATAGCATTCAATGTTTACCTAAAAACTCACAGCATTCTGATTACTCAGTGGCCATCTCAAGTACTAACAGTACTTTACTTATGCAATTCATTATGTGTAATGAATCTAGAACATATGCTATTTTGCATTTGCAAAAATTGTGCTAGCGCTAACCGCACTTACAAGGAAATAAATAAAACATAAATGGTACATCCATTATTGAAGTACAGACTGATTTTCAGAAGAATGCTGTTAACCCACTGTTATTAAAGCAAGAAATATAAATCCACATTTGAAAATGTACATGTACCAAACTCGGGTACTTAGACTTTTGTACATATACCTAGTGCACTTCAGACATAAGTCTAAACCTGCTGCAAAGACTTGCACAATGCACATTAGGGTGGCTCATGTTTGTATGGGAAAAATCCAAATTCATATTTCTCGATGGGGCACCCCCTTATTTTGTTTCACATATTGTGTTGATGTAATATCTCAAGTTTTGTGATTTTGTCTCATCTGGAAGGGGGTGCTCAACCAAATTGAAATTTTTAATGTTATATGTAACAAACCAATTGCCTCAGTGAGGATTATATCAAGCCAACTAGTAAAGCTTTTTGCACTGACTAGTATCGGTGGTCAAATGGCAATAGCCAATACTTAGTGAGACCAATGCTCTTTTAATATGTTCAAAGGTTAAGCCTTTTTTCATTTTACAGGCTGATTGGTATTAATTTACCATACATGTGGCTCTATACTATATAAAGATTACAGAAAATAAAAGGATATAAGCATTCCTATTTAAGTCACCCGCATATAAATAACTTAAATTTATATCAAAATAAAAATAAATTACATTTATATCAAGATAAAAGATAAAAAAGGCTATGCTATTTATTGGTGTTGATTATGTCCTTTAGTGATCTTCATAACAAATATAATAAATAAACAGTATTACAAGAAAACCATATTAAGAGATAAGAGGTGTCATGCCTATTACATATTGTTTGTCTATTCCTGCTTGTATTATCTTCGCTACTTGTATTAGCTACTTCTTTATATTCAAATTATAATTGTATCATTTTAAATGGTAAAAAGAATTGGAACAGTAGATATGATTCCTTAAAAAAGGAACTTAATGTGTACAAACAATATTTTTTAAACAAACATGATGATACCTATTTGTTCCTATCTAGTTTTGACTGCCCATAAAATGGCACAACTAACAGATTTAAAGCCTTAGTACTTATTTAACAGTTAACAAATAATCTAAAAATAAATGTTTGTTTGTATTTTGTTATCTCATACTATATGCAAATGAAATTGAAATATGTGTTTAGTTTTTTAGTCAGAACATCTTTAGTGAATAATGAAGTTTTTAAGTGGGTTAAGAGTTGAAGATAAAATCTACTCTTCACTGAAATAATAAACACCCTCACCTATTAGTTCATAGGTTCATATTACTCTCTTTATATTTTTATTTTTGAAGTTGATTGATTTGAAACTGGAAGCTTACGCGCGACAAAGGGTTAGAATCCAGTTTTGCTAAATTTGAGTTACTGTCCTAGGGGTACCTAAATATGCATTATGTGGAATAGGTAGAAGTTAGGTGAGTAGGTAGGTAGGTTTGTAATAAGAAGATAGATAAGGATCACTAAAAGTAACATTAGTTCTTACAACAAATTCACTTATAAGATAAAAGTCGAAAGAGTTTCCCAATTATTTGGTTTTTTCATTTTGACAAATATTAGAGCTTATCAGCTTATGAAATAAGTATCTGAACTAACCTTGCGTTTCAGGTATGAAACAATACAATGAGTTACTTACTAGAAAGTTCTACGACTAATTTAAGGTTAACTGGAAGAGATCCCTTACAGGGATAAGTTCGCCTTTGTACTTTGATTTCTCTTTTATCATGTTTTATTGTAACTTGTTTATGTACAATAAAGTGTTTACATACATGCATGCATACAGAATCCAGCATGTTGTATGATTAAATCTTGTACCATGGCTTTAAACGTGTTGGGAGAAATGGAGTTAGGAAGTAGGCTAGGATGGTAAGTTGATTTTCAGTAGGTAGGTCACTGAAAAATAATAGTACTGCCTGTAAAAATAAATGTACGTAATATACATTACGTAAAACCTTAATGCCGGTAAAGGCCTCAGACAAATTACGAATTCATTGGAATATATTGATTTGTCAAAAGCGATTTTTGCAATTTTTAAAAAATTGACATTAACAATATCATTTTCGTGATCCCATGTAAAGTGGTACCTAATAAGATAATTGTGGGTTCATTAGCCTTAGACATAACGTTATGACTATAATTTTGGGGTGAACGATCAATCTAAGATGTCAGATGAGGGAACTATATGTCATAGTATTTAGAATTATATTTGGTAGCCACGTAGTCAGGTTAGGATTTATTTGCTTCAAGGTTTACGGTACTGGTAAATAGTACATTATTATATTTATCGCTTATCTTTGATTTCATAATTATTTTTAGGGAAATCATAATACAAAGCTAACCTGCATAACGGTATAAATTTACTCCCAAGTCTTGCGAAATTGTTAAATCTTCTTTTAGTTAAACCACATTAAAAATGTTAATGTGTCCTCCCTTGGGAGCATACCTTCAATTATTGACAGTGTCGCACTGAACGACACATTTACATTGGTATAACATTTGTTATCAAAACATAATACATTTATTATACTGCCTACTTCAGGGTAGGAAAGGTTTTAGTTATATACCCTTTTAATGTAAAATATTGGAAGGAAATATAAAAGTTACATTTGGTGGTTAATTACCACTCGCATTCTTTTGGATGGCAGTAAAAGTTTTTTGTAAAATTACATACATGTTTACATACTCAAGTACATTGTATCTACCAATGGTTGGGTTCAAGTTGTAACATATTACTCATATTAGTTACCTTGTAAGAGCACAAATTATCTTTCTCTGTAAAGATCTTTAAGTCATATTTACTTATATTATATAAAAGACCATTAAGCTTTTAGTGATATCTACAGGGACTACTAGGTGACACCCACCCAGATACGGTTGTGTTTAAACTAAGACACACTAATTATGTTCTTAAATAAAATAAGGAAGTATTATTTTATTACATCAAATTAATTAAGGCAAGCCATTTCATAAATAATATTTTGAAATCTTATCTGATTTGTTCTATCTCTGCTCATGTAGGTGTAGGGTCTCAACTTAGATGTGACAAAAAAAATAACAATAATGAAATAATAATAATTCTCAAATGTTTGAACATTGCCTAAAGGCCTTACAAACTTTGTAGTCATATAGTTCTTTATACTCTTTTGTAGTAAGAAAGTGGACATCGACGTCTTTTTATTTTCATTCTTATTTTATGTAGGTATATACTTAATACTTATTTATTAAAATAAAGATCACGGGGCAGATCTATCTAGGAATAGTAATAAACCAAGGGCTATGAGTGGGTCTAGTTGCCTGAACTCTTTAACTTAAGAGATTTATCTTTGCCTTATATTAATTTTCTCTTCATTTCTGGTTTTGGCAGTATCCATTAAAAAAGTTTCAGGTTAGGTTTCTCATCTCCAAAATGGGGTTTTATCTTAAAAACATTATATAAGCATAGGAATGGTGTAAATAAATGTGCTTAATCATTGACATAAGAGGCAATTTATATATTAAGGGCATCTCGCTATGTCTAATCTTCACTTATGTTCTAAAGTCAAAGATGTTGAAACAAGAGTACTTGGTTTTTTTTTTTTTGTAAGGTATTATGCTTATAATCCTTCCTACTTGTTTTTGACTAATGCCATGTAGTTTACTTATATACTTATAGGTACATATTATTTAATAATGTTTTAGCCTCTAAACATCTACAATTGTATATCGGACAAAATATGAATATAATGACAGGATTAAACGAACTTACCTGAAGTGAAGTTCTATCCTGATTATATGAAATATTTTGTCCGATATAAGGAGACTCCCACCCTCCTCAAGTAAACCATAGGGTTTACATCCCCTTTATTTTGTAATACTCTAAACGAATTGATGTGACATGTGTAATGTTGACAGGTGTTAAAAATTCTTTTTTTTTTCTCTCTCGGCGTCTCTAAATTCGCGTGTATTGAGGAACGTAGAAGGGAAATATACAATTGTATATCGGACAAAATATTTCATATAATCAGGATAGAACTTCACTTCAGGTAAGTTCGTTTAATCCTGTCATTGTATAATATTGTTTCTATAGCATGACTTGGCATGACATTAGAAATTTCGTAGTAACCCGCCATCAATAGTTATTTGTTATACAAGGGGTGAAAGTTGTATTTTACGGGCGAGTGTTATTTGAAACACGAGCTAGCGAAAGGATTCTATTATTGACCACGAGCGAAGCGAGTGGTTCAAAAATAGAATCCTGAGCGTAGCGAGTGCTTTAATACACGAGACGTAAAATAACTTTCACCCGTGTATAACACAAAACTTTTCACCTCACTACAGCGAGGAAAATAAGAAAAAGGGTGCATTTTGCTCGGTTTCCCGTAATTCCTCAGGTGTTAATACTTCTTCATCACTCGAATCACTCATTTTTAACAAAACAACCTAGAAAAACATGCGAATATTTAATGTTGATATGATGGATGAATTGAAATGAAAAGTTTTGACGTAAAAGGTTTTATTAAATGTCAGATGCGTTTCGTTCGTACGTAGACTTATTGGGCTGTCAGAACATTTTATCCGTTTTTACAAAAAGAATAAAGATTAATGTTGAATGCTGATATTTATGAATTAAAATAAAGTTCTAAGACTATATTTAGTGTTTTTACTCGATGAAATTCATTAATTGCGATGTTAAAAATTCTGCACTTTTAACGTTTTACGTTTTGTTAGCTGTCAAATGTCACTTAAGCCACTTGTCACTTATGTCAAAACTCTTTCACCACATGTGGATAAAAAGCGATTTTCACAATAGATATTAAACAAACAAAAAGGGCTTTCCGAGCTAGTGAGGTGAAAATGAAATATATCTACGACCCGTATATTGATGCTTTGTTTAACCATTATTCTTTAAATAGTTGTGTGCCTTAGTTCATGTATGTACGCTTTACGCCAATACTATCCAAAACTGTCACTAACACGCCTAGATCACGGACGCAAGCAAGCCAATATAATATTTACCTGAAAGAATCAAGGTCACTTACTATCAAGCAGGAGGTCCCGGGTTCGAATCCTGGTCAGGGCATTTATTTGTGTGTTAATCACAGATATTTGTGCCTGAGTTATGGATGTTTTCTATGTATTTAAGTATTTATCTAGGGTAAATCGCCAGTAACTGGCCACCCTCCAGTATCTGGCCACCTCATACTAAAATGAACTCTATTCTCCTACAAACAGAATTCATTTCAGTTTAACGCGGCCAGTTATTGAACGGTGGCCAGTAATTAAAACCTCACGCTAAAATGAATTCTGTTTGTAGGTGAATAGAGCTCATTTTTAGTTGGAGGTGGCCAGTTACTGGCGATTTACCCTATATCTATCTTTTACATATATGTATATATATCGTCGCTTAGTACTCACAACACAAGCCTTATTGAGCTTAGCGTGGGACTAAGTTGATTCGTGTAAGAGTGTCCCATAATACTTATTTTTTTATTATTTATTTGACAGCGTTCACCATCCTTCCTTGTAGGTGCTCTCGACTCTGAGAGCAGGCGCGGTCCCAGGGGGGGGGGGTCACATGGGTCATGACCCCCCCCAAAATCCTACATTTCTAATAGAAAAAATTTTTACAGACCCCCTCAAAAATTTGAAAAAAAAAAATCTACATTAGTGCCCCCCCCCAAAATTTTCGTCTGCGATCGCGCCTGTCTGAGAGCCGACATATCGTGACGCTTTTAAGAGTTCTTGGGGTTAATACGAGTTACGTAATATTGGAGTTTATTCTAGCAGCGTGTAATGTAATAGGTAGGAACAAAGAGAATAGCTAGGGATACATGCACAGATGTGTCCGCCGAGCATATCCGTCGGACAAATCCGGCGGGCACTAGTTAGTAGCTATTGTATAAATAGAGGAGCACAGACTAAGAAATTTTTGTGCTTCAATTTTCATAGATTATATGCGATTAGAGCATTCAACCCGGGAGTAGCCATGTCTGTCATTTTCTATACCTACAAAAAAGTCTGCCGATTTTTGCGGGGGAGGGGAACGTCAAATGTATTCGTATGTAACGTACAACTAGCCACGTCAGATAAACGTCAGTCCATATAATAAATATGACCACTGGTCATTATGTTTTCGGCAGAGGGGTACGGCCGTTAATGGCCGCTCCGGTTGGTTGAGTACTCTAAGGTACTCCTCTAGTTATACGAGTACACTACCTTTGGTAGGAATATTAAAACACAAATTCTCTTGCTTCATATTTATTGAAGTAGTACAGTTAACTTATTAACAGAATTTATAAGATATTTACAAGGAAATGTACTATTTAAGACATGGGTAAAATAGATTTTAGTTGGTATATAGTATAACATTTTTGTTTAACCTAATGATATGTTAGCGTTACTTTGCCATAAAATGCAATGTGTGTAAAGTACAAGAAAAATATACGAACGCATTTAAGGTGTACAACAGAGGGTTTAAATAAAATATGAATAAGTTCGTATATACTAGATCATTTAATTAAATACCTATTTAAGTGGATTCCACAAAATATATACATTCCGCAGGTTAATATAAATAAATAATATACTTTAAATTTCTAAAATAATAAGGTAACTATATTAACAGTATTATCCTAATCGAATTTAAACTACATCTTATGAACGTGCACAACATTTAACAGTGATTAAACTTATCTATTTACTAGTCAAATCAGTATCAACAAAAAATTATGAATTATATTCTCAATAAATTCATTAAACAATGGCCAGTTTTATAAATAGTTTTTATTAACTTCTCTCTTATAGATAATTTAAAAACTTTTATAATTCCAGCCTTAAACCGAAACAAATATTAAATCTTACATAATTATATTTTAAATTTAACAATCATTTTGATATGCTTGATATTCTTGATATCACACAAGTAGCTGAAATTACTTCTGATTTTTTTGTTTCCTAACCTTTTATTTATCACTGAAAGTTACTTGAGCAACTTGTGATGAAATATTTGTTAGCAGCAAGTATCTTGTTCGAAAGTTGCCTTCGCTCCCTAATATTAGTTGTATCCTCGATACATCACAATACTGGTACGTCGTATATTCACGAAGAACGCGTTATAGCTCCACTTTTACGAACGCAAATCCAATCTGTGCAAGCAATATTAGTAACTAATAACTACTTGAAGACCATCGTAGATACTTCAGATTGAGGAAGCTGCCACTGTATAATCAATCTTAAATTGTCACCTTTTCGTGTTCCAAAATAAGTTGTGTCCGTGTACAGTAAATAAATAGTATTTTTTCTACTCCTGCATTCTAATTTGCCAATAAAATGACTGACATGTATATTCAAAGCACATAGTTTATGAACGTTGTCATAATATGACTCAAAAGTCGATTCTTAGGGATATAATGGGTCTGCTGCCGGGGCGGGCGCCGCACCGGCGCCGCCCGCCACTGTAGACGCGGGCGCCGATGCAATCCGCCAGGAGATTGCAGACAATTGTATAGAGGCAGCAGGTCATTCGTCGAACTCAATGCTTACTGGCTTGCCTAGCACTCGTAGAAAAACTATTGTGTGCAACGGTACATAATTAGGTCTTAAAATTCTCGGAGTTACAAAATGAGGCGAAGCCGAAACTACAAGTAGTAACGTGGCTTTAAATACCTCATTATTATGACACTCATTGTAACAGATTGTTTATATTATTAATAATCTATCAAATAACTAATAACAGTGGTGATTACGATGTGGTGATTTATTTAATTAATAGTCATCCGCATGGCGACGATGCGGTTCGCCACCCATCACGTTTCGTTCTTCACGGGGGCGAGAAGTGGCTCACGGAGAGCCGTTTTGCTGAATTGATCGTAGCAAATGGAAATCCGTGATCTCTGCCTTCCCCTTTTGGGATATAGGCGTGATCGTATGTATGTTGTACGTATGTAATTAACAACTTTGGATTAGCGTTCGTAAAGTATTTAATAACGTTACTAAAACATTTACACATTCGAATTCGTTGACTATTTTCTGATTTGGAAATGAAATATTGATAGTTCTGCAGAGTACCACTATATAGGCAGTCGGTTGGGCCGTCTCGGGATCTGTCCTGCGCTACCTCTGGACACTTTATGCTAAATATTACTTAAACTTACTCAACTAACTCTTCAGTCTTGGACGTTTCGCTTAAATAGAATACTCCTAACCCCGCGTTGAATGTATATCGATATCTCTCCACTTTTACTATAATTTAAGTCGTTTGAATATGCTAAATACTTTGTAACCAACACACTCAACAACGATTCCAGAACAACACTGAGATCAAAGAAATCTATGATATTATTACAGATACATACAGAATGGATTTGGACTAAGATTTCCAAGAGTATCGTTCTAAAGAAGACAATTAGCTACTATCTTTAAACATTGCGATGATGAATTTGGAAAACATGGGAAATATTGTTAAGAATTTGAAAAATCACATTCACTAATAACATAAAAACATTTACGAGTTCACACGACACGATCAAAACTTACGACATCTAAAAAGGGAAAGCGAAAAATGTACAAACACGCATCCTCGTGGAATTATTCTAGTAAATACATTTAGCTTAGCATTACGTCTTGACTAGTGAATACTAAGAACCAACTGATCACAAACAGCTTTAAAATCCATACCTAAATGTATAAAAAACGCTGTGTAAAGGTTTGCACGTAATGCTTAATTATTAGCTATTAATATTAAAAATATATTGCTCAGGATTTCAGTGGGTCGGTCTATCGAATCAGTACGTGACAAGGATAACTGTAAAGGATCTCCGCTGATATAAACCATACATAATAAATTGACCGCATCTTACTTTCGACTTTTGTTCCCGTTTCGTAGACACTGTCAAAACGAATAGGTATAATAGTTTCACTATATCCAGTATAAACGATCACTTCAATTGGTACAGAAAACTTAAAATAAAATCGGTATATTTCTAAATTGTCTAACTAAAGTGCAGCAAAATTTTGTATACAAAACATCCCGTAGGTACTAATAAATAAAATTTATATTTTCAGGTGTCCTATTTTGTAATTACGCTAGATGTATACATATATATTTAAAAACCTTACATACTAATGATATGTTTTATTTTGATATGTAAGAATTACATTCGATCACAACGGTATAGTGCGTCCATATGTCTGGCAACGCCTAGCTACCTAGTCCTCGGGCCAGCCGAGGTCTTCGCCTACGAGATCGTAGAACCTCTGGTTGTGCTGTATGAAAAACTTCCTAAGCTTGGTGACGACGGCGGGGTCGACCCGCGGGTGCTTCCGCCCTTTAGTTTCACGCAGACACTTGTCCGTAGTGTCATTTCGTAAGCAATAGAAGCCTTTGGTTTCGTTGAAGTAGAAGTTTCGTCTTCCTGTTCAATAATAAAAACGGATAAGTAACGTTGCAAAATACAAACGGATAAGTTTAATAAAACTAAATCCAAAGAGAACTGAAATAACATGTTTTCTAATTTTAGGGTAGTAGATTTCTTTTATCTTGGCATTGTCAAACCATCAAAATAAGTGTTGGATTGTTGCTGTGTATGTAAAAGTGAGATCCTATATTTTCTCTAACTCTTCTGTTCAGGATCTTGGCAACTTACCAATTTTGTGCTCCAATCCAAGGAACTTCTCGATGCGCCGCAGCTGAGGCACCGGGTCTTCGATAAGCAGGTCCCCGTTCACCACCAAGATCTGCTCTCGTGGAAACACTTCCAGCCAACGATGGAAGTATGCGTGGTACAGTGATATAGCGATGGGCCTAGAACAATTGTATTTTTCATACACGGAAAAAAAAGCTTCCGGGATATTCTCAATCCAAGACCTTATTATTATCTTGGAAATATTTCCTCGTGACAAGTATTTATTTTCTTTACCAAAAATATGATTCTTCGCTTAATAAAACCACGTTTTCTTAAAATAGAAATACAAGAATGTATTGTTTCAAGAGTATATTGATTAAATAAGAGAGATTGTACTTTAATCAAACAAATATTATCTTAGATAAACGAAAACTAGAAAATCTGTAAGAATATATTCGCTTCGTTATATTTAAAACTTTATTTTATTTTCGTTAAAGGAAATAAATACTTGTCAAGAGGAAATATTTTCAACATAATAAAATAATGTCTTAGATTGAGAATATCCCGGAAGCTTTTTTTTCCGTGTAGTCTTAACTTACGCGGCGCTTTGTTGTGGTTACATTATTTCTCGACATAGAGGGAAAATTTACTCATGATAGTCATGATCTACGGGCTAAAGATTTGTAAATGTCTGTAAGTAAATTTATGTAGTAAAATATTTGGTGGACAATTTTTAGAACTATTTTTGATTATTTACTTCAACAGCTAGGGTATAGGTAATACAATACATACGCGAACAATGGATTAAACGACTACAAAATTTTATTAAATCTAATTGTAAATAAGCTTTACCTGTAGCCGACGTTGATAGAGCCATCTGGCGATATAGCGAGATGTTCAAACGGCTTGGCGTTTTCGGGCGCCGGATGCGATGGCGTCATGGCTTGCGCCGGCGGCGACGGCGTGGCGCGGCTGTGCAGTTGTGTGTAGTCGGAGATGGCGCGCGTCACCGGCTCGCGCACTATGAGGAGCAGCCGGACTGAGGAGTTCATGGCGCGGACGCGTTCTGGCACCTTGAGGAAAGCAACAATATGAACAATGGGTATGATCAATAACCTACTACCTACGGTTGGGCACACTGTAGTCTCATCATCTCAGTCTTCAGTATTACGAATTTTAAAATATAAATCCAGTTTTTAGCTCCTATCTGCTTCAGCAACAAACAGAAATACTATGCACAAGAAAGTAAGTAGAAGATAATCGTATAGTATCCATATATAAATATTTTCATTTAAGTATAGATACTTAAACTAAACAGCTGGGCAAAACGATTGTATGGAAATAGATCTTTGAGCAATAAATTAACCACCATAATATTCTATTAGGCACGCTTCTTACCTCAGGAGTGACGAAGTAACTAGGGCTCTTTTCTATCGTTATCTGCCCATTAAAGGACAGTGGCATTTTACTCCTATACCACTCCAGGCCTAGAGCATAATTCTCATCGCGATCGAAGAAATGCACTTCGCCGGTCGCCCTCTGTACCATCGGATGAAGATACAGCATCTCCAGCAACGCTCGAGTGCCACATTTGCGGACCCCGATTATTAACGCCTGGAAAAAATAATTACGTCAAACATGCTTATGCGTACGATATCGTTCGGATTTTGACGCTGTGTTTGTTTTCTAGCGGGCGACAAAATTCTACCAGGAACGAAGAAATGGTATTTATTTTGGTAATAAATATGTAACACCGATAGGAATTTAAAACCTTGGTTATTTAAACTATCCGCTTCATGCGAAAATAATGGTGTCAAAACTTTTTGTACGATTATAAGCGACCACAATTTAAGCAACCACGATTTCGAGCGCTTGATATTAAAAAATAGGCCCCCAAATTGGACTGGATTGTACGAGGCGTTAAGAGTCGCCAGGACGCTCGCGTGAACTCGCGTTCCCATACAAACGTAGTTAAGCTCGCATTTTAAAACGACATGCTTTAGTACCATGAAAGTTGGCATGGGCATTCTAGTAGTAAAGATCTAGGTCGGACATTTGTTTTCGATGCTTACAATTATTGTAATACAAAGAAAATATAGCAAAAATAAGTTTTGTATGTAAATCTGTAACTGGCTGTATTTTCTTTGTATTACAACAACGACAACGAATGTCCGACCTAGATCTGTACTACTAAAATGCATACCAACTTTCATGGTTCTAAAGCAGTTCGTTTTAAAATGAGAGCTGAACTACGTTTGTATGGGAACGCGAGCGTCCTGGCGACTCTTAATCGCTCGGGGTGTTTTTTGTGAACGAGGTATTAGAAATTTAACACGGTTACTTAGCTATGAAGTGTTGTAAATTTGCAAAGCACCTACGGTGTAGTGGGAGCTAACCGTTCAGTACGCTTTGTTTGCGAATCCATTAAAGCGACGTTGGTTATAAGTGCAATCACCACAAACACTCTGCAAAACAGTGGCTGTTCAGTAATCCATATTTTTGTATGATACCTACACTTATTTGACGAACAAAGAACGAGTGTTTTCAGATCATAATTTATGGATTCTGATACAAATTAACCATCCTAAACTCCTTACTGGCACAATACACCGGAAGATTGGGGTTACTAAATTCTATAGAGGCACCAGAGCGTATGTCGAAGTAAATTCTTACCGGCTTGCCTATTTTACTTTGGCCACTCGGCAAGCTTTGTGCAGCAGCAAACTACTATTTTACTCGTAGTTGATTATATTTTATTCAGTTTCAATTTTGCGTGCTTCTACCTAAATGAAAGGCCAAACTTTGATATGGATTACTATAGTTACGAAAATATTTATTATGCTCGATCAAAAGTTTTTAACCATTGAAGATCTTGTCCTACGACTTTAGCTGAGTATTAAGCAATTCATTAATTAGTTTAGTGTTTACCTGCGGCAGCCTCTTCATAGGCCTCGGCGGGCGCGCAGTCCGCGTCCTCTTGCGCAGCGCCATCGGATGGTTGATGCTGCGCCCGCCCATCTCTTCGGTGTGCAGCATCTTGCGGCTCTCGCTCGCCGCCGACGCCAGGCTGGCAGCCTGAGGAATTACCGGTGTTAGTCAAGGAACCTCGGTTGCAGAAATACAAGCCTTTATGCCAGTAAGCTACTAGCTAGTAGTAGGTAGTGCTTAGTAGTAGTAGTAGTAGCTTTATGTTTGTAAGCTTATGCCATTCCCAGTCGTAGGACTTATTGTCAGTTAGCCAATTGAAAAAAAACTATGAGACCTGGAGCTGGAGAGGAGATACTTTAAGAAAACTCTCTCAGATTTTGACATGTGAATAGTTGTAGTTGGGGTTGATTAATAAAGTAAAGTCCTTGAACTAAATATTCAATTTCAGAATTTCATGTACGACAGACGAGTGTAAGACCTAATAATCTTTCAAATGATTTTTTTATCATTGACTGTGTCAACTAGTGGAATAAACTTGCGAGTGTTAACTGTTTATGTTTACCCGGTTCTGGTAAGCTTGCCGAGAAAGCTGTAGATGCAGATTGTATCCTTTAAAGACGAAAAAAATATTTTCTTTTAAATTTATAAGTAAAATTTGTCCTAGAGAATCTAGCCTATTCCCATCTATGTAGGGCATATGGATTTTTTTCCGCTCTAACTATATGTGTATATTTGGAAATTCCATTAGTTGTTTTGCCAATCCTGATACGAGTATTTGCTATTTTATAAAAAGTTCTGCAAAATACTTATTATCATATATTATTTTATGGCTTAGTACTTTCGTGTTACAGCATGCTGTAAATGTTTCTTTAGTTAGAATCTTTAAATATATATGTTTTCGCAGTCAATTTCTTCATTTAGAATTTCCCAACAACCTATAAAAGAATTAATGTAACTATTAAAATGACGAAGCCTGGCTAATTCAAAGTACCTAACAATACTTTTAAAACTGATGCCTACTTGAATCTCTAAGCACCTAATCTAATCAAAAGTGTTTAGAAAGTTATGAAAATACGTAAATTGAACACAAGAGTTGTGGGTTATTTGTGGGTTATGGCAGCAAACTTTTGATTGTATTTTTAATGAGCATTTATTGTAGTATATGATTTTAAGCTAACATGGTCATTTACATTACAAAAACTATTTAAAACGGGATATTTACCATGTGAGTTTTTTATTTTGAGCTTCCGATATTTCGGCACAGTTGCATGCGCCATTATCACGGAGTAACTGAAGTTGCTGCGAGTGTCAGTTGTGGTCTACCCACACACCATAGCGATCTACCCTCTTTCGAGTTCGCTTTTTTCGTCCGTTGTCACTGCTACTACTACCGTCCGCATTCTCACTTGGAACTCAATTTGGTGGCCAATATTTTGAAGAAGTTTTCGGTGAAAACTATCTTTACGCCCTGTAGAAAACTGTTGCAATACTTGCGCACGCCGAAGGACAGTTTTCCACTTGAACGTCCAGGTGTCTATAAAATAGACTGTAGCTGTGGTAGCTCGTACATAGGTCAAACGAAGCGTACTATCTCATGCCGGATAAAGGAGCACATACGAGCGTTCAGGAACAACGAACCTCGGAAGTCGGCGATCGCGCAACATCTACTGGAAGCGGGAACTAACCATTGGATTGAGTTGCACAACCCTCAGATACTCTCGACTGAAAGACACTACATACCCAGGATGGTATAGGAGGCCATCGAAATTCTTAAATATAAAAATTTCAACCGGGAAGACGGCTTTCATTTGTCAAGTGTCTGGCATCCAGTGATCCGTAAGTTCTCAAAACCAAAACAGTCTATTTCGGTAAACACCGCGCGAGTTGATACCGTAAGTGTAGTGTGTCGTAACCGTGATCGAGTTCCAAGTGAGAATGCGGACGGTAGTAGTAGCAGTGACAACGGACGAAAAAAGCGAACTCGAAAGAGGGTAGATCGCTATGGTGTGTGGGTAGACCACAACTGACACTCGCAGCAACTTCAGTTACTCCGTGATAATGGCGCATGCAACTGTGCCGAAATATCGGAAGCTCAAAATAAAAAACTCACATGGTAAATATCCCGTTTTAAATAGTTTTTGTAATTTATTGTAGTTTTAAACTCTTAGGTTTAAATATGTAATCCTACAGCCGGCGAGATTGTATCGGCATAGTCGGATCTCATTTAGATTATCCTATGTTTCCGATCACGGCCATCAGATAGCGTCCGGAGATTAACA
Source organism: Pammene fasciana (assembly GCA_911728535.1). NCBI lineage: Eukaryota > Metazoa > Arthropoda > Insecta > Lepidoptera > Tortricidae > Pammene > Pammene fasciana. The sequence continues at coordinate 8,917,141 of OU452278.1, read as the reverse complement.
GTCAAACAATTTCCTATATTATGTACGTTCACTTCAGCGTCTGTTTGCGATGTTTATGATCATTGCTTTTGCTATCGACACAATACGTGAAGCAAATACATATTGCTTATTGCAATATGCGATCACAAGATATAATATATAATAAATCGTTTAAGTTTTTGTTATCTCTGAGCGCAGATGCTTTGATATTGAATTGAACTTTTTTAAAGCAAATGAGCCAGGCAACAGAATTCTGTTATTCTTTGTTTGTGTCTGTAGGTACAGTCACCGGCAATAGTATCTTCGTACACGAAGGCCGCAAAAATATGTGACACGCTCTTATTTGTACGGCCTCAAGAGCGTGTCACATATTTTTGCGGCCTTCGTGTAGGAAGATACTATTGCCGGTGACTGTACAGGTACATATTACCGTCAAAAAGTTAATTACCATATTTCCTATTTGAATATTGCAAGGTAAGAAAGTTCACAGCTCATGTGTCAGTGTGCATCATACGAGTAAGCGGCAATCATTGCCGTGTATGTTAATCATACGTCATATTAGCAAACATATCGCTAGAGAATACCTATCAGTTATCACGAACTGATACCTAATAACGGTAGAGGATTATGTAACACAAACCGACCGGAAATAGAGGGATATGTTCGAATTAATGAACTACTGTATGATTCGGTGATTGGACATGCTAATTGTTAATGATGTTCCAGTGTTCCACTTATTTGATAATCTATACGAATCGAATATAATTGCGGAAAGTAATTCCATTGATTTACCACACTGTTATTTTGTCGCTGATTACCAAGCTTTCCTGAATGGATTAACTAAAGTAGCTCATTGGGTGAAAAAGTACATTTTCATGCACTTGGAGATAATTATTTTGCGTAAATCCCAAGAATTCACAAATCGTCATGATATTATGAAACACCCGGGACTTTAAGCCGTGCAACTAATAGTTAGGGAGGCGAGGTAGCTAAATAGTCCCCTCCGTTATGGGAGAGGGCCTAAGTGATAGTTCAGATCTGGATACGGTTACCAACTTTTAGTATGTTGTTGGGCACGACACTAGGACCCCAAAACTGCCGAGAGACGGGGACGTCGATGAATGTCTCCCGTGTAATGACGTCATCAAAATGGCTGCCGCTTTGTTGCGAAAAGTGTAAATTTCATCCAAACTGTGCATTGCACCTATACGTGTGTAGTATCAAACGAAAGAAGATTAAATGTGCTATATTGTTGTAATACATTATATACTACTGTATATTACAGTTTGACAGCTATAAACGAAAACCCAAAATCAGGCTAAAAAATAATTCGGATATTTGCATTTTACAACAAAATTATAAGTCCAACTTTAAAGCCGAGTACTACAATAACAAAACAGGCTATTTAAGCTATACATTGCTATAAAAATTATTAAAATCTGGTAATAATTGTGGCAGCTATTTTAAAAAACATGTCGGCACTGCCGAGTTATTTCCTTAGAGTGAAAAAATAACAATTTTCACAATTTACAGAATATCCGCAGAAGCTTCGAGTATATTGTTGGTCAAATAATTTGGAGCCCCTAAATGTCGGAAAAATATCTCTATAGTGACTGAGGTCCAAATAATGACGTCATGAACGTGACCGCTACCGAAATTTGTAAAACATAAATTAAAGCTATACCATGTCACATACATACATGTGTGTAGCATCGATCGAAAGCTTATTGAATTTACTACAATACATACATACATTATTTGTGAAAATAATGTATAGTTTAGGAGTTGTTGACAAAATAAAATATTCTTTTAGGAAAATAAAATGTATATGTTAATTCTGTGGCCAAATAAAACACAATACACTAATGTTTTGTATAGCATTAAAAACACCAACTATTCAGCTTTAAAACACAGTTTGAATTTATAAAATTTGATAAGAACTATAAAAGTTGTGCTTACAACTCTAAAGCACACTAACTATTTTACCTACAATGCACTCACACTATGAGAAGCTTGGGCCTAATTATTGACTAGTTTTTTCTAAATTTTGTAAGGATTTAGGGTTCCTTGTCATTAAAGTAAATAAAAAAATCGGCCAAGTGCGAGTTGACTCGCGCTCCGAGGGTTCCATATACATCACACAATTTTAACAATTTGTATTTTTAAGACCAACTTACGCTTGACCGCAGACTTATTAGTGTTTTTTTCTGTAATGTACAGGTAAAGAACTATATTACGTATTTTTTTCTAAAATGTAGGTTCGTCGGTTTCCGGGGGACAGAGAGCAATGGAAATTTTTTGCCTTATTTCTTAAATTACTTACAAACTATACCTTGTTATATATCAAATGAAAGGATTTGATGTGAAAACTACAAATATATAACTTTTATAATTTAAATTTTAATAGTTTTGAAGTTATTTAAGAAATAAGGCGAAAATTTTCCATTGCTCTCCGTCCCCCGGAAACCGACGAACCTACATTTTAGAAAAAAAAACCTAATATAGTTTTTTGCCTGTACATTAAAGAAAAAAACACTAAAAAGTCTGCGGTCAAGCGTAAGTTGGTCTTAAAAATACAAATTGTTAAAATTGTGTGATGTATATGGAACCCTCGGAGCGCGGGTCAACTCGCACTTGGCCGATTTTTTTATTTACTTTAATGACAAGGAACCCTAAATCCTTACAAAATTTAGAAAAAACTAGTCAATAATTAGGCCCAAGCTTCTCATAGTATGAGTGCATTGTAGGTAAAATAGTTAGTGTGCTTTAGAGTTGTAAGCACAACTTTTATAGTTCTTATCAAATTTTATACATTCAAACTGTGTTTTAAAGCTGAATAGTTGGTGTTTTTAATGCTATACAAAACATTCGTGTATTGTATTTTCTTTGGCCACAGAATTAACATATACATTTTATTTTCCTAAAAAAATATTTTATTTTGTCAACAACTCCTAAACTGTACATTATTTTCACAAATAATGTATGTATGTATTATAGTAAATTTAATAAGCTTTCGATCGATGCTACACACATGTGTGTATGTGTCATGGTATAGCTTTAATTTATGTTTTACAAATTTCGGTAGTGGTCACGTTCATAACGTCATTATTTGGACCTCAATCACTATAGAGATATTTTTCCCACATTTAAGGGCTCCAAATTATTTGACCAACAATATACTCGAAGCTTCTGCGGATATTCTGTAAATTGTGAAAATTGTTATTTTTTCTCTCTAAGGAAATAGCTCGGCACTGCCGACATGTTTTTTAACATAGCTGCCACAATTATTACCAGATTTTAATAATTTTTATAGCAATGTATAGCTTAAATAGCCTGTTTTGTTATTGTAGTACTCGGCTTTAAAGTTGGACTTATAATTTTGTTGTAAAATGCAAATATCCGAATTATTTTTTAGCCTGATTTTGGGTATTTCGTTTATAGCTGTCAAACTGTAATATACAGTAGTATATAATGTATTACAACAATATAGCACATTTAATCTTCTTTCGTTTGATACTACACACGTATAGGTGCAATGCACAGTTTGTATGAAATTTACACTTTTCGTAACGAAGCGGCAGCCATTTTTATGACGTCATTACTCGAGAGACATTCATCGACGTCCCGGTCTCTGGGCAGTTTTGGGGTCCTAGTGTCGTGCCCAACAACATACTAAAAGAAGGTAACCGTATCCAGCTCTGAACTATATTCCCATAAGGGAGAGCACTAAAATGGCGTAATTCAACGGCGCCGTCGAGACCTATCAAAATCGAAAGATAAAATAATTTCGAAAAGAAAAGCTCGTATGGCAAAAACCATTTTAGCGGTGGGTTTGGCGTGTACGGTTTTTCAAAAATGTTAAAAAAAACAGTTACTTGGGCATTCTAGAGCGCGTCAGATATTCATACTACGTATGCCCCGAGTGCCTCTGATAACAACGGTATACTAATCTGCCGGTTTGCGTGGTGGGGGTAGGCATATAAAGTAGTCAAAAATGCAAAAAAAAAAAATTTACTCGAGCGCGTCAGATTTTCGGAAGGGGTGTTAAGTAGGCCCCAAGGAAGCTCCCTTTAAAAAAACTGACGATTTCGGCGTGACGATAAGTTACGATGAATTTTTGAAAATGCAAAAAAAAAAAGTATTTTTGAAATACTCGAGCGCGTCAGATTTTCATAGGGGAGGTTTATCTCGGTATCCTGAAAGCATATTTTTTTAATCTGACAAAAATGTTGGTGGGTTCTCTTAATCTGACCGAAAAAGGTTTAACTTTCAAGTCAAAAAGTTTTAACTTTGGACAAAAATGTAAAGACACCTTTTTTGTGTAAAATAAAATTACCTTTTTTGTTTATTTAAACTTTTTTTTGTAAAATGTATCGTTCGCGACTTATATGCCGTAACGCGTTCTTAGGAAGACGAAATGGCTCCTCCACACTTCCGGTCATGCGGAAACCGGCAGATTTTGTATTTTTAGTAAGTTTTAGATTATATTCTTCAAAACAAAATAAAAAAAAATCGCGCTCGAGAATGCCGGATTAACGTTTTTTTTTTACAAGTTCGCGACCCTATAACTCGGCGGCGTCAAGGACTTATCGTCAGATTAGTTAAATTTAGTCTTTAAACATTAAAATCAACCCCCAATATCTTAAACTGACGCGCTGGAGTATTTCAGACTATCCATTTTTTTTTACTAATCTGATCGTCTATCCTAGGCGCGCGTCACTACATATAGAGCTAAATACTTTACAAGGTTGTTCTATTAGGTCTAAGGTATCTCTCATATCTTAAACTGCCACGCTCGAGTATTGCCGAAAATTCCCCTATTCGCCTCCCTAACTATAAGGCTTTACTACCAAGTGCAAGTTATTGTGCTCGCATCACATGTTCTAAACTTGTAATTCATATTCAGTAGTAGGAACGTAGGAGGAATATTTACATACCTGTCGATCCACAACAAAAGTTTTGAGTAGGCGCTAATAATACTAACTTCTTTAGGTACAGCCGAACGGAAATCCTTGTTGCTTTTAATAAATATAGTTTCAGCACTTCTGTTATGTTGGGAATTAATTTTTCCACCTAGGGTGATTCTGTCTAGTTGAGGATGCGATGAGATAAACGCTGAGAAGAAAAAAGTTATCGAGGAACAAGGTCACACTTATACTGGTTTGCTTAGACTTACTTGTGTTAGGGTAGCGACCAAAATAGGGGGTTTATGTACCATAAAAATGTCCCTCGGAAGTTTGGCGGCAACCCTTTAGATGGAACAACAGGCGTCATAAAGGAAGGGCGACGTTATCTGCGGGCACAGCACTTACGGACATTAATTACGATTACGACCAGCGCGATACGCGAAGGCTATGGTGTCTAGTTGGTGCACGCTGCTTATTATCCACAAGTTACAATTATATTGTAGACCTACCTTGTCGTGGTTTTCTCTAAATTACTGCAAAATGGAATGCTTCAAAAATCTGACACATGATTGTAGCATTGATGCTAAACCTCAATTTATGTATTTAAAACTTTACGGCATAATAAAAATATACAGAAGGCGTAATTCATTAGTTACACCACTAGTAAAAAGTGCCTTTTAGCATTACAGAAAGGCACTTTTTACCAGTCAGCCTCCAGACTAAACAGAAGAGCACCCACAGCTATAGTGATTAAGTATTTTTTACAGTAGCTCGGGCATTTGCTATTGGAAAGGTGGAGGCTATGTGAAGTCGGTTCTTTTTTGTGTAAATTATATTACAAGAAATGGCGTTTCGTGCTACACACGAGTCAATGGTCTAGGTCTACCACTAGCACTGCACTGCAGTGTAACGTGTCGAGTCTGCCGAGGGCTTGGTCGCCACGCCCCGTGGGAGCACGCACCGCGGCCCGGAAGCCGGGCAGGCTTGCAAATAATTAGCAACCGATCGCACAACGGATTAAAAACGTTGAAAATCAAAGGCACTTTTTTGCTATATATTCTTGGTTTCTTCTTCTTCTACCTAGCGTTATCCCGGCTATTGCCAGGGTCCGCTTTCCTGCTCGCTTTCCTACACTTTGCACGATCCTGCTAATATATATTCTTGGTTTAACACAGTAATTTCCTTTCGAGTGGCGGATTTAAGGATAGTGGTCAATTATTTGACATCATTCTAACAACTAAAAATAAATACCCTTAAGGTATATATTTTCTTTGTTATTGAGGGAAGGAATTTTGATCACAATGCATATCGGTAGGAAGACGAGTGATTATGATTATTAAATTTACTAGGTAGGTACTTGAACTAATCCGAAGCTACAGTCATTAATTAGTGAACTCAGCTTGCAGCCATGAAACCTGCCGACAGCGCCTAAAACTATGAAAAGTGCCTGTTGTTAGTAGAAGAACCTGCCTTATAAAGTTACTGAAAGCTATTTAGGTAACTACCTTTTTGTGTGTTACAATAACCCAACACCTTTGTGTGTTATAATACCTACACGTTATTGATATTTTTCAAAGTAGGTGCTGCACACAAGTATTCCATTGCAAACGCTAATTATGTAGCCAAAACATAACTTCGTTTCATAAAAAAGCAGTTATTTTTGTTAAAACATAAAGTTGTCCAAAAAAAGCCGAGTACCCACAATTAACTGGGTAATATATTAAGGTCGTCTCATCGTTCAACCCTTGTTTAGTTAATTTAGTCCGTGCCCCTGTCTCGACTGATTTGTTAGATTGCTGTTGCCGTGTTAAGGATAAACAAATAAACAAAATAGCACCCGGTTATAGGATATTAAAACCTTGAAAGAAAGGACATCGTACTGTTAACTAGTAAAATGTTATACGTCACACAGTGTGTAAAATTTATACGGGCGATAAATTAAAACAGACATAGAACTAGTGTAATCATTAATTAAGATGCTTTTTTTAAGTTAAAAATGATGATTGGGTACAGTTAAGTGAACTGTGACCCAATCATAATTTTTTGAAAATTTTATCATCAGCAATGTACTGTAAACATGGTATTGAAAGTAACTGTCAACGAGCGTTTAACGCAAGTATTTCGTATGAAAAAAAAAATTAATTGCAATTCTAAGTAAAAGTTATGTAATTACATTTCTTATTTCTTATACTGATCACCGTTTAGAGATTCGCCCGTATTAGATTTACACACAGTATGTGTACCTACTAGCGTATTTCGCAAAATTTTCCCATTGTGGCTTCGACCCTTGGCTATGACTCAGCTGGTAGCTTCCCCTATGACATTAATAATGTTGAACGTCACCCTCCCTATAGTATAGACATAACAATAAATAAAACAATATGTTTTTTTTTTGCGTGGGCCTGATGGGCGGAGGTGCGGGATTTTACAGATTCATAGCCAATTCTTTTGAATTAACGAGTTCTTTAACACATCATTCTTAAGTTACGAGGGATATTATCACATGATATCAGCTTCACGGAGAGCAGGGCTGCCGCGAGCCTGGGCCGCGACACTCCCGCCACAAGGACGCAGTCAGCTCGTCCCCCGGTACTAACCTGTATGATGTACAGCGCAATGTCGTACAGCACGTGGAAGGTGAGGAACAGAGACAGCAGCGTCACGGAGAGCAGGGCCGCCGCGAGCCTGGCCCGGACACTCCCACCACAAGGACGCAGTCAGCTCGTCCCCCGGTACTGACCTGTATGCTGTACAGCGCACTGTCGTACAGCACGTGGAAGGTGAGGAACAGAGACAGCAGCGTCACGGAGAGCAGCGCCGCCGCGAGCTTGGGCCGCGCCACCTCCACCACGAGCACGCAGTCAGCTCGTCCCCCGGCACTGACCTGTATGCTGTACAGCGCACTGACGTACAGCACGTGGAAGGTGAGGAACAGAGACAGCAGCGTCACGGAGAGCAGGGCCGCCGCAAGCCTGGCCCGGACACTCCCACCACAAGGACGCAGTCAGCTCGTCCCCCGGTACTGACCTGTATGCTGTACAGCGCACTGTCGTACAGCACGTGGAAGGTGAGGAACAGAGACAGCAGCGTCACGGAGAGCAGCGCCGCCGCGAGCTTGGGCCGCGCCACCTCCACCACGAGCACGCAGTCAGCTCGTCCCCCGGCACTGACCTGTATGCTGTACAGCGCACTGTCGTACAGCACGTGGAAGGTGAGGAACAGAGACAGCAGCGTCACGGATAGCAGGGCCGCCGCGAGCTTGGGCCGCGACACCCCCACCACGAGTACGCAGTCCGCCAGCTCGCCCTCGGCCGGCCGGAACGACGACCGCGGCAACCATCTACAAAAAATATCTATTACAGTCTCGATAACTATTTCTATATCTGAAATAGTGGCGAGCTGGTTTTTTTGTCACTTTAGTTTCACCTGTCATTTTATATCACTTTATCTACTCGTAGATACAACTAATCATAATGTATACGCCTGCGTACGCGAGTAATTCTTCGTAAGCAGCACCGCCAACGTAGCGTAATAACACTAATGACTTATTCCAAGAATCCTAACTTTCGAGAAACTCCCACCTACAAAATTATTTACCTATCAACATGGTTGTCTGGTCACGTGCCTAATGAGTACACAACACATAAATATACACTTTTAAAATACAATAATGAGATCTTAATTGAAGCCTGTATTTATTTTTCTTACTCTGGTAAACTTATCTCCTTTCATATCAGTAACTTCAGGGTCAGGCAACGCACGCTTCTGAAGTGAACGCTCGACGTCCGACCAATTAAAGGATGGTTCAAGCTATAGCATTCCGCGTCCTACACGGCACTTCCGACACTTCATTTTGTATAGAGAACATCAAGTGACGTCCGCGGATCATGTCACGCTTTCTATATAAAATGAAGTGTCGGAAGTATCGTGTAGGACGCGGAACTAAACGTCACAGCGTGAACCATCCTTTATGGTGATCAGCTGATGCCAACGAGCGTGATGACCCGAAGCATGCGGTCTGTGACTAATGTGTAAGTCAGAAAAGGGGCCTTGTGCAGTACTTACAGAATGTCGAGCGGCAAAGACTGCGAGCAACTCCTATAGGTTGCTTCCGTGCGTTTGGTCGGGAGCGCCTGACTCATCTGCACGCGCGTCTCCATGCGGGCCCATCGATCTTGCTTCTCTTATGTGGACATCGCGTATAGCCTACGCCATTACATCTACTTGCATCACAGTCGTTGCTTCTATCTGTTACACGTCGATATGTGTAAATATGCCGCCATCTTTATTATTTTGTGACCAAAATCTGTAATAAAAGTATTTATTTTGATATTGATACCTACCTAAATATTTTAAGATTATAATCTTAAAATATTATTGAGGGATGGATTTTACTTTCATTAGTTCCATTTATTCGTGCCACTAAAAATCTTATTTACGTAAATTTAAGACGTCACATTGTGTGGTTTGACTCAACACTTACTATTCAACCAACCGGACCGGCCATGTCTGTCATTTTTTATACCAAACAATTCTACCGATTTTTGCGGGGGAGGGGAACGTCAAATGTATCCGTAATGTCAAAATAGCCACGTCAGATAAACGTCAGTCCATACAATGTATGACCACTGGTCATATATTTTCGGTAGAGAGGAATGCGTCAGTAAAGTGATTACGAAGTTGATATGGTGCTATTTATATTTGGAAGCTTTCAAGAAGTTCGCAGAACTTGCAGGTTGATGCCTGTTGTTAGGTTTAAGTGTCACGCACTTTCTTCATTAAGGCTACAGCACATTGCCTTGACGTTAACCATTTAGCAAAATAGGCGGGAGTAGGTTAATCCGAAACACATTTCCATTGCCTATTGTTAACAAGGTTGGAACTAGCTAGCTATGTAGCTTATTAAATAATAAAAACCGGCCAAGTGCGAGTCGGACATGCGCCCCTAGGGTAAAAAAAAATTTTCATTACGTATATTATATCAGTGGCGTAGCTAGGGGAGGGGGGGGGGGGCGGCGGGGGCGGCCCGCACCGGGTGTCGCCCACTTAGGGGTGACACCCAGGCTCTCAGGTGACTTTTAGGTAACCGCTTTTTAAATCGGCAGCGGCGGCAGGCACCAACGTGATTAGGGGTGACATTAATGGTTATCCGCACCGGGTGACACCCATGCTAGCTACGCCACTGTATTATGTGTTAACTCTTATTTGTCATTTGTTATTCTGCAGTTTAGCTCTTAATTTAGAATTCCATTTCTACGAGCATGGCTTGTTCCTATCTTATGGGGTGAATACCTATTCCAGTTTTTAAGATAGAGCTGATGAATATATGAATGATGGACAGCATAAGCATATAGTCAGCATAGTCATCTCGGGCACTGAACTCAAAAAAAGAAAATGACTTTACGATTCTTAGAGCTTTAAACCAATCGGAGCAGCCATTGACAGGCGTTCCCCTCTGCCGAATGAGTATTTAACCAGTGGTCATACTCATTGTATGGACTGACTTTTATTTGACGTGGCTATTTTGACGTTTCGCATACGTTTGATGTTCCCCTCCCCCGCAAAAAACGGCAGACTTTTTCCGATAGAAATGAGAGCGCGTCTCGCATCCGGTTGGTTTAATAATCAAAGATACGATACCTACTCGATACATATTATACCATAAGAAAATGCATAATGCTTATCAAGTTAAAAACAATAGCAATTTTTCTTAACAAATATAGGTTCTAATTAAATTTTAGTCTCTAAAATTTCATCTCCAAAATATTGTTTAGTATTATCCAGATGTTTTAAATTATTTAATCTTATTATTAAAATAAGTATATTTCCATTTAAAAACCGTGGAGTCTTTCGAGACCGATCCAACACGCAGTGGTATTTTGGAAAGCTTTGATGTCATATGGAAATGGAACGCCTACTGATACCCATTCACGGGTACATAACTACTTGTTTCTATTATTATTTCATACCACATATATTCCATAATGTCAGCTTCGCCCCTCCCGCACCTGGAAAAGAAAATTATTCTCAGTTTTTATTCATTAAGTACCTATTCATTAAATTAAAACATTACGTAAATGAATTCTTAGGGTTCAAAGTTGCATGGCTAAAATAGACAGATAAATTTAGATATCATAGTTCTAAAGTTCATCCCGGCTTATTACCACATCTAAATTAAGAATTAGCACAGGCAATTGGGCATTGCTATCTGGTCCACAGCGACTGATATCTGAACTTCCATCCCGTATAGGAATCTTATCAATTCCTCACGATCTTTTCCTTCACCGAAGAGCGAATTTAAAATATCGGATAACTGACAATTTGTACATATTTACATACTGATTATTATCTTTGTTCAATAATATAGTAACATATATTGCAAATATGTATATATAATGTTTTCTTATAATCTATGTATAGGTAATAGAAACAACAACCTCTGAGTATGTAAATTAAAAAAACGTACCTATCCATTTAATTGTTAACGACATAATGTATTAAGGCAACATATTAAAATGATATTCAAGTTGGCATTTATTCAGAGAGGGTAGAGACGCTTCTAGATTGCCTGTTAAAATACTTCCATCAACTTTAAATTTTATTATTCCCAACTCGTAACTTTATCCGAATACACACAATTATCTATTTTCCAAGTGAAAATTACGTTTCAAAGTTGAAGCGGGGCATTGTATTGTGTTGGATAGAATTAAAGTTTGGTTGTAAAGCTGAAGAGCACGAAGGTTGGGAATCACGGCCGGGTGGTGGGCTGCGACACGAACGCTGGTTTACGACTGTGGTGAAATAAGTTCAGTTCACACGTTCACACTTTTGATGTAGGAATTTAATACTGGCACGTGTTACTATCCTTAAAAGTGGCTAAAAGTTTGCATATACATAACTAGCGACCCGCCCCGGTTTTGCACGGGTGCATTATACATATCAAAGAGAATTAAGTACCTAGAGTGTTCTCTCCATACATGGCTAAATGCGTATATAATATAATAAGTTTTAAGCGAGCTTTGCTAAAAGTTATCGTTCAAAAGATTACAGCTTAATACGTATTACCATTTAAGTATACTTAAAACTTAGTAAAAATGAGTTTAACCATACCTCCCATACGACTTATTATTTAATTAGTAGTTTTGCTATGTATAGAGTTAGCAATCTATCTACTCATTTATCTATGATACATATACACCTTCCTCTTTAATCACTCTATCTATGAAATAAACCGCATCAAAATCCGTCGCGTAGTTTTAAAGATCTAAGCATACATAGGGACAGACAGCAGGAAGCGACTTTGTTTTATACTAGGTATGTAGTGATTATATGCACTAGAAATTATGAGGTGGTTGCGCCGTGATCCGAGTGGCCTAAACGACAAGGTCTGCCGCGGGTGAAGAAGATATTGGTTCGATTCTAACTCTGAATACCGGAGGCCTTGATGACTTTTTGTATGACAACTATTTCAGTCTATAATTTACATACAAAGTAGGTACTATCAGCTGGAGAATTGCCTACCCAGTTTATGAATGAATTCATTCATAATATGGGTATGCAATTTTGCAGCGCGCTGTACCTAATAGAAACTTAAAAATAACAAATCGTTGTTGTTTGTTAAATGAATTTGACTTGTTCTCTAGTTATTTACCGTTGCACCTAGTTGATATTACGGCTGCATTTCACTCTTAGGTACACTCCCAACATTTCGTATAATATCTTTGCGGAGTCAAAGGAACCATGACAAAAGTTTGCAATGCCCGTTTTGCACTCTGACTCTACTCGTACGAGTGTATCACGTCACTCGAAAAATATACATTTCGTAGCGTGTTTGAAATGCAAGTTGAACTATAAAGGAAACTTTAGTTGTTGATTACTTTTTAGTTTAATTAAGTAGTGATGTGTATATCGTTAAGGTTGGTGTTACTACGATGCCCTAAGGTCAAAAATTGAGATAATATTATACATTTTAGAAACGGTGGTTATTGGATAGTTAAGTTTGAACCTAGTTTATGAGAGTACAAAAATGACACCATTTGAAACTTCCAATGAGTGCCGATCGAAAAAAAACCATGGGTTTAGTGATTTCATACTCTAAGTACAGTCGACGTCAAAGATATCGTTACGGACAAAGTTACAAAAATATGTTTACGCGACTTTATGGCTAAGACAATAAAGTCGTGTAAACATATTTTTGTAACTTTGTCCGTAACGATATCTTTGACGTCGACTGTACCTACACTCCTGATTTTTAACGATATCTAAAATCAGTCAGATATCTAAAATCAGACGTTTCTATATTTTGGTTTCTTTGTCTTCTCTAAAAATGTACGAAAGGTTTTAAGACAGACAACCGGTGTAGACTAAAATAGGTCAAGCCTGATGCCAAATATGTCGAAAACAGTTAATGTTTAATTAATTTTGAGACACGTAGGCATTCGTTTGTTTAAAGCGGTTGCTGTTATTATGATAAACCATAAAAATCATTAGAAAACTAAGGGATTCAGATCGAGGGTCAATAGCGCCAGGCTAGGAGGCCTTAATATAATGAAGTCTGTACTGAACCTTAACTAATTTCAGTAAAATATATGCTAACTGAACTAAATATACGCTCAGTTAGCATAGGTACTCGTATATTAAAGAGGTAAGTATATTTAATGCATAGTTGTTAGTTACGAAGAATGACACAACAAGTTAACGAATGTCAGCGATTTGAACTAACATGCAGAAAAACAGGTCAAAGGACAAAGTCACAGAATTTATATAAGTTGCAGCGGTTTCTTGAGTTTCAGTACTAGCGGGTAGGTACTTGCTTTTACTGAGTCATACAAAGTCTGCTGCGTGGAAAATTGAAGTCCATTACTTTTTACTTTGTAAGAAATATACAAGTTTAAACCCTTTTTAAAGCTCTACTGAACCTTTTCCATAAGAATGAGACAGTTTTATAAAGCTTGAGGTACCTCAAAAATGGGGCACATTTGGCTTTTCGAAATAAACTAATTCAAGTTATGAATATAAAGGTTAGATAGTTCAGTATTTCAAAATTAGTGACACATAAATACTTGGATGATTCTCGTGAGTGATGTCTTTAGAAATAACTAGGTACGTGCTAATTTAGAAGAAACGAAGCTCTGCCCCACCAATAATAATGAAGAAATTGTTGCCAAATTTTAAAGAGGGAGTAAATTTTTGAGCATCTAAGTAAGATAGGAAAGAAATTTAAATCGGTTTTTGAGATGGCAAGGAGTTTTGGGGTGAAGCAGCGTGGCAGGAAAGAGAGAAAAAATGTATAAGTTATGGTGGAAACGAAAAGGCAACCACTTCAGCTGTACCCGGTAGTTAGAAAAGTAGTAAAATTGGCTCAATCCGAAAATAAACCTGATGCAAACATTTACAAGACGTTCGAGTTTATTTAATTGCTCCTAAAATTCTCAGTAAGTTTAGGCTTCATTCATGTGTATTTGTAATTTTTACTGGACCCGGGGTATGTTGGACCCGGGGTATGTTTTGGACCCGGGGTATGTCCTTAAACTACGTCCAAAAGAGAGGTATGGGTACTGCGAATGTCATCTCGCTATGTGTGGTAGGGCACAGCACAGCGAATGTCATCTCGCTCAAATCTGGAGCAGAGCCCGACTGGGGAAGTACCTCCACCATACAGAAAACCACAGCCAAATAGCACTAGACCCTACTCATAGTGTTGTGTTCCTGCTGGTGAGTAAGGTTGCCAAAGAGCTCAAAGAGGACCCAGTGTGTTGACGACGAGGGACCTCTCTTGTTTCTTTAGCCGTCATCACAGTGAATCCTCGTGTTTTAAAGGGTCGGCAACGCGCATGTGACACCTCTGGAGTTGCAGGTGTCCATAGGCTACGGTAGCTGCTTACCATCAGGTGGGCCGTATGCTTGTTTGCCACCGTCGTTGTATAAAAAAAAAAATCTAGACTGATTTAACACAATGTCTTTACCTACCTAAAATTTTAAAGTGTCAAGTTTGAGGATCTTTATACCGGGTGTTTCGTTTGGTTTCGTGTAATAGGAGCAATAAATTAAAACGTAGATTCTACTCCTCAAACCAGACAACGTTTGTTCGGCGACTTTTAATAGTACATTATTGCAGAGGACGGGAAAGGGAAATTCGTGGACGAGCGATTTTTTCGGACTCAGCTGCGCTTCGTCCGAAAAAATAAGACGAGTCCACGAATTTCTATTCCCGTCGAGGCATATATAGTGCTTTTCTCCAAATGTGCGAGGAAATAAAGTAAAGTAAATGAAATAAATTACAGGTTTTGGTTACGTTATTAGCGTTCAATGTCATGAATTAGCTTCCCTCTATAACATATTTTTTAAGTATAAAGCACTATGTATACTGCCAATTTTCATTCAAATAATATTTAAAAAGAAATTTTCGTCATAAGCTATTTAAGACAGTATTAAATATGCTCCTTTCATACAACTGTAAAAGATTAAACGGCTATTAGACATTGCAACCTGCAGGGCCCAATCTGTTGTGTACCCGGTCTCTCCCACCCCTCCTTCAGCTCCCTACGGGCCCTACCTTTAATTAAACCTTCCAACCTGACAAATTGGGCCCTGCAGATTGCAATGTCTAGTAGCCGTTTTAAACCTTAAAAAAAGTTGTGTTGTCTATGATTGTATTAAGCCTCATTCGTTCAGACGGTGTAGATGTCGCTTAAGTAATTGGCTGTTTGAAATGATATTTGTTAGTCGGATGAAAAGTTTAAAAGGTAAAAAACAATACAGTAATGGATTTTACTAGTCAACGCCTAAAATTGAACCTTATTACAATGGAGTAAGGTGCAAAAGTGTACACATATTGATGGCGTTGACAAATTACTTCGCGTCCGCTAAAACAGGACAATAAGGTTTTTTTTTTTTTTATTCGTTTTGGTAAAAAATGAAGAACTTCACGTACTCATTTTGCTACAGTAAGGTGAACCTTTCCGAGCACATTGGAGAAAAAATAAGTTATGGTTTGATTTTTAGGACAATTTCAAGTTTTTCCGAACACGCAATGTATTCCGAAATTGATTATGTCTGTAGGGTGACAATCAATGTAAAATAGAAGGATTTTAAAGTACATTGAAAATACTATTTAGTTTGTATGAAAAAGAGGCAATCTACAAAATACGTATTTGTAAATAGTTGATGAACAAAAGTTTTGTTGTTTGAGGAGGAGAATCTACGTTTTAATTTATTGCTCGTATTACAGGAAACACCCTGTATAAGACGTGCAATAGGCAACTTATTAAAAATACAAAAATAAACACAAAATGTAAAAATGGCATACTTATTACTTAGGAGAAAATATCACGTTTAAAATTTTACAGAATTTTATGAATGACGCCATAAGTATAAATGTACGTAGGTTCGTCACTATACAATATTACAAAAGTTATCTTCAAAAATCAGCAACTTACATTGCCGTCGCGACTGCGTCCATTGACGTTACGACTTTTTGTAACGACTGAACTTTAGAGAAAGAGCAGTAACGATAAAACATAGAAGAAGATATAAAACTAGCGATTTCAGATGCTCGGATTACTTGAGCGGAAAGTTTTATGAGAAAGGGTAAGTCTTTGTCTGCTAAGCAAAAATATACTTTAAGGATTACACGATCCAAGCCACGTAAGCTCCAAGTCGCTCATAAATATTATAAATACCTGCGAGTAAATATCTGCAATGAGATATACAGGTAGGTACACATACAATAAACTTATGGTGAACTTAAATATAAAACTGAAATATTCTTACAATAAACTGAAGCATAATAAATAAAATAAAATTACAAATAAAAAATACTAAGTACAATAGTTTTTAACTGCATTTTGTTTAGTTATCAGTTTATCAAATTTTAACTTAACTTAACTCCGGGAATGTTCCCACTAGCTTCAAGCTGAATGCAAGAAAAAAATAATGTATATCTGGGGAAGATGTACTCATATTATTTGGATTGAATGAATAGATATTACTTTCGTTACTAACATCAGTTGGTTTGTTTTCTTCGCTTTCCGTAGTTTTCCCAAAAAGCTATTGAAGCCTATATAAATCCATTAATGCTGATAAATGTAATTAATAGAAATCCTCAATAAAAGATAAGATAAGGGAATGCAATCATTAAAAGTTTCTAAAGGTACCTCACCACTGATGATGATTCCAATCAAACTTTACTGCTTATATTTTTTTCATTAGGAGACTTAACATTAATATTCCGTTTTCAAATAAAGTTCTCAAGCCAACGTTTAAGTGTAATACAATATAGTAACACAATTAAAACTAAATCACCAGTATCTACTGTAAAAACGTTATTTTCATTAAAAGTCACGGAAAGCTACAGTTAAATTAATGACGTTGCAGGCGGGGTGTGCGATGCATTTGTCGAGTGCAGGGACAGGTGAAGGGCGGGTCAAGGCTTTGCACTGTTGTATACGTGTACCTACACCCCCAATCGTGTCACGTTGGCTATTTCCACGCCAAGGCCCAACTTCGCTTATTGGATCGCGGGCATCTGCGGGCTTAATAAACGAAAATTGCTTCCAGATCTTATCGGTGCATTTTTACGACAAATTGGACTCAACTTTCAGCCTTGTGTTCAAATGAGATTGAACTTGTCTAGTAGTTTCGAGCAAAAATGCTTTTAAGAATTTTGAAAAGCACCAAATGAAATGAGAAAGTTGCACGCGACTTTATATTTTTCACTCAATTCGTGGGTTGAAGTCAGCTGCAACCAATCTGCACTCTTTCAGACGTATGGAATGAAATACCGTCTTGAGTTTTTAGAACACGAACATGCATAAATTGCGGTGCTGCCTGGTTAAATATTTGGCTTTGCCTTGCGTTTATTTAAACAAAACAGTAGCTTGTTTGTGGCCTTTCTTTTAAATTTAACCTTAAAAATATAACGGCCACTCTATTTCATTCGAGTATAAACATACTCCTATTTATAAACAATGCTGCTTTCAAAATGATATGATACCAAAATATAGGTAGTTATTGTTAGTAATAAGAAACTCAACCTAGGCACGTTTTCTGAGTTATAAAAAAAAACGAAAATATCTACGTAAGAATGTAATGCTAAAAAATAATTGGCTAAAATACACCTACGTGTAGTTCGCGTGACATGACTATAAAGACAAAGTCGTGACTACTTGTCACACGCCAAGTTATAGTGCCTTTTATGGATCACATTGAAGGCATTGAAACTATGCCTAGTCTAAAGAGTATGTAACATGCTGTTTAGAAATGCAATAATAAGAATTACATTGTCTCTATACAAAGTATAACAAAAATACTGGTGATCCTTTTAAGGGCATAATTCCCCAAATACCTACAGAAAGTTATATATATGTATAGCATTGGTGAAATGATGAATTCATTTGCCTATGTTTATTATATAGGTTAATTTTTGTATATGCTAAATAACCGGGTCAAGATAATAAAGTAGGTTCCAATTTTAAAGCAATCTTTGATGGAACGTTAATTACAGAATATTAAATTGGCCTCCGAAGGAACTCTCTTTACGACTAATCATAAAACAAGCATTTAGAGCACAATATAAAGTTACGCAACAATTTTACGGGAGTCAGACGTTTTATTCCGAAATTAAAATTTTTAGGTCGTGGATTTACACGCCTTTATCAATAAAATATTTAACAATTATTTGGCCAACAATAAAAAAATATTGCGTAAATATGCCAGTACCTATATAAGTATTGAAATTATGGTAAAAAAATAATATGATACTATACTACTCGTAGTGTTGTATTCAGTGATCAGCTGTCGCCCTCGCGTAGTTTAGCTTTCATACGTTAATAAACGAAACTTCTGAAATTTATTCTAAAAGTTACATATCAATATAATGATTCGTAAAATGCATTTTCGTGGATAAGGCTCCTAAACAACAATTATAACAGAGGCCTCAAGAGCCTAATGAAACCTCCTAACGTTGATACAAGCGGAGGCCGCTTTTTAACTCTTTTCATTAAAATAAGTTACAAGCTTTTATGAAACGGATCCAAGGCCAACCATGGTTGTCATTTTATCGCTTATCGCATTATGAGTCACTTTCGCACTTACGTACTCGTACTTGTGACAGCTATGGTGACAGGCGATAAAAACCCGACCATATTAGGCTAGCAGGACGTATACAGCGTGTATTTTTGATATTACCACATAAGCTATGGGTAGTTAGTATAGACCCTAATAAACATACTTCCATATGTTTTATTAAAATTTTACGACTTTTATTTTTCCATATAAAATATTTAGCACGCAATGTATTGCTCCTGCCTGATTACTTTGCCTTTAAAACTGAGTGAAATAAATGAAAAAATTAATTACTCGGTGTTAATTAACAATTAACTAAATATTTATTGCAATGTCGATTTAAAACATCAAAACCTACTTTTGGTTTCCTTTTGTGGTAATATCAAATATACACGCGGTATAGAAAAGGTCTGAATTTTTGATCTGTTGCTGTGCTAACTCGGGGCAAGTTCTAGGGATTCGATATCGATAAAAAGATGTCAATATATATTAATACTCGAACAATGTGTGCTCATTGAAAATCCTAGATGCCTTACTATAGAAAGGTTCAATATTGGTGACGGTATCGCATTATCGAGCCTCTCGAGATAGTAAAATTATGCGGATATAATTTCAGTCAAAATAAGTAAATTTTGTATCAGTACTATTAGTAGCTAGAGTAAGAATAATAATGAGATAAAATTCCGCTACGATTGTCACAAAGAAAATTTATGTTGACTAACATCTAGATATTCTAGGTGTTAGTTAACATAAATTTGCTTATATAAAATTTTGCTATATCACTAGTGTTGGTGCACCGAGTTAGCACACGTGTAATTATTATTAATCGCCTTTATAAATTACATTTGTGAAATAATTTCTCTATAGTTATAATCTACATCCCTCTTTTAGGTCCCCTCTCGACGCATTCTGCAAGTCTACGGTCTACGAGAACACGACATTCTATTACAACTAAGCCGAGGCCAAATGTCTGTTCCCGTTTAGCTTATTTACCGTTGAAGTGAGACGTATTAGGTTGATAAGAAGCTAAATGCGGTTTGAGGGATTAAGCCAGCTTACGAGCATTAGCTACCGCGCATTCAACACGAATGCCAAAAGAGCGTATTTGTTTCGGGGGATATTGTTTCGGCTTGATGCGAGGGCATTGCTTTGTTGTGTATAGGCTAATCAAACAAATTAACAGTAATTTGAAGGTAGAAAATCCAATCTATTTAATGTCCGGCATTTATCTAGTAGGTACCTATAGTGATCGATAGATTAAATATTTCAGTTGTTACAATTGAACGGTCATTTATTGTCATTCTCGAGTTCATTGACACATTAATCAATTTATTTATATGAATTATGAGATTATGACTTCATAATTAAATAGTCTTATGAGCTAATAACGACTGTTTTACCTCAATACTTTCATTTATTCAACGCAAAAATAATAAACAACATTCCGTTATATGATCGCCTTAAATTCTATTACGACCTTAAATTGCTATACCTAGCACATAGGTTTGTCACGGACTTTTCTTGGATCATATTTTCATGGTAATTTTAAGCCGGTGTTTCATTAAGCCAGCGTTTACCGGCTTGCAGTGGGGTTATGCAAAACCGTGCAAGTCGCGGTACTCGCAATTTTCTTTGAAGGCCGAGCCTTGGAGAACGCCATTACCTGTTATTTACTGCTAATACAAAACTGACTGAAATATTTGGGGTTTTGGAAAAGACTTGCTTTATGTATTTATGCATGCCTTCCGAGGAGGTGGAGGCCAAGGATAACATGTTTTGCATGCGATGGATAAAATCCAAGCTTAAGTGGGATAGTTACTAGCGTTCTACCTACATACTTACGGACCGATACTGCACGTAGACTTTGATCACATAAACTTACAACTTAACATTAATTCCTAGTATGATGAATAATTTTAAGTTGTATTAGTTTTGGAAGTGTTGACAGTTTTCGGTTGCGCATAATTATTATTCATTTATTCAGATATAATTTTCCAGCATTACAGTTAAGGGCGCCATTGAATGCGCTGTAGATTGTAGAACTAAATGTGTTGAAATAAAGCTATAGAAATAAAATTATGTTTATGATGATATAATGAAATAATATAATATATAATAATGAATATGACAAAAATAACTTAATTAAACTATGACTATTCACAAAAACGTTCTTTGTAAAGTTTATGATGTTTCTCGACAAACAAGTCGCAGTCAGGTGCAAAGGTGCAAAAACAAGAAATTGTTGAGGAGTGTCCGTCCGGGAGCGCACTATTGGAGAGTACTGGGGTGCTATCGTGAGAGAGGGTTCGTTCGCTAGAAGGCGATGGCAACGACCACGTAGGTAAGTAATCATCGGGAACATAAGTATAAGTTACTTGTCTTCGCCAGTATTAGTAGCAGTGGCGGCGCGTCCATAGAACACGATACCCGTCGGCTTGCCTAAGTTTCAAGCGCCTGAGCAGTTTTCCCACAGCTCATGAAGACATTTTAAGCCAAATTCAGCATCGGCTTGCCTAAACAATTATTTGACCCACCGCCACTGATAAGTAGTAAGTTATTTAGCAAGAGAAAGTACCATAAGTACTCATTAATTTATGATGGTATGATGGTATATTATTTTTTCTAACAAAAAAATAGGTTGATAAAACTAGGTATAAAGTAGGCTCTGTAAATTATAAGTAATTTTTTCCTTTGCCTCATGTGCTGCAAGGTCGATTTTTTTGAAGGGTAACCCGGACGATAAACTTAAATAAATCAATATTAGGACAATCTTACACAAATCAACCTAGTCCCACAGTAAGCTCAATAAAGCTAATAGAGAGAGAGAGAGAGATAGGTAAATA
Source organism: Pammene fasciana (assembly GCA_911728535.1). Classification (NCBI taxonomy): domain Eukaryota; kingdom Metazoa; phylum Arthropoda; class Insecta; order Lepidoptera; family Tortricidae; genus Pammene; species Pammene fasciana. The sequence goes on along the minus strand of OU452278.1, from coordinate 8,895,348 downwards.
CTTAAATACATAGAAAACATCCATAACTCAGGAACAAATATCTGTGATAAACGCACAAATAAATGCCCTGACCAGGATTCGAACCAAGGACCTCCTACTTCATAGGCAGGGTCACTACCAACTAGGCTAGGAGGCCGTTCCATTGTCTCTGATATTTGAAAATAATAAAACTACTTTTCGTAACCCTTTGAAAACTAACTTGCTTAGAGATACGAGTAAAGCGTCATTGTGCGGAAAAGGGCAAGATATTCAGTGAATGACAGCGGAGGGCCTGAAAGGTCGCCCCGTGTTGTATCTCTATTGAGCCTCGAGCCACCTTTGGACAATAACATAGTCGAGTTGCCTTTTCCACTTAGGTACCTTGACTTTGAAGCACCCTTCTTCAGATAATCATTTTACTTTGCTCAGAGATTGACGAGTAAAAATTGCTAAATTAAATTATTTTTGGGAAAAAATATTACAGGTACAAGGTAACATTTAGTTAACAAGTTTTTAAAGCAGCCTACGTATCCAGTAAGTAAATATAATTAGGCTACAAATTGTTGTTTACATTTTTCGTCGGAATTTAGGAGCGGCAAAAGGGGTTTAGTCAGTAATTAGGCAGTTGGCTGGCTTACCTAGTGTCCAATTAATAGTCGTGAACTCGGAGCAGGTTCAATGTCAGCCTCGGGGTTTGTAACTGCGTAGCTTTTCAAATCTGCGCCCCTGGTCTTCAGAGGTTGAGATTTTAGCTCTTACGCGATTTACGTAAATGTGTTTGTAATATGACTTATAAAAGAAATGTAGGTATAATGTCATAGAAACTTTAAACCTTTACAAAAACAACTGTTAATATGTATTTATGTAATTAACAATAACTACTCATCGAATATCGAAATTTTATGATCGTAGGCCGAGCCGACCGAGTATGGCCGGTGGATATGTATAATAAGAAACATAATTCTACATTAATTTAAAAATGCGTAATTTCTAATAGGTTGAATGTATATCCTATTTATTTATATTTTATTACGATTAGCTACAATAAGTTTTGATCATTTTTTATATATTAAAGTATATATCTATATCTATTATAAAAAATATCGTCGAATAGTCCATAAAACACGTATTATTGAGCTTATTGTTGCACTAGATCGATAGGTGTAAGACTGGTCCAAATTGTTTATATTATTAATTATTTATTTAATAGGAATGTTCCAACGTGGTGCTAGCTGAATATATAAACTTGCGTAAACGGAGTAAACATATCAGCATTGAGATTAATATCAGTACGTTACGCGTATGGTTATTACTGTCATTAGTCTTAGATCTTGAGGATCAGTAACAAAGTTATCAAACCCGTGTACGCGTTTAATTTCAGCTAATTTACTATGAATCAACTCTTGATTAGACGTCAAGCCTAGCGGGATTACATATAATCTACATACGCTTTAGATTAGTACTCTATTAAATCACGAGCTAGACAAACTTATCTACTTGTGTAAACATTTAATGGCCTCGTAAAATTGACTCACGTTTTACGTTCGTTTACAGCGGAGTGGATTTCATGTATAGGTTTATTTGGAGCAAAGGCTGAACTCGCGTTATGCCTGCCTTTTATAAGAGTAACGGTTATATAAGCCATTAAGGGGAATCGCTGTGATATGATCGTGCAGCAGCCTGCTATCTTTCAGTAATGTGTCGATTAAGGCCGGGTTACAGAGCGTAAGTAAACCTAATAACGCCGAGCGCAGAGGTTCGCGACATTACCATAAAGTGTGGAGGCTATAACGGAGGCCTCTGAGAAATTTAGTTGCCAATAAATATGCTGTAATAATAATACATACATAAGTTGTGAATCTACCGTTTTAGTCGATACCATTTATAATAAACCATTTATTGGAAACCATTTTGCGCCCTTCAGGAAAGCGATGATGGTGTAAGTGGTTTAACTGACTACCGACTAAATATTAACGGTCACCGTCACAGATTAAGTTTTGATAACAGTAATATAATTTTCACGCTAAGTCCATAACAAATAGTTCTTCCCAATTCTTCAGATTTTCTTAGCTATGATTTGGTGCCGCGCCGTGACCGATGACCACCTTAAAATAGTCGCCCTTTACTTCACTGGGGAGGGAATATACTCGGATATCTATTCTGGGCCGAAGCTGAATGACGTACGTCCATAAAAAAAATATTTTTAGCAATATCTATGTGTTAACTATGTAGCTGTTCGTTTAGGTATTATGGACAATTGAACATCCTTATTCCTATCACATTAAAACGACAAAAGCATGGCTCACGCTGTAGCATTCCGCATCCTACACGAAACTTTCGACACTTCAATTTATACAGAGAACATCACGTGACCTCTAAGGGTCACGTGACGCTTTCTATAATAAACTGAAGTGTCGGAAGTTTCGTATAGGATGCGGAACGCTGCAGCGTGAATTATCCTATACTCGTCATACTCGTCATCATTTAAAGGCCGGCTTGGGACACCGATAATTTCGTAACTTTATAATCAACCTACGTATCAAATTCAGCAACTCGATACGTCTCCACTTGGTCTGTCGTATTCAGCTCCGACATCGCTACTTTACTAACACAATAGTAGCCATACGGTAGTTAGCATGTAGTTAGTTGATACCTTCTGTCAGTTTCTCCAGTTAAATGAGCCCACACATAATAGCTATGGATACACGCACAGATCTGCCCGCCGGATTTTTCCGGCGGATATGCCTGGCATACAGATCCATCCATGGATGGCTAATCAGATGTGTCCGCAGACAAATCCGTGTCCAATTCGCGCCATACATGAACGGATTCGTCCGCCGGGCATATCCAGACAGATAAATCCAGCGGGCAGATCTGTGCGTGTATCCCTAGCTAAATATGCTCTCTTGGCGATGCCAGTAGGCTAAAACGAAGACACTTTCAACTTTGTTTAAAGGCATCAGTGGCAGGGCTTGTAACCGGTTACTGCAAAAAACCCCGAAATGATCCAATATATTTAATTATTTTATGGTTTTTATATAAAACCCGATGTTTTATTATAGTTTTCACTTCAAATTATAGGATTTTTCGATTGAGTATAAAACAGTAACGAAAAGAACGAAAAAACAAACCGGTTTTTACTATGGATTTCGGTTACGGTTACAAGCCCTGATCAGTGGTGACTTTAAAATGATACAAAAATATGTGCCAATGACTGGTAAATGTTTGTCAATCATTGGATAGCTTACATACACAGCTTACAACATCTTTACCAGTACTGATTGATAGTCCTTTACGCGTGTGACCTGAACTTGTTTCCACTTGCTCTGATTGCAGGAGTGTTCGTGAATAGTCGACCTCAATCCACAGCATTAATTAATTCTCGATTCTAGGAGGCATACGGCGTTCAATACCGATCAATACCTTCTGTCTGCGTGGTATTACAGCTCAACATTAAGAGTCGCCAGGACGCTCGCGTGAACTCGCGTTCCCATACAAAAGTAGTTTAGTTCTCATTTTAAAACGACATGCTTTAGAACCATGAAATTTGGCATGGGCATTTTAGTAGTACAGATCTAGGTCGGACATTCGTTTTCGTTGCTAAAAATTGTAATACAAAGATACTATAGCAAAAATAAGTTTCGTATTTAAATCTGTAACTGGCTGTATTTTCTTTGTATTACAATTTTTAGCAACGAAAACGAATGTCCGACCTAGATCTGTACTACTAGAATGCCCATGCCAAATTTCATGGTTCTAAAGCATGTCGTTTTAAAATGAGAGCTAAACTACGTTTGTATGGGAACGCGAGTTCACGCGAGCGTCCTGGCGACTCTTAAGACATCATTAGGTACTGTTTATGATCGCTTTTTTTTAATTGCTGCTCATGCTCAAGCACTTGTCTATAACAGGGGCATTCTTTTTTTAATTCCTTGAAGAGAAAAATGGCTATTTACACATATACTTTTATCTAAAATAGAGGCGCATTCAGACATAATCAGACTGCCATTCTCTTGAACAAAATTAAAATAAAAAAGTCACTAATGAAACCGGTATCCTTTTACTTTTGAAGTATTTATTTCAACATTAAACAGTCTAAAATAATTATTCAGAAGGAGAAAAAAGAGAAGAATAAAGACTGTGTACGTTAAAATCCGGTCACGCATGGTATGGTACATCTTTTTATTGAATGTGCATATTCAACCAACACTTCTAATTAATAATTTGGGGTTATCAAGCTACATAATAAAATTTAAAACATAATATAAACGTTACGTTGTCTATGAGTTTGATCACTATATATTCCACAGTGCCTATATTTTTTTGTCCACAGTGTTCTGACAGTGTTTACCAAATTTTCCTGTTAAAAATAGTTTTTTATTATAAATAAGATGAATCAAATGATACCTTATTAAATTCTCTTTTCACCATAGCTAACATTTTTCTAAGTGTATTTAGATTGAAATAGTTCGGAGGTGTTCTAACTTTGGTGAGTTTGACTTTTTGACAAAAAAATGGCTGCCATATAAAAATTACTTTCAGTGCTTGGAGTAGAAAGTTTTCCTGACTACCTCAAGTAGAATAGAGTTTCAAAACATTTTTTTATTGTAAGATGACATTCTATTGTCCATAAAACCGGTTGTGAAAATATAAATACAATTGTGGTATTGTAGCAGGAAGCGAGTGAAGATTATCAAAAAACGCTGGACAAAACATTAAAGATATGATGAAATACCTTCAGTAAAAACTGAGACAAGCCCATACAATTGTAATATGATTCTATTTTTATTATATATTACTATGATTAGAGATTATTTATAAAAAAGAACTGCTTGAAAATGTGTATCCGAAAGGGAGATGTACCATACCATGCGTGGCCGGATTTTAACGTACACAGTCTTTATGTATGGAATGGAACATATCATATGTTTATAACACTTCATTTTAAATCTAGAGAAATATGTATGAGCCAGAATTATACAGCACATCTAAGCACGCGAGACACTCATAACAGTGAACATACAATGTATATTGTCACCAACACATGTGATTATGTGCCGACACTGTAGAGGCGTGAAATACATCTAGATAATCGGCTTTTCTGTGTACAGTCAGCGTCAAAAGTAACTACGCAAATGAAGGCGTCAAAAGTCGTTATTTAAAGGCAATAAGGACTTTTGACACCTTCATTTGCGTAGTTACTTTTGACGCTGACTGTACCTTGGAAACTCCATTGGCCCACAGAGCATATGGGGTAAACAGTAAGTAACATAGAATTTTACGTGGGTTAGGCGGCTTTGGCACTGCTGCGGTTTCCGCATGCGGCACCGATGCGCGAGCAAGATAGCCCACTGCGTGTGTATAGCACTGTCACGCTTGCACACCGTCGCCGCAAACGTGAATGTGAATTTAAAAACTTGAGCCACTACTAAAATAATTACCTAGTCCCGATATCACTGTTTGGCCAAGAGGAGGTCCAATGTCCCAATACGATTAATGTACTTATCGAAATGAAGTTACAAACATAGTATCAACTCACTCGCTTTATATTTTTCAGTGGAATTATTGCCTAAGTAATAAAGGTGACGGCTGGTAGAAAACTTGAAACAAACCGTTATCTTTAAGGTTTTAAGTAGTTTGCGCTAGTCCGTCTCGTGTTAAAAACGGTGTATTTTAATAGTACCTATAGGTACAGTTGACGTCAAATATATGTTTACACTTTTGAACCCTATTACAAAGGAGTACTATGGCACACACTGCTTTTAACACGAGTACTGCGACCGCCCACTCTGTAATATGTTTTTAGCGAAATGTTTGTCTCGAGAAAAAAGAAAACATATAAATGGAAATTTAGTCTCGTTTGAATTTAACATTATTTCTCTGATGCGAGGGTAAAACTTGGAAACCTTCGTACATGTGTACGATAGACAATCAAATACGGGGACTGTTTTCTTTGAACATCACAAATTATATCTTGGCGTTAGTAAAATGTCTGAAATGTTTATAATAAATTTTCAGAAATTATAAACTACTAACGTCTACCCGCGAATTTGTCTGCGTATAATTCGCGCTTCTGTAGTAATGGTAGAAGTATTAAGGTTTTCTATAGTCATCCCTTTTCCACACTTTTATTTAAGTACATAAGTGTACGTGGTCAAGCCCCGTATGTACTTAAAATCTAGTTAGTTATATTTTCTGGTGTCTGATTGAGCTAAATATGGTATACTTCCGTTATTTATATGACAATGCTGTGTACTAGGTAGAGCCACCAATAAAAGAGTGTACCATAAACACATTTTTGGAAGTTACTTGTTTAGTGGTGAATAGTGGTGATACTTATGTTGGTAAACATAAGAAAAAGACAGTAGGTACAGTCCGTGAGCTCTCATTAGAACCTTTGGGTTTTAGAAAGAGACGTCGGGTATCAATCAACAGTGACACATGAAAAAGCAGAACAGCAACATTACCATCGTGTGTCATCGCCGATTCCCGAAGGTTCTTCTTAAAGCTCACGGACTGTATGTGTATGCAGCCATAATAAACGCCTATTTTAAAATTTTATATCACCCGCACAGCTAAAACAAAATCATAAATTAATTATAAGCTTCATTTAGTGTTCTCAATAGCGGAATCATAAATATAATTTATTTAAACTCTGAAAATAATTAATTAATATGCCATAATGTCTTTTACAATTGGAGGGATGTTTACAAAAACAACATAACTGACTACACTGGTTGACACCTGAAACGATTAACAATGTTCTTAAAAAAGTGTCAACCACTCTAAGCAGTTATGTTGTTTTTGTAAACATCCCTTCAATTTAATCGAACTCGCGGAGCGTAAGCGAAGTGAGTTCTTACAAACAACTCCAGACCGAACTGCCACCTGGCTACTGGGACGTCTCGGCACTTGGATGGCATTTTGATTTCGATAGTTTGTCCGACGATAACTTTAGTAACGTTTTTTTGATCTTTATGAAATTTCTTAGGGCTGTAGGGCTTAAGTTCGTATATGAGCAGGATCGATCAAGTGGTTATGGAGCTAGAAGGAGAAAAAAAATCCTCGTTAGGGTCTTGTTATATGGGTCAACTCGTTTGCAAGTAAATCGCGAGTTCTCAGTTCGAGGCGGACTACTAGTTAATTTATTAATCGAATAAAAGCTGACATTTTAATCCAATATCGAATAATCATTGTGTTGATCTACAAATATTCCAATATACTACCGGGAAGCGTGGAAACGTGGACTAGGGGATTTGATATTCATACGAACAACGGGGCGGCCGCGGCACGTATGTATACAGGTCGGCCTATTGTGATGGGATCATAGCCGCTAGTGGCACTACACTCAACCCAGACCGGCTTTTGTAAAAACATGTACTCAACCAATCCATTGTATTCCAATATGATGGTAGTGGTACAATACGAGAAAACTTTTTGGCTGATTGATATTTGGCTTCTCATTCATAATATCTTTAGATAATTGCTTATCTGCGATCAGAGACGTCTACACCAAATCCAGGTATTATATTGTGCCTGATACGTACTAACATAGACCTATAATGAGATAATCAGCGCCACCTAGTAACGAACAACGTACTAGTAGTACACTAGTCGTTACTAGGTGGCGCTGATTTTATCTCATACGTATTGGCTCTGTTTAGGTGGCTCTGAACTAGATGGCGGTAAATACTCGGAGCCTTCAAAAGTTCTTAGACTATGGCCGTCTACTATATATTTAAGTGTATGGTACTAAACAACAACAATAAGGTACTGTCAATAAGGTAAATAAAGGGAAATAATATCAAAAACAGTCTAAATTCAGCGGCAAACCTGCAGGCTTATGATGGCAGTATTTGTCCGCCGATAACTTGATAAAAAGCTGACAACTTGACACATTGTCATGTTTTGCTGTGAGAATAGCTAGACCATACTACGCGTTACTTGGTTTTAAATGAAATTCTAGTGTCTGCCACTTTCCTTAATAATTGTGAATTGAGAGTGATATTAGGTATGGTAGCAATAACACATTAATTAATAATTAAAGATGTATCAGAAATTAATAATATTTACAACCCCGAATAACGGATATCATTTCATAATAGGATAATATTTTCCACGAGTAGTTAAGACGAATGTTGGCGAAAAGTCATTTGGGTTTAGCTGCGAACGAAACATAATATTATTACTATTTATTATAACCTTCCTTTTGATCCTTAGAAATACAAAGATCTGTTTCAGTAAAATTATACGAAGGGATTGTTTTGGATACCTAAGTACTTATACTTAATATTTTAACTTAAATAGCAACGGCGTTTCTTTAAAGTAAAAATCATGTAAGTCGCAAATACACGTTCAAACTTGTTTTTTCATATATTTTCGTAACTTTAATTCCATGATTGCTATGAAATAATTTGATTTAGTCATAGGTACAGTCAGCATCAAAAATATGTATACCTACATTTCGGCACTTATGTCTGTGGGATAAGACTCAAATTCGTATACATATTATTGATGCTGACTGTACATCTAAATACATATGTGATCAGAAAATTCAAAAGGGACATCTCGGTGGTCGCGCGGCCTTTGCGACTTACTAGAAATAGTACATTTCGATATTAGTGCAGAAAGTATGTCATTACTTCACGAGTATATCGAACGACGTTTTTAATACAGTTGCGAAAAAATTAAAAAAATTGACAATTATTCACTTTAAGGTTACTTTAGTACATGTATCCGAACGCTCCGCGTGGTGCGGTGCGGCGCTGTGATTGGCTGTCTGTCACTGTCATTAGTTGTGATTAGCTGGAAAAGTAAAAAGCACTAGTGCGCGATATCAAACTTTCCGCACGCTAAACCACTACAAGAAAAGCACTTTTTTGAGCAAATGTATTAAAAATAATATTTAATATGTCCAACGACTACAGCGTGCTTACATCGCCGGCTGTAAATGTAGTAAAAAGACTTTTTTCAATAAACATGCGTCTCAAAGACAACTCTTATAATAATATATCTCTTATAATTTATAATTTATTTAGAATATAAATAAATTATAAATTATAAGAGATATATTGTCCATAGGTATATACTAGTAGTTATAACTTACTACGAGTACAGTTATATCCGACCACAGTGTTGTAGAATTCGGAGCACCGGTCTGGCCTTGACCGCCCGCCTGTTACATAATAAAGCTGTTGTATTCGAAGCCTCATGGCCCTATCCAGTTCGTTTACATTTTACGAAACACTACATTACACGCAAAAAATAATTAATTTCATAGTTACTCTTATTTAAATCCTCCAGGTACTAAAAATTACATTTATTCATTGTCAGTCTATCCTATTAACATGTATATAGTGTATGTTTAAACTATTAAATAATAAGTCCCGCCGAGTTTCGTGCCGATTTTAATATTTCTCGGATCAGACTTCAGAGGTGTAGGGTTGCAGCATAGTCAGAATACCCTGTACTTCTTTGAAAAAGAATTCAATAAAATTACGAATAGATTACTAGAGCGATCGTGAAACTTCAGTTTTCTCGGCGATATAGAAAATTCAGATCGAGACTAAAGTGTCAGCGGATTCGGAGGCATTCCTCAGGCAGTATCGAGATAATACACACTTTTCCAACTTGTCCTGTACACATTTACACCCACACAATGTTATGCAAATGACTGTTAACAAAATAACTCCAGTTACGTATATCGGCAGCTGCAGCATTGAATTTTGTAATCAGTAATGGTTTTATTTAATCTGAAATGCTTGCCGGATTTTAAAAAATAAAATATGATTTCATTTTATTTGCATTTACTGTTAAATAACAATATTATGGAGTAAAACACAATTTCATGACAATATAACAGTACCTACTTTGATAATTTTGCTTCATTTCAAACCAGCATCTTTTTTTTAAATTGGATGAGATAATTCAGGCTTAAGTTTAACTGACCGCAATAAGTTACACTTGATTCGACGGAATTAAAAACATTAATCACTGTGATTTTAAGCGGAAATTTAACTCAAATTTGACAAAAAAACGCTTGGTTGGGTGAGGTGTTGTTTTGGGAAACCCCAGAGTATGACAAAACATTCTCCATACTGTTTCTCTTTCCCCGGACACAATAAAAATAATCTCTAGCTGTACCTAACATTTTTTGGACAAATCATCATCATCATCACAGCCATAAGACGTCCACCGCTGAACATAGGCCTCCCCTTTAAAGAGGGAGTTTTGCCATACGCGCCACGCTTGGCAGGCGGGTTGGCGCGCGCAGTTTTTTTTTGTTCATTGGTGTTTAGGCTTTCGGAAGATGCTGCTGCCCATCTCCCGGTATATCCCCTTAGCATAGTCCTACTGCAACCACGGGATGGATGGATGGTGGGGGACAATTCTAAGGCCGGGCACCCCACGGCAAAATTTTTGGACAAATACCGCAAAAAAATAATATAAAATATAAACTTAAAAGACAAAGTAGCCGTAACATATTTACACACCTGTCCCAGTTAAGTAATTATCCAAAACTTAATAATAATCAACCACGGTCATTAATTCAGTACTGTACAACAATGACAATGACAAATGATCTACAGCTCTACATCCAATACAGGACCTTGTTCAGGTAATGTAAACTAATTGATTCTGCGGTATAATATATACGTTTACCTTACCATTCAATATGTCCTATTGTTATGAAAACTAGGACGTGAACGATTTATTTAAAGTACTAGTAGGCGAGTAGTAAAATTGGACACAATAACGAGAGCGAAGAAATCTGTATAGGACTGTCAAGGAATGCAATGCGCTCCCGCTATCTGTATTATTAAAGATATTTATTCTTCAATTTAGGCGACAATGCACTTATCAACGCTCGACGGAAAAAAGAAACTACCACCGGTTCTAACCCTACACCTCTGACCCGAAACGTATTACTTATTACCGGCAAGAAACTCTGCAGGATGTCGATCTCTTTAAAGCAAGAGTCAATAGGCTATTAGTGAACCGGAGAGCTCCATCTTAGCTCTGTCTTCAATTTCTATCAGGTACAAGATGGACAGACGACCTTATAAAGGTCGCCGGAAGACGCTGGATGCAAGTCGCTTCCGACCGATACTTATGGAGGTCCAAAGGGGAGGCCTATGGTCAGCAGTGGACGTCTTATGGCTGTGATGATGATGATGTTGATTCATATTTCTAGATCCGAGCACTTGGCAGCTGTTCGGAACAGAAAAAGCATTATTTATGGCTAACGGTATGGGATTTACGACTTTACTTCCATTCGTTTTATTAGCAGTTTAAAAGCTAATTAGAAGTGAACTATCAAACTTGTGGAGTACTAGGTACTCCAAAAGTTTTAAATAAAACTGCATAAATTAAAAATAAACGGGCTGCTTCCAGGAGTTCGATTTTTGAATCTCATCGGGTGACTTATTTCGTACTAAATAGTTATCGGCTGCATACAAAAAAAGTTACCGGTGAGGTTCAAAAATCGGACTCCAGGAAGCGAACCGGAAATTGAGGCTATATAAAATTGTCTGTAAAACTGAAAACTTTTTGATATCGGACATAATAATTTAGGGCTTTAGGGGAAATTAATTTTATCCAAAGATAAAACGGCTTTCTGGTGTCAGGCAGGACATAACATGGGCAAACAGGATAAAATGATGTTTTGATTTTTCTTTAACATTTTTGTTAAGTAAAAAGGTTTAAAGCGATAATTAAGGCAAATTAAAATGTAGATACCTATAGTATTTTGTTATATAATAAGATTTTTTGAAGATGCCCGAATTATACCAAGGCGCTCTTCGTAGGTACATACAAATCGAACCTCTTAATTTTTTTTACAATACGAGTATGTATAATATTTTTGGAGCTCAAACACACATAATTCTTCTTCTTCTTCCTTGCCACTTCCTATTATTTGGGGTCGGCTCTCCTCGTTCTAAGGCGCCAGGATGGTCCGTCTTGGGTTGTCGCGTGCTCGCTGAGTCGCGGGTTATAGTAGCTAGCTATGTTGTTTTGGGCTTTCCTATGGTTTTTCTGGTGCAAGGCATTACCAGGGCTTTCCAGACCACGTCATCCTCGGGACGTCTCATTACGTGGCCATAGCATCTAAGTCGCTTAACTGTAGGCGCAACCTTGCAACTTCCTCTGATAACCCTCTGCTAACTCGTTTCGTATTTTATCTAGTCTTTGTATGTTATCTAGTGTTTTGTCTAGTCCGGAGGCTTTGGTCACTTTTTCCATGATATATGACATAAAAAATTTATCTAGTCTTGTTACGAATCGATAGAATACTCCGTCGAGTACCGATACTATCTTGTTTTTCTGTTATATGTGTCAAATTGATGTCTTATTACTTTGGGAACATCATATCACACTCAATTTGACATGTATTTTCAATATCAAAGTGCTGTCAATATTGTTAAAGAGGATATCTTTATTTTTATTAATTTGTTTATGCAGGGTGACCAAGGTTACAAAGAAATTTCTACGGAACAAAAACAGTTAGAAAGGCGTTATTGTTTTACTTAAACATGATGGCGGCTGATTCGTTATCGTTAATGAAGTGTTTAGAGTTGTTCCTGCTCACGTCACGTCTCCTGAATCACTCTATATATATAAAACAAAGTCGTTTCGGTTAGATACTCTATTTATAACTTAAAGAGTTTAAAGATGTTTTATTTTATACATAACTAGCTTTTGCCCGCGACTTCGTCTGCGTGGAATTAGTAATCCCCCGTTAAGGAATGAATGCTGGATATCAACTATTCTATATCCTTCCCCAGACAATCTCCAGTGTTCAACGGTTATTGATTCGCCATACAAACTTTCAACCCCTTTTCACCCCTTCTAGGGTTGATTTACGGGATGAAACTATTCTTTGTCGTTTCCCGGGATTCAAATTATCTCCATAATAATTGTCATCTAAATCGGTTCAGCGGTTGAAAATTCTCCATACGAACTTTCAACCCCCTTTTAACCCTCTCTAGGGTTGATTTTTGAGATGAAAACTATCTTATGTCCTTTCCCGTGACTCAAACTATCTCTATACGAAATTTCATCATAATCCCTTCAGCCGTTCTCACGTGATGCACGGTCAAATAAACAGACAAACAGATAAACAGACAAACAGACAAAAATTCTAAAAACTGTTGGAACGTGTTCTGTTATCGATTTTAAGTATCCCCAGCCAACTTTTTTTCAAATATCTTCCATGTACAGACTTTCGACCCTCTTCAGCTTTATTATATGTATAGATAGAATAAGTATTAAAATTATGGAGACTAAAAACATGTAGTTGGCGGTACGAAGTCCTCCGGGTCAGTTGAAGAAAAATAAAGTTGAGGAGCTTTAATCACTAAATCGGACACTTAAATTGAAATGTACTTAAATCATGAATAAAACATCAGTTTAACAGTTTCCCGGTTTGTTTTGATCCCCTGGAACCCTGAAGTGTCTACTCACGGTGTTATTAATTAAAGGGAAGCAACCCTTATTCGTATGATTAATGCATGCTCCCAAGGACGGCGGACGGCCTTGCAGCCGGCCATTTGTCACCGCAGACGATTTAGTGCTTGTTTCCGCCTTTAATCTATTTAAAAAGCAAAGCAAGTATCTCTAGAGTTGACGCGGTCGTCCAAGAAGGGCAGAATACACGCAACGCGACTAATTTTAAAACACGTTTCAAGATGGCATAGCGTAACTAGCCTCCATAATTTAGTCGGTTTCTTTGTTACCCCTCAAAAAGCGGTGGAGGGTAACAAACGTTTATATTGTACTTAGGGCCTTTTGGAAGTAAGCAATAATCATAATGTGAGACTATGATAAGGACCAATGATAATAGCGCCTTTCTGTCATACCTATTGAAAGTTTAATAAGACCATCCCGTTCAATCTTGGTAGGTCAACTCGGCGAAGACCGTCAGTCGGCCGGTCTTCGCCGAGTTGTATTAATATTACCATGCCAGGTCTATGGCTAGTATATCTATGATTTGAACGTATAACTTTGGGTGGGTAATGTCGCAATTGCATGTTCGCTGTCTTGGGAACTGTCAAGCCTTTTTTAGCGTTGACTAAGCGAATGGTAAACGGCTGCCGCTGGCTCCGGTTATAAATAACATCTAAGATTGTAGCCGTAAATAGTTTGTTAATCAGCTTTTTCATGTTGGATGAAACATTTTTTTTTTCGATGATGCTCTCAAAAACTTTGTCAAAAACAACAACTGCCTAAGTAACCAATATTGCGATAAAAATGATAAAATTTCTGAGAACTTTTTTCCTCACAAACTTACCTTAATTTCCAATAATCCAACTCTAAGTTGCATTTCATCAGGTGACAAGCAAAACTCACTAAGTACTACCACAAGTCCATAGCCATAATGAACCACACTTGCAACATAACAAGGTTGATTTTCGGTTAATTCTTTTTTGCTACTACTTGTACATATAATTTCAATATTTTCGAAGACATTCTTCAAGTAGGATATATTATGCATTCGTTTCGATTATCATATGATTTATCCGCTGTGTGCTGCGTGGCTATGGCTTTAGAATAGTGCCACCCCGTCTCTTCCCGCGGGTGTCGTAAGAGGCGATTAAACCTCTGATCGCTACTGCTCGTGAGAACGCTGTGGTGATTTATTTAATTAATAGTCATCCGCATGGCAGCGATGCGGTTCGCCACCCATCACGTCTCGTTCTTCACGGGGGCGAAAAGTGGCTCACGGAGAGCCGTTTTGCTGCATTGATCGTAGCAAATGGAAATCCTTGATCTCTGCCTACCCCTTTTGGGATATAGGCGTGATTGTATGTATGATCGTATATGATTTGATGATCCAATATGATATTATCAGGAATAAATCGAAAATCTGAGTATGCTTTTTCCATTATTCTTTTCTAAAAGCCAAAAAAGTTCCCAAATCCACCAACTATTCATAATTTCCCCAACTGAGTTGTGCAGTTGTACGATATGCAAAATGGCAGCATATAATTTAAATATCGGGTGCACCAAATGCAGCATAAACTCGTTCCGAATGCACACATCCGAATTTCAAATATCATATGTTTATTCAGATGCACCTGTATGCGTTTTGATGGTACCTTTTATAATGCCGTTACGGGCAAGGTAAAGCAAACATACTAACAAACTATTATACGTGCATTTGTTATGCTCAGTTTATTCAAAAAACTAATAATTTTCTTATGTTTACTGTGTTTTTTTATGTAAGTTTAATCTTGAGCGCTCTTTAGACTCTTGTATATTAGGCAGGTGTAAGTAGGTACAGTCGACTCCAAAGATATGTTTACACGTTTTCACCTTAGTCCGTTGTAATAAGGTGCAAAAGTGTAAACATATCTTTGACGTCGACTGTACTAATAAGAACGAATGAATATCAACATCATACGGAAGTTTGTAAATGTACAATATTGTAGACAAATATTCATCATCATCATCGTCTCAGCCATAAGACGTCCACTGCTGAACATAGGCCTCCCCTTTGGACCTCCATAAGTATCGGTCGGAAGCGACTTGCATCCATACATAGACAAATATTGCGCTATAAAATTAGGTTTAGACATTTTTCTTCCGAATTCAGACAATAGGTAAAAGGTTGCATTTGTATATATACATATGATTCTCAATGAAGAAACGTTATTTCCTGCGTGAGGCAGTTTGCATACAATTCATCATCATCATCATCATCATCTCAGCCATAAGACGTCCACTGCTGAACATAGGCCTCCCCTTTAAAAGGGGGGGTTTGCCATACGCGCCACGCTTGGCAGGCGGGTTGGCGCGCGCAGTTTTTTTTTGTTTATTGTTGTTTAGGCTTTCGGAAGATGCTGCTGCCCATCTCCCGGTATATTCCCTTAGCAGACTCCTACTGCAACCACGGGACGATATGGTGGGGGACAATTCTAAGGCCGGGCACCCCACGGCTACTGCATACAATTAAAACAATGTAAATAAGACTTAATTGGTGTAAGCCCCGCGGAATAATTAATGGAATATAACGATTCTTCCAAAAGTAATTTGTGATTTCAGAGAGCGTAAACTGTGAGGGTAAAATTTGTTCACGCGTAAGGAGGTAAATAACCTCAGGAATATGACACTTATTGCTACGCGCCGCTACAACTATGCTACGCCGTAGTCCCGCGTAGCATCTGCTACGGGCGCGGAATTAACATTAGCAGACCCTAGCGTTTTTCTTGTACGTAGAGAAAAGCAACTACGAACAGAGAGCTTAGCGGTTAATTCGTAACCTCTGTGACTGTAGAATATAACATTAATGAAATGACAAACTTCAGGCTAACTATCAAAGTTCTCATATCCGTTCAATCTACGTTACGCATATCAAATGACCTCTGGTGCCGTTAAAATCTCATTAAGTAGCTTAGCAACGTGTTTACTACATACTTAACCGCACGCGTACTGTAAAAAGTCAAGTTTTCAAGGCCTTGAGCTGTGACCTTCATTATATTTAACATGTACAGTTATTACTGCATTGTTAAGGTGTTTATTAGCTTACTACTTCTTAATCTTACCGTATGGACAGCTGCCTGAAGAAATGCAACCCAGCTTTAGCAACACAATCTCACATGACACAACTTGTTTGTTTCGTTCATTAGCACTCGGTTAGGGCGCAACGTTTCCGCATGCCAGTTTGTCGCAGTATGTGACAGTGGATGTATTTGTTGATATTATTAAGTTAGTTGCGTGCGAGGTAGGTTGGCAGCTGTCAGGAGCGGGCGAGACGCGCGGTCTGTGCGAGCGGCGGCGGCGACTGAGCCGGGCGGCGCGCGCCACGGGCCCGGTCGATACATGCGGCAGAACAGAATAAACACGCCGTACCGTACTCGCTGTGATGTTGCCAGCCTCCGCGCCTCACCCCCCGGTGTTGCCGACTCGGATGTTTGCGGCGGTTGTATCTCGAGTGCTTCACGCCCCGCGCGATGCTTACGCGACGCGCTCTCAGACTCACAAATAGGCGTCGTTATGAAAATGATGTCGATATATTTGTTTCGTCTTAGTGTAACGACTCGTTACACTTCTTGTAGCTTTCATTCCCCGCTTCAGCATCGTTATTGAATTTGAATTTCAAAATTCGATCGCGATATGTAGGCAGTTATGAGGCCCCAATCTCTCCGTGCTTGAGGCAATAGTGGTACGCTACGTATAATTTACGTGTAACCTTCGCTTATCTGTACGTTTGAGACTGAACCATTTTACATAATAAAACGATCTGTAGTCTGAAAGGATCATCCTGCAATTTCGTCATTGAACTATCTTCAAATCGAAGTATCGAGTTATCTTTATGCATTATGAGGACATAACAATATTTATTGAAGGAATAATAAAGTTGATCTCGAGTTTGTGCCAAGTTTTATACCAATACAATACAAATATCGGCGTATAAAAGTACTTGAAAGAAGTTGGAGAGTTTCCGTGTTGTACGCACTCTTTTTGACTCATGTGGTTTGATTGTTGTACATAAACTTTTATATCAATGCTATTCATACGTGTTACGTTGGTATTAAAAGCGTTTTTCTTACTTATTAATTTTTAATGCAGGTACGGAATTGAAAGTCCTAACTTGGTCTAACGACCGACCGGCGTAGCCATTTTAATTACCCTTTGCAGATCGGCGTCGTTTTATTTTAAAATATCTGTGCTTATCGCTTTGGTAGAGACGCGGACCCCCGCGGGTTTCTGTTCGGTTAAAATATTCATATTCATGAAGCCAGATTGAGGTTTTGATAAATAAATTCGGCGGTATGTATAAAGCTATGCTGTAGATTCACCTGATACCGGCGCGACAGGTTGACATGTCTATATTCGAGAACATTTTGTGATCGAAATATTCGAAGGATGGCTTTAGCTATTAACGACCGCGTCCTACAATGACTTTGTGCATGATTAAATAGCCCTCTAGAATACCTTGTAAGCATAGAGGTGTACACTTGGTTATCCATTTTCATTTTTTAAGCGTGCGGAAGATAATTAAAAATTATAACGGGTATATTATGATGTCTGTAAGTATCTTTTTAAACCTACCAGTACATATCGATCACTTAGTATATTAGGAACTATGTTATGGTAGTTCCTAATATACTAAGTGATCGATAAGTGCTCTACAAAACTATAATTTAAGTTTGTCTGTGGAGTCAGGTATCAGTCTCAATATTATGTA
The DNA here is from genome assembly GCA_911728535.1 of Pammene fasciana. NCBI lineage: Eukaryota > Metazoa > Arthropoda > Insecta > Lepidoptera > Tortricidae > Pammene > Pammene fasciana. The sequence goes on along the minus strand of OU452278.1, from coordinate 8,877,179 downwards.
TCAGGTATACAGACAAAAATAAAATAAAAACATTGTGTGGTTTTATGAAACCACGATGCAAGTGAAACTTTACTATGTTAGCATGGCGCTTAGAAATTGGCGCCCAATTGGTTTGTCATGCTAGACGTACAGAGCTAGAATGACTTCATTAAATACTAGCGACCCGCCCCGGCTTCGCACGGGTGCAATTACATATATAAACCTTCCTCTTGAATCACTCTATCTACTAAAAGAAACCGCATCAAAATCCGTTGCGTAGTTTTAAAGATCTAAGCATACATAGGGACAGACAGCAGGAAGCGACTTTGTTTTATACTATGTAGTGATAATCGAAATATGTTTCTAAAATTTAGAAAAAAATAATTCGTTCCACGGGGTATGAACCCTCGATCGTAAGTCTCATGCCATACCACAGTGCCACCGCTACAGTTACGCTAAGACGCGAAATATAGATTTGTATACCGCGGTTCACTGCCAACATGACATGAACCTTATTGCTTATGAAATAAACCTCACCTTACTATAACCGAGAATCAGCGTTACAGCTTGTAACGCGCGACATGCAGAAGAGAGGCTTTAAAATTTGAGACGATGGAATAAAAGTTTCACTTTAAAAAATAGATAATTACTCGTACACTATTACTTAACCTCTAAATATAAATATATAATCCCTAGTTTGACATCAATATAGTGCAGTTGCTTTATGGCATATCAAATTGATATATTTTTAATTGGGTTTAAAAAAATATCTTGTTAGATTTATTCCCCCGATCACAAATCCACGTTAACAATATAGTGCTTAGTCAAAAAGACACCATTTTCTGGCGTTCATATGGGTAATATACCTATGGTTATATGACAGAATAACCCAGGGTTGGCATTTGACAATAAACCGCTTTGCTTCGCATGGGAAATGATAGACGCTCTTAAATGTTGAGCCTACTCGTACTTCTTATTCACGTGTAATGGCATTAGGTAACACGACGGCGACGTCGGATCATAATAAAGTGTTTTTTTATCCTTATTTCTTTGTGAAATTATTACATCTCTGATATAATAAGATGTTTTAACATTTTCAACCGACTTCAAGATTTCGGAGGAGGAGGTTCTCAATTTGTTTTTGGTTTGTAAGAGTATAACTTCAGAGTTAGTAGGTGTGCCTATAATAGTTGAAGAGTTCCCTCGATTTCTCCAGGATCCCATCATCAGACCCCGACTTGGTGACAATGGGACCATCTAGGGGTTTTACCCGTTCGATAAAAAAAAAATTGAAAATCGTTTCACGATTCACGGAGATATCGAGTAATACATGCAAAAAAAAAATCGGTCGAATTGAGAACCTCCTCCTTTTTTGAAGTCGGTTAAAAAGATTTGAAAAGGAAGACAGCAAAGGCTGTGAAGCATGAGCATTATGTAAACTAAATCACTAAGCTAATTCATCAACAAAGTTTTTCTAAGGTTGAATTCGGGTTGTGAAAGCATTTAGGTACAGTCGCCATCAGATATATCGGAGCGGCCGAGGTGGTCACAAATATCTGAAAAACACCTCTATTGCCGAGGCAAGAAAGTGCATGTTTAGATATTTTTGAGTACCTTGACCGCTCCGATATATTTCTATGATAAAACATCTCCCAGTATCACGTTAAATGCGACAATACTAAACAACATTATCAATAATTAGAATTTCAACAACACAATTCCAACAACGTTTATTTATTTTGCGAACTCGCCGGCACAAAAGCGACCCGGCAAAGCATTGCTAAACTCAGTTTCAACAATGACTGCCAGGAACAAGTCTTTGAAGTCGGTCAACCAATGTTTGTAAGTCGCATTACACAGGCATTCTTATTATAGCGGAGCTGTTGAAATAACAGAGTAATGTAACTTTTAAGGTAAAAGCCCTCAGTGGCAGCTGGTCCATAGGACATGACTTCCGTCGGCTTGCCTGATTTTAAGGCACGTGAGCAGTTTTCCAACAGCTGATGAAGAATATTTAAGTTTTTAAGGCTTGCCTATGAAAATTTTTGACCCGCCGCTACTCGTACTGCTACCCTGCTGTATTTGTTCTGAAATCTGGTGGTGTCGAGCACTTAGATGTTTACCTTAGTTAATTAAATGTTTTTTTTAATAAAAAAAATCTTTAACTAGATGTAGGAAATAGGAATTCAATATATTTTATATTTTCCTTGTTGTACAATAAAGTATTACACTATTACTATTACAAAAATTTTTGCTAAAAAATTTGAAAGTAAAATCTCGACTGTCTGTCTCATCATTGTTTAATTACTATTTCATGATGGCGATCGGTTTTTGAGTGATAAATTTGTGTCTTTAGTCTCTTATTCTACATTTTTAACACACCCTTTTCATATTCAATTCTTTTAAAGCAAATGAATAGAAGAAGCGGCTACCGTATTCTAATTTTAAAATACATCAACAATACAATAATAATTATTTTACAATTGATCTCAATCATAATTTCAACACACAACTAATAATCAACCAACATTGAAGTTGTATTGGAGTTTTATCGGAATAATTTTTAAGCTAATTCTGATACTTCTGATTCAGACGTTTAAACGCAAGCTTGCGTAGTTAATGCATAGAAATTGTATTGAAATTGTAGGTATCGTGTCAACACGTGTTTTAAAGTTAGAATACGGCCCGAGTACAACACTAGAAAAAAAAAAGCTTATTATACCGTGAAATATTAACTTGTCGTGATTTGTTATGTTATTACGACGTAACCCAGTCAGTGTTTGCTTTCTATTCTCGTCCCAACCCCCGTTTTAGTTAGCTCGTTAAAATATTATAGCGAACATTTGGCGGTTGATTCCTGTCGGTTCGTGTGTTGACGTTAATGTGCTTATAATGAATGCCGTGGCAGGCGGCATCCGACTTTGGAACCTACACACGGTTCTGGACTGTGACAAGCTTTTTTTATACCAACCTTAGCCTATGTATGCCTACTGTCGCCATCAGATATAATTATCGGAGCGACCAAGGTGGTCACAAATATCTGAATAACGCCTCTATATCGTCAAGGCAATAAAGTGCATGTTCAGATATATTTGAGTACCTACCCTGGCCGCTCCGGATTATTTTGATGGCGACTGTACGCCTGAATGGTAACAAATGCGGCACGGCGCGATGTAATTGCCATCGGCAATAAGGTCCATTTTTAGGTAATGCCACATATAGTATTAAACCCAAAACCACCCATGATCTCAGTAAAAAAAGACACAGAACATTACACTAAAGTGGTAGTATTCTTAACTCGTTATTAGTTATAGTGCAGCCAGCAGCAAAAGTAGCTAAGCGGGTAGGGTATTCAAAATGAGCTGGACACGACTCTATTGTTAAGAGAATAAGAGCGTGTATAGATCATTTTAACACTCTAACCGCTTAGCTACTTCTGCTGCTGACTGTACAATGACCTTAGCTAGGTCTTAAATAGGTGCTTAACCTAAGTTGGTCCTCCAGACCACTTAAAGCGTGCGAGTATTAAGGCCCATCCAAATGTCAATAGGTTTAAGTAAACATTTTTCAAGGAATTTATTTTGACACGCACGTGTTAATGCACGCACATATCTGACCGCCGGATTTGTCCGGTGGATATGTCCGGCGGACAGATCCGTCCATGTATGGCGCTATTCAGGTGTGTCCGAACAAAACCGTGTCCAATTCGCGCCATACATGGACAAATTTGTCTGCTGGGCATATCCGCCAGACAAATCCGGCGGGCAGATCTGTGCGTATATCCCTAGCTGATGTGAAATGGATGTGAATAAAAATTAATATATTTGCGGGTACACCCGTATTCGTCATAAATTTAAGTTTAAAATATTAGCAAAAGGTTATTAAAAGTTTTCTGATAAAATGTACATACATAAGTAAGTAAATATTGTATCGTAGTATCTGTAGTTTACCTTCTTACAGTTTTTATGGATTATGTGTAGTATAAGTACAGACACATTTAGATTAATTTTGTGTAAAAAAAAGAAAATATACTGTATAAGTATGTACCTACAAAAGCTTGGTCGCCAAAAAGCTAAAGATCAAAAGTATCCTAAAAATTATAAAATTTATAAAATATTGTCAAAGGAAATTAACCTTTCGTGAAACTATTTATTTCGATTTAGTCAGTATAAGTGTTAAACTTGATATGATATTTCTTTTATTCGCTTGTGTGTATTATAAAGGAAACTAAGGTCACCTTAAACAAACCTAAGGCTAACATTTGGCGTACTAATGAAAATGAAACAGGTGATGAAGGTGTGTTTACGCCGTTTAGGTACGCAAATTTACCATTTCTAGAAAAATAAATGAGTTTTTAGTGTACATTTATGTTTGCTAATAAACAATTTTTGCATATTACGAGTACTTTGGTACTTTTAAACTGATGATTGAGATTCCGACATATGATTTAACGAATAATGTAATTTTGTTCACTGTACCTCTACATGTATATTCCTATCCCTTCCCTACCAATATAATAAATGCAAAAGTAACTGTCTGTCTCTCTGTTACCTCTTGATGTTTAAACCAATATGAAACTCTGTATGTGGAGATAGTTTGTGTCCCGGGAAGGACCCGAAGTACCTACATAGGATAGATTTTTTCACGAAAACTAGAATAGTTTAAGAAGATTTTCTTATTCTTTCATGCGCATGCGAAGGCGTTCGCAGAAGCTAAGCAGTATTAAATGTGCAGTATTAAAGTCTGAATCTGAATCATTATAATATAAGTATATTTATTACGTTATTTATGTGAACTGATAAAAACTGTGAGCGCTTGAAATAAAGTACCTATTCGTTTGAACTAGTTCTCTACTTTAACATGCCTACAGATATTATGTCGCCTAAACAGTTGCTTTGAAAATTCAGAAAGACTGCGTGACATTTCGTAGCAGCTTTATAACAGATACGAAGATAACGTGACAGGCTGCAACAGTGGGCCAAGGTCATTGCTGCCGAACCAACCACCGCTATTACGGGAAGACACGCATTTAGGACTCCATAATGACTCATATTTAGCTCGGTCAGACTACTAAATATTTGAACTATTTAATGCTGTTAATGCACTGTAATTAAGTTGTTAGTTATGGGATTTTAATTAGGTACTTAAAGTCTTGTTGTTATAATTACATGATATCATGCATAAAGCTTTAACCTATAAATTACTTCGGCATATCTCTACCTAAAATTACCTAAATTACCAGACACTGGATTTATGGCCTCTATTTTTTCTCACAAAATAGAGCTTTAATAATGCCTAGGTTAAAGGCAAAGACATATATTTAGATAACTACTATTAGAGAACATGTACCTACTTATGTTCTTACAAATTTACTACTAAACGAACATGTACAATATAAACTTGTTCATTCGATACGAGTATTAGCTAAGGATGGATGCACAGATCTGACAGCCGGATTTGTCCGGTGGATATGCCCGGCGGACAGATCCGTCCATGTAAGGCGCGGCGCTATTCAGATGTGTCCTCAGACAAATCCGTGTCTAATTCGCGCCATACATGGACGGATCTGTGCGCCGGGCATATCCGCCAGACAAACCCGGCGGGCAGATCTGTGCGTATATCCCTCGCTATTTTTAAACAGTTTTAATATCTAGAATATGTACTAATTTGTATTTGGTTGTGTTTTTGTAACTTACTTTGTGTGCTTTTCGAAAATAAAATATCTCCGGATTTTTAAATCATATATTTATAGATAGGTACTAAATTGTCTCACTTCACATTTTTTTTAAAGTTTGTATAATAATTTATTATTAAATGAACAATCGTATTTAATTACAATTATTACTTTCACAGCCACCTCGAGGTTTCGACTAACCCATCCAGATTGTGACCTTAATTTATAGTTCTTGATTAGCCGTGAAATTCATTTAAATTAATCGCGCTAAGGTTTGTCATGAAAGGCAAGGTGAAAAGGCAGTCGCGTGACCAACGCTTTACTAAATACACATTTCATTTTATGATCCTAAGTATTGATTTGCTTTAAATACCAAAGGTAAGTAGGGAAGTAGGAAAGTACCAATGTATTCTAACAAATTTTCTAGACATTAGGTATACTCGTAAGTGAAATTTACAATAGTTACCACCAACCCTCTGCAAAATCACAATTATCTGATGTCAATTAAAACCTTGTCCCTCTATTTAAAAGACGATCGGCAAACGATATAGGTTTATTTATGAAAATTGCCCAAGGTAAAATCGACTCTCCAGATCTAGTAAGTAAGGTACAATTTTATATACCGGCCTCGCAATTGCGTAGAAGGCCCTTTCTTTGCATCCCTCATTCTCGCAAAAACATTCGTAAAAAATGTTTCTTCCCACGTACAACAAGGCTATTTAATGAATTGAACGACATGCCCGACGCAGACTTGTTTCATAGCAAAATTAATAATATTAAAAATATTATTGTCAATAGATAGTTAAAGATACCCGACATAATTTTGCGCTAATAGATTCTGACCTGACTGTTAAATAGTGTTATGTATTCTTATTTAGAGACTATATTATTGTTATTTAGCATCATATATGTGGAAGCTTGTAATTTGCATTTAAATGATAAGTTTAAATAAAAAATAAAAGAATTATCCGTGATTGAAACGCTTTGACATTGTGTATGTGTGTCGTATAACTGTGATCGTGGCCCACAAATGGTCTCGCCGGAAGATCAGCGCTGGCTTTCGGGTCAGCATTATGCTGAGGCGGGCCCATTTTGTGGTAAACTGTGTTTTATGTTTAATTTTTTTTTTTAATTTCTTGTTTTGTATTTATGATTATGATTATCAACCCACTTTAGTTAATAGGTAACTGGTTAAATGTACTGACCGCGACATTTGATAGCAAAAATACATATAATTTTCAGAACCCCGTATTTGTAAATGACTGTACAGCCTTGGCCAGAAGTATTGAGCATAGGTGTTTTTTGTTTATAATTTTGATGTTAAGCATTATTTCCCTATCCTAACAATGTACGGTAACGGTAAATGTTATATTTTATTTATAAATATAGAAAACTTTACTTGATAACACTTTCAAGGTACTTAAAAAATATGAAAACAGAAGGTACCAAAAATGTAAATTTAAGTCGGTGCGACATATTGCAAATATTCTATGCAGTTACTACTAACTTCAACAAAACATGCTTATTAGTTTAAATTAATTGACAAAATAACTTAAACAAAGATGGAAACGATGGACTAAACTTTCCAGTTTTGTATGAAAATCGCATTGGTGCTCAACACTTCTGGCCAAGGCTGTATATTTTATGGATTCACCATAGATCGTTCGTGGAAGCAGACTTCATCGCTGATGCATACATTCTGTGAATGCAATCACATAGGACCCATCGATTGGTTCTATTCTCAGTTAGCCTTGAGCCGCCTGCCCTTCTGTTGTTCTTACATATTTAATCTGCACATTGGATACAGCAATACTTTAAAGCGTTGAGCTGGGCAGCGTATAATCGAACATATAGAAATTAAACACTGATTTACACTTTCACCGTTTTTACTCATAATTATTTGTACTAAACGGGACTTAAGAAAATCGAAGGTAATTTAAAAATTATATACGCGTTTAGTACAAATTTATATAGAAATTAAAATATTTAAGTTCATTTAAGATTCTTTTAATATGTCCGAACAGCTTTTTATATAGCCCGCGCCGCGCTCTTTAGTAAAAAAATATATTTTTTGTATAATTAAATACAAATGTTAAACTCAATTAATAACTAGCTTAAATCTAAACTATGCCCTTGCGGCATTGTACCAAGGATGCTGGCGGCATTTCCTCGTTTTTTGTATGAAATTTTCTATTATCAAGTTTTTGTCTTAGATTTTTAATGTGTTCAATGATAAAATGTTGTAAATTCCGTTCCGAATTTAAGAATGAATTATATTTGCAATTTCAGCAGTTAATGGGTACCTACATCCTTTGTTTCTTGACTGGAATGAGGAACTTAAAGCATTATTAGTGAACAGTATTAGCTCAGCTTCCCATGCACTTAGGAGTTACGTGACGAAGTTACGCTAAAGCAGCTGATGCCAGTTTACTATGCATTAGTAGAGTCGCTATTGCATTATAGCATCAAGTTTTGGGGGTTAGCTTTGCATATGAAGAAAGTTTTCATTGCAAATAAAGATGACAGGAAAACAATGGTCGGTATCCCGCCATGTCAGTCGTGTAGAGAATATTTCGGCATAGCATACTAAACATTCTGACGACGGTACCGTGTCTCCACATTTTTGTTTTTAGCGTAGTTAAATACCCAGAAAAATACGAGACTAAAAGCTAGGGATGCACGCACAGATGGGCCCGCCGGATTTGTCCGACAGATATGCCCGGCGGACAGATCCGTTCATGTATGGCGCTATTCAGATGTGTCCGCAGACAAATCCGTGTCCAATTCGCGTCATACACGAACGGATCCCTAGCTAGAGAAGAAAGAGCCACCAGACTGATTACTTGTCGGAAAGATTTTAAAAGCACTTAAATTTTAACTGTGTGCGATACCAATAGAAGCCGTGAAACTGTACAATTGCTTGCCTAAAGATTAAATATAAGACGATAAATAATGTGGATAATTTTAAATCGTGATTAAGGAACTTTTTCATTACGGAAATGTTATTACCACGTAACGAATTCCTTTGTAATTCTTAATATTAATTATGTTTATTCCAATTTAACTTACGTTTATTATAATTATGAATTTAATTGTTACATATTTTATTTGATTTATTCAGTCCATTATTATTCTTTCTGTTATAAGTTAAGTATCTTATTTATTGAACTGTAAATGTAAAATTTGAATTATTTATAAGTTAATTGTAATTTTAAGTGCTTCCCGAGACGATTGTAAAAAGAATTATAGAATAAAAATTATCTTATAATATCCTAGTAGTTGATGGTATCTATGTAGGTACTTTACTATAATATAACTGTAGAATTTCGTGTAACGACCCACAGCGGCACCCACAGCGGGTTCTTGAATTAACTACGGTTTCTGAAAACTAGATAAAGGTTAGCGTGGGATTATTTAACGAAGCCTTGAACATTGTTGGAATTACCTGCGATTACAATTGTAATGAAATTAAATTAAATTAATTTAATCCAGCAACATGTCCATATTGTTATAGTGTTGAAACCTTAATGTTTTGGTTAAATATAAATAGGGGTAGGTTTAAGTAAGTTCAATAAGATATTTTAATTCTATTCATTCTTTAGTATCATTGTAAGAATATATCAGGACAGGATCAAGTACACTTACAGAGTAAATAAACAAAAGGTAGAGCGCCCAAAAACAATGGTACTATGAGATTTTAAAAAGACGGCATCAATTTATGGAATTGGTAGCAAAATATCGCTAAATATGAGTAATATTTAATCTGTTACCGACGATAATGTCACGTTTCTTTTTATTACTATTACTTACAAATAAAACTTACCTATTTAAAATAAACCTAAATTAAAAGTTAAAAATATCAAAATAATTGGTTCGGATACCAACGATAAAGTTCTCCTTTACCCTGAAATTAATATTTATTTTCTCATACTGAAATAACACAATTAGCGATCATAAAAAAAACTTGTTCACGGATAACCAAATTCGTTGTCACTTTCGCTCATATATTACGTGGAATTGTGGTCCAGGATAAACAACAGAACATGCATTTCAATTAATATCGGTACATGTATGTCCGATGCACTTTCAGAAATAGATCCATTGGGTGTTAGCTGGATGCAACGAAACACAAGTTGACATTACAAAGTGATCGAGTGGATTTCATTTGGATTTACTGTGGCGCCGAATACCAAAATATAAAGCACCGGCGCTATAGTTATGCCACTTAGCATATCTTATATAGTACCATAACCATAATTTAGAAATATAATGTAAATGCCGGAACATGAAGAGCGTTGCCCTTTGAATCGATAAAGTCTTACAAATATAGATTAAGTACATTGACTATTGGTTTTACAACAACAGTTTCAATTTAAATCAAATATGAAGAGTTCAATATAGACCGTTTATGGGTGCTAAAAATTGTTACATTGCTATCAATTTTATTGAAACAATTGACGGACTGAATTGGCGTACTTTGTAACAGTATTCAAATTGTAACTAAACATTCATAACAACACTACGTTGAAGCAGAAAATTGCTTCCGTGGCTGAAGAACTTTGTTGATAGGTGGGATACCTATTTACTAAAATTGTTTCCTTGCGTTCTGATGTTTTGATACTTTAATATAATTATTTCTTCACTTTCTGATGTTTTGTTACTGAATCGAACTGAATCTAAATCGATTCTGTGGTTTAGACGTGAAGACGCAACTGACAGATATAGAAACAGATAAAAAAATAAAAGGGACAATCTTACACAAATCGAACTAGTGCCATAACGAGGAACAGATATTTATTATAAGCATACAGATACAGATATAAACTTATCAGGATTCGAACCCGGAACCTCCTGGTTGGTTGGGTTACTACCGAGTAGACTAGGAGGCTGTTAAAGAGATTTACTTTCGCATTTATAATATTAAGAAGGAATTAGAGGTAGGCAGAGAGGGATACGAAAAAACAAGCGTGCGATAATTTGGATTAGGAAAATAATTAGTTTCTTCAGTTCATCACAAATGCGATTGTTTAACGATGAATCGAACGCAGTTAAATAATCCTGTTCCAACCGACGTCCACACTTGAACTATATGTTACATTACGACTAAATGTTTGTCATTAACACAAAGTTTAGTTGTCATTACAGTATATTTTAACGTAAAATGCATGTCGTGCAGTGCAGGACGTATCAATTATGATTTCCATATGCCATCTGTTCCATTCATGCGGGCGATGTATGCAGTTGCGTTGGTAGGCATCCGAAATGAAAGCCGCAAACTACAATTGCATTGCATTACTTGATGCCGCGTCACCGTCAGGCAATTTTTCCGAAAGCTGGTGCTAATGCGAATGGCGCGTGTATGACATGACTGCTTTCAGCGTTTTATTCCTTTGTTGGCGCGATACGCTCACACCTGAATTATTCATAGTTGCGATCCACACTTAAAATGGCAATCTGTCGCCGGACGGACTTCATAAAATGCGATGCGGTTTTGAGAAAACGAATAGGTACCTAGCGTTACCCCTAAACTGTAACAGCGATTACGGAAATACTGTTACGATACTTTTACGTGCGCCGTACGAACGAGTTTGCATGAAATCTACATAAATAAAAAAAATATTTAAGTATCCGTTTCGCTGGCATTGACCTTAGATTACCTAGCGAGTAAAATAGTAGGTAATAAAATGAATCGGTGCATGGAGTATGTATATATTTTTTCGTTGTAAACTGACCTGTTTTTTCTTTATAAATAATAAAGCAAGGTTTAATTGATCCAATCAAGTATAAGCTTCCTTAAAGCTTCAGCTCCGGCGTTTCGTAATTGAATTCTTACGTGCCCGATGTTTCAGAAGCTCCCGAACCGATTCCCCCCTTGTCACTGAAAATAAACATCAAACGAAATAGAAACGTGGCTAAGCCAATGTAAGTTTCACCATTCTCACTTGCCGTCTTGTCCCATGTCGTATACAATCCTTTATATAAATGGGGGATCTTTGTTCACTCGCGCGACCGCGAGCGAGGCGATCTCGTTCAAAAATGGAGAGCACTCCAAGTGACCTCAATACTTGGTAAGACTTTCTTTTATCCTTCTGACAGGTATCTTTACGTTGAAATGGATATCCTCGTATTTTTATAAGACGCGGTGCTCGCTACAACGAAGACCGGGGTGATCGGGCGGAATGGAGGGTCGTTTAGTTTTATTAACACGTTTAAGGCAAAGAGCAGTGTTTTGTTTCAAAGCAGAAAATCACGGTTGGTAAAATTATCTAGAGATTGCTTCAAAGTCGTCTTTGAATTTAAGGAATACTCTGAGGACGAGCTATTTAAAAAATCAATGAATAGTCGCGTCGCAACTCGCAATAGAATAAAATAAATTGGCGAGGGCGATGGGACAGTGCAAAATTGCGACATTTGGTGCGGGTCCATTTAGCGTGATGGTTTTATTATGAAAATCGGCTCGCCAGGGAGCAGCTGGGCGTGCTCGCGGCCCCCGCCGGGACTGCCTCGCAGATATCGCGAAAATAAAGCTTATTACGAAAGGCTTCAGCAACAAAGTTCATACATTTTAAAGATCAGAATTCTATCGGATTGCGAGTCTGCGTTTACTTTAAAAGCTTTTATTGCCGTCAAGAACATGGAAGTTCATTATCTGGACGCCCTTCTGTATTAAGGTTGTTTTAAAATTTATGAAAGGTATTATTTAAAGTTGGGTACAATGAGTTTTTAAGCAGTTTAACGCAATTTCTCCTTTTCTATACTTATTTATGTTGTAAGTAGTAGTAAAAAACAACGTATTTATTACATATGATATTGAATAGGTACTAGGGTAGTTATTCTGATGTCTAGTTACTCATGACCGTGTTTCTGCAAATGAACATATAATGTGCCTAGGTATACTTACTGTTGGTATAGCTGCTAGAATATACCTTCCTAGTTTTCGATTCTTATAATACCCATGTTTCCTTTATTTTAACTCATGTATATCGCTATGATACAATATAGACTATGCTCAACTTTTATGGAATTGAAGCAGGTAGTTAAGCAGTTAGTAGGTAATATTGTGCACTATGTGTGGCTGAGCTTAGGTCTCCTTCTTGCATTATATCTTTCCTACTATGAAATTATAAAACAATAGCAGATTAAATGTTATACGTTCATGACGAATATCGGCATTATTTTTTATTCATACATAACACCGTCCAGTATCCTGTTACATATAAGGAAGTACACAGTATAAGGAACTTGGTATTATAGACCAGTAACCCATCTTTGAAAAAATAAAAATTCATGTTCTTAATTAAAATTTCTGACGCAGGGCTGTACCAAGGTGCCTACCGTGTGCCTAAGGAAACTTTCCAAAATTGCGAAAAGTTTCGGAAATTTAACGTAGGAAAAATTCGGAAAATTTCTTACATTTTTGTATGAGAATTGAAACATTCCAATTTTAAATTTAAATGTCCCATATTTCCTAGTGAAAGTTTCATGAAATTTCCGAGAATTTATAGAATTTTATGGAAACTTTCCGTAACTTGCACATCTATATTCATGTCTAATTCGGTCGAGTTTTACGCGCGTCGTCGTCGTCGTTCAGTTTTTTTGTTCAAAGTTGGGCTACTCGTTGTAAATGGGTGTACTCTGTACCTACTGTAGCTATTATTTCGACCAAGTTCCACTTCCGTGAAATGCCAAGCAAGTAACGCTTAAATTTATAATGCCGGGCATACCTACGTTAGGACAACTTTCCCGGTGTTTGTTAACGGTGATATTTGACATTTCGAATTTAATAAATTATTCAAAAGGAGTTTCAAGTAAATGATAGTGAGAAGTCATTATAAATACAATTTAATTAGCTAGGAATTTGTACAGACGGAGCGATTCAAAAGGTATAAAACAAGGTAGGTATATCAAATAATTATTACTGATTAACAAAATGAAAACCTGTGGTTTTCAAACGTAGTTTATATTTTATTAAAGGTGTACTTCTATGTAACATACAATTTGTAAGCAAGGATCGGATCGGAAGTCTAAACTGTAGCCCAAATTTATTTTCGTATAGCATATAGTTTGTTCTCAAATAAATTGTTGAGGTTTTAGCCATTGGTTTTAGCATATAAACATTCCTATGAACTACAATGCTTATAACGAGTATGTGATTAAATTCGTCGTAATTGTGATGACGTAATCAATGACAACTGTCCAGTTTTCGAGTGATGACAAACCATAGCATTCATACAATACAAGGAAAATCCCCAAAGGTGGACAAACGATATCAATTTTATAGTTGATAGAAAAATTTAAAAATTCACCGCGTTGACCGGTGTTCCGAGAGGTCGCATGCTTTGCTCGACGCAGTGATTTTTTCCATTTTTCTTTCAATTATAAAATTGAAATTTCGCTTGCGGACGTTTCTGCTTAGTACAAAAATTAAACGTGTGTGAATATCTGTAGGATAAGAATAGCACATAATATTTATGAGGAAACCTTTTATCTACACATACATACATCTGCAGCGCCTGTATTCATAAATGTCCATTGCCGTAATTCGCGTGGTCAGTGATTTCCCACTAATTGCCGTATCCGTCCTGAGCGTTCACATTTAAGCAATTCACAGTATAAAGTTAATTTCAGTAAGAATCGTTGAGTTATATATGTTATGACAAAGATTAGTAATACAACGAAATTAAGAGATAATGTTCTCTAACAAAATAAAGACCCATTTTCATTAGCATATGAAGTTTGTAAATATTTTTTATCTAATCATTCAGGCTAAGTAAGTAAGTAATATCAACCATGTCTTAGTTATCTAAGAATATTTCCAAATCTATTCTAATTAAAATGATCGTTCATCCTTATACTTACGCAGATAATATTTAAATATGTACCCATCTTGTTCTGACTCACATGGATGCGCAAATCATATCATAACAATTTATTAGCCCTGTTAAAATGTTAGTCAAAGTCAAAGTCGAAACATCAGTAACAATTATCTTAAGCTAATAATAATAATAGCCCGGCCTTAGAATTGTCCCCCGCCATATTGTCCTGTGGTTTCAGTAGGAGTCTGCTAAGGGAATATACCGGGAGATGGGCAGCAGCATCTTCCGAAAGCCTACAAACAATAAACAAATAAAAACTTTTTACAAAAAAAAGATAAACCGACTTATTATATTTAAATTTAAAATAAAAAAAATATATTAAAATTAGATTAGTTATATAGTAAAAATAACAATTCACTGAACACATCGCCTCGTTCGTATACATATATTAACTCTTCCAAATTTGGCTTGGCACCGACTTCAAACATATCAGTTGGTAACGCAAATAAATAATATAATGATTCATTTTATCCTTTTTGAAGTCGGTTTATCTTTTTTTGTAAAAAGTTTTTATTTTTCCAATTTTAGTCGTTATATTTTATCAAAATCGGACAAAAAGTCTCGGGATAATCGGTAAAGATATATAAAAAAGTTCATAATACACCCATTCTCTCCAGCACCAGATAAATGAGGGACCATCTTCGAGGTAGTTTCTTTCAAAAAAAAAATATTCAAATTGGACCACGGGTCTCGGAGTAATCGCTGAACATCCTGCATAAAAAAATCTTCATCATTATCATCAAAAAAATCATCATCATCAGGTCCACTGCATCGAAATGGTGGTCTTCGTGAGAAAATGCTTGCGTTGCTTAAGAAAACACCCAAATCACCATACATGTGCCTTTAAAAATTGAAGAGTTCCCTCAATTTCTCATGGATCCCATCATCAGAACAGCGTCACCTTGGATGTAGATCCTTTCAAACAAAAAAAGAATTACTCAAATCGGACTACGGGTCTGGGAGTAATCGGTGAACATACATAAAAAAAACACCAAACCGAATGCAGAACCTCTTCCTCAATAGAATTGAAGTCGGTTAAAAAACTGCGCGCCAACCTGCCTGCCAAGCGTGGCGCGTATGGCAAACCCACCCTTAATGATAAAGAGGAGGCCTATGTTCAGCAGTGGACGTCTTATGGCCGAGATGATGATGATGAATAATAATAAACAATTTAGAGTAATATATTGATACAATCGTAAAAAAAATACGTTTAGTGAACTCTTACGTTTCAGACCGCAGCTGGTATTACTGTTAACGTCAATATTTCCTGTGCCGTCGTACCGTTCTGTAGTTTGATTAAAAGGCCCGATCCTCGGCGTGGTGTCGGTAGGTATATATAGATGGCGCCGCTCATCCGGAACAATTTCACACTGGCCGGAAATCCACTGCCATCCGTCCAGTGTTCCATTGACTCTATACTAATGTACATGTTCATATATAGTGTATACGTTGTCGCCGTTATAGGAGGAACAAGGGGTTTTCTTTTTTTTACATATCTTTTCGAAATGTAGGTACATTTGCACGTGTCGTATAAGGCTACAGGTACTTTAAGTTTCATTGCTATTTCAATGATTCAAATTTGAAGTCTATGAAGAATTACATATCTATTTTTATTGCAACTAACCCGCTTCTTCTTCTTCTTTATAAACTTCATAAGCCTCATTTAGTTAAATTCTGTTTTGTATGTTTCCAATAAACTCACTATCAAAGTGAGGGATAAGGACACACGATTATTAGTTACGCGGATTAGTAGCAATAAAAATAAATACCTACGTAATTTCCGAATTCAATTTGTGTGAGTTCACATAATCATAGAGTGAAGAAGTTTGTATTGTGTACTTAAACACTTAATGTTTTGGAACAACATTATGCTTATATTTTTTTATAGAGAAAATTTAGGAGGGTAGTTAAAGAACTGAAAAGTTTGTAGTTATGCTTATCATTTGGGGATAAAATCGTCGTAAATACACATACCTACCTATAATTATTTATTTTATGTTAACGATACGTGCGGAGAATTTTAGTGTTAAATCAAACAAAATACCAGTCAACTACTTGTCAGCAGCATTAGCGCGCACCCACGTCAGCGGGAGACAGAGTAGCGACAACGAAAAACCTGCTGTGAATAACAAACGTTGTTACCAGACCTGTTGCACTGCCTTATCTGTCACGCTACGCTTACACGGTTGATAACATCACTTAACTAACGTAACAGCACGTAAATATAGTTCAAGCATGGTCAAGCACATCGGAAACCACAAAAATAGGCGGTGTCGACTGTTCCAACATTGCAGTGGCGGTGGGTCAAAAAATGTCAAAGGCAATCCGGTGCTGAATTTGTCTTAAAATTTATTTATGAGCTGCATGAAAATTGCTCAGGCGCCTGAAACTTAGACAAGTCTATGGACGCGCCGCCACTGCGACATTGCCTACCGTGTTCAACTTTGTATTGCTTGAAAAACATGATGTTCTTCACTAAACAACTGTTACATATCTTATTCTTGAGATGGGAGAAATACTACATGAAAAATAGAATATTTTGGAGGCAAAATATGTACTATACAATATTTATCAATGAATTCAAAATGACCTACACACGCTCTTATTCTCTTAACAATAAAGTCGTATTTAGCTCATTTTGGACACCTTATTTGCTTAGCTATATTATACGTACATACATATAGTTGCGCTTATACTTTGAATTTCCTTCCTCAAAACATCCTTATTCAAAACACGAATTGGAAGGTACAAGTACGTATGCAAACAGACTCATTAGCAGTATTCCGAGCGAGCAGCTTGTTTACAGATCGCCCGTACCATAGAGAAAGTCATAATATAGCAATCAGACTACACAATGTCGAAAACTTCGAATTCTAGAAGGATATATTTAGTTAGTTAGAGCTGAACATGATACCAAGTGGACGATAGTTAGATCTGTTACAGAGGAAATCTGTTACAAATTTTAAAAAAAATTCACTGATGAAATTTTAATTTTAATTCCATTCATTGTCATCACCAGCTTACTTATACTGCATGTATAGTGGATTAGTTTCCTCTCATTTTACAAAAGGTTGCTCCCACACTAGTTCATTTCGGATTGGATTCTTCACACACATGCCACACCTTCGGATATTTTCACAGAGATGCAAGATAAAGGATTCATCTTGGTTTTTTTCTTCATCGGAGACTTCAAAAATTACGCTCTGATGATATAATTAGTATTGCATTTTACAAGTCTAAAAAACTCTTACCGATCGTAAAGTTTTATGCAGTCAGATATCTGAATTATTGTATTTTCTGTGGCCCTAGCTGTAAACCAGAGCCTCTCGGTTACAGTAGGATCTCCTTTGAGCCGTACTGAATGATCCTCGAGAGCTTAACACAAAACTGCTTTACTTGCACTTAGTCATACTTGTTATGATCATTTTTTGGCCGGATGCTGCACTTCATGAAGAAAGCATGCCGCTTTGCACAGTGACAGTAAGAACCAAACTAAGCGATTTCACTCGCAGCAGCGGCAGTTTCACGCATTAGGAACAGAGATGGCGCCACTTCTTTAAAAAATATTTTAAAAAATTCTACAAGCTAAACTAATAAACCGATTTCAATTTTCTATATCTCAAATGAAAGCTTATTACACACACCATTAATAAAAAAATACGTAAAAAATATATACTAAATACTTTTGGCAAAAAACGGCATTTTAAGTTTTCTTTTCTTACTCGATTGACAGTTTTCACTTGATTTCTTAAAAAAATTGTATGGAACATGAATATTTTAATGCATATATATATTACTGAATAAATAACAAGTACTATAAAAAAAATTGACATAGATACCTCTAATACTTCACGAAATATGAAAATTTGAATGCGAGTATACATTGATTTATTTATTTAATCTTTATTGCACAAAAGGAAAAAACTTAGAGTACAAAAGGCGGACGTAATGCTATAAGGCATTCTCTACCAGTCAACCTTTAGGCGAAGCAGAAAAATTAAAAAAAATCTTTAAAATAAATTTAAAAAAAATTTACGAGCTAAATATGACCAATTTCAATTTTTAATGTATCAAATGAAAGCTTATTATATTTATTTAAGAATAAAAACTAAAGTTATTATGTTGCTTATTAGATATGGCGAATTATTATAAAAAAACTTTAGCTTTAAGTCTGATAGTGATAGATAACAAATCCGAACAAATCTTTGCGTTTACTACTCACGTTGAAACAATAGGTTAATTTGAAATAAAAGACTGTGTACATAAATATTTTTTTATTGAAACTTAAAAAATGTCCTCTTGGGGTTCACCGGAACATGTAGAACTGAAAAATAAAATGTATTTTGAAGTACTCCTACCATTAAAATGCTAAATAATCACTGATCATACATGGACTGGTTGCTGTAGATTACTGGTGAGTTATTTTTGTGCCTAGTTGATTATCATTAAACCTACAATTTTGTGCCACATCTATAATCAGTGCTCAGCATGCATTATAACACTGCATTGAAAATTACATTAACTTACTTTTGATTTGTACAGCCACCTTTGCATGATTTACACTGGGCTGTGCAAGGTAAGCTGACGCGACGACACCCACAACGCATAGTTTCGCAGCCAGATTAGCAGCCACAATGGTCCAAAAGGTTTAATTGTGACCAAATCGCTGTAACTGCCGACCATTCTGGAATCCAACTCTCGTTTTCCTTAGTCCATCCCCAAGAAGATGGACATGGTATGGAAACTTCTGGTTTCAGAGCGTTTCCCCATATATGGCCCGCTTGATAAGCTGCTCGAAGTGCGTGTTTATAGAGAGCAGCTGATGTAGGTGGCAGACTTGACACGAGCTTGTTTTTTGAAGCAAACAAATGTTTGCGAACTTCATTTACGTTTACGTGTTCCGTTTGGCTATCTTATAACTTGCACGTAAATCTGGAAACAAATTGTAACTAACTATAGCAAAACAATAACACAAATCTAGGATCAATTCATACTAAAACTAAATATGTAGGTACACACGTTTCCAGCTGAGCCATTACTTCTTCAGTGAGGGTTTCCAGAGGGCTTGAAATACATGCGAAAGCTGTAGTTATTTCAGGGTGAGACATCCACGTTTTGAGGCCTGATTTTTTGCCTTTTGAATTAAAGTAGGACGTTGTGTCACACCCTGTAAAAGCATGAAATCCTCGAAGTGCAGTAGATTTGTCTGGACCGAATGTATTAGCTATGCTATGCTCGGCCACGTATCGGAGTTTTTTAGCTGTTCCTGTTAATAACCATAGTTCTTGAAGGCCTTCATCTTTTAATAGCGTAAAATATAATATTAACAACACCAATACATCCATGTCCGAAGAAGTGTTGGTCACAATTAAACCTTTTGGACCATTGTGGCTGCAAATCTGGCTGCGAAACTATGCGTTGTGGGTGTCGTCGCGTCAGCTTACCTTGCACAGCCCAGTGTAAATCATGCAAAGGTGGCTGTAGAAATCAAAAGTAAGTTAATGTAATTGTCAATGCAGTGTTATTATGCATGCTGAGCACTGATTATAGATGTGGCACAAAATTGTAGGTTTAATGATAATCAACTAGGCACAAAAATAACTCACCAGTAATCTACAGCAACCAGTCCATGTATGATCAGTGATTATTTAGCATTTTAATGGTACGAGTACTTCAAAATACATTTTATTTTTCAGTTCTACATGTTCCGGTGAACCCCAAGAGGACATTTTTTAAGTTTTAATAAAAAAATATTTATGTACACAGTCTTTTATTTCAAATTAACCTATTGTTTCAACGTGAGTAGTAAACGCAAAGATTTGTTCGGATTTGTTATCTATCACTATCAGACTTAAAGCTAAAGTTTTTTTATAATAATTCGCCATATCTAATAAGCAACATAATAACTTTAGTTTTTATTCTTAAATAAATATAATAAGCTTTCATTTGAGACATTAAAAATTGAAATTGGTCATATATTTTAGCTCGTAGAATTTTTTGAAATTTATTTTAAAGATTTTTTTTTTAATTTCTCTGCTTCGCCTAAAGGTTGACTGGTAGAGAATGCCTTATAGCATTAAGTCCGCCTTTTGTACTCTAAGTTTTTTCCTTTTGTGCAATAAAGATTAAATAAATAAATCAATGTATACTCGCATTCAAATTTTCATATTTCGTGAAGTATTAGAGGTATCTATGTCAATTTTTTTTATAGTACTTGTTATTTATTCAGTAATATATATATGCATTAAAATATAAATGTTCCATACAATTTTTTTAAGAAATCAAGTAAACACTGTCAATTGAGTAAGAAAAGAAAACTTAAGATGCCGTTTTTTGCCAAAAGTATTTAGTATATATTTTTTACGTATTTTTTTATGAATGGTGTGTGTAATGAGCTTTCATTTGAGATATAGAAAATTGAAATCGGTTCATTAGTTTAGCTTGTAGAATTTTTTAAAATATTTTTTAAAGAAGTGGCGCCATCTCTGTTCCTAATGCGTGAAACTGCCGCTGCTGCGAGTGAAATCGCTTAGTTTGGTTTTTACTATCACTGTGCAAAGCGGCATGCTTTCTTCATGAAGTGCAGCATTTTTTTCATAGCAAGTATGGCTAACTGTGAATACTGTGATGATATGCAGTGATGATTTATCTCGTAATGATTAAAATCATCATATTGGCAATATTAACGCTGTTTAAAAGATACAGTGTAAAATAAACATTACCTACTAATGTCACGGTTTTCAAAAGATTACATATTAACAACAAAAAAAGACAAGACCTAAAGGTTTTAAAAGAACAAATATGAATGGAATCAATCAATTGAATAACTGATAAAAGGATTAGGTAAATAATTGAGACTTCTAAAGATAATTGCACACTTAAACAAGCATTGTTCAGCTGTGAACATTTCAAAGATAGAATTCAACTTGAAACAGCTTCTCCTCAAGATTTGCACGAGTTAGCTAAACTGTACGAGATCTAAGCTAAGTTAGGAAACAAAATAGTTTTGTTTTGTTTCTGCTACAGCGAAATGGTGTGGCAGAACAGGATTATTTTCCACAAAAACGAAGCGAGCTAACTAGCTCTCATCCCCGCTTATATAAAAGGCGTCGTTGACCTCTTTTCCAGCCAAAACTTCTAAGCAAAGCTATGAATATGTATCGTAGGTACAATCCTAATTGCACTAGATATAACACTTATGATAAGTATACGGAGCGTCTTCTTTTTCAACCGACTTCAAGATTTCCAAGGAGGAAGTTCTCAATTCGTCGGGATCTTTGTTTTTTTTTATGTATGTTCTCCGATTATTCGAAGACGGCTGGACCGATTTGGAAAATTCTTTTTTTTTTTGAAAGAGTATACTCCACAGTTGGTCCCATTGTCACAGTCCTGGATCTGATGATGGGATCCTGGAGAAATCGAAGGAACTCTTCAAATTTTTTAGGCACACCTATAGTGATTCCAGTATTTTTTACAGCAACTTGGTCATTTCCTTTGAGAATAGCGGATCCTAAGTGAAGTCGGTTCTTTTTTTGTTTTAATTATACTTCAGTAAGCTTATTAAAAAAATCGTCTGACTAAAATGTAATTAATCATCGCACTTGAATCCTCCTCCCTTTTAACCCCCTTTAAGCGTTACCGGCTACCATTGCGGCTAACAGATATAGACAGACAGACCGTGGGTGTAATTACAGTTAAAGCGAATATTAGGGCGTTTGAGTAATGCCATACGATTTGGTTTCGTTATTTCTGCCTGACCTTTATTTGGCGTGGGTTTTCCGTGGGTGTAATTACCGTTGACAAATAAAAGGCAACTTAAAACTAACAATACATCATGAAATCCAATTAGCACTTTAAATTGCAAATTATGCCAAAAATAAAGGTTTTATCTGTAACCTTTCACTATGAATGCATAAACAAATTAATTTAGCGTGGGTGTGTGGGTGAAGTAGTTATCGTTGGCAAAAAGCGTTCAGGGGTCAATTTCAACCTATTTTATTATTGATATGATTTAAACTTGAAATTAATTCTACCTGAAATCACAGGATTTCATTTAATCATATAAATAAATAAACACCGTGATGTAAAATTTGGATGTTGCCTAAAGCATCCCGTTTTTAGGGTTCCGTAGCCAAATGGCAAAAACGGAATCCTTAGATTCGTCATGTCTGTCTGTCTGTATGTTTGTCTGTCCGTCCGTATGTCACAGCCATTTTACTCGGAAACTATATGACATATCATTATCAAATTTTTACATAAAGTGTATTGTATGTGCCGCTACTTAGTTTTGTAGAGAAATTGCTAAAAAAAATTTAGAGGGGCACTCCATACATGTAACTAATTGTTAAAAAAAATTGTTTTGACAAATATCAACATAATGCACATCAATCGATAGGTCTCTAAAAATAACATTGAGGTTTCTTTGAACATTTTTTGATAAAGTGGACATTTTCAGAAATAATCGCTCCGAAAGTCATAAAAATTGTGTCGGTATCGGTTTAGGTGTTTTTGAGTTATCTCCAAAACACTACGCACTTAGGCAGATACGACCTTGCGATAATAATTTATTCGATAGTAGCTACTACGGCTGGTTTTTATAAATAATGGTGCGGAACCCTTCATGCGCGAGTCCGACTCGCACTTGGCCGGTTTTATTATTGTTATTGCTTATGTGATAGTTGCCATACGATTAAATAAATTAATACAAAAAGATTTCTTCATTTAATACGATATATCAAACAATTTAGTGGAACTGTTTGCCAAATTTATATTCTTTAGATATTTATTTAAACTTTATTGCACAATAAAAAGAGTACAAACGGCGAACTTAATGCCAAAACGCATTCTCTACTAGTTAACCGTCGGGCCAAACAAGAGATTTAAATAAAGACGGTAATAGGTGCGGAAAATTATTACAAACGTGGGAAATTTTAAACGTAATATAGCTGCTAATTCTAAATAGATATATAAAATAATAAACCACATACATAACATAACCGTATCATTTTGATAACAAAAGATCTTTCTAATAAGATATCCATAACAAAATAAAGTCTAAGGTTAGAATACCGCCCCTGAACCAATGTTGCACAAATCACAAAAGCTACAAATAACGTTTTCGCTTAAAAATAATTATAACCTGGTTAGCATTGCAAATTGCGTCAGAAAGGACGTTACGTTGGATTCTGGTCACGTATGAACATACACTTCTATTTTACCATTAAAAATTATGACGTTGCGTGTGGAATGCTAATGGGGTGAATTCACTTATTCGTTTTTAACTACCTTTATTTGAAGTAGTATTGTTAGGAATGGCTTCATTCAATGAAAATTAGTAGGTTCTGTAGGAGTTTAATATTAGGTATTTGACTAGTTTCGCCTTTACATCTAATTCCCATTCCCGGTACATATTTTATTGTTATTAATTGGTTATCAAATTCAATTATATAATCAATTATATAGTCAATTATATAATATAAAAAAAGACATTGCTTGATGTCAATCAATACGATATCTACGTAAAATGTTTTAGGTATTGCTTGTCAGACTTACAAATTCTCTTAGATCCACAAAACAAATCTGTAACGAATCATGATTGACAGTATTGACACCGCTCTTAAAGATTTTAAACTTGAAGTCAGCCTTCATCAGATCTTGTAGGTACAAACACTTCACTCCATTTAGAGTGGAGCTTTGCTACAACATGCATTACTGGACCGCGATTAGAATGGGATTACAGTTGACAGATTTTCCATATGCTTACGTCAAAATTTGTATGGGTTGACAGCTAACTCAATCCCATTCTCATTGCGATTCAGTAATACCTACCTACTACACCTTAGCGCGTAGCGTGTTAACCTCGTATATTGAGGAACATTGCCATTCAAATCAAACACAGGTAGGTAATGTTGACCTTTGTGGAATATCAACTGACGACTTTACTATTGGTTCATACATCATTTATAAGGTGAAGGGGTGTCATTATTATGTTATTTAATGCCATTTGTGAGAAAAATGTTAGAAACGAAAGTTTTACTGTTTCTCGACAATCTTAAAATGAACCATGGATTTCGAGGTGGAAAATGCATGTCCAAAAATAAGAAATCAGCCCTGCCTGATTTGATGCTAGGCAAAAATTACCATTTCAATACAATTCTACATCAGACTTTCATTCTAATGTCACTTCAGGTTACAAACTTGTAAAATAGGATAGGTCCTTTAATAAAAATATGGGTTCTCCAAAACAATTTTTGGAACGCACGCATATCCTGTTATAGAGCGACTGATGTAAGTATGGATAAACATAAACAACTGGGTATTGTTGTTGTTGCTATGGTACCCCAGAGGTACAATTGGTACAAAGGGCCTTCACGAGTTCACGCCACGTCTCTCGATCCCCAGCCGTGCTCCTAACGTCACTCCAGCTCATCCCGATGTCATTTAGCTCCTTATCAACAGAGGGCTTCCATGATTGCACGGGACGACCCGATCTACGTTCGCCTCCTGGGTAATATAATACAGTAAAATTAGCGATATATTTACATAGGAAAATGCATAAACCACGGAAGCGAATACAGCGGTGTACCTAAGCTGAGCTTGCATTAATCAAACTGCATTGTGCATATGCTAAATCCTATTCCTTCCTACGTGTATTATGTTACAATATTCAGGAGAGGAATTTACTAAGGAACAGGATTTACTTGGTAAACTAGAAAGATAAAAACTTGGTAAAACGATGCGTTGTTTTTATTACACTATTTTTTGATAGTGAAACTACCCACATGTAAAATATTATGTGGGTAGTTTTTTGTATATTGTAATTTTAGATGGGGGTAACGCTGTAAAGTGTTCGAAACGTCGGGATGTAATTTAAATTCAGTATACGCGATATAATCCGTTTAAAGTTGTTTTATTTCATGAATGACTATCGCGGCAACCGTAGACAATATACCTAATGTTAATATCAATGATATTTTTCCTCTAACATCTCACATATGACGTTTATCCCAGTGCCACTTGGCGTTTTGTTCTTGCAGTGCCGAATTGCGTTTTGATCATGGAAACTACAGCGCGTGTCAAGGTCTCTTCCTCATTAAATAACTCCATTAATGATGTAAATCGCTAATAATACACATTAACTTAACAACACGTAACAATAATGCAGTTAACAAAATTTAATTAATGTACTTTAATAACTTATCGTTAGTTTTTATTACAGTAGGTAAGTATTTTCTTTCCGAGCATATAATATAATAGGACTTTAAACCTTTTAGGTGAATTCATTTATAAATTGGCCATGAAATTCTGAACCCGATAGTATAATGACTTTAAGTGTTAGGACATTTATGGATAAATCTATTTCCTTTGGTTTAGTACTTAGGTACTCTATGAATTTTTAACCGACTTCAAAAAAGGAGGAGGTCCTCAATTCGACTGAATTTTTTTTCTAGTGCAGAGTGACCCTAAATGACACAAAACAATAGTTATACAATGTACAACAAATTACTGCTAGAGCCTATGGGTTGAGCTCATCATGGTCGCAGCCCTTCCGGAACAATTTTTTTGTTTTTTGTTCATTTTCGTAGTTCAGTGTGTAATATTGATAACTTATTGTGCGGTGATCTAACTAACAAGGGAATAGCTAATGAAGAATTGGTTGAACAACCTGTAGCCTCCTCGTGCCTTTTGTAGGGAGTTATCACTCTACAAATAGCAACTAGCAAGGCTTATGCCACTTCTACCGAACAACGTTGCCTACAACTTAATTGATTAAACAAAATACTTATTGATTGAAGACACTGTACCATGCATTAAACCTAAAGATTGAATCTTACAAGCTCTTATTTCCCGCCTTTTTATTATACTTGACATTGGCTACAGGCAATACCGCTTAAAGTCCATAAGAAAGAAAAAAAATACTGCTATTCATTTTATAATTAATCTAAAGACAAATGGAAAATAACTTTAGGACTTACGAGTACATCCTACTTAAATACAAGATAGGTACTACCTATAGCTACAACCCTTAGATATCATGTCAGAAAATGGACTTGCGTGCATCGGGTAATTCAGTTAGAAACCTACTAACAGATAACACGCACTTCACGAATATTACACGTAACAACCACCCTTACTGTAGGTACAGTCGCCACCAAGGAGCGGCCAAGGTGCTCAGAAATATCTAAACATACACTTTATCGCCTTGATAATAGAGGCGTTGTTCAGATATTGGTGACCACCTTGGCCGCTCGGATATATCTGATGGCGACTGTCGTATGGTTTATTGTTTGTTGCTTAATATAACGACTGCTAGGGGAATTACTCTGTCACTGTGAGTAGTCTCGAATCGTCGATAGGACAGCTATATAACTTATTAAATTAAGAGGAATATCGCATATTGAACGCTTAAGAACTTACGTATGCGTACCTACCTATTGTTAGATATATACAGGGTGATCAATCCAAAACGGTCAGTATGGAGAAGTCAGAAACTATGAGAGATAGACATCTGTTCTTAGGAAACATAGCTTTGATTTTAAATTTAATAATAATGACATTCAACCTTTTTTAAAATCTCTCATACATCAATAATATGAAATTGGTACCTTAGGGTAACAACTACGGTTTTATAGACATCGTAAAGTATAATAGAAAACCGTGCAGGTCCTCGCTAAGACGTACTTCGACTTCAGAAGTCGTTTTGTCGTAGTAAATGCATGTATTCGTATGGTAGGTCGATAAAAATGGTTGTAATTAATCATAGCGTGGCGATAACATCAAAGAAATCGAACCATTAAAATTCATTGTGGACGGCCGTAGCCCAACGAACGACCTCACGATTGAAGCGAGGGATGCCCTTCAGACGTCTAATCTAGTAAATAAGATAGGTAAGTAATCCCCCACTTACACGTAAGTTATAGAAAAAAACCAAATTGTGACATGTTTTAGTCGCCTATAACATTCTTTTCGTCAAATTCCGAATTCGAGCCGTAATGTGCACCATCAATCTTTTACCTATCTTCATTGGCATTCATTCGATCGTTGTGTAGATGTACTTAAAGGCCAGCGACCATTGGTAAACGCTAAATTTAATATACTTCATTAATTTATTATGTCTCTAGAACAAATGTTGTGGGGTGCGTCCCATAAGATATAACTACAAAATATATAATTTCATATTAATAACGTTCACAAGATATAATGAACGTTTGCTATAACAACAAAATCTATATTTTTATTAGGAATAACGGTCAATTAATATAACACTCATTTTGTATAATAACTTATCATATAACACTCAAGTACTCTAAATTTGTTTAATATAACATACATAACGTATATCGATCATAAGATATACTATCTTTTAGTATAATAATTACAAAATATAATAGCGTATGATATACTAAATAGGTTATAACGCCATTCCAACCTTTTTCCCCAAAGTGTAATGTTTTCACGGATTTCAAACTAAATCAATAGGTAGAATAGGTAGGTTAGGTTCGTTAGGTAGCTTCAGATGCCCGAAGGGCAAAACGCCCGGAAATAGGAGCCCCGCGAAGCGGGGCTCCGTCTAGTTAAGTTGAGGATTCAACATTTTGAGAATTTTAGAATAGCTAATTAGACTAGCTGCTACTTAAAAAATCGTGTAGACCAGTTGCTTTTAGGTGAGTTGATATGTACACGAGCTGCGATTTAGACAACCCGTTATTCTATACGAGCATTATGTATTTTGGTGTTAGATGTATTGAATATTATACATTATAAATCTAAGGTATTATGAACGTTATACATTATGACCGTTATATACAACGATATTATACTTAAACAACGTTATACTTAACAAAATTAGATATTTTGATGTTATATCAAACGTTCATTATAGACTTTGAACGGTATACAAAACAAGCTTATGCAATATGAGCGTATATAATATGAATATTATACAATAAGTTCTTATATCTTTTATTACTTACCCAATGTTGTGCGCCATGGTTGGCGTTGCTTGGCATCATGTCGGTGGGCCAAGAGCGATTGTATGGACTTTAAGTGCCGGTTACTTAGGCCCGGTTGCACCAAACTGTCTGTCACCGTTAAAACGTACGCTAAATTTTATTGTATGGAAATTTTCATAGTAATCTGCCGGTTGACGCTGATGAGTCCGTCAAAAGTGGTTGGTGCAACTGGCCCTTAAACTCATAACGAATAACAATTCTTAGGCATGGGATCTCCTGTTACACAATGATATTCTTTCTTGGCTTTCTTTGTCCTGAGTGTAGTATATGTATCAGACTGTACATCGAGACCCCACACGAAGTCCTACATATGAGTCATACCTTCCGAGAAGCTGCAATATAATAATTAATTGTCTATTTCTCTTTGTGTAATATGATACGATGTAACTTGATATTGTCACCATTTAAATGTTAATCCATTTTCCTTAATTTGTTTGTACCTATACCTACACCTGAAGTATGAGGCAACAATAGAACAAAGGATTTGCAATACTATATATAGCTCGCCCATTTCCCTATTAAAGACATTCATGTTCAGAGCGTCAAGCCTTTCATTTCCGACGTAAACCTCACTTTACTTCATGAGGAGCACGCAGCATCGAGCGGTTATTACGCTCCGGTGTGTGAGTAAGACAGCGCTATGTACCTATATAACACACCGGATCAAGCATTGTAAAGACTGCCTTACACGTCTTTCACTTACATCTAATAATCATGTTAAGAGTCGCCAGGACGCTCGCGTGAACTCGCGTCCCCATACAAACGTAGTTCAGCTCTCATTTTAAAACGACATGCTTTAGAACCACGAAATTTGGCATGGGCATTCTAGCAGTACAGATCTATGTCGGTAATTCGTTTTCGTTACTAGAAATTGTAACACAAAGAAAACATAGCAAAAATAAGTTTTGTATGTAAATCTGTATCCGGCTGTGTTCTAAAGCATGTCGTTTTAAAATGAGAGCAAAACTACGTTTGTATGGGAACGCGAGCGTCCTGGCGACTCTTAAACCTCCGAAAATACGACCCCGAGCCCGAATCTCTAGTGAGAGTTTATCTAGAGATCAGAAAATCAGACGTCATAATCTAGAGTAGCGCAGATTTATTCGCAAATAATTCATGCGTGAAGAAAAACCCCATGACGGTTCGTCTGCAACAAAGTGTTTCATTTGTCTTCCGAACGGCGCGTAATGTACGGTCTGCAAACTATTTTAATCTTTGCACGGTATAAATTACTCTGTAGTTAAATACAACTTTTTTTATACCACGACGTTGGCAAACAAGCATACGGCCCACCTGATGGTAAGCAGCTACCGTAGCCTATGGACGCCTGCAACTCCAGCGGTGTCACATGCGCATTGCCGACCCTTTACAAAAAAGGAGGATTCATTGCATTGACGGTTAAAGGAACAAGAGAGTCCCTCGTCAACACACTGGGTCCTCTTTTTGCTCTACAATCTGCTCTTACTGTGACAGAAACGCAGATAGGTACTTTGCTTATAACTAACTGTCCTTAATGTTAAACCCAAATGGTATTTCATAGGTTATTTAATACATGGAGCTATACTGATACACCACAGGCTTAACCTAAGGCATTTTGTTATACTATCTGCATATTCAGTTATTTAGACGGCGCTATAGGCTATTGGCTAGTACAATGTATTTGGGCGTTAGGGACCACCATACTCGTAATGAATAAATATGACAACTTTGTCTGCCGACGGTACTCACCAGCTTAACTCATAAACTTTGATCCCACGCTCTGGGCCGCGCCGGGCATCACGTATGAGAGAAGTGAGCCCTCCCTCAGACTTATTGCCTACATTTACCAAATAATCGCCCGGCCCTACCATATAACAGACATTGCCCAGTACGCCAGTAACTAAACTTGCGAATAACACTAGGCTAAACACATTTCGTGAATAAAATTGCGACAGTTTCAATTTAGATTTTAATGAAATTCTTGGTTTCATGCTGATAAGTTTCTTTTCCAGCAATTCGTAAGATAAGAAATGCTATCGTGATACGAATTCATTTAACTTGCAAAACGAGGTACGAGAGCTTTAGTTCTCACTGTTTTGTATTACTCACTATGAATTTCACTTAAACTCTTGAATTGGTACTTGAATTTGGTTGGAATATTATAGGTACATTTCAGGAAAGTGTAACAAAAATACTGGTGATACTTTTAAGGGCATAATTGGTATCGTATTCTTATTGTAAAAACAAAGAAATTATACGAAAAAAACGTCTTCCCAGCCGGGAAAAAACGTCTTCCCGTTTCCCATACAAAGAAATATAGCGTGCAAAATGTTTTTCTCCTACTTTTTCTTACTCGCAATACGATACCAATTATGTTCTTAAACGGATAACCAGTATTTTTGTTACACCCTGTATACTAATTAAAAGGATCGTCGTTAACTATGGTATTTACACGCTATGCTACGCTATAACTCTGTGAGAGTATCTTGGCAGTGGATGAGTTATTATTAAGTCTATCTATCTATCTATTCAGCCCGTATCCACCCACTTCTGAGTATAGGCCTCTTCTTTATTACCTACGCCACTCTCCTTGGTCCTGTGCCAGTCCCATCCACTGCACACCTGCAGTTCCGCGGATATCATCTGACCATCTGGTTGACAGTCTCCACGCTGACCTTGTGGCCCATTTTAGCCACCATTCAGTAAACCGTCTTGTCCATCTTCCATCATTTCTTCTCGCCAAGTGTCCTTAGCTTTTGTTCTATCGTATTTCCACTCCCAAAAACTGGTTGATTAACGTATATAGTACTAATACAAATAAGTCAAAGGTTAACAAATAGAGCATCAGCCAAGTTCGATCCAGTTCCGACCACCGAATTATAATTGTTTAGTCTCCGCCACGTCTCACGTACGAGAAGTAGTTAGTTCTCAGGGAACTCCATCGAACTTCTATTGACTAAGTTCTTTGCGTTGTTAACCTTAATTTAACAAGCCTGTCTTTAGCAGAAATAATCGTAGTTATTCAGTTATAACGGCGTTAGAATACGGTTTAAATTTAATTAAATAATTGAAAATACTCTTGTGATATTAGAAGAACACATGAAAACATAAAAATAAGTCATTTGAAAATACAGGACCTTAAAGAACAATAAAATTCAGTAAATAGGTTAACTAAAATAAAAGAATTTGCACGAAATTGTGCACCTACCTAATACATACATATATCCCATCACAATTAAATATGGAGCGACTACCTATACCTACAGTGCATTGCACAAGTATCTTAATGTTGACATTTTATTTTAGTAAATTACAAAATCAAATAATATAAAAGCATGCCATACGATCATATAAATAAAAATACATGCTGTCACATTAATAAGATTTTTCTACTCTTGGACCTTAATGAATTGAGACTTTGTAGACCGAATTACAAGAGTATACTTTTTGATGGACGGGAGGTGTCCGAATGTATTATACGAGTAGATCCAAAATCTAGTGAGATGGCCTATTTTCAACAATCGTAATAAAAGTATTTTATACAATAGTGACATAATTAAACTGTTCATTCTCGTATACTTAATAGACTACTTAGCAAGCTTCGTGCCCTTCGTAGCCTAAACATGGCCCTCGACTGAAAACCTATTCATTGGGTCACAATTGTACAATATTAAAATTGAGACTGGGATTTTACGGCATAGATTTTATTTAATGAATTTCCATCCAAAACAAACACAACAGTGTATCGTAAAAATAACCGTCGACGACTGGGCTTTTAATCCGATGTCCAATCAGACTATCGAATTATAGAGCATGATTCATTTCGCGGCAATCCTTATAAATAACGTTTACTTTTTCATTTTAATTTTACTTTTAGATACTTTAAAAGTTTTCATATTAATTAAAGCAGAGACTATAGAGATATAGACGACCACAGCCTAAGAACTTTTTGAAGCTCAAGTCAATTGCGCCCTCTGTCCGAAAGCCGCCTAAAGATACCGAAATTGTAAGAGGAAATGTCACCTGCATTGCTACTCCACCTAGTAACAAATAGCGTACTAATAGTACACGAGTTCTTAGGCTGTGGCCGTCGGTATCTCTATAGTCTCTGATTAAAGCATACGCGTACACGGGAAAAATCTTTTTGGAAAAGAAGTGCAGGTATTAGGTAATAGAAGGTAGTAGATAAAAGAGCTGCTTAAAATAATGTTTGGTTGACAAATCTAAACACTACATCAAATATGGCGTTTATATGAAATGATGAAATACAGGCATGTGACGTCACGGTCAAGTTTCCAGTAAAAGATAATCTTTCGGATTAAATAAATAGAAATTGCGTCAAAAATATTGGGATCCCTCTTATTCTAATAACATTTTTAATTGCTTAATCTTGTGCACGAGGAAAAAATGTTTACTTTAATAACAATAATCCCTATTCACCACATTTTAAAAGAAAATTAAAAGTTGTTATTATTACATTGTTAACAAAATTATTACAATGTTTCCTCAAAAGGTATTAACATAGCACTTTGTGGTACCGGACCGGAATAGCTAACAAAGATTTTCTGCAAAGTTGTAAGAGAACGTCAAATGAAGTTGTAAATGTATTTAATCCGATTAGAAAACGATAGATGGCGTGTAGCGTAGCAGGGGAAAATAAATAATGGACTAAGAGCTAGATAATCTTTTATAGGTAAAATTTATGAGATATTAAACAAATAACTAGCCATGTCGGATAAGACACAATAAAGAGAGCAATTAAACCTGTCTAGGCAGATTGCTTTGCCATCCTTATTGCTAGATTCGGGCATCTGGCAGCTTTTAATGGGTGGACGTCAAAGTGCCAGAAGTTTTTCAGTTGGAAAAATAGGTAAAAACTGCCAAAATTTTGGCATTTATAGAGAACGGAGCCTAAATTTTAACATTAGAACAAAAAATAATATTATTATTGCGGAAACAAAAACAGTAGGCGAGTAACTATAAATTGAATCATACATCATTTGGCGCTACTTTCCCCTCTAGGATTTGTTTTATTCAAAAAAATTGCATTATTTGACTTCCACCACTTTACAGCTGCCAGATGTGCGGATCTAGAAGCATAGTATAGCAAACTAACTAGACGAATTTCGTTGCTCTCATTATTGTGTCATATCTGACGTGGCTAGCTCTCCGTCTATAAGGTATCATCCAGAGCTCGTGCGTTGGCAGTTTGTATTTAGTTGGTCTGTTTGAAATGGCGCAGAAATTAACGAACAGTGAGTCCGCTAGAAGAATTGACTTTATTTCGGATTCGTAAACATTTTGCGAAGTGCTTCTTTTAGGTATTAATATTAATTATACCACAATGAAAAGAAAACTAGCTAGATTTCTAGATAAATAATATTAGTATGCGTGTAAGCGTTGATGTAAAAATGAAAATTTTATGTGTTTTTTTATGAATAAATATATTTTTGTTTATTGTGTATACTTAAATATACATATATGTAAGTAAAAAAATTCTCGGGACTACTCATGTACAGTCGAAGTCAAAAATATATTTAGACTTTTGCACCTTATTACCAATGGACTAAGTAAAGGTGAAAAAGTGTAAACATATCTTTGACGTCGACTGTACCTAAATAAGCATTTACGTATTTAGACTAATGCAAGAAGTATATATTGTAAATTTTTTAATACCTTACCGACCTACGTGCTTGTGTCGACAATAATTTAGTACCAAATTAAGACGAACCAATGTAATAATGCGCCTATCTGTGCCCGGCGGGAACAAATTGAATATAGGTTTTTCATAGTAATAATTTCATCCCCGCCCGCGCCATCGCTCGGATTTTGATGCGGTTTTTTTTAATAGATAGATGGATTCAAGAGGAAGGTTTATATTTATAATTGCACCCGTGCGAAGCCGGGGCGGGTCGCTAGTATGTTATAATATACAGTATAAATTACATATGTACTAGGTACATCTAGAATTTACCACGTTACCATGACGGCACGCTATAAGTTACTAGATAGCGCTGCGGTGTAATTTCATATTCGCCTGCTATTTTTAAATCTTGGGTTGCTCCCGTTCAGACGGCTCTTCAGATTTGGTGCTTTAAAAAGTTCTTAGACTGTGGCTGTCTATTTATTTATAGTCTCTGCTAGACGTTTATTTCAGTAGTGAATATACCAAAGTAATCTGGTTTCCACATACACAAACAGGCCAGTATTAGCAGACGCTGACGCCCTGTAATCAACGGCTCATGGCTTCGTTAGTGTCTAGAAGAATTATCGTCTTCTGATGACCAAGTGATAGTAACTATCTAGCTAGTTATACCTACTTATAGAGGGTAGAAAAATCTGTGGTTCTTGGAGGAGCACTATCTTCGAAAAAGATTATTCTATTCTACGTAAAGGCAACATTATTTTAATTTGAAAAAGAAATAAAAGCACACTCTCAGATTTGTTTTAAGATTTAGTAGGTAATTCTGGGTAATGATGATGAGAGCTCTTTGTGGTCTTTGTACTGTACAACAATTAATGGATAGGATATCACGTGCGACAGACGAGTCTAAGACTTAATGTTTCTTTGAGAAATTTTGTCTTTAACATTGACTGCATCTAATAGTGGAATGAAATAGCTATAAAGTTAATCCGAACAAACACTAGAATTAAGATTATCTAATGATTTTTAAGGAGCTTACAGTATGAAATCAAATCGCTTAAGTGCTAATTTAACTAATTAAACCTTAATAAAGGAGCTTTTTTACCCGAGGTAAAAAATATGTGATTATGCCGTAAAACTGTTGTCTCAGCTTTTTGCATGACAATTTTACCACATCTTCAAAATAAGCATTTTAAAGCACATTCAACTCGTTACTCCCAAGTATTCTCGCCAACATTGTATGGTAAAAGGATGTAAAACTAAGTTTTCCGGAATATTATGTTATTCAGGTTATTCTGCTATTTCTTTTAACTTTGCTAAGTAGGAGCTAAAACCCCGCGAGGTGTACGGGCGAATTATGTTCCATTGTACATGTATTGTTGCATTCTATGCTTTGTTCATGCTATGTGTTGTTATTCTGCTATTGTACTTCCAAGATGCTTCCAAGTTATTACAATCGCCTTCACTGAGGTCACTCCCATAAGTTTATATTTGTTTGCCATGGACGCGCCGAATGGCTATTCAGTTTGCACCCTTAGTCCGTAGAGAATTTAGATTTCGATAGAATTATTTTTAAATGCCAGTCAGGTCCCGTTGAGTAGGGTACGGCGGCATCGATCTTGTAATATAGCAATTTAACAAGTTTGATAGCAAAGGTCACGGAGAAAATACGTATTTTCTTAGGGATTATTATATTAGACAGGTATAGCATAAGTAAACGTGTTATGTAGTTAACGCAACTACTGACACAGCTTTCAATGTAAAATTTGTAAAATTTGCAAAAAGATGTAAAATTAAACTTTAAAGTTAGTCGAAACAAACTGATATAGATATCATATAAGGGAAACTTCAGAAAATGTGACCAATTCCTACGGGATGACATCTGTTTCAATTTGTAATTTATATACAGGGTGTTTGGCACATGTACCGACAAAAATGTTTGGGGGTTTGTGGTAACATTTCCTTCGATTTCCGACCGACGCTCGGACGAATCGGGTCGGGATTTCAAATTTAATAAAACACTATCGACACTACTATGAACTCAATACTTTTTTTTTCAAATAATAATTAACCAATCTTTAATAATCATAGACTTTATTAACGTTATCTATTACACGAAATATAAGCCAATTTTATAAAAATCACTTTTTGTCCACAGGTACACCTATTGTTTGTACCTATTGTAATGATCCCTTACCTGAACTACCTACTTGACTTAAACTAGTTTTATGCCAGTTACTCGTACCTGATGTCCTTGTATATTTTTCTTGTATATTTGGCTCGTGGTCATCTAGTGATTAGGAAAGCTGTGATCGTGGTAACCTGTCCTTACATAGTGTAGCTTGTCCATGTCCCCTCTGTCCTCCATCATACCGCTTATCATTCACCTGTTTTTTAAAGATTCTATGACCATATGGTCATTAAGTATCCCTAAACCTATATGGGAGTATTTTAATTCAGGATTGGGTAGGATATGGTAAGATTGGGTAGGATTAGGTAGGATATGGTAAGATTGGGTAAGGTTGGGTAGGATATGGTAGGATTGGGAAGTACCTGATGTCCTTGTATATTTTACTTGTATATTTGGCTCGTGGTCATCTAGTGATTAGGAAAGCTGTGATCGTGGTAACCTGTCCTTACATAGTGTAGCTTGTCCATGTCCCCTCTGTCCTCCATCATACCGGTTATCATTCACCTGTTTTTTAAAGATTCTATGACCATACGGTCATTAAGTATCCCTAAACCTATATGGGAGTATTTTCATTCAGGATTGGGTAGGATATGGTAAGATTGGGAAGGATTGGGTAGGATATGGTAAGATTGGGTAAGGTTGGGTAGAATATGGTAGTATGGTAGGGTTTGGTAGGATTGGGTAGGATTTGATAGGATTGGGTAGAATTTGGTATGATTGGGTAGGATTGTGTAGGATTGGGTAGGATTTGGTAGGATTGGGTAGGATTGGGTAGGATTTGGTAGGATTGGGTAGGATTTGGTAGGATTGGGTAGGATTGGGTAGGATTTGGTAGGATTGGGTAGGATTTGATCACTTGCGTTGAAACTAAACACTTGCGTTTAAACTAAAAACATTGTGTTGAAACTAAACACTTGCGTTGAAACTAAAAACACTTGCGTTGAAAATAAACTCTTGCGTTGAAACTAAA
Organism: Pammene fasciana; assembly: GCA_911728535.1. Classification (NCBI taxonomy): domain Eukaryota; kingdom Metazoa; phylum Arthropoda; class Insecta; order Lepidoptera; family Tortricidae; genus Pammene; species Pammene fasciana. Next base: position 8,839,854 of record OU452278.1, on the reverse strand, counting down.
AACACTTGCGTTGAAAATAAACTCTTGCGTTGAAACTAAAAACACTTGCATTAAAACTAAACTCTTGCGTTAAAACTAAACACTTGCGTTGAAACTAAAACAACATGCGTTGAAACTAAATACTTGCGTTGAAACTAAACACTTGCATTGAAACAAAACACTTGCGTTGAAACTAAACACTTGCGTTGAAACTTAACACTTGCGTTGAAACTTAAAACACTTGCGTTGAAACTAAACACTTGCATTGAAACTAAAAACACTTGCCTTAAAACTAAACACTTCCGTTGAAACTAAAAACAATCGCGTTGAAACTAAACACTTGCGTTGAAACTAAAAACACTTGCGTTATAACTAAACACTTGCGATGAAACTAAAAACACTCGCGTTGAAACTAAACACTTGCGTTGAAACTAAACATTTGCGTTGAAACTTTAACACATGCGTTGAAACTTAAAACACTTGCGTTAAAACTAAACACTTGCGTTGAAACTAAAAACTCTTGCGTTGAAACTAAACACTTGCGTTGAAACTAAACACTTGCGTTGAAACTAAGCAATTGCGTTGAAACTAAAAACACTTGCGTTGAAACTAAACACTTGCGTTGAAACTAAAAACACTTGCGTTGAAACTAAAAACACTTGCGTTGAAACTAAACACTCGCGTTAAAACTAAAAACACTCGCATGAAACTAAACAATTGCGTTGAAAATAAAAACACTTGCGTTGAAACAAAAAACACTTGCATTGAAAATAAAAACACTTGCGGTGAAACTAACCACTTGCGATGAAACTAAAAACACTCGCGTTAAAACTAAAAACACTCGCGTTGAAACTAAAAACACTCGCGTTGAAACAAAACACTTGCGTTGAAACTAAAAACACTCGCGTTGAAACAAAACACTTTCGTTGAAACTAAAAACTTTCGCGCTGAAACTCAACACTTGCGTTGAAACTAAAAACACTTGCGTTAAAACTAAACACTTGCGATGACACTAAAAACACTCGCGTTGAAACTAAACACTTGCGTTGAAACTAAACACTTGCGTTGAAACTAAAAACACTCGCGTTGAAACAAAACACTTTCGTTGAAACTAAAAACTTTCGCGCTGAAACTCAACACTTGCGTTGAAACTAGAAACACTCGCAATGAAGCTGAAAATTTGCGTTGAAACTAAACACTTGCGTTGAAACTAAAAACACTCGCGTTGAAACTAAAAACACTCGCGTTGAAACTAAACACTCGCGTTGAAACTAAAAACACTCGCATGAAACTAAACACTTGCGTTGAAACTAAAAACACTTGCGTTGAAACTAAAAACACTTCCATTGAAACTAAAACCACTTGCGGTGAAACTAACCACTTGCGTTGAAACTAAAAACACTCGCGATGAAACTAAAAACACTCGCGTTGAAACTAAAAACACTCGCGTTGAAACAAAACACTTGCGTTGAAACTAAACATTTGCGTTGAAACTAAAAACACTCGCGTTGAAACTAAGCAATTGCGTTGAAACTAAAAACACTTGCGTTGAAACTAAACACTTGCGTTGAAACTAAAAACACTTGCGTTGAAACTAAAAACACTTGCGTTGAAACTAAACACTCGCGTTAACAATAAAAACCCTCGCATGAAACTAAACAATTGCGTTGAAAATAAAAACACTTGCGTTGAAACTAAAAACACTTGCATTGAAACTAAAAACACTTGCGGTGAAACTAAACACTTGCGTTGAAACTAAAAACTCTTGCGTTGAAACTAAACACTTGCGTTGAAACTAAACACTTGCGTTGAAACTAAAAACACTCGCGTTGATACTAAGCAATTGCGTTGAAACTAAAAACACTTGCGTTGAAACTAAACACTTGCGTTGAAACTAAAAACACTTGCGTTGAAACTAAGAACACTTGCGTTGAAACTAAACACTCGCGTTAAAACTAAAAACACTCGCATGAAACTAAACAATTGCGTTGAAAATAAAAACACTTGCGTTGAAACTAAAAACACTTGCATTGAAAATAAAAACACTTGCGGTGAAACTAACCACTTGCGATGAAACTAAAAACACTCGCGTTAAAACTAAAAACACTCGCGTTGAAACTAAAAACACTCGCGTTGAAACAAAACACTTTCGTTGAAACTAAAAACTTTCGCGCTGAAACTCAACACTTGCGTTGAAACTAAAAACACTTGCGTTAAAACTAAACACTTGCGATGAAACTAAAAACACTCGCGTTGAAACTAAACACTTGCGTTGAAACTAAAAACACTCGCGTTGAAACAAAACACTTTCGTTGAAACTAAAAACTTTCGCGCTGAAACTCAACACTTGCGTTGAAACTAAAAACACTCGCGATGAAACTAAAAACACTCGCGTTGACTGACACTAAACACTTGCGTTGAAACTAGAAACACTCGCAATGAAGCTAAAAATTTGCGTTGAAACTAAACACTTGCGTTGAAACTAAAAACACTCGCGTTGAAACTAAAAACACTCGCGTTGAAACTAAACACTCGCGTTGAAACTAAAAACACTCGCATAAAACTAAACACTTGCGTTGAAACTAAAAACACTTGCGTTGAAACTAAAAACACTCGCTATAAAACTAAAAACACTAGCGTTGAAACTAAATACACTCGCGTTGGAACTAAAAACTTTCGCGTTGAAACTAAAAACACTCGCGTTGAAACTAAAAATACTCGCTTTGAAACTAAAAACTTGGGTTGAAACTGAAACACTCGCGTTGAAACTAAAAACACTCGCGTTGAAACAAAACACTTGCGTTGAAACTAAAAACACTTGCATTAAAACTAAACACTTGCGTTGCAACTAAAAACACTCGCGATGAAACTAAAAACACTCGCGTTGAAACTAAAAACACTCGCGTTGAAAATAAAAACACTCGCGTTGAAACTAAACACTTGCTATGAAACTAAAAACACTCGCGTTGAAACTAAAAACACTCGCGTTGAAACTAAACACTTGCGTTGAAACTAAAAACACTCGCGTTGAAACAAAACACTTGCGTTGAAACTAAAAACACTCGCGTTGAAACTAAAAACATTCGCTTTGAAACGAAACACTTGCGTTGAGACTAAAAACACTCGCGATAAAACTAAAAACACTCGCGTTGAAACTAAACACTTGCGTTGAAACTAAAAACACTCGCGTTGAAACTAAAAACATTCGCTTTGAAACGAAACACTTGCGTTGAAACTAAAAACACTCGCGTTGAAACTCAAAACACTCGCGTTCAAACAAAACACTTGCGTTGAAACTAAAAACACTCGCGTTGAAACTAAAAACACTCGCGTTGAAACTAAAAACACTCGCGTTGAAACAAAACACTTGCGTTGAAACTAAAAACACTCGCGTTAAAACTAAACACTTGCGTTGAAACTAAAAACATTCGCGTTGAAACTAAAACTCGCGTTGAAACTAAAAACACTCGCGTTGAAACTAAACACTTGCGTTGAAACTAAAAACACTCGCGTTGAAACTAAAAACACTCGCGTTGACACTAAACACTTGCGTTAAAACTAAAAACACTCGCATTGAATCTAAAAACACTCGCGTTGAAACAAAACACTTGCGTTGAAAAAAAAACACTTGCGTTGAAACTAAAAACACTCGCGTTGAAACTAAAAACACTCGCGTTGACACTAAACACTTGCGTTGAAACTAAAAACACTCGCATTGAATCTAAAAACACTCGCGTTGAAACAAAACACTTGCGTTGAAACTAAAAGCACTCGCGTTGAAACTAAAAACACTTGCGTTGAAACTAAAAACACTCGCGTTGAAACTAAACACTTGCGTTGAAACTAGAACCACTCGCGTTGAAACTAAAAACCCTCGCCTTGAAACAAAACACTTGGGTTGAAACTAAAAACACTCGCGTTGAAAATAAAAAAACTCGCGTTGAAACTAAACACTTGCGTTGAAACTAAAAACACTCGCGTTGAAACTAAAAACACTCGCGTTGAAACTAAACACTTGCGTTGAAACTAAAAACACTCGCGTTGAATCAAAACACTTGCGTTGAAACCAAAAACACTCGCGTTAAAACTAAACACTTGCTTTGAAATTAAAAACACTCGCGTTTAAACTAAAAACATTCGCTTTGAAACGAAACACTTGCGTTGAGACTAAAAACACTCGCGATAAAACTAAAAACACTCGCGTTGAAACTAAACACTTGCGTTGAAACTAAAAACACTCGCGTTGAAATTAAAAACATTCGCTTTGAAACGAAACACTTGCGTTGAAACTAAAAACACTCGCGTTGAAACTAAAAACACTCGCGTTGAAACAAAACACTTGCGTTGAAACTAAAAACACTCGCGTTGAAACTAAAAACACTCGCGTTGAAACTAAACACTTGCGTTGAAAAAAAACACTTGCGTTGAAACTAAAAATACTCGCGTTGAAACAAAACACTTGCGTTGAAACTAAAAACACTCGCGTTAAAACTAAACACTTGCGTTGAAACTAAAAACATTCGCGTTGAAACTAAAACTCGCGTTGAAACTAAAAACACTCGCGTTGAAACTAAACATTTGCTTTGAAACTAAAAACACTCGCGTTAAAACTAAACACTTGCGGTTGAAACTAAAAACACTCGCGTTGGAACTAAACACTCGCGTTGAAACTAAAAACACTCGCGATGAAACTAAAAACAATCGCGTTGAAACTAACCACTTGCGTTGAAACTAAAATCATTCGCGATGAAACAAAACACTTGCGTTGAAACTAAAAACACTTGCGTTGAAACTAAAAACACTCGCGTTTAAACTAAACACTCGCATTGAAACTAAAAACACTCGCGTTGACACTAAACACTTGCGTTGAAACTAAAAACACTCGCTATAAAACTAAAAACACTCGTGTTGACACTAAACACTTGCGTTGAAACTAAAAACACTCGCGTTGAAGCTGAAAATTTGCGTTGAAACTAAAAACACTTGCGCTGAAACTAAAAACACTTGCATTAAAACTAAACACTTGCGTTGCAACTAAAAACTCTCGCGATGAAACTAAAAACACTCGCGTTGAAACTAAAAACACTCGCGCTGAAAATAAAAACACTCGCTTTGAAACTAAACACTTGCGTTGAAACTAAAAACACTCGCGTTGAAACTAAAAACACTCGCGTTGAAACTAAACACTTGCGTTGAAACTAAAAACACTCGCGTTGAAACAAAACACTCGCGTTGAAACTAAAACCACTTGCGGTGAAACTAACCACTTGCGTTGAAACTAAAAACACTCGCGTTGAAACTAAAAACACTCGCGTTGAAACTAAAAACACTCGCGTTGAAACAAAACACTTGCGTTGAAACTAAAAACACTCGCGTTGAAACAAAACACTTTCGTTGAAACTAAAAACTTTCGCGTGTAAACTCAACACTTGCGTTGAAACTAAAAACACTCGCGATGAAACTAAAAACACTCGCGTTGACACTAAACACTTGCGTTAAAACTAAAAACACTCGCATTGAATCTAAAAACACTCGCGTTGAAACAAAACATTTGCGTTGAAACTAAAAACACTCGCGTTGAAACTAAAAACACTCGCGTTGAAACTAAAAACACTAGCGTTGAAACTAAATACACTCGCGTTGAAACTAAAAACTTTCGCGTTGAAACTAAAAACACTCGCGTTAAAACTAAAAATACTCGCTTTGAAACTAAACACTTGGGTTGAAACTAAACACTTGCGTTGAAACTAAAAACACTCGCGTTGAAACAAAACACTTGCGTTGAAACTAAAACCACTTGCGGTGAAACTAACCACTTGCGTTGAAACTAGAAACACTCGCGTTGAAACTAAAAACCCTCGCCTTGAAACAAAACACTTGGGTTGAAACTAAAAACACTCGCCTTGAAAATAAAAACACTCGCGTTGAAACTAAACACTTGCGTTGAAGCTAAAAACACTCGCGTTGAAACTAAAAACACTCGCGTTGAAACTAAACACTTGCGTTGAAACTAAAAACACTCGCGTTGAAACAAAACACTTGCGTTGAAACTAAAAACACTCGCGTTAAAACTAAACACTTGCTTTGAAACTAAAAACACTCGCGTTGAAACTAAAAACATTCGCTTTGAATCGAAACACTTGCGTTGAGACTAAAAACACTCGCGATAAAACTAAAAACACTCGCGTTGAAACTAAACACTTGCGTTGAAACTAAAAACACTCGCGTTGAAATTAAAAACATTCGCTTTGAAACGAAATACTTGCGTTGAAACTAAAAACACTCGCGTTGAAACTAAAAACACTCGCGTTGAAACAAAACACTTGCGTTGAAACTAAAAACACTCGCGTTGAAACTAAAAACACTCGCGTTGAAACTAAACACTTGCGTTGAAAAAAAACACTTGCGTTGAAACTAAAAATACTCGCGTTGAAACAAAACACTTGCGTTGAAACTAAAAACACTCGCGTTAAAACTAAACACTTGCGTTGAAACTAAAAACATTCGCGTTGAAACTAAAACTCGCGTTGAAACTAAAAACACTCGCGTTGAAACTAAACACTTGCGTTGAAACTAAAAACACTCGCGTTGAAACTAAAAACACTCGCGTTGACACTAAAAACTTGCGTTGAAACTAGAAACACTCGCTTTGAAGCTAAAAACTTGTTGAAACTAAAAACACTCGCGTTGAAACTAAAAACACTAGCGTTGAAACTAAATACACTCGCGTTGAAACTAAAAACTTTCGCGTTGCAACTAAAAACACTCGCGATGAAACTAAAAACACTCGCGTTGAAACTAAAAACACTCGCGTTGAAAATAAAAACACTCGCTTTGAAACTAAACACTTGCGTTGAAACTAAAAACACTCGCGTTGAAACTAAATACACTCGCTTTGAAACTAAACACTTGCGTTGAAACTAAAAACACTCGCGTTGAAACTAAACACTTGCGTTGAAACTAAAAACACTCGCGTTGAAACAAAACACTTGCGTTGAAACTAAAACCACTTGCGGTGAAACTAACCACTTGCGTTGAAACTAAAAACACTCGCGTTGAAACTAAAAACACTCGCGTTGAAACTAAAAACACTCGCGTTGAAACAAAACACTTGCGTTGAAACTAAAAACACTCGCGTTGAAACAAAACACTTTCGTTGAAACTAGAAACACTCGCGTTGAAACTAAAAACCCTCGCCTTGAAACAAAACACTTGGATTGAAACTAAAAACACTCGCCTTGAAAATAAAAACACTCGCGTTGAAACTAAACACTTGCATTGAAGCTAAAAACACTCGCGTTGAAACTAAAAACACTCGCGTTGAAACAAAACACTTGCGTTGAAACTAAAAACACTCGCGTTAAAACTAAACACTTGCTTTGAAACTAAAAACACTCGCGTTGAAACTAAAAACATTCGCTTTGAATCGAAACACTTGCGTTGAGACTAAAAACACTCGCGATAAAACTAAAAACACTCGCGTTGAAACTAAACACTTGCGTTGAAACTAAAAACACTCACGTTGAAATTAAAAACATTCGCTTTGAAACGAAATACTTGCGTTGAAACTAAAAACACTCGCGTTGAAACTAAAAACACTCGCGTTGAAACAAAACACTTGCGTTGAAACTAAAAACACTCGCGTTGAAACTAAAAACACTCGCGTTGAAACTAAACACTTGCGTTGAAAAAAAACACTTGCGTTGAAACTAAAAATACTCGCGTTGAAACAAAACACTTGCGTTGAAACTAAAAACACTCGCGTTAAAACTAAACACTTGCGTTGAAACTAAAAACATTCGCGTTGAAACTAAAACTCGCGTTGAAACTAAAAACACTCGCGTTGAAACTAAACACTTGCGTTGAAACTAAAAACACTCGCGTTGAAACTAAAAACACTCGCGTTGACACTAAACACTTGCGTTGAAACTAGAAACACTCGCTTTGAAGCTAAAAACTTGTTGAAACTAAAAACACTCGCGTTGAAACTAAAAACACTAGCGTTGAAACTAAATACACTCGCGTTGAAACTAAAAACTTTCGCGTTGAAACTAAAAACACTCGCGTTGAAACTAAAAATACTCGCTTTGAAACTAAACACTTGGGTTGAAACTAAAACACTCGCGTTGAAACTAAAAACACTCGCGTTGAAACAAAACACTTGCGTTGAAACTAAAAACACTTGCATTAAAACTAAACACTTGCGTTGCAACTAAAAACACTCGCGATGAAACTAAAAACACTCGCGTTGAAACTAAAAACACTCGCGTTGAAAATAAAAACACTCGCGTTAAAACTAAACACTTGCGTTGAAACTAAAAACACTCACGTTGAAACTAAAAACACTCGCGTTGAAACAAAACACTTTCGTTGAAACTAAAAACAATCGCGATAAAACTAAACACTTGCGTTGAAACTAAAAACACTCGCGTTGAAACAAAACACTTGCGTTGAAACTAAAAACAATCGCGATAAAACTAAACACTTGCGTTGAAACTAAAAACACTCGCGTTGAAACTAAAAACATTCGCTTTGAAACGAAACACTTGCGTTGAGACCAAAAACACTCGCGTTAAAACTAAAAACACTCGCGTTGAAACTAAACACTTGCGTTGAAACTAAAAACACTCGCGTTGAAACTAAAAACATTCGCTTTGAAACGAAACACTTGCGTTGAAACTAAAAACACTAGCGTTGAAACTAAATACACTCGCGTTGGAACTAAAAACTTTCGCGTTGAAACTAAAAACACTCGCGTTGAAACTAAAAATACTCGCTTTGAAACTAAACACTTGGGTTGAAACTAAAACACTCGCGTTGAAACTAAAAACACTCGCGTTGAAACAAAACACTTGCGTTGAAACTAAAAACACTTGCATTAAAACTAAACACTTGCGTTGCAACTAAAAACACTCGCGATGAAACTAAAAACACTCGCGTTGAAACTAAAAACACTCGCGTTGAAAATAAAAACACTCGCTTTGAAACTAAACCTTCGCGTTGAAAATAAAAACACTCGCGTTAAAACTAAACACTTGCGTTGAAACTAAAAACACTTACGTTGAAACTAAAAACACTCGCGTTGAAACTAAACACTTGCGTTGAAACTAAAAACACTCGCGTTGAAACAAAACACTTGCGTTGAAACTAAAAACAATCGCGTTAAAACTAAACACTTGCGTTGAAACTAAAAACACTCGCGTTGAAACTAAAAACATTCGCTTTGAAACGAAACACTTGCGTTGAGACCAAAAACACTCGCGATAAAACTAAAAACACTCGCGTTGAAACTAAACACTTGCGTTGAAACTAAAAACACTCGCGTTGAATCTAAAAACATTCGCTTTGAAACGAAACACTTGCGTTGAAACTAAAAACACTAGCGTTGAAACTAAATACACTCGCGTTGGAACTAAAAACTTTCGCGTTGAAACTAAAAACACTCGCGTTGAAACTAAAAATACTCGCTTTGAAACTAAACACTTGGGTTGAAACTAAAACACTCGCGTTGAAACTAAAAACACTCGCGTTGAAACAAAACACTTGCGTTGAAACTAAAAACACTTGGGGCTTGTGCACAAATCACGCGAGGTTCGAAAGGGGGGGGAGGGGGTCCCGAAAAAATCACGATAGATCACGTGGGGGGTGGGGGGGTACATGGAGACCTCACGTGTATTTTCTATAATGAACGAAGCCGTGAAAAATATAAAAAAACTAAGGGATCGTAATGACAAAATAGGCCGACCAACGCGCATTCTAACGCGGCGAACTATAGCGAGATCCCAAAGGGAAGTTCTTTGTGTAATGCGGGAAAACGACGACGTCGTGTCGTGTGGCAAGACGAAGACGATGTCGAAGGATGTATGCCCGCTACCTGCCTGCCGGAAGATGTGTGCCCTGTTGTAACGTTTAGAGACGAACCAGAACAATCCCTGGACCGACGAATGATTTAATTTCAAAACAGGTTTAATTATATTAATAAATATGTCTATTTTACTGCGCTATAAGCCAAACGGTAAAAAACGGAACCCTTATAGATTCGTCATGTCTGTCCGTCCGTATGTCACAGCCATTTTACTAGGAAACTATAAGACGTATCATTATCAAATTTTTACATAAAGTGTATTCTGTGTGCTGCTACTTAGATATGTAGTTAAATTTCTGAAAAAAAAAATCATTTTAGAGGGGGCACTCCATACATGCAAGTAATTGTCAAAAAATATTTTTTTATCAAATATCAACATGATGCACATCAATCGATAGGTCTTTAGAAATAACATTGAGGTTTTTTAAAAAAAAATTGATTAAGTGGATATATTCAGAAATAGTGACTCCGAAAGTCAAAAAAATTGAACCTTATTTAAGTCCAAATATTATGGAAAAATTCAAGAAGATACACTTTTGAATATTCTTTCAACGAACATTTTTGAGTTATCTACAAAAAACTACCTACTTAGGCAGATACGACCTTGCGATATTAATTTATTCGATATTAGCTACGGCCGGTTTTTATAGATAATGGTACGGAACCCTTCATGCGCGAGTCCGACTCGCACTTGGCCGGTTTTTTTTCTTGTACCCGTCAGTAGCACCTGTAATATAAATGTAATAAAAGCTAAAATTAAATCGGCGAATGTAGAACTTTGAAAAACCATACCTATTACCTCAAAATAAGAGTCAACTTTTCAGAGATAGTAGTAAAAATTACACAAATACATTTGTGCATCAACGGATACTAAATATATGGCAAATATAACATCACATTAATTGCGAAAATAGAAAAATAAACAAGATTTTCGAATATTTAATTTCAAAATTAGGTCGAGTAAAAAAAATTCAATAAATATACGCGAGGTTAGGTGGGGGAGGGGGGGGGGGAGCTTAGAACCTCACCAAAGATCACCAGGGGGGAGGGGGGGGTCAAAAAGTAGCCAAAAAAACCTCGCGTGATTTGTGCACAAGCCCTTGCATTAAAACTAAACACTTGCGTTGCAACTAAAAACACTCGCGATGATACTAAAAACACTCGCGTTGAAACTAAAAACACTCGCGTTGAAACTAAAAACACTCGCGTTGAAACTAAACACTTGCGTTGAAAAAAAACACTTGCGTTGAAACTAAAAATACTCGCGTTGAAACAAAACACTTGCGTTGAAACTAAAAACACTCGCGTTAAAACTAAACACTTGCGTTGAAACTAAAAACATTCGCGTTGAAACTAAAACTCGCGTTGAAACTAAAAACACTCGCGTTGAAACTAAACACTTGCGTTGAAACTAAAAACACTCGCGTTGAAACTAAAAACACTCGCGTTGACACTAAACACTTGCGTTGAAACTAGAAACACTCGCTTTGAAGCTAAAAACTTGTTGAAACTAAAAACACTCGCGTTGAAACTAAAAACACTAGCGTTGAAACTAAATACACTCGCGTTGAAACTAAAAACTTTCGCGTTGAAACTAAAAACACTCGCGTTGAAACTAAAAATACTCGCTTTGAAACTAAACACTTGGGTTGAAACTAAAACACTCGCGTTGAAACTAAAAACACTCGCGTTGAAACAAAACACTTGCGTTGAAACTAAAAACACTTGCATTAAAACTAAACACTTGCGTTGCAACTAAAAACACTCGCGATGAAACTAAAAACACTCGCGTTGAAACTAAAAACACTCACGTTGAAACTAAAAACACTCGCGTTGAAACTAAACACTTGCGTTGAAACTAAAAACACTTGCGTTGAAACAAAACACTTGCGTTGAAACTAAAAACAATCGCGTTTAAACTAAACACTTGCGTTGAAACTAAAAACACTCGCGTTGAAACTAAAAACATTCGCTTTGAAACGAAACACTTGCGTTGAGACCAAAAACACTCGCGATAAAACTAAAAACACTCGCGTTGAAACTAAACACTTGCGTTGAAACTAAAAACACTCGCGTTGAAACTAAAAACATTTGCTTTGAAACGAAACACTTGCGTTGAAACTAAAAACACTAGCGTTGAAACTAAATACACTCGCGTTGGAACTAAAAACTTTCGCGTTGAAACTAAAAACACTCGCGTTGAAACTAAAAATACTCGCTTTGAAACTAAACACTTGGATTGAAACTTAAACACTCGCGTTGAAACTAAAAACACTCGCGTTGAAACAAAACACTTGCGTTGAAACTAAAAACACTTGCATTAAAACTAAACACTTGCGTTGCAACTAAAAACACTCGCGATGATACTAAAAACACTCGCGTTGAAACTAAAAACACTCGCGTTGAAAATAAAAACACTCGCGTTGAAACTAAACACTTGCGTTGAAACTAAAAACACTCGCGTTGAAACTAAAAACACTCGCGTTGAAACTAAACACTTGCGTTAAAACTAAAAACACTCGCGTTGAAACAAAACACTTGCGTTGAAACTAAAAACACTCGCGTTGAAACTAAAAACATTCGCTTTGAAACGAAACACTTGCGTTGAGACTAAAAACACTCGCGATAAAACTAAAAACACTCGCGTTGTAATTAAACACTTGCGTTGAAACTAAAAACACTCGCGTTGAAACTAAAAACATTCGCTTTGAAACGAAACACTTGCGTTGAAACTAAAAACACTCGCGTTGAAACTAAAAACACTCGCGTTCAAACAAAACACTTGCGTTGAAACTAAAAACACTCGCGTTGAAACTAAAAACACTCGCGTTGAAACTAAACACTTGCGTTGAAAAAAACACTTGCGTTGAAACTAAAAACACTCGCGTTGAAACAAAACACTTGCGTTGAAACTAAAAACACTCGCGTTAAAACTAAACACTTGCGTTGAAACTAAAAACATTCGCGTTGAAACTAAAACTCGCGTTGAAACTAAAAACACTCGCGTTGAAACTAAACACTTGCGTTGAAACTAAAAACACTCGCGTTGAAATTAAAAACACTCGCGTTGACACTAAACACTTGCGTTAAAACTAAAAAACACTCGCATTGAATCTAAAAACACTCGCGTTGAAACAAAACATTTGCGTTGAAACTAAAAACACTCGCGTTGAAACTAAAAACACTCGCGTTGAAACTAAAAACACTAGCGTTGAAACTTAATACACTCGCGTTGAAACTTAAAAATTTCGCGTTGAAACTAAAAACACTCGCGTTAAAACTAAAAATACTCGCTTTGAAACTAAACACTTGGGTTGAAACTAAAACACTCGCGTTGAAACTAAAAACACTCGCGTTGATACAAAACACTTGCGTTGAAACTAAAAACACTTGCATTAAAACTAAACACTTGCGTTGCAACTAAAAACACTCGCGATGAAACTAAAAACACTCGCGTTGAAACTAAAAACACTCACGTTGAAACTAAAAACACTCGCGTTGAAACTAAACACTTGCGTTGAAACTAAAAACACTTGCGTTGAAACAAAACACTTGCGTTGAAACTAAAAACAATCGCGTTAAAACTAAACACTTGCGATGAAACTAAAAACACTCGCGTTGAAACTAAAAACATTCGCTTTGAAACGAAACACTTGCGTTGAAACTAAAAACACTAGCGTTGAAACTAAATAAACTCGCGTTGGAACTAAAAACTTTCGCGTTGAAACTAAAAACATTCGCGTTGAAACTAAAAATACTCGCTTTGAAACTAAACACTTGGGTTGAAACTAAAACACTCGCGTTGAAACTAAAAACACTCGCGTTGAAACAAAACACTTGCGTTGAAACTAAAAACACTTGCATTAAAACTAAACACTTGCGTTGCAACTAAAAACACTCGCGATGATACTAAAAACACTCGCGTTGAAACTAAAAACACTCGCGTTGAAAATAAAAACACTCGCGTTGAAACTAAACACTTGCGTTGAAACTAAAAACACTCGCGTTGAAACTAAAAACACTCGCGTTGAAACTAAACACTTGCGTTGAAACTAAAAACACTCGCGTTGAAACAAAACACTTGCGTTGAAACTAAAAACACTCGCGTTGAAACTAAAAACATTCGCTTTGAAACGAAACACTTGCGTTGAGACTAAAAACACTCGCGATAAAACTAAAAACACTCGCGTTGTAATTAAACACTTGCGTTGAAACTAAAAACACTCGCGTTGAAACTAAAAACACTTGCGTTGAAACTAAAAACACTCGCGTTGAAACTAAAAACACTCGCGTTGAAACTAAACACTCGCGTTGAAACTAAACACTCACGTTGAAACTTAAAAAAACTCGCGATGAAACTAAAAACACTCGCGTTGAAACCAAACACTTGCGTTGAAACTAAAATCACTCGCGTTGAAACTAAACACTTGCGTTGAAACTAAAAACACTTGCGTTGAAACTAAATACTCGCGATGAAACTTAAAACACTCGCGTTGAAACAAAACACTTGCGTTGAAACTAAAAACACTTACGTTGAAACTAAAAACACTCGCGTTGAAACTTAACTCTTGCGTTTAAAACTTTAAACTAAAAACACTCGCGTTGAAACCAAAAAAAATCGCGTTAAAAAAAAAAAAAAAGGTTGAAACTAAAAACACTCGCGTCAAACTAAAAACACTTGCTTTAAAACTAAACACTTGCGTTGAAACTAAAAACACTTGCATTGAAACTAAACACTTGCGTTGAAACTTAAAACACTCGCGTTGAAACTAAAAACACTCGCGATGAAACTAAAAACACTCGCGTTGAAACTAAACACTTGCGTTGAAACTAAAAACACTTGCGTTGAAACTAAAAACACTCGCGTTGAAACTAAACACTTGCGTTGAAACTTGAAACACTCGCGTTGAAACTAAAAACCCTCGCCTTGAAACAAAACACTTGGGTTGAAACTAAAAGCACTCGCCTTGAAAATAAAAACACTCGCGTTGAAACTAAACACTTGCGTTGAAGCTAAAAACACTCGCATTGAAACTAAAAACACTCGCGTTGAAACTAAACACTTGCGTTGAAACTAAAAACACTCGCGTTAAAACTAAACACTTGCTTTGAAACTAAAAACACTCGCGTTGAAACTAAAAACATTCGCTTTGAATCGAAACACTTGCGTTGAGACTAAAAACACTCGCGATAAAACTAAAAACACTCGCGTTGAAACTAAACACTTGCGTTGAAACTAAAAACACTCGCGTTGAAATTAAAAACATTCGCTTTGAAACGAAATACTTGCGCTGAAACTAAAAACACTCGCGTTGAAACTAAAAACACTCGCGTTGAAACAAAACACTTGTGTTAAAACTAAAAACACTCGCGTTGAAACTAAAAACACTCACGTTGAAACTAAACACTTGCGTTGAAAAAAAACACTTGCGTTGAAACTAAAAATACTCGCGTTGAAACAAAACACTTGCGTTGAAACTAAAAACACTCGCGTTAAAACTAAAAACACTCGCGTTGAAGCTAAACACTTGCGTTGAAACTAAAAACACTCGCGTTGAAATTAAAAACATTCGCTTTGAAACGAAATACTTGCGTTGAAACTAAAAACACTCGCGTTGAAACTAAAAACACTCGCGATGAAACTAAACACTTGCGTTGAAACTAAAAACACTCGCGTTAAAATAAAAAACATTCGCTTTGAAACGAAATACTTGCGTTGAAACTAAAAACACTCGCGTTGAAACTAAAAACACTCGCGTTGAAACAAAACACTTGCGTTGAAACTAAAAACACTCGCGTTGAAACTAAAAACACTCGCGTTGAAACTAAACACTTGCGTTGAAACTAAAATCATTCGCGATGAAACAAAACACTTGCGTTGAAACTAAAAACACTCGCGTTGAAACTAAAAACACTCGCGTTTAAACTAAACACTCGCATTAAAACTAAAAACACTCGCGTTGAAGCTAAACACTTGCGTTGAAACTAAAAACACTCGCGTTGAAATTAAAAACATTCGCTTTGAAACGAAATACTTGCGTTGAAACTAAAAACACTCGCGTTGAAACTAAAAACACTGGCGTTGAAACTAAACACTTGCGTTAAAACTAAAAACAATCGCGTTGAAATTAAAAACATTCGCTTTGAAACGAAATACTTGCGTTGAAACTTAAAACACTCGCGTTGAAACTAAAAACACTCGCGTTGAAACAAAACACTTGCGTTGAAACTAAAAACACTCACGTTGAAACTAAACACTTGCGTTGAAAAAAAACACTTGCGTTGAAACTAAAAATACTCGCGTTGAAACAAAACACTTGCGTTGAAACTAAAAACACTCGCGTTAAAACTAAAAACACTCGCGTTGAAGCTAAACACTTGCGTTGAAACTAAAAACACTCGCGTTGAAATTAAAAACATTAGCTTTGAAACGAAATACTTGCGTTGAAACTAAAAACACTCGCGTTGAAACTAAAAACACTCGCGTTGAAACTAAACACTTGCGTTGAAACTAAAAACACTCGCGTTAAAATTAAAAACATTCGCTTTGAAACGAAATACTTGCGTTGAAACTAAAAACACTCGCGTTGAAACTAAAAACACTCGCGTTGAAACAAAACACTTGCGTTGAAACTAAAAACACTCGCGTTGAAACTAAAAACTTGTTGAAACTAAAAACACTCGCGTTGAAACTAAAAACAGTAGCGTTGAAACTAAATACACTCGCGTTGAAACTAAAAACTTTCGCGTTGAAACTAAAAACACTCGCGTTGAAACTAAAAATACTCGCTTTGAAACTAAACACTTGGGTTGAAACTAAAACACTCGCGTTGAAACTAAAAACACTCGCGTTGAAACAAAACACTTGCGTTGAAACTAAAAACACTTGCATTAAAACTAAACACTTGCGTTGCAACTAAAAACACTCGCGATGAAACTAAAAACACTCGCGTTGAAACTAAAAACACTCGCGTTGAAAATAAAAACACTCGGTTTTGAAACTAAACACTTGCGTTGAAACTAAAAACACTCGCGTTGAAACTAAAAACACTCGCGTTGAAACTAAACACTTGCTTTGAAACTAAAAACACTCGCGTTGAAACAAAACACTTGCGTTGAAACTAAAACCACTTGCGGTGAAACTAACCACTTGCGTTGAAACTAAAAACACTCGCGTTGAAACTAAAAACACTCGCGTTGAAACTAAAAACACTCGCGTTGAAACAAAACACTTGCGTTGAAACTAAAAACACTCGCGTTGAAACAAAACACTTGCGTTGAAACTAAAACCACTTGCGGTGAAACTAACCACTTGCGTTGAAACTAAAAACACTCGCGTTGAAACTAAAAACACTCGCGTTGAAACTAAAAACACTCGCGTTGAAACAAAACACTTGCGTTGAAACTAAAAACACTCGCGTTGAAACAAAACACTTTCGTTGAAACTAAAAACTTTCGCGTTGAAACTCAACACTTGCGTTGAAACTAAAAACACTCGCGATGAAACTAAAAACACTCGCGTTGACACTAAACACTTGCGTTGAAACTAGAAATACTCGCGTTGAAGCTGAAAATTTGCGTTGAAACTAAACACTTGCGTTGAAACTAAAAACACTCTCGTTGAAACTAAAAACACTCGCGTTGAAACAAAACACTTGCGTTGAAACTAAAAACACTCGCGTCGAAACTAAAAACACTTGCGTTGAAACTAAAAACAATCGCGTTGAAACTAAAAACACTCGCGTTGAAACTAAACACTTGCGTTGAAACTAAAAACACTCGCGTTGAAACAAAAAACACTTGCGTTGAAACTAAAAACACTCGCGTTGAAACTAAAAACACTCGCGTTGACACTAAACACTTGCGTTGAAACTAAAAACACTCGCATTGAATCTAAAAACACTCGCGTTGAAACAAAACACTTGCGTTGAAACTAAAAACACTCGCGTTGAAACTAAAAACACTCGCGTTGAAACTAAACACTTGCGTTGAAAAAAAAACACTTGCGTTGAAACTAAAAACACTCGCGTTGAAATTAAAACACTCGCGTTGAAACTAAACTGAAACTAAAAACACTCGCGTTGAAGCTGAAAATTTGCGTTGAAACTAAAAACACTCGCGTTGAAACTAAACACTTGCGTTGAAAAAAAAACACTTGCGTTGAAACTAAAAACACTCGCGTTGAAATTAAAACACTCGCGTTGAAACTAAACTGAAACTAAAAACACTCGCGTTGAAGCTGAAAATTTGCGTTGAAACTAAAAACACTCGCGTTGAAACTAAACACTTGCGTTGAAACTAAAAACACTCGCGTTGAAACTAAAAACACTTGCGTTGAAACTAAAAACACTCGCGTTGAAACTAAAAACACTCGCGTTGAAACTAAACACTCGCGTTGAAACTAAACACTCACGTTGAAACTTAAAAAAACTCGCGATGAAACTAAAAACACTCGCGTTGAAACTAAACACTTGCGTTGAAACTAAAATCACTCGCGTTGAAACTAAACACTTGCGTTGAAACTAAAAACACTTGCGTTGAAACTAAATACTCGCGATGAAACTTAAAACACTCGCGTTGAAACAAAACATTTGCGTTGAAACTAAAAATACTCGCTTTGAAACTAAACACTTGGGTTGAAACTAAAACACTCGCGTTGAAACTAAAAACACTCGCGTTGAAACAAAACACTTGCGTTGAAACTAAAAACACTTGCATTTAAACTAAACACTTGCGTTGCAAATAAAAACACTCGCGATGAAACTAAAAACACTCGCGTTGAAACTAAAAACACTTGCGTTGAAAATAAAAACACTCGCGTTGAAACTAAACACTTGCGTTGAAACTAAAAACACTCGCGTTGAAACAAAACACTTGCGTTGAAACTAAAAACACTCGCGTTGAAACTAAAAACATTCGCTTTGAAACGAAACACTTGCGTTGAGACTAAAAACACTCGCGATAAAACTAAAAACACTCGCGTTGAAACTAAACACTTGCGTTGAAACTAAAAACACTCGCGTTGAAACTAAAAACATTCGCTTTGAAACGAAACACTTGCGTTGAAACTAAAAACACTCGCGTTGAAACTCAAAACACTCTCGTTCAAACAAAACACTTGCGTTGAAACTAAAAACACTCGCGTTGAAACTAAAAACACTCGCGTTGAAACTAAACACTTGCGTTGAAAAAAACACTTGCGTTGAAACTAAAAACACTCGCGTTGAAACAAAACACTTGCATTGAAACTAAAAACACTCGCGTTAAAACTAAACACTTGCGTTTAAACTAAAAACATTCGCGTTGAAACTAAAACTCGCGTTGAAACTAAAAACACTCGCGTTGAAACTAAACACTTGCGTTGAAACTAAAAACACTCGCGTTGAAACTAAAAACACTCGCGTTGACACTAAACACTTGCGTTAAAACTAAAAACACTCGCATTGAATCTAAAAACACTCGCGTTGAAACAAAACATTTGCGTTGAAACTAAAATCACTCGCGTTGAAACTAAAAACACTCGCGTTGAAACTAAACACTTGCGTTGAAAAAAAAAAACTTGCGTTGAAACTAAAAACACTCGCGTTGAAACTAAAAACACTCGCGTTGACACTAAACACTTGCGTTGAAACTAAAAACACTCGCATTGAATCTAAAAACACTCGCGTTGAAACTATACACTTGCGTTTAAACTAGAAACACTCGCGTTGAAACTAAAAACCCTCGCCTTGAAACAAAACACTTGGGTTGAAACTAAAAACACTCGCCTTGAAAATAAAAACACTCGCGTTGAAACTAAACACTTGCGTTGAAGCTAAAAACACTCGCGTTGAAACTAAAAACACTCGCGTTGAAACTAAACACTTGCGTTGAGACTAAAAACACTCGCGATAAAACTAAAAACACTCGCGTTGAAACTAAACACTTGCGTTGAAACTAAAAACACTCGCGTTGAAATTAAAAACATTCGCTTTGAAACGAAATACTTGCGTTGAAACTAAAAACACTCGCGTTGAAACTAAAAACACTCGCGGTGAAACAAAACACTTGCGTTGAAACTAAAAACACTCGCGTTGAAACTAAAAACATTCGCTTTGAAACGAAACACTTGCGTTGAGACTAAAAACACTCGCGATAAAACTAAAAACACTCGCGTTGAAACTAAACACTTGCGTTGAAACTAAAAACACTCGCGTTGAAACTAAAAACATTCGCTTTGAAACGAAACACTTGCGTTGAAACTAAAAACACTCGCGTTGAAACTAAACACTTGCGTTGAAACTAAAAACACTCGCGTTGAAACTAAAAATACTTGCGTTGAAACTAAAAACACTCGCGTTGAAACTTAAATCACTCGCTTTGAAACTAAAAACTTGTTGAAACTAAAAACACTCGCGTTGAAACTAAAAACAGTAGCGTTGAAACTAAATACACTCGCGTTGAAACTAAAAACTTTCGCGTTGAAACTAAAAACACTCGCGTTGAAACTAAAAATACTCGCTTTGAAACTAAACACTTGGGTTGAAACTAAAACACTCGCGTTGAAACTAAAAACACTCGCGTTGAAACAAAACACTTGCGTTGAAACTAAAAACACTTGCATTAAAACTAAACACTTGCGTTGCAACTAAAAACACTCGCGATGAAACTAAAAACACTCGCGCTGAAACTAAAAACACTCGCGTTGAAAATAAAAACACTCGCGTTGAAACTAAACACTTGCGTTGAAACTAAAAACACTCGCGTTGAAACAAAACACTTGCGTTGAAACTAAACACTTGCGTTGAAACTAAAAACACTCGCGTTGAAACAAAACACTTGCGTTGAAACTAAAAACAATCGCGTTAAAACTAAACACTTGCGTTGAAACTAAAAACACTCGCGTTGAAATTAAAAACATTCGCTTTGAAACGAAACACTTGCGTTGAGACTAAAAACACTCGCGATAAAACTAAAAACAATCGCGTTGAAACAAAACACTTGCGTTGAAACTAAAAACACTCGCGTTGAAACAAAACACTTTCGTTGAAACAAAAAACTTTCACGCTGAAACTCAACACTTGCGTTGAAACTAAAAACACTTGCGTTAAAACTAAACACTTGCAATGAAACTAAAAACACTCACTTTGAAACTAAACACTTGCGTTGAAACTAAACACTTGCGTTGAAACTAAAAACACTCGCGTTGAAACAAAACACTTTCGTTGAAACTAAAAACTTTCGCGCTGAAACTCAACACTTGCGTTGAAACTAAAAACACTCGCGATGAAACTAAAAACACTCGCGTTGACTGACACTAAACACTTGCGTTGAAACTAGAAACACTCGCAATGAAGCTGAAAATTTGCGTTGAAACTAAACACTTGCGTTGAAACTAAAAACACTCGCGTTGAAACAAAACACTTTCGTTGAAACTAAAAACTTTCGCGTTGAAACTCAACACTTGCGTTGAAACTAAAAACACTCGCGTTGAAACTAAAAACACTCGCGTTGAAACAAAACACTTGCGTTGAAACTAAAAACACTCGCGTCGAAACTAAAAACACTTGCGTTGAAACTAAAAACAATCGCGTTGAAACTAAAAACACTCGCGTTGAAACTAAACACTTGCGTTGAAAAAAAAACACTTGCGTTGAAACTAAAAACACTCGCGTTGAAACTAAAAACACTCGCGTTGACACTAAACACTTGCGTTGAAACTAAAAACACTCGCATTGAATCTAAAAACACTCGCTTTGAAACAAAACACTTGCGTTGAAACTAAAAACACTCGCGTTGAAACTAAAAACACTCGCGGTGAAACAAAACACTTGCGTTGAAACTAAAAACACTCGCGTTGAAACTAAAAACATTCGCTTTGAAACGAAACACTTGCGTTGAGACTAAAAATACTCGCGATAAAACTAAAAACACTCGCGTTGAAACTAAACACTTGCGTTGAAACTAAAAACACTCGCGTTGAAACTAAAAACATTCGCTTTGAAACGAAACACTTGCGTTGAAACTAAAAACACTCGCGTTGAAACTAAACACTTGCGTTGAAACTAAAAACACTCGCGTTGAAACTAAAAATACTTGCGTTGAAACTAAAAACACTCGCGTTGAAACTTAAATCACTCGCTTTGAAACTAAAAACTTGTTGAAACTAAAAACACTCGCGTTGAAACTAAAAACAGTAGCGTTGAAACTAAATACACTCGCGTTGAAACTAAAAACTTTCGCGTTGAAACTAAAAACACTCGCGTTGAAACTAAAAATACTCGCTTTGAAACTAAACACTTGGGTTGAAACTAAAACACTCGCGTTGAAACTAAAAACACTCGCGTTGAAACAAAACACTTGCGTTGAAACTAAAAACACTTGCATTAAAACTAAACACTTGCGTTGCAACTAAAAACACTCGCGATGAAACTAAAAACACTCGCGCTGAAACTAAAAACACTCGCGTTGAAAATAAAAACACTCGCGTTGAAACTAAACACTTGCGTTGAAACTAAAAACACTCGCGTTGAAACTAAAAACACTCGCGTTGAAACTAAACACTTGCGTTGAAACTAAAAACACTCGCGTTGAAACAAAACACTTGCGTTGAAACTAAAAACAATCGCGTTAAAACTAAACACTTGCGTTGAAACTAAAAACACTCGCGTTGAAACTAAAAACATTCGCTTTGAAACGAAACACTTGCGTTGAGACTAAAAACACTCGCGATAAAACTAAAAACACTCGCGTTGAAACAAAACACTTGCGTTGAAACTAAAAACACTCGCGTTGAAACAAAACACTTTCGTTGAAACTAAAAACTTTCGCGCTGAAACTCAACACTTGCGTTGAAACTAAAAACACTTGCGTTAAAACTAAACACTTGCAATGAAACTAAAAACACTCACTTTGAAACTAAACACTTGCGTTGAAACTAAACACTTGCGTTGAAACTAAAAACACTCGCGTTGAAACAAAACACTTTCGTTGAAACTAAAAACTTTCGCGCTGAAACTCAACACTTGCGTTGAAACTAAAAACACTCGCGATGAAACTAAAAACACTCGCGTTGACTGACACTAAACACTTGCGTTGAAACTAGAAACACTCGCAATGAAGCTGAAAATTTGCGTTGAAACTAAACACTTGCGTTGAAACTAAAAACACTCGCGTTGAAACAAAACACTTTCGTTGAAACTAAAAACTTTCGCGTTGAAACTCAACACTTGCGTTGAAACTAAAAACACTCGCGTTGAAACTAAAAACACTCGCGTTGAAACAAAACACTTGCGTTGACTGACACTAAACACTTGCGTTGAAACTAGAAACACTCGCAATGAAGCTGAAAATTTGCGTTGAAACTAAACACTTGCGTTGAAACTAAAAACACTCGCGTTGAAACAAAACACTTTCGTTGAAACTAAAAACTTTCGCGTTGAAACTCAACACTTGCGTTGAAACTAAAAACACTCGCGTTGAAACTAAAAACACTCGCGTTGAAACAAAACACTTGCGTTGAAACTAAAAACACTCGCGTCGAAACTAAAAACACTTGCGTTGAAACTAAAAACAATCGCGTTGAAACTAAAAACACTCGCGTTGAAACTAAACACTTGCGTTGAAAAAAAAACACTTGCGTTGAAACTAAAAACACTCGCGTTGAAACTAAAAACACTCGCGTTGACACTAAACACTTGCGTTGAAACTAAAAACACTCGCATTGAATCTAAAAACACTCGCTTTGAAACAAAACACTTGCGTTGAAACTAAAAACACTTGCGTTGAAACTAAAAACACTCGCGTTGATACTAAACTCTTGCGTTTAAAACTTTAAACTAAAAACACTCGCGTTGAAACTAAACACTTGCGTTGAAACTAAAAACACTTGCGTTGAAACTAAATACTCGCGATGAAACTTAAAACACTCGCGTTGAAACAAAACACTTGCGTTGAAACTAAAAACACTTGCGTTGAAACTAAAAACACTCGCGTTGAAACTAAACTCTTGCGTTGAAACTAAAAACTTTCGCGTTGAAACTCAACACTTGCGTTGAAACTAAAAACACTCGCGATGAAACTAAAAACACTCGCGTTGACACTAAACACTTGCGTTGAAACTAGAAATACTCGCGTTGAAGCTGAAAATTTGCGTTGAAACTAAACACTTGCGTTGAAACTAAAAACACTCGCGTTGAAACTAAAAACACTCGCGTCGAAACAAAACACTTGCGTTGAAACTAAAAACACTCGCGTCGAAACTAAAAACACTTGCGTTGAAACTAAAAACAATCGCGTTGAAACTAAAAACACTCGCGTTGAAACTAAACACTTGCGTTGAAAAAAAAACACTTGCGTTGAAACTAAAAACACTCGCGTTGAAACTAAAAACACTCGCGTTGACACTAAACACTTGCGTTGAAACTAAAAACACTCGCATTGAATCTAAAAACACTCGCGTTGAAACAAAACACTTGCGTTGAAACTAAAAACACTCGCGTTGAAACTAAAAACACTCGCGTTGAAACTAAACACTTGCGTTGAAAAAAAACACTTGCGTTGAAACTAAAAACACTCGCGTTGAAATTGAAACACTCGCGTTGAAACTAAACTGAAACTAAAAACACTCGCGTTGAAGCTGAAAATTTGCGTTGAAACTAAAAACACTCGCGTTGAAACTAAACACTTGCGTTGAAAAAAAAACACTTGCGTTGAAACTAAAAACTCTCGCGTTGAAATTAAAACACTCGCGTTGAAACTAAACTGAAACTAAAAACACTCGCGTTGAAGCTGAAAATTTGCGTTGAAACTAAAAACACTCGCGTTGAAACTAAACACTTGCGTTGAAACTAAAAACACTCGCGTTGAAACTAAAAACACTTGCGTTGAAACTAAAAACACTCGCGTTGAAACTAAAAACACTCGCGTTGAAACTAATTACTCGCGTTGAAACTAAACACTCACGTTGAAACTTTAAAAAACTCGCGATGAAACTAAAAACACTCGCGTTGAAACTAAACACTTGCGTTGAAACTAAAATCACTCGCGTTGAAACTAAACACTTGCGTTGAAACTAAAAACACTTACGTTGAAACTAAAAACACTCGCGTTGAAACTAAACTCTTGCGTTTAAAACTTTAAACTAAAAACACTCGCGTTGAAACCAAAAAAAATCGCGTTAAAAAAAAAAATAAGGTTGAAACTAAAAACACTCGCGTCAAACTAAAAACACTTGCTTTAAAACTAAACACCTGCGTTGAAACTAAAAACACTTGCATTGAAACTAAACACTTGCGTTGAAACTTAAAACACTCGCGTTGAAACTAAAAACACTCGCGATGAAACTAAAAACACTCGCGTTGAAACTAAACACTTGCGTTGAAACTAAAAACACTTGCGTTGAAACTAAAAACACTCGCGTTGAAACTAAACACTTGCGTTGAAACTAGAAACACTCGCGTTGAAACTAAAAACCCTCGCCTTGAAACAAAACACTTGGGTTGAAACTAAAAACACTCGCCTTGAAAATAAAAACACTCGTGTTGAAACTAAACACTTGCTTTGAAACTAAAAACACTCGCGTTGAAACTAAAAACATTCGCTTTGAATCGAAACACTTGCGTTGAGACTAAAAACACTCGCGATTAAACTAAAAACACTCGCGTTGAAACTAAACACTTGCGTTAAAACTAAAAACACTCGCGTTGAAATTAAAAACATTCGCTTTGAAACGAAATACTTGCGTTGAAACTAAAAACACTCGCGTTGAAACTAAAAACACTCGCGTTGAAACAAAACACTTGCGTTGAAACTAAAAACACTCGCGTTGAAACTAAAAACACTCGCGTTGAAACTAAACACTTGCGTTGAAAAAAAACACTTGCGTTGAAACTAAAAATACTCGCGTTGAAACAAAACACTTGCGTTGAAACTAAAAACTTTCGCGTTAAAACTAAACACTTGCGTTGAAACTAAAAACATTCGCGTTGAAACTTAAACTCGCGTTGAAACTAAAAAAACTCGCGTTGAAACTAAACACTTGCGTTGAAACTAAAAACACTCGCGTTGAAACTAAAAACACTCGCGTTGACACTAAACACTTGCGTTGAAACTAAAAACACTCGCTTTGAAGCTAAAAACTTGTTGAAACTAAAAACACTCGCGTTGAAACTAAAAACACTAGCGTTGAAACTAAATACACTCGCGTTGAAACTAAAAACTTTCGCGTTGAAACTAAAAACACTCGCGTTGAAACTAAAAATACTCGTTTTGAAACTAAACACTTGGGTTGAAACTAAAACACTCGCGTTGAAACTAAAAACACCCGCGTTGAAACAAAACACTTGCGTTGAAACTAAAAACACTTGCATTAAAACTAAACACTTGCGTTGCAACTAAAAACACTTGCGATGAAACTAAAAACACTCGCGTTGAAACTAAAAACACTCGCGTTAAAAATAAAAACACTCGCGTTGAAACTAAACACTTGCGTTGAAACTAAAAACACTCGCGTTGAAACTAAAAACACTCGCGTTGAAACTAAACACTTGCGTTGAAACTAAAAACACTCGCGTTAAAATTAAAAACATTCGCTTTGAAACGAAATACTTGCGTTGAAACTAAAAACACTCGCGTTGAAACTAAAAACACTCGCGTTGAAACAAAACACTTGCGTTGAAACTAAAAACACTCGCGTTGAAACTAAAAACACTCGCGTTGAAACTAAACACTTGCGTTGAAAAAAAACACTTGCGTTGAAACTAAAAATACTCGCGTTGAAATTAAAACTCGCGTTGAAACTAAAAACACTCGCGTTGAAACTAAACACTTGCGTTGAAACTAAAAACACTCGCGTTGAAACTAAAAACACTCGCGTTGAAACTAAACACTTGCGTTGAAACTAAAATCATTCGCGATGAAACAAAACACTTGCGTTGAAACTAAAAACACTCGCGTTGAAACTAAAAACACTCGCGTTTAAACTAAACACTCGCATTGAAACTAAAAACACTCGCGTTGACACTAAACACTTGCGTTGAAACTAAAAACACTCGCGTTGAAACTAAAAACACTCGCGTTGAAAATAAAAACACTCGCGTTAAAACTAAACACTTGCGTTGAAACTAAAAACACTCGCGTTGAAACTAAAAACACTCGCGTTGAAACTAAACCCTTGCGTTGAAACTAAAAACACTCGCGTTGAAACAAAACACTTGCGTTGAAACTAAAAACAATCGCGTTAAAACTAAAAACACTCGCGTTGAAACTAAACACTTGCGTTGAAACTAAAAACACTCGCGTTGAAACTAAAAACATTCGCTTTGAAACGAAATACTTGCGTTGAAACTAAAAACACTCGCGTTGAAACTAAAAACACTCGCGTTGAAACAAAACACTTGTGTTAAAACTAAAAACACTCGCGTTGAAACTAAAAACACTCACGTTGAAACTAAACACTTGCGTTGAAAAAAAACACTTGCGTTGAAACTAAAAATACTCGCGTTGAAACAAAACACTTGCGTTGAAACTAAAAACACTCGCGTTAAAACTAAAAACACTCGCGTTGAAGCTAAACACTTGCGTTGAAACTAAAAACACTCGCGTTGAAATTAAAAACATTCGCTTTGAAACGAAATACTTGCGTTGAAACTAAAAACACTCGCGTTGAAACTAAAAACACTCGCGTTGAAACTAAACACTTGCGTTGAAACTAAAAACACTCGCGTTGAAACTAAAAACATTCGCTTTGAAACGAAATACTTGCGTTGAAACTAAAAACACTCGCGTTGAAACTAAAAACACTCGCGTTGAAACAAAACACTTGCGTTGAAACTAAAAACACTCACGTTGAAACTAAACACTTGCGTTGAAAAAAAAACACTTGCGTTGAAACTAAAAATACTCGCGTTGAAACAAAACACTTGCGTTGAAACTAAAAACACTCGCGTTAAAACTAAAAACACTCGCGTTGAAGCTAAACACTTGCGTTGAAACTAAAAACACTCGCGTTGAAATTAAAAACATTAGCTTTGAAACGAAATACTTGCGTTGAAACTAAAAACACTCGCGTTGAAACTAAAAACACTCGCGTTGAGGCTAAACACTTGCGTTGAAACTAAAAACACTCGCGTTAAAATTAAAAACATTCGCTTTGAAACGAAATACTTGCGTTGAAACTAAAAACACTCGCGTTGAAACTAAAAACACTCGCGTTGAAACAAAACACTTGCGTTGAAACTAGAAATACTCGCGTTGAAGCTGAAAATTTGCGTTGAAACTAAACACTTGCGTTGAAACTAAAAACACTCGCGTTGAAACTAAAAACACTCGCGTTGAAACAAAACACTTGCGTTGAAACTAAAAACACTCGCGTCGAAACTAAAAACACTTGCGTTGAAACTAAAAACAATCGCGTTGAAACTAAAAACACTCGCGTTGAAACTAAACACTTGCGTTGAAACTAAAAACACTCGCGTTGAAACAAAAAACACTTGCGTTGAAACTAAAAACACTCGCGTTGAAACTAAACACTTGCGTTGAAACTAAAAACACTTGCGTTGAAACTAAATACTCGCGATGAAACTTAAAACACTCGCGTTGAAACAAAACATTTGCGTTGAAACTAAAAACACTCGCGTTGAAACTAAAAACACTCGCGTTGAAACTAAACACTTGCGTTGAAAAAAAAACACTTGCGTTGAAACTAAAAACACTCGCGTTGAAATTAAAACACTCGCGTTGAAACTAAACTGAAACTAAAAACACTCGCGTTGAAGCTGAAAATTTGCGTTGAAACTAAAAACACTCGCGTTGAAACTAAACACTTGCGTTGAAAAAAAAACACTTGCGTTGAAACTAAAAACACTCGCGTTGAAATTAAAACACTCGCGTTGAAACTAAACTGAAACTAAAAACACTCGCGTTGAAGCTGAAAATTTGCGTTGAAACTAAAAACACTCGCGTTGAAACTAAAAACACTCGCGTTGAAACTAAAAACACTCGCGTTGAAACTAAACACTCGCGTTGAAACTAAACACTCACGTTGAAACTTAATAAAACTCGCGATGAAACTAAAAACACTCGCGTTGAAACTAAACACTTGCGTTGAAACTAAAATCACTCGCGTTGAAACTAAACACTTGCGTTGAAACTAAAAACACTTGCGTTGAAACTAAATACTCGCGATGAAACTTAAAACACTCGCGTTGAAACAAAACATTTGCGTTGAAACTAAAAATACTCGCTTTGAAACTAAACACTTGGGTTGAAACTAAAACACTCGCGTTGAAACTAAAAACACTCGCGTTGAAACAAAACACTTGCGTTGAAACTAAAAACACTTGCATTTAAACTAAACACTTGCGTTGCAAATAAAAACACTCGCGATGAAACTAAAAACACTCGCGTTGAAACTAAAAACACTTGCGTTGAAAATAAAAACACTCGCGTTGAAACTAAACACTTGCGTTGAAACTAAAAACACTCGCGTTGAAACTAAAAACACTCGCGTTGAAACTAAACACTTGCGTTGAAACTAAAAACACTCGCGTTGAAACAAAACACTTGCGTTGAAACTAAAAACACTCGCGTTGAAACTAAAAACATTCGCTGTGAAACGAAACACTTGCGTTGAGACTAAAAACACTCGCGATAAAACTAAAAACACTCGCGTTGAAACTAAACACTTGCGTTGAAACTAAAAACACTCGCGTTGAAACTAAAAACATTCGCTTTGAAACGAAACACTTGCGTTGAAACTAAGAACACTCGCGTTGAAACTCAAAACACTCGCGTTCAAACAAAACACTTGCGTTGAAACTAAAAACACTCGCGTTGAAACTAAAAACACTCGCGTTGAAACTAAACACTTGCGTTGAAACTAAAAACACTCGCGTTGAAAATAAAAACACTCGGTTTTGAAACTAAACACTTGCGTTGAAACTAAAAACAATCGCGTTGAAACTAAAAACACTCGCGTTGAAACTAAACACTTGCTTTGAAACTAAAAACACTCGCGTTGAAACAAAACACTTGCGTTGAAACTAAAACCACTTGCGGTGAAACTAACCACTTGCGTTGAAACTAAAAACACTCGCGTTGAAACTAAAAACACTCGCGTTGAAACTAAAAACACTCGCGTTGAAACAAAACACTTGCGTTGAAACTAAAAACACTCGCGTTGAAACAAAACACTTTCGTTGAAACTAAAAACTTTCGCGTTGAAACTCAACACTTGCGTTGAAACTAAAAACACTCGCGATGAAACTAAAAACACTCGCGTTGACACTAAACACTTGCGTTGAAACTAGAAATACTCGCGTTGAAGCTGAAAATTTGCGTTGAAACTAAACACTTGCGTTGAAACTAAAAACACTCTCGTTGAAACTAAAAACTCTCGCGTTGAAACAAAACACTTGCGTTGAAACTAAAAACACTCGCGTCGAAACTAAAAACACTTGCGTTGAAACTAAAAACAATCGCGTTGAAACTAAAAACACTCGCGTTGAAACTAAACACTTGCGTTGAAACTAAAAACACTCGCGTTGAAACAAAAAACACTTGCGTTGAAACTAAAAACACTCGCGTTGAAACTAAAAACACTCGCGTTGACACTAAACACTTGCGTTGAAACTAAAAACACTCGCATTGAATCTAAAAACACTCGCGTTGAAACAAAACACTTGCGTTGAAACTAAAAACACTCGCGTTGAAACTAAAAACACTCGCGTTGAAACTAAACACTTGCGTTGAAAAAAAAACACTTGCGTTGAAACTAAAAACACTCGCGTTGAAATTAAAACACTCGCGTTGAAACTAAACTGAAACTAAAAACACTCGCGTTGAAGCTGAAAATTTGCGTTGAAACTAAAAACACTCGCGTTGAAACTAAACACTTGCGTTGAAAAAAAAACACTTGCGTTGAAACTAAAAACACTCGCGTTGAAATTAAAACACTCGCGTTGAAACTAAACTGAAACTAAAAACACTCGCGTTGAAGCTGAAAATTTGCGTTGAAACTAAAAACACTCGCGTTGAAACTAAACACTTGCGTTGAAACTAAAAACACTCGCGTTGAAACTAAATACACTTGCGTTGAAACTAAAAACACTCGCGTTGAAACTAAAAACACTCGCGTTGAAACTAAACACTCGTGTTGAAACTAAACACTCACGTTGAAACTTAAAAAAACTCGCGATGAAACTAAAATCACTCGCGTTGAAACTAAACACTTGCGTTGAAACTAAAAACACTTGCGTTGAAACTAAATACTCGCGATGAAACTTAAAACACTCGCGTTGAAACAAAACATTTGCGTTGAAACTAAAAATACTCGCTTTGAAACTAAACACTTGGGTTGAAACTAAAACACTCGCGTTGAAACTAAAAACACTCGCGTTGAAACAAAACACTTGCGTTGAAACTAAAAACACTTGCATTTAAACTAAACACTTGCGTTGCAAATAAAAACACTCGCGATGAAACTAAAAACACTCGCGTTGAAACTAAAAACACTTGCGTTGAAAATAAAAACACTCGCGTTGAAACTAAACACTTGCGTTGAAACTAAAAACACTCGCGTTGAAACTAAAAACACTCGCGTTGAAACTAAACACTTGCGTTGAAACTAAAAACACTCGCGTTGAAACTAAACACTTGCGTTGAAACTAAAAACATTCGCTTTGAAACGAAACACTTGCGTTGAAACTAAAAACACTCGCGTTGAAACTCAAAACACTCGCGTTCAAACAAAACACTTGCGTTGAAACTAAAAACACTCGCGTTGAAACTAAAAACACTCGCGTTGAAACTAAACACTTGCGTTGAAAAAAACACTTGCGTTGAAACTAAAAACACTCGCGTTGAAACAAAACACTTGCATTGAAACTAAAAACACTCGCGTTAAAACTAAACACTTGCGTTTAAACTAAAAACATTCGCGTTGAAACTAAAACTCGCGTTGAAACTAAAAACACTCGCGTTGAAACTAAACACTTGCGTTGAAACTAAAAACACTCGCGTTGAAACTAAAAACACTCGCGTTGACACTAAACACTTGCGTTAAAACTAAAAACACTCGCATTGAATCTAAAAACACTCGCGTTGAAACAAAACATTTGCGTTGAAACTAAAATCACTCGCGTTGAAACTAAAAACACTCGCGTTGAAACTAAACACTTGCGTTGAAAAAAAAAACTTGCGTTGAAACTAAAAACACTCGCGTTGAAACTAAAAACACTCGCGTTGACACTAAACACTTGCGTTGAAACTAAAAACACTCGCATTGAATCTAAAAACACTCGCGTTGAAACTATACACTTGCGTTTAAACTAGAAACACTCGCGTTGAAACTAAAAACCCTCGCCTTGAAACAAAACACTTGGGTTGAAACTAAAAACACTCGCCTTGAAAATAAAAACACTCGCGTTGAAACTAAACACTTGCGTTGAAGCTAAAAACACTCGCGTTGAAACTAAAAACACTCGCGTTGAAACTAAACACTTGCGTTGAGACTAAAAACACTCGCGATAAAACTAAAAACACTCGCGTTGAAACTAAACACTTGCGTTGAAACTAAAAACACTCGCGTTGAAATTAAAAACATTCGCTTTGAAACGAAATACTTGCGTTGAAACTAAAAACACTCGCGTTGAAACTAAAAACACTCGCGGTGAAACAAAACACTTGCGTTGAAACTAAAAACACTCGCGTTGAAACTAAAAACATTCGCTTTGAAACGAAACACTTGCGTTGAGACTAAAAACACTCGCGATAAAACTAAAAACACTCGCGTTGAAACTAAACACTTGCGTTGAAACTAAAAACACTCGCGTTGAAACTAAAAACATTCGCTTTGAAACGAAACACTTGCGTTGAAACTAAAAACACTCGCGTTGAAACTAAACACTTGCGTTGAAACTAAAAACACTCGCGTTGAAACTAAAAATACTTGCGTTGAAACTAAAAACACTCGCGTTGAAACTAAAATCACTCGTTTTGAAACTAAAAACTTGTTGAAACTAAAAACACTCGCGTTGAAACTAAAAACAGTAGCGTTGAAACTAAATACACTCGCGTTGAAACTAAAAACTTTCGCGTTGAAACTAAAAACACTCGCGTTGAAACTAAAAATACTCGCTTTGAAACTAAACACTTGGGTTGAAACTAAAACACTCGCGTTGAAACTAAAAACACTCGCGTTGAAACAAAACACTTGCGTTGAAACTAAAAACACTTGCATTAAAACTAAACACTTGCGTTGCAACTAAAAACACTCGCGATGAAACTAAAAACACTCGCGTTGAAACTAAAAACACTCGCGTTGAAAATAAAAACACTCGCTTTGAAACTAAACACTTGCGTTGAAACTAAAAACACTCGCGTTGAAACTAAAAACACTCGCGTTGAAACTAAACACTTACGTTGAAACTAAAAACACTCGCGTTGAAACAAAACACTTGCGTTGAAACTAAAACCACTTGCGGTGAAACTAACCACTTGCGTTGAAACTAAAAACACTCGCGTTGAAACTATACACTTGCGTTTAAACTAGAAACACTCGCGTTGAAACTAAAAACCCTCGCCTTGAAACAAAACACTTGGGTTGAAACTAAAAACACTCGCCTTGAAAATAAAAACACTCGCGTTGAAACTAAACACTTGCGTTGAAGCTAAAAACACTCGCGTTGAAACTAAAAACACTCGCGTTGAAACTAAACACTTGCGTTGAGACTAAAAACACTCGCGATAAAACTAAAAACACTCGCGTTGAAACTAAACACTTGCGTTGAAACTAAAAACACTCGCGTTGAAATTAAAAACATTCGCTTTGAAACGAAATACTTGCGTTGAAACTAAAAACACTCGCGTTGAAACTAAAAACATCCGCGGTGAAACAAAACACTTGCGTTGAAACTAAAAACACTCGCGTTGAAACTAAAAACACTCGCGTTGAAACTAAAAACACTCGCGTTGAAACTAAACACTTGCGTTGAAACTAAAAACACTCGCGTTGAAACAAAACACTTGCGTTGAAACTAAAACCACTTGCGGTGAAACTAACCACTTGCGTTCAAACTAAAAACACTCGCGTTGAAACTAAAAACACTCGCGTTGAAACTAAAAACACTCGCGTTGAAATTAAAAACATTTGCTTTGAAACGAAATACTTGCGTTGAAACTTAAAACACTCGCGTTGAAACTAAAAACACTCGCGTTGAAACAAAACACTTGCGTTGAAACTAAAAACACTCACGTTGAAACTAAACACTTGCGTTGAAAAAAAAAAAATAAAAAAAAAAATAAAATTCGTTTATTTCAGACCGTTAGGATCCATAATTTTGTTAGTTACAATATTCTTATTTTACTTACACCCTATGTTAGTACTTACATCTGACTTAAAATTAACTTAAATTGTACTACATTTATATCTACTTAGCTCTGCCTATCAGCACATCTACCCAGTAGCTAGTGAGACGGCAATCAAGACGTTCAGCCAACGTCCTTAGGAGGCTGTTGCTACTGCTTCGCACACGTGTCAGCAGAGACGCAATTCTTTTACGCCTAATGGCGTAAAAGTCATCCGTTCGCGCCTCCGCGAACATACCGGATGCACTACAGTGCTTCGGCAGCTTCAACAGCATCCTTAGGACGTTATTGTACTGAACCCTTAATGTGTTATAGGCTCTCTGCGTAAATGTTGCCCACAGACTGCACGTGTAAAAAGTTTGACAGTATGCTTTAAATAGCGTTAACTTTACTTGTGTGTTACAACGTGCAAATCTGCGGGCAACCATATTGCCCCTTACTGCCATAGCTCTCCTTTCTCTTTCTAGATCCATATCATCTTTCAGATCTCCAGTGAGCACGTGCCCCAAATACTTAAAAGTCTCCACCACCTTGAGAGGTACCCCTCCCAGCATGATCTTAGGTACAGTCGAATCTGAATTGTACTTTCGAGCCTTAAAAATGAGTATTTCACTTTTGGTTGCATTATACCTAAGAAACACACAAAAACAAAACACTTGCGTTGAAACTAAAAATACTCGCGTTGAAACAAAACACTTGCGTTGAAACTAAAAATACTCGCGTTGAAACAAAACACTTGCGTTGAAACTAAAAATACTCGCGTTGAAACAAAACACTTGCGTTGAAACTAAAAACACTCGCGTTAAAACTAAAAACACTCGCGTTGAAGCTAAACACTTGCGTTGAAACTAAAAACACTCGCGTTGAAATTAAAAACATTAGCTTTGAAACGAAATACTTGCGTTGAAACTAAAAACACTCGCGTTGAAACTAAAAACACTCGCGTTGAAACTAAACACTTGCGTTGAAACTAAAAACACTCGCGTTAAAATTAAAAACATTCGCTTTGAAACGAAATACTTGCGTTGAAACTAAAAACACTCGCGTTGAAACTAAAAACACTCGCGTTGAAACAAAACACTTGCGTTGAAACTAAAAACACTCGCGTTGAAACTAAAAACTTGTTGAAACTAAAAACACTCGCGTTGAAACTAAAAACAGTAGCGTTGAAACTAAATACACTCGCGTTGAAACTAAAAACTTTCGCGTTGAAACTAAAAACACTCGCGTTGAAACTAAAAATACTCGCTTTGAAACTAAACACTTGGGTTGAAACTAAAACACTCGCGTTGAAACTAAAAACACTCGCGTTGAAACAAAACACTTGCGTTGAAACTAAAAACACTTGCATTAAAACTAAACACTTGCGTTACAACTAAAAACACTCGCGATGAAACTAAAAACACTCGCGTTGAAACTAAAAACACTCGCGTTGAAAATAA
The DNA here is from genome assembly GCA_911728535.1 of Pammene fasciana. Lineage (NCBI taxonomy): Eukaryota > Metazoa > Arthropoda > Insecta > Lepidoptera > Tortricidae > Pammene > Pammene fasciana. Next base: position 8,804,223 of record OU452278.1, on the reverse strand, counting down.
AAACACTCGGTTTTGAAACTAAACACTTGCGTTGAAACTAAAAACACTCGCGTTGAAACTAAAAACACTCGCGTTGAAACTAAACACTTGCTTTGAAACTAAAAACACTCGCGTTGAAACAAAACACTTGCGTTGAAACTAAAACCACTTGCGGTGAAACTAACCACTTGCGTTGAAACTAAAAACACTCGCGTTGAAACTAAAAACACTCGCGTTGAAACTAAAAACACTCGCGTTGAAACAAAACACTTGCGTTGAAACTAAAAACACTCGCGTTGAAAATAAAAACACTCGGTTTTGAAACTAAACACTTGCGTTGAAACTAAAAACACTCGCGTTAAAACTAAAAACACTCGCGTTGAAACTAAACACTTGCTTTGAAACTAAAAACACTCGCGTTGAAACAAAACACTTGCGTTGAAACTAAAACCACTTGCGGTGAAACTAACCACTAGCGTTGAAACTAAAAACACTCGCGTTGAAACTAAAAACACTCGCGTTGAAACTAAAAACACTCGCGTTGAAACAAAACACTTGCGTTGAAACTAAAAACACTCGCGTTGAAACAAAACACTTTCGTTGAAACTAAAAACTTTCGCGTTGAAACTCAACACTTGCGTTGAAACTAAAAACACTCGCGATGAAACTAAAAACACTCGCGTTGACACTAAACACTTGCGTTGAAACTAGAAATACTCGCTTTGAAGCTGAAAATTTGCGTTGAAACTAAACACTTGCGTTGAAACTAAAAACACTCTCGTTGAAACTAAAAACACTCGCGTTGAAACAAAACACTTGCGTTGAAACTAAAAACACTCGCGTCGAAACTAAAAACACTTGCGTTGAAACTAAAAACAATCGCGTTGAAACTAAAAACACTCGCGTTGAAACTAAACACTTGCGTTGAAACTAAAAACACTCGCGTTGAAACAAAAAACACTTGCGTTGAAACTAAAAACACTCGCGTTGAAACTAAAAACACTCGCGTTGACACTAAACACTTGCGTTGAAACTAAAAACACTCGCATTGAATCTAAAAACACTCGCGTTGAAACAAAACACTTGCGTTGAAACTAAAAACACTCGCGTTGAAACTAAAAACACTCGCGTTGAAACTAAACACTTGCGTTGAAAAAAAAACACTTGCGTTGAAACTAAAAACACTCGCGTTGAAATTAAAACACTCGCGTTGAAACTAAACTGAAACTAAAAACACTCGCGTTGAAGCTGAAAATTTGCGTTGAAACTAAAAACACTCGCGTTGAAACTAAACACTTGCGTTGAAAAAAAAACACTTGCGTTGAAACTAAAAACACTCGCGTTGAAATTAAAACACTCGCGTTGAAACTAAACTAAAACTAAAAACACTCGCGTTGAAGCTGAAAATTTGCGTTGAAACTAAAAACACTCGCGTTGAAACTAAACACTTGCGTTGAAACTAAAAACACTCGCGTTGAAACTAAATACACTTGCGTTGAAACTAAAAACACTCGCGTTGAAACTAAAAACACTCGCGTTGAAACTAAACACTCGCGTTGAAACTAAACACTCACGTTGAAACTTAAAAAAACTCGCGATGAAACTAAAAACACTCGCGTTGAAACTAAACACTTGCGTTGAAACTAAAATCACTCGCGTTGAAACTAAACACTTGCGTTGAAACTAAAAACACTTGCGTTGAAACTAAATACTCGCGATGAAACTTAAAACACTCGCGTTGAAACAAAACATTTGCGTTGAAACTAAAAATACTCGCTTTGAAACTAAACACTTGGGTTGAAACTAAAACACTCGCGTTGAAACTAAAAACACTCGCGTTGAAACAAAACACTTGCGTTGAAACTAAAAACACTTGCATTTAAACTAAACACTTGCGTTGCAAATAAAAACACTCGCGATGAAACTAAAAACACTCGCGTTGAAACTAAAAACACTTGCGTTGAAAATAAAAACACTCGCGTTGAAACTAAACACTTGCGTTGAAACTAAAAACACTCGCGTTGAAACTAAAAACACTCGCGTTGAAACTAAACACTTGCGTTGAAACTAAAAACACTCGCGTTGAAACAAAACACTTGCGTTGAAACTAAAAACACTCGCGTTGAAACTAAAAACATTCGCTTTGAAACGAAACACTTGCGTTGAGACTAAAAACACTCGCGATAAAACTAAAAACACTCGCGTTGAAACTAAACACTTGCGTTGAAACTAAAAACACTCGCGTTGAAACTAAAAACATTCGCTTTGAAACGAAACACTTGCGTTGAAACTAAAAACACTCGCGTTGAAACTCAAAACACTCGCGTTCAAACAAAACACTTGCGTTGAAACTAAAAACACTCGCGTTGAAACTAAAAACACTCGCGTTGAAACTAAACACTTGCGTTGAAAAAAACACTTGCGTTGAAACTAAAAACACTCGCGTTGAAACAAAACACTTGCATTGAAACTAAAAACACTCGCGTTAAAACTAAACACTTGCGTTTAAACTAAAAACATTCGCGTTGAAACTAAAACTCGCGTTGAAACTAAAAACACTCGCGTTGAAACTAAACACTTGCGTTGAAACTAAAAACACTCGCGTTGAAACTAAAAACACTCGCGTTGACACTAAACACTTGCGTTAAAACTAAAAACACTCGCATTGAATCTAAAAACACTCGCGTTGAAACAAAACATTTGCGTTGAAACTAAAATCACTCGCGTTGAAACTAAAAACACTCGCGTTGAAACTAAACACTTGCGTTGAAAAAAAAAAACTTGCGTTGAAACTAAAAACACTCGCGTTGAAACTAAAAACACTCGCGTTGACACTAAACACTTGCGTTGAAACTAAAAACACTCGCATTGAATCTAAAAACACTCGCGTTGAAACTATACACTTGCGTTTAAACTAGAAACACTCGCGTTGAAACTAAAAACCCTCGCCTTGAAACAAAACACTTGGGTTGAAACTAAAAACACTCGCCTTGAAAATAAAAACACTCGCGTTGAAACTAAACACTTGCGTTGAAGCTAAAAACACTCGCGTTGAAACTAAAAACACTCGCGTTGAAACTAAACACTTGCGTTGAGACTAAAAACACTCGCGATGAAACTAAAAACACTCGCGTTGAAACTAAACACTTGCGTTGAAACTAAAAACACTCGCGTTGAAATTAAAAACATTCGCTTTGAAACGAAATACTTGCGTTGAAACTAAAAACACTCGCGTTGAAACTAAAAACACTCGCGGTGAAACAAAACACTTGCGTTGAAACTAAAAACACTCGCGTTGAAACTAAAAACATTCGCTTTGAAACGAAACACTTGCGTTGAGACTAAAAACACTCGCGATAAAACTAAAAACACTCGCGTTGAAACTAAACACTTGCGTTGAAACTAAAAACACTCGCGTTGAAACTAAAAACATTCGCTTTGAAACGAAACACTTGCGTTGAAACTAAAAACACTCGCGTTGAAACTAAACACTTGCGTTGAAACTAAAAACACTCGCGTTGAAACTAAAAATACTTGCGTTGAAACTAAAAACACTCGCGTTGAAACTTAAATCACTCGCTTTGAAACTAAAAACTTGTTGAAACTAAAAACACTCGCGTTGAAACTAAAAACACTCGCGTTGAAACAAAACACTTGCGTTGAAACTAAAAACAATCGCGTTAAAACTAAACACTTGCGTTGAAACTAAAAACACTCGCGTTGAAATTAAAAACATTCGCTTTGAAACGAAACACTTGCGTTGAGACTAAAAACACTCGCGATAAAACTAAAAACACTCGCGTTGAAACAAAACACTTGCGTTGAAACTAAAAACACTCGCGTTGAAACAAAACACTTTCGTTGAAACAAAAAACTTTCACGCTGAAACTCAACACTTGCGTTGAAACTAAAAACACTTGCGTTAAAACTAAACACTTGCAATGAAACTAAAAACACTCACTTTGAAACTAAACACTTGCGTTGAAACTAAACACTTGCGTTGAAACTAAAAACACTCGCGTTGAAACAAAACACTTTCGTTGAAACTAAAAACTTTCGCGCTGAAACTCAACACTTGCGTTGAAACTAAAAACACTCGCGATGAAACTAAAAACACTCGCGTTGACTGACACTAAACACTTGCGTTGAAACTAGAAACACTCGCAATGAAGCTGAAAATTTGCGTTGAAACTAAACACTTGCGTTGAAACTAAAAACACTCGCGTTGAAACAAAACACTTTCGTTGAAACTAAAAACTTTCGCGTTGAAACTCAACACTTGCGTTGAAACTAAAAACACTCGCGTTGAAACTAAAAACACTCGCGTTGAAACAAAACACTTGCGTTGAAACTAAAAACACTCGCGTCGAAACTAAAAACACTTGCGTTGAAACTAAAAACAATCGCGTTGAAACTAAAAACACTCGCGTTGAAACTAAACACTTGCGTTGAAAAAAAAACACTTGCGTTGAAACTAAAAACACTCGCGTTGAAACTAAAAACACTCGCGTTGACACTAAACACTTGCGTTGAAACTAAAAACACTCGCATTGAATCTAAAAACACTCGCTTTGAAACAAAACACTTGCGTTGAAACTAAAAACACTCGCGTTGAAACTAAAAACACTCGCGTTGAAACAAAACACTTGCGTTGAAACTAAAAACACTCGCGTTGAAACTAAAAACATTCGCTTTGAAACGAAACACTTGCGTTGAGACTAAAAACACTCGCGATAAAACTAAAAACACTCGCGTTGAAACTAAACACTTGCGTTGAAACTAAAAACACTCGCGTTGAAACTAAAAACATTCGCTTTGAAACGAAACACTTGCGTTGAAACTAAAAACACTCGCGTTGAAACTAAACACTTGCGTTGAAACTAAAAACACTCGCGTTGAAACTAAAAATACTTGCGTTGAAACTAAAAACACTCGCGTTGAAACTTAAATCACTCGCTTTGAAACTAAAAACTTGTTGAAACTAAAAACACTCGCGTTGAAACTAAAAACAGTAGCGTTGAAACTAAATACACTCGCGTTGAAACTAAAAACTTTCGCGTTGAAACTAAAAACACTCGCGTTGAAACTAAAAATACTCGCTTTGAAACTAAACACTTGGGTTGAAACTAAAACACTCGCGTTGAAACTAAAAACACTCGCGTTGAAACAAAACACTTGCGTTGAAACTAAAAACACTTGCATTAAAACTAAACACTTGCGTTGCAACTAAAAACACTCGCGATGAAACTAAAAACACTCGCGCTGAAACTAAAAACACTCGCGTTGAAAATAAAAACACTCGCGTTGAAACTAAACACTAGCGTTGAAACTAAAAACACTCGCGTTGAAACTAAAAACACTCGCGTTGAAACTAAACACTTGCGTTGAAACTAAAAACACTCGCGTTGAAACAAAACACTTGCGTTGAAACTAAAAACAATCGCGTTAAAACTAAACACTTGCGTTGAAACTAAAAACACTCGCGTTGAAACTAAAAACATTCGCTTTGAAACGAAACACTTGCGTTGAGACTAAAAACACTCGCGATAAAACTAAAAACACTCGCGTTGAAACAAAACACTTGCGTTGAAACTAAAAACACTCGCGTTGAAACAAAACACTTTCGTTGAAACTAAAAACTTTCGCGCTGAAACTCAACACTTGCGTTGAAACTAAAAACACTTGCGTTAAAACTAAACACTTGCAATGAAACTAAAAACACTCACTTTGAAACTAAACACTTGCGTTGAAACTAAACACTTGCGTTGAAACTAAAAACACTCGCGTTGAAACAAAACACTTTCGTTGAAACTAAAAACTTTCGCGCTGAAACTCAACACTTGCGTTGAAACTAAAAACACTCGCGATGAAACTAAAAACACTCGCGTTGACTGACACTAAACACTTGCGTTGAAACTAGAAACACTCGCAATGAAGCTGAAAATTTGCGTTGAAACTAAACACTTGCGTTGAAACTAAAAACACTCGCGTTGAAACAAAACACTTTCGTTGAAACTAAAAACTTTCGCGTTGAAACTCAACACTTGCGTTGAAACTAAAAACACTCGCGTTGAAACTAAAAACACTCGCGTTGAAACAAAACACTTGCGTTGACTGACACTAAACACTTGCGTTGAAACTAGAAACACTCGCAATGAAGCTGAAAATTTGCGTTGAAACTAAACACTTGCGTTGAAACTAAAAACACTCGCGTTGAAACAAAACACTTTCGTTGAAACTAAAAACTTTCGCGTTGAAACTCAACACTTGCGTTGAAACTAAAAACACTCGCGTTGAAACTAAAAACACTCGCGTTGAAACAAAACACTTGCGTTGAAACTAAAAACACTCGCGTAGAAACTAAAAACACTTGCGTTGAAACTAAAAACAATCGCGTTGAAACTAAAAACACTCGCGTTGAAACTAAACACTTGCGTTGAAAAAAAAACACTTGCGTTGAAACTAAAAACACTCGCGTTGAAACTAAAAACACTCGCGTTGACACTAAACACTTGCGTTGAAACTAAAAACACTCGCATTGAATCTAAAAACACTCGCTTTGAAACAAAACACTTGCGTTGAAACTAAAAACACTTGCGTTGAAACTAAAAACACTCGCGTTGATACTAAACTCTTGCGTTTAAAACTTTAAACTAAAAACACTCGCGTTGAAACTAAACACTTGCGTTGAAACTAAAAACACTTGCGTTGAAACTAAATACTCGCGATGAAACTTAAAACACTCGCGTTGAAACAAAACACTTGCGTTGAAACTAAAAACACTTGCGTTGAAACTAAAAACACTCGCGTTGAAACTAAACTCTTGCGTTGAAACTAAAAACTTTCGCGTTGAAACTCAACACTTGCGTTGAAACTAAAAACACTCGCGATGAAACTAAAAACACTCGCGTTGACACTAAACACTTGCGTTGAAACTAGAAATACTCGCGTTGAAGCTGAAAATTTGCGTTGAAACTAAACACTTGCGTTGAAACTAAAAACACTCGCGTTGAAACTAAAAACACTCGCGTTGAAACAAAACACTTGCGTTGAAACTAAAAACACTCGCGTTGAAACTAAAAACACTTGCGTTGAAACTAAAAACAATCGCGTTGAAACTAAAAACACTCGCGTTGAAACTAAACACTTGCGTTGAAAAAAAAACACTTGCGTTGAAACTAAAAACACTCGCGTTGAAACTAAAAACACTCGCGTTGACACTAAACACTTGCGTTGAAACTAAAAACACTCGCATTGAATCTAAAAACACTCGCGTTGAAACAAAACACTTGCGTTGAAACTAAAAACACTCGCGTTGAAACTAAAAACACTCGCGTTGAAACTAAACACTTGCGTTGAAAAAAAACACTTGCGTTGAAACTAAAAACACTCGCGTTGAAATTGAAACACTCGCGTTGAAACTAAACTGAAACTAAAAACACTCGCGTTGAAGCTGAAAATTTGCGTTGAAACTAAAAACACTCGCGTTGAAACTAAACAATTGCGTTGAAAAAAAAACACTTGCGTTGAAACTAAAAACTCTCGCGTTGAAATTAAAACACTCGCGTTGAAACTAAACTGAAACTAAAAACACTCGCGTTGAAGCTGAAAATTTGCGTTGAAACTAAAAACACTCGCGTTGAAACTAAACACTTGCGTTGAAACTAAAAACACTCGCGTTGAAACTAAAAACACTAGCGTTGAAACTAAAAACACTCGCGTTGAAACTAAAAACACTCGCGTTGAAACTAATTACTCGCGTTGAAACTAAACACTCACGTTGAAACTTTAAAAAACTCGCGATGAAACTAAAAACACTCGCGTTGAAACTAAACACTTGCGTTGAAACTAAAATCACTCGCGTTGAAACTAAACACTTGCGTTGAAACTAAAAACACTTACGTTGAAACTAAAAACACTCGCGTTGAAACTAAACTCTTGCGTTTAAAACTTTAAACTAAAAACACTCGCGTTGAAACCAAAAAAAATCGCGTTAAAAAAAAAAATAAGGTTGAAACTAAAAACACTCGCGTCAAACTAAAAACACTTGCTTTAAAACTAAACACCTGCGTTGAAACTAAAAACACTTGCATTGAAACTAAACACTTGCGTTGAAACTTAAAACACTCGCGTTGAAACTAAAAACACTCGCGATGAAACTAAAAACACTCGCGTTGAAACTAAACACTTGCGTTGAAACTAAAAACACTTGCGTTGAAACTAAAAACACTCGCGTTGAAACTAAACACTTGCGTTGAAACTAGAAACACTCGCGTTGAAACTAAAAACCCTCGCCTTGAAACAAAACACTTGGGTTGAAACTAAAAACACTCGCCTTGAAAATAAAAACACTCGTGTTGAAACTAAACACTTGCTTTGAAACTAAAAACACTCGCGTTGAAACTAAAAACATTCGCTTTGAATCGAAACACTTGCGTTGAGACTAAAAACACTCGCGATTAAACTAAAAACACTCGCGTTGAAACTAAACACTTGCGTTAAAACTAAAAACACTCGCGTTGAAATTAAAAACATTCGCTTTGAAACGAAATACTTGCGTTGAAACTAAAAACACTCGCGTTGAAACTAAAAACACTCGCGTTGAAACAAAACACTTGCGTTGAAACTAAAAACACTCGCGTTGAAACTAAAAACACTCGCGTTGAAACTAAACACTTGCGTTGAAAAAAAACACTTGCGTTGAAACTAAAAATACTCGCGTTGAAACAAAACACTTGCGTTGAAACTAAAAACTTTCGCGTTAAAACTAAACACTTGCGTTGAAACTAAAAACATTCGCGTTGAAACTTAAACTCGCGTTGAAACTAAAAAAACTCGCGTTGAAACTAAACACTTGCGTTGAAACTAAAAACACTCGCGTTGAAACTAAAAACACTCGCGTTGACACTAAACACTTGCGTTGAAACTAAAAACACTCGCTTTGAAGCTAAAAACTTGTTGAAACTAAAAACACTCGCGTTGAAACTAAAAACACTAGCGTTGAAAATAAATACACTCGCGTTGAAACTAAAAACTTTCGCGTTGAAACTAAAAACACTCGCGTTGAAACTAAAAATACTCGTTTTGAAACTAAACACTTGGGTTGAAACTAAAACACTCGCGTTGAAACTAAAAACACCCGCGTTGAAACAAAACACTTGCGTTGAAACTAAAAACACTTGCATTAAAACTAAACACTTGCGTTGCAACTAAAAACACTTGCGATGAAACTAAAAACACTCGCGTTGAAACTAAAAACACTCGCGTTAAAAATAAAAACACTCGCGTTGAAACTAAACACTTGCGTTGAAACTAAAAACACTCGCGTTGAAACTAAAAACACTCGCGTTGAAACTAAACACTTGCGTTGAAACTAAAAACACTCGCGTTAAAATTAAAAACATTCGCTTTGAAACGAAATACTTGCGTTGAAACTAAAAACACTCGCGTTGAAACTAAAAACACTCGCGTTGAAACAAAACACTTGCGTTGAAACTAAAAACACTCGCGTTGAAAATAAAAACACTCGCGTTGAAACTAAACACTTGCGTTGAAAAAAAACACTTGCGTTGAAACTAAAAATACTCGCGTTGAAATTAAAACTCGCGTTGAAACTAAAAACACTCGCGTTGAAACTAAACACTTGCGTTGAAACTAAAAACACTCGCGTTGAAACTAAAAACACTCGCGTTGAAACTAAACACTTGCGTTGAAACTAAAATCATTCGCGATGAAACAAAACACTTGCGTTGAAACTAAAAACACTCGCGTTGAAACTAAAAACACTAGCGTTGAAAATAAATACACTCGCGTTGAAACTAAAAACTTTCGCGTTGAAACTAAAAACACTCGCGTTGAAACTAAAAATACTCGTTTTGAAACTAAACACTTGGGTTGAAACTAAAACACTCGCGTTGAAACTAAAAACACCCGCGTTGAAACAAAACACTTGCGTTGAAACTAAAAACACTTGCATTAAAACTAAACACTTGCGTTGCAACTAAAAACACTTGCGATGAAACTAAAAACACTCGCGTTGAAACTAAAAACACTCGCGTTAAAAATAAAAACACTCGCGTTGAAACTAAACACTTGCGTTGAAACTAAAAACACTCGCGTTGAAACTAAAAACACTCGCGTTGAAACTAAACACTTGCGTTGAAACTAAAAACACTCGCGTTAAAATTAAAAACATTCGCTTTGAAACGAAATACTTGCGTTGAAACTAAAAACACTCGCGTTGAAACTAAAAACACTCGCGTTGAAACAAAACACTTGCGTTGAAACTAAAAACACTCGCGTTGAAACTAAAAACACTCGCGTTGAAACTAAACACTTGCGTTGAAAAAAAACACTTGCGTTGAAACTAAAAATACTCGCGTTGAAATTAACACTCGCGTTGAAACTAAAAACACTCGCGTTGAAACTAAACACTTGCGTTGAAACTAAAAACACTCGCGTTGAAACTAAAAACACTCGCGTTGAAACTAAACACTTGCGTTGAAACTAAAAACATTCGCGATGAAACAAAACACTTGCGTTGAAACTAAAAACACTCGCGTTGAAACTAAAAACACTCGCGTTTAAACTAAACACTCGCATTGAAACTAAAAACACTCGCGTTGACACTAAACACTTGCGTTGAAACTAAAAACACTCGCGTTGAAACTAAAAACACTCGCGTTGAAAATAAAAACACTCGCGTTAAAACTAAACACTTGCGTTGAAACTAAAAACACTCGCGTTGAAACTAAAAACACTCGCGTTGAAACTAAACCCTTGCGTTGAAACTAAAAACACTCGCGTTGAAACAAAACACTTGCGTTGAAACTAAAAACACTCGCGTTAAAACTAAAAACACTCGCGTTGAAACTAAACACTTGCGTTGAAACTAAAAACACTCGCGTTGAAACTAAAAACATTCGCTTTGAAACGAAATACTTGCGTTGAAACTAAAAACACTCGCGTTGAAACTAAAAACACTCGCGTTGAAACAAAACACTCGTGTTGAAACTAAAAACACTCGCGTTGAAACTAAAAACACTCACGTTGAAACTAAACACTTGCGTTGAAAAAAAACACTTGCGTTGAAACTAAAAATACTCGCGTTGAAACAAAACACTTGCGTTGAAACTAAAAACACTCGCGTTAAAACTAAAAACACTCGCGTTGAAGCTAAACACTTGCGTTGAAACTAAAAACACTCGCGTTGAAATTAAAAACATTCGCTTTGAAACGAAATACTTGCGTTGAAACTAAAAACACTCGCGTTAAAACTAAAAACACTCGCGTTGAAGCTAAACACTTGCGTTGAAACTAAAAACACTCGCGTTGAAATTAAAAACATTAGCTTTGAAACGAAATACTTGCGTTGAAACTAAAAACACTCGCGTTGAAACTAAAAACACTCGCGTTGAGGCTAAACACTTGCGTTGAAACTAAAAACACTCGCGTTAAAATTAAAAACATTCGCTTTGAAACGAAATACTTGCGTTGAAACTAAAAACACTCGCGTTGAAACTAAAAACACTCGCGTTGAAACAAAACACTTGCGTTGAAACTAAAAACACTCGCGTTGAAACTAAAAACTTGTTGAAACTAAAAACACTCGCGTTGAAACTAAAAACAGTAGCGTTGAAACTAAATACACTCGCGTTGAAACTAAAAACTTTCGCGTTGAAACTAAAAACACTCGCGTTGAAACTAAAAACACTGACGTTGAAACAAAACACTTGCGTTGAAACTAAAAACACTTGCATTAAAACTAAACACTTGCGTTGCAACTAAAAACACTCGCGATGAAACTAAAAACACTCGCGTTGAAACTAAAAACACTCGCGTTGAAAATAAAAACACTCGGTTTTGAAACTAAACACTTGCGTTGAAACTAAAAACACTCGCGTTGAAACTAAAAACACTCGCGTTGAAACTAAACACTTGCTTTGAAACTAAAAACACTCGCGTTGAAACAAAACACTTGCGTTGAAACTAAAACCACTCGCGTTGAAACTAAACACTTGCGTTGAAACTAAAAACACTCGCGTTAAAATTAAAAACATTCGCTTTGAAACGAAATACTTGCGTTGAAACTAAAAACACTCGCGTTGAAACTAAAAACACTCGCGTTGAAACAAAACACTTGCGTTGAAACTAAAAACACTCGCGTTGAAACTAAAAACACTCGCGTTGAAACTAAACACTTGCGTTGAAAAAAAACACTTGCGTTGAAACTAAAAATACTCGCGTTGAAATTAAAACTCGCGTTGAAACTAAAAACACTCGCGTTGAAACTAAACACTTGCGTTGAAACTAAAAACACTCGCGTTGAAACTAAAAACACTCGCGTTGAAACTAAACACTTGCGTTGAAACTAAAATCATTCGCGATGAAACAAAACACTTGCGTTGAAACTAAAAACACTCGCGTTGAAACTAAAAACACTAGCGTTGAAAATATATACACTCGCGTTGAAACTAAAAACTTTCGCGTTGAAACTAAAAACACTCGCGTTGAAACTAAAAATACTCGTTTTGAAACTAAACACTTGGGTTGAAACTAAAACACTCGCGTTGAAACTAAAAACACCCGCGTTGAAACAAAACACTTGCGTTGAAACTAAAAACACTTGCATTAAAACTAAACACTTGCGTTGCAACTAAAAACACTTGCGATGAAACTAAAAACACTCGCGTTGAAACTAAAAACACTCGCGTTAAAAATAAAAACACTCGCGTTGAAACTAAACACTTGCGTTGAAACTAAAAACACTCGCGTTGAAACAAAACACTTTCGTTGAAACAAAAAACTTTCACGCTGAAACTCAACACTTGCGTTGAAACTAAAAACACTTGCGTTAAAACTAAACACTTGCAATGAAACTAAAAACACTCACTTTGAAACTAAACACTTGCGTTGAAACTAAACACTTGCGTTGAAACTAAAAACACTCGCGTTGAAACAAAACACTTTCGTTGAAACTAAAAACTTTCGCGCTGAAACTCAACACTTGCGTTGAAACTCAAAACACTCGCGATGAAACTAAAAACACTCGCGTTGACTGACACTAAACACTTGCGTTGAAACTAGAAACACTCGCAATGAAGCTGAAAATTTGCGTTGAAACTAAACACTTGCGTTGAAACTAAAAACACTCGCGTTGAAACTAAAAACACTTTCGTTGAAACTAAAAACTTTCGCGTTGAAACTCAACACTTGCGTTGAAACTAAAAACACTCGCGTTGAAACTAAAAACACTCGCGTTGAAACAAAACACTTGCGTTGAAACTAAAAACACTCGCGTCGAAACTAAAAACACTTGCGTTGAAACTAAAAACAATCGCGTTGAAACTAAAAACACTCGCGTTGAAACTAAACACTTGCGTTGAAAAAAAAACACTTGCGTTGAAACTAAAAACACTCGCGTTGAAACTAAAAACACTCGCGTTGACACTAAACACTTGCGTTGAAACTAAAAACACTCGCATTGAATCTAAAAACACTCGCTTTGAAACAAAACACTTGCGTTGAAACTAAAAACACTCGCGTTGAAACTAAAAACACTCGCGGTGAAACAAAACACTTGCGTTGAAACTAAAAACACTCGCGTTGAAACTAAAAACATTCGCTTTGAAACGAAACACTTGCGTTGAGACTAAAAACACTCGCGATAAAACTAAAAACACTCGCGTTGAAACTAAACACTTGCGTTGAAACTAAAAACACTCGCGTTGAAACTAAAAACATTCGCTTTGAAACGAAACACTTGCGTTGAAACTAAAAACACTCGCGTTGAAACTAAACACTTGCGTTGAAACTAAAAACACTCGCGTTGAAACTAAAAATACTTGCGTTGAAACTAAAAACACTCGCGTTGAAACTTAAATCACTCGCTTTGAAACTAAAAACTTGTTGAAACTAAAAACACTCGCGTTGAAACTAAAAACAGTAGCGTTGAAACTAAATACACTCGCGTTGAAACTAAAAACTTTCGCGTTGAAACTAAAAACACTCGCGTTGAAACTAAAAATACTCGCTTTGAAACTAAACACTTGGGTTGAAACTAAAACACTCGCGTTGAAACTAAAAACACTCGCGTTGAAACAAAACACTTGCGTTGAAACTAAAAACACTTGCATTAAAACTAAACACTTGCGTTGCAACTAAAAACACTCGCGATGAAACTAAAAACACTCGCGCTGAAACTAAAAACACTCGCGTTGAAAATAAAAACACTCGCGTTGAAACTAAACACTTGCGTTGAAACTAAAAACACTCGCGTTGAAACTAAAAACACTCGCGTTGAAACTAAACACTTGCGTTGAAACTAAAAACACTCGCGTTGAAACAAAACACTTGCGTTGAAACTAAAAACAATCGCGTTAAAACTAAACACTTGCGTTGAAACTAAAAACACTCGCGTTGAAACTAAAAACATTCGCTTTGAAACGAAACACTTGCGTTGAGACTAAAAACACTCGCGATAAAACTAAAAACACTCGCGTTGAAACTAAACACTTGCGTTGAAACTAAAAACACTCGCGTTGAAACTAAAAACACTCGCGTTGAAACAAAACACTTGCGTTGAAACTAAAAACACTCGCGTCGAAACTAAAAACACTTGCGTTGAAACTAAAAACAATCGCGTTGAAACTAAAAACACTCGCGTTGAAACTAAACACTTGCGTTGAAAAAAAAACACTTGCGTTGAAACTAAAAACACTCGCGTTGAAACTAAAAACACTCGCGTTGACACTAAACACTTGCGTTGAAACTAAAAACACTCGCATTGAATCTAAAAACACTCGCGTTGAAACAAAACACTTGCGTTGAAACTAAAAACACTCGCGTTGAAACTAAAAACACTCGCGTTGAAACTAAACACTTGCGTTGAAAAAAAACACTTGCGTTGAAACTAAAAACACTCGCGTTGAAATTGAAACACTCGCGTTGAAACTAAACTGAAACTAAAAACACTCGCGTTGAAGCTGAAAATTTGCGTTGAAACTAAAAACACTCGCGTTGAAACTAAACAATTGCGTTTAAAAAAAAACACTTGCGTTGAAACTAAAAACTCTCGCGTTGAAATTAAAACACTCGCGTTGAAACTAAACTGAAACTAAAAACACTCGCGTTGAAGCTGAAAATTTGCGTTGAAACTAAAAACACTCGCGTTGAAACTAAACACTTGCGTTGAAACTAAAAACACTCGCGTTGAAACTAAAAACACTTGCGTTGAAACTAAAAACACTCGCGTTGAAACTAAAAACACTCGCGTTGAAACTAATTACTCGCGTTGAAACTAAACACTCACGTTGAAACTTTAAAAAACTCGCGATGAAACTAAAAACACTCGCGTTGAAACTAAACACTTGCGTTGAAACTAAAATCACTCGCGTTGAAACTAAACACTTGCGTTGAAACTAAAAACACTTACGTTGAAACTAAAAACACTCGCGTTGAAACTAAACTCTTGCGTTTAAAACTTTAAACTAAAAACACTCGCGTTGAAACCAAAAAAAATCGCGTTAAAAAAAAAAATAAGGTTGAAACTAAAAACACTCGCGTCAAACTAAAAACACTTGCTTTAAAACTAAACACCTGCGTTGAAACTAAAAACACTTGCATTGAAACTAAACACTTGCGTTGAAACTTAAAACACTCGCGTTGAAACTAAAAACACTCGCGATGAAACTAAAAACACTCGCGTTGAAACTAAACACTTGCGTTGAAACTAAAAACACTTGCGTTGAAACTAAAAACACTCGCGTTGAAACTAAACACTTGCGTTGAAACTAGAAACACTCGCGTTGAAACTAAAAACCCTCGCCTTGAAACAAAACACTTGGGTTGAAACTAAAAACACTCGCCTTGAAAATAAAAACACTCGTGTTGAAACTAAACACTTGCTTTGAAACTAAAAACACTCGCGTTGAAACTAAAAACATTCGCTTTGAATCGAAACACTTGCGTTGAGACTAAAAACACTCGCGATTAAACTAAAAACACTCGCGTTGAAACTAAACACTTGCGTTAAAACTAAAAACACTCGCGTTGAAATTAAAAACATTCGCTTTGAAACGAAATACTTGCGTTGAAACTAAAAACACTCGCGTTGAAACTAAAAACACTCGCGTTGAAACAAAACACTTGCGTTGAAACTAAAAACACTCGCGTTGAAACTAAAAACACTCGCGTTGAAACTAAACACTTGCGTTGAAAAAAAACACTTGCGTTGAAACTAAAAATACTCGCGTTGAAACAAAACACTTGCGTTGAAACTAAAAACTTTCGCGTTAAAACTAAACACTTGCGTTGAAACTAAAAACATTCGCGTTGAAACTTAAACTCGCGTTGAAACTAAAAAAACTCGCGTTGAAACTAAACACTTGCGTTGAAACTAAAAACACTCGCGTTGAAACTAAAAACACTCGCGTTGACACTAAACACTTGCGTTGAAACTAAAAACACTCGCTTTGAAGCTAAAAACTTGTTGAAACTAAAAACACTCGCGTTGAAACTAAAAACACTAGCGTTGAAAATAAATACACTCGCGTTGAAACTAAAAACTTTCGCGTTGAAACTAAAAACACTCGCGTTGAAACTAAAAATACTCGTTTTGAAACTAAACACTTGGGTTGAAACTAAAACACTCGCGTTGAAACTAAAAACACCCGCGTTGAAACAAAACACTTGCGTTGAAACTAAAAACACTTGCATTAAAACTAAACACTTGCGTTGCAACTAAAAACACTTGCGATGAAACTAAAAACACTCGCGTTGAAACTAAAAACACTCGCGTTAAAAATAAAAACACTCGCGTTGAAACTAAACACTTGCGTTGAAACTAAAAACACTCGCGTTGAAACTAAAAACACTCGCGTTGAAACTAAACACTTGCGTTGAAACTAAAAACACTCGCGTTAAAATTAAAAACATTCGCTTTGAAACGAAATACTTGCGTTGAAACTAAAAACACTCGCGTTGAAACTAAAAACACTCGCGTTGAAACAAAACACTTGCGTTGAAACTAAAAACACTCGCGTTGAAACTAAAAACACTCGCGTTGAAACTAAACACTTGCGTTGAAAAAAAACACTTGCGTTGAAACTAAAAATACTCGCGTTGAAATTAAAACTCGCGTTGAAACTAAAAACACTCGCGTTGAAACTAAACACTTGCGTTGAAACTAAAAACACTCGCGTTGAAACTAAAAACACTCGCGTTGAAACTAAACACTTGCGTTGAAACTAAAATCATTCGCGATGAAACAAAACACTTGCGTTGAAACTAAAAACACTCGCGTTGAAACTAAAAACACTAGCGTTGAAAATAAATACACTCGCGTTGAAACTAAAAACTTTCGCGTTGAAACTAAAAACACTCGCGTTGAAACTAAAAATACTCGTTTTGAAACTAAACACTTGGGTTGAAACTAAAACACTCGCGTTGAAACTAAAAACACCCGCGTTGAAACAAAACACTTGCGTTGAAACTAAAAACACTTGCATTAAAACTAAACACTTGCGTTGCAACTAAAAACACTTGCGATGAAACTAAAAACACTCGCGTTGAAACTAAAAACACTCGCGTTAAAAATAAAAACACTCGCGTTGAAACTAAACACTTGCGTTGAAACTAAAAACACTCGCGTTGAAACTAAAAACACTCGCGTTGAAACTAAACACTTGCGTTGAAACTAAAAACACTCGCGTTAAAATTAAAAACATTCGCTTTGAAACGAAATACTTGCGTTGAAACTAAAAACACTCGCGTTGAAACTAAAAACACTCGCGTTGAAACAAAACACTTGCGTTGAAACTAAAAACACTCGCGTTGAAACTAAAAACACTCGCGTTGAAACTAAACACTTGCGTTGAAAAAAAACACTTGCGTTGAAACTAAAAATACTCGCGTTGAAATTAAAACTCGCGTTGAAACTAAAAACACTCGCGTTGAAACTAAACACTTGCGTTGAAACTAAAAACACTCGCGTTGAAACTAAAAACACTCGCGTTGAAACTAAACACTTGCGTTGAAACTAAAATCATTCGCGATGAAACAAAACACTTGCGTTGAAACTAAAAACACTCGCGTTGAAACTAAAAACACTCGCGTTTAAACTAAACACTCGCATTGAAACTAAAAACACTCGCGTTGACACTAAACACTTGCGTTGAAACTAAAAACACTCGCGTTGAAACTAAAAACACTCGCGTTGAAAATAAAAACACTCGCGTTAAAACTAAACACTTGCGTTGAAACTAAAAACACTCGCGTTGAAACTAAAAACACTCGCGTTGAAACTAAACCCTTGCGTTGAAACTAAAAACACTTGCATTAAAACTAAACACTTGCGTTGCAACTAAAAACACTCGCGTTGAAACTAAAAACTTGTTGAAACTAAAAACACTCGCGTTGAAACTAAAAACAGTAGCGTTGAAACTAAATACACTCGCGTTGAAACTAAAAACTTTCGCGTTGAAACTAAAAACACTCGCGTTGAAACTAAAAACACTGACGTTGAAACAAAACACTTGCGTTGAAACTAAAAACACTTGCATTAAAACTAAACACTTGCGTTGCAACTAAAAACACTCGCGATGAAACTAAAAACACTCGCGTTGAAACTAAAAACACTCGCGTTGAAAATAAAAACACTCGGTTTTGAAACTAAACACTTGCGTTGAAACTAAAAACACTCGCGTTGAAACTAAAAACACTCGCGTTGAAACTAAACACTTGCTTTGAAACTAAAAACACTCGCGTTGAAACAAAACACTTGCGTTGAAACTAAAACCACTTGCGGTGAAACTAACCACTTGCGTTGAAACTAAAAACACTCGCGTTGAAACTAAAAACACTCGCGTTGAAACTAAAAACACTCGCGTTGAAACAAAACACTTGCGTTGAAACTAAAAACACTCGCGTTGAAAATAAAAACACTCGGTTTTGAAACTAAACACTTGCGTTGAAACTAAAAACACTCGCGTTGAAACTAAAAACACTCGCGTTGAAACTAAACACTTGCTTTGAAACTAAAAACACTCGCGTTGAAACAAAACACTTGCGTTGAAACTAAAACCACTTGCGGTGAAACTAACCACTTGCGTTGAAACTAAAAACACTCGCGTTGAAACTAAAAACACTCGCGTTGAAACTAAAAACACTCGCGTTGAAACAAAACACTTGCGTTGAAACTAAAAACACTCGCGTTGAAACAAAACACTTTCGTTGAAACTAAAAACTTTCGCGTTGAAACTCAACACTTGCGTTGAAACTAAAAACACTCGCGATGAAACTAAAAACACTCGCGTTGACACTAAACACTTGCGTTGAAACTAGAAATACTCGCGTTGAAGCTGAAAATTTGCGTTGAAACTAAACACTTGCGTTGAAACTAAAAACACTCGCGTTGAAACTAAAAACACTCGCGTTGAAACAAAACACTTGCGTTGAAACTAAAAACACTCGCGTCGAAACTAAAAACACTTGCGTTGAAACTAAAAACAATCGCGTTGAAACTAAAAACACTCGCGTTGAAACTAAACACTTGCGTTGAAACTAAAAACACTCGCGTTGAAACAAAAAACACTTGCGTTGAAACTAAAAACACTCGCGTTGAAACTAAACACTTGCGTTGAAACTAAAAACACTTGCGTTGAAACTAAATACTCGCGATGAAACTTAAAACACTCGCGTTGAAACAAAACATTTGCGTTGAAACTAAAAACACTCGCGTTGAAACTAAAAACACTCGCGTTGAAACTAAACACTTGCGTTGAAAAAAAAACACTCGCGTTGAAACAAAAAACACTCGCGTTGAAATTAAAACACTCGCGTTGAAACTAAACTGAAACTAAAAACACTCGCGTTGAAGCTGAAAATTTGCGTTGAAACTAAAAACACTCGCGTTGAAACTAAACACTTGCGTTGAAAAAAAAACACTTGCGTTGAAACTAAAAACACTCGCGTTGAAATTAAAACACTCGCGTTGAAACTAAACTGAAACTAAAAACACTCGCGTTGAAGCTGAAAATTTGCGTTGAAACTAAAAACACTCGCGTTGAAACTAAAAACACTCGCGTTGAAACTAAAAACACTCGCGTTGAAACTAAACACTCGCGTTGAAACTAAACACTCACGTTGAAACTTAATAAAACTCGCGATGAAACTAAAAACACTCGCGTTGAAACTAAACACTTGCGTTGAAACTAAAATCACTCGCGTTGAAACTAAACACTTGCGTTGAAACTAAAAACACTTGCGTTGAAACTAAATACTCGCGATGAAACTTAAAACACTCGCGTTGAAACAAAACATTTGCGTTGAAACTAAAAATACTCGCTTTGAAACTAAACACTTGGGTTGAAACTAAAACACTCGCGTTGAAACTAAAAACACTCGCGTTGAAACAAAACACTTGCGTTGAAACTAAAAACACTTGCATTTAAACTAAACACTTGCGTTGCAAATAAAAACACTCGCGATGAAACTAAAAACACTCGCGTTGAAACTAAAAACACTTGCGTTGAAAATAAAAACACTCGCGTTGAAACTAAACACTTGCGTTGAAACTAAAAACACTCGCGTTGAAACTAAAAACACTCGCGTTGAAACTAAACACTTGCGTTGAAACTAAAAACACTCGCGTTGAAACAAAACACTTGCGTTGAAACTAAAAACACTCGCGTTGAAACTAAAAACATTCGCTTTGAAACGAAACACTTGCGTTGAGACTAAAAACACTCGCGATAAAACTAAAAACACTCGCGTTGAAACTAAACACTTGCGTTGAAACTAAAAACACTCGCGTTGAAACTAAAAACATTCGCTTTGAAACGAAACACTTGCGTTGAAACTAAGAACACTCGCGTTGAAACTCAAAACACTCGCGTTCAAACAAAACACTTGCGTTGAAACTAAAAACACTCGCGTTGAAACTAAAAACACTCGCGTTGAAACTAAACACTTGCGTTGAAAAAAACACTTGCGTTGAAACTAAAAACACTCGCGTTGAAACAAAACACTTGCATTGAAACTAAAAACACTCGCGTTAAAACTAAACACTTGCGTTTAAACTAAAAACATTCGCGTTGAAACTAAAACTCGCGTTGAAACTAAAAACACTCGCGTTGAAACTAAACACTTGCGTTGAAACTAAAAACACTCGCGTTGAAACTAAAAACACTCGCGTTGACACTAAACACTTGCGTTAAAACTAAAAACACTCGCATTGAATCTAAAAACACTCGCGTTGAAACAAAACATTTGCGTTGAAACTAAAATCACTCGCGTTGAAACTAAAAACACTCGCGTTGAAACTAAACACTTGCGTTGAAAAAAAAAAAACTTGCGTTGAAACTAAAAACACTCGCGTTGAAACTAAAAACACTCGCGTTGAAACTAAAAACACTCGCGTTGAAAATAAAAACACTCGGTTTTGAAACTAAACACTTGCGTTGAAACTAAAAACACTCGCGTTGAAACTAAAAACACTCGCGTTGAAACTAAACACTTGCTTTGAAACTAAAAACACTCGCGTTGAAACAAAACACTTGCGTTGAAACTAAAACCACTTGCGGTGAAACTAACCACTTGCGTTGAAACTAAAAACACTCGCGTTGAAACTAAAAACACTCGCGTTGAAACTAAAAACACTCGCTTTGAAACAAAACACTTGCGTTGAAACTAAAAACACTCGCGTTGAAAATAAAAACACTCGGTTTTGAAACTAAACACTTGCGTTGAAACTAAAAACACTCGCGTTGAAACTAAAAACACTCGCGTTGAAACTAAACACTTGCTTTGAAACTAAAAACACTCGCGTTGAAACAAAACACTTGCGTTGAAACTAAAACCACTTGCGGTGAAACTAACCACTTGCGTTGAAACTAAAAACACTCGCGTTGAAACTAAAAACACTCGCGTTGAAACTAAAAACACTCGCGTTGAAACAAAACACTTGCGTTGAAACTAAAAACACTCGCGTTGAAACAAAACACTTTCGTTGAAACTAAAAACTTTCGCGTTGAAACTCAACACTTGCGTTGAAACTAAAAACACTCGCGATGAAACTAAAAACACTCGCGTTGACACTAAACACTTGCGTTGAAACTAGAAATACTCGCGTTGAAGCTGAAAATTTGCGTTGAAACTAAACACTTGCGTTGAAACTAAAAACACTCTCGTTGAAACTAAAAACACTCGCGTTGAAACAAAACACTTGCGTTGAAACTAAAAACACTCGCGTCGAAACTAAAAACACTTGCGTTGAAACTAAAAACAATCGCGTTGAAACTAAAAACACTCGCGTTGAAACTAAACACTTGCGTTGAAACTAAAAACACTCGCGTTGAAACAAAAAACACTTGCGTTGAAACTAAAAACACTCGCGTTGAAACTAAAAACACTCGCGTTGACACTAAACACTTGCGTTGAAACTAAAAACACTCGCATTGAATCTAAAAACACTCGCGTTGAAACAAAACACTTGCGTTGAAACTAAAAACACTCGCGTTGAAACTAAAAACACTCGCGTTGAAACTAAACACTTGCGTTGAAAAAAAAACACATGCGTTGAAACTAAAAACACTCGCGTTGAAATTAAAACACTCGCGTTGAAACTAAACTGAAACTAAAAACACTCGCGTTGAAGCTGAAAATTTGCGTTGAAACTAAAAACACTCGCGTTGAAACTAAACACTTGCGTTGAAAAAAAAACACTTGCGTTGAAACTAAAAACACTCGCGTTGAAATTAAAACACTCGCGTTGAAACTAAACTGAAACTAAAAACACTCGCGTTGAAGCTGAAAATTTGCGTTGAAACTAAAAACACTCGCGTTGAAACTAAACACTTGCGTTGAAACTAAAAACACTCGCGTTGAAACTAAATACACTTGCGTTGAAACTAAAAACACTCGCGTTGAAACTAAAAACACTCGCGTTGAAACTAAACACTCGTGTTGAAACTAAACACTCACGTTGAAACTTAAAAAAACTCGCGATGAAACTAAAATCACTCGCGTTGAAACTAAACACTTGCGTTGAAACTAAAAACACTTGCGTTGAAACTAAATACTCGCGATGAAACTTAAAACACTCGCGTTGAAACAAAACATTTGCGTTGAAACTAAAAATACTCGCTTTGAAACTAAACACTTGGGTTGAAACTAAAACACTCGCGTTGAAACTAAAAACACTCGCGTTGAAACAAAACACTTGCGTTGAAACTAAAAACACTTGCATTTAAACTAAACACTTGCGTTGCAAATAAAAACACTCGCGATGAAACTAAAAACACTCGCGTTGAAACTAAAAACACTTGCGTTGAAAATAAAAACACTCGCGTTGAAACTAAACACTTGCGTTGAAACTAAAAACACTCGCGTTGAAACTAAAAACACTCGCGTTGAAACTAAACACTTGCGTTGAAACTAAAAACACTCGCGTTGAAACTAAACACTTGCGTTGAAACTAAAAACACTCGCGTTGAAACTAAAAACATTCGCTTTGAAACGAAACACTTGCGTTGAGACTAAAAACACTCGCGATAAAACTAAAAACACTCGCGTTGAAACTAAACACTTGCGTTGAAACTAAAAACACTCGCGTTGAAACTAAAAACATTCGCTTTGAAACGAAACACTTGCGTTGAAACTAAAAACACTCGCGTTGAAACTCAAAACACTCGCGTTGAAACAAAACACTTGCGTTGAAACTAAAAACACTCGCGTTGAAACTAAAAACACTCGCGTTGAAACTAAACACTTGCGTTGAAAAAAACACTTGCGTTGAAACTAAAAACACTCGCGTTGAAACAAAACACTTGCGTTGAAACTAAAAACACTCGCGTTAAAACTAAACACTTGCGTTTAAACTAAAAACATTCGCGTTGAAACTAAAACTCGCGTTGAAACTAAAAACACTCGCGTTGAAACTAAACACTTGCGTTGAAAAAAAAAACTTGCGTTGAAACTAAAAACACTCGCGTTGAAACTAAAAACACTCGCGTTGACACTAAACACTTGCGTTGAAACTAAAAACACTCGCATTGAATCTAAAAACACTCGCGTTGAAACTATACACTTGCGTTTAAACTAGAAACACTCGCGTTGAAACTAAAAACCCTCGCCTTGAAACAAAACACTTGGGTTGAAACTAAAAACACTCGCCTTGAAAATAAAAACACTCGCGTTGAAACTAAACACTTGCGTTGAAGCTAAAAACACTCGCGTTGAAACTAAAAACACTCGCGTTGAAACTAAACACTTGCGTTGAGACTAAAAACACTCGCGATAAAACTAAAAACACTCGCGTTGAAACTAAACACTTGCGTTGAAACTAAAAACACTCGCGTTGAAATTAAAAACATTCGCTTTGAAACGAAATACTTGCGTTGAAACTAAAAACACTCGCGTTGAAACTAAAAACACTCGCGGTGAAACAAAACACTTGCGTTGAAACTAAAAACACTCGCGTTGAAACTAAAAACATTCGCTTTGAAACGAAACACTTGCGTTGAGACTAAAAACACTCGCGATAAAACTAAAAACACTCGCGTTGAAACTAAACACTTGCGTTGAAACTAAAAACACTCGCGTTGAAACTAAAAACATTCGCTTTGAAACGAAACACTTGCGTTGAAACTAAAAACACTCGCGTTGAAACTAAACACTTGCGTTGAAACTAAAAACACTCGCGTTGAAACTAAAAATACTTGCGTTGAAACTAAAAACACTCGCGTTGAAACTAAAATCACTCGTTTTGAAACTAAAAACTTGTTGAAACTAAAAACACTCGCGTTGAAACTAAAAACAGTAGCGTTGAAACTAAATACACTCGCGTTGAAACTAAAAACTTTCGCGTTGAAACTAAAAACACTCGCGTTGAAACTAAAAATACTCGCTTTGAAACTAAACACTTGGGTTGAAACTAAAACACTCGCGTTGAAACAAAACACTTGCGTTGAAACTAAAAACACTTGCATTA
This sequence comes from Pammene fasciana, assembly GCA_911728535.1. Lineage (NCBI taxonomy): Eukaryota > Metazoa > Arthropoda > Insecta > Lepidoptera > Tortricidae > Pammene > Pammene fasciana. The sequence continues at coordinate 8,779,256 of OU452278.1, read as the reverse complement.
AAACTAAACACTTGCGTTGCAACTAAAAACACTCGCGATGAAACTAAAAACACTCGCGTTGAAACTAAAAACACTCGCGTTGAAAATAAAAACACTCGCTTTGAAACTAAACACTTGCGTTGAAACTAAAAACACTCGCGTTGAAACTAAAAACACTCGCGTTGAAACTAAACACTTACGTTGAAACTAAAAACACTCGCGTTGAAACAAAACACTTGCGTTGAAACTAAAACCACTTGCGGTGAAACTAACCACTTGCGTTGAAACTAAAAACACTCGCGTTGAAACTATACACTTGCGTTTAAACTAGAAACACTCGCGTTGAAACTAAAAACCCTCGCCTTGAAACAAAACACTTGGGTTGAAACTAAAAACACTCGCCTTGAAAATAAAAACACTCGCGTTGAAACTAAACACTTGCGTTGAAGCTAAAAACACTCGCGTTGAAACTAAAAACACTCGCGTTGAAACTAAACACTTGCGTTGAGACTAAAAACACTCGCGATAAAACTAAAAACACTCGCGTTGAAACTAAACACTTGCGTTGAAACTAAAAACACTCGCGTTGAAATTAAAAACATTCGCTTTGAAACGAAATACTTGCGTTGAAACTAAAAACACTCGCGTTGAAACTAAAAACATCCGCGGTGAAACAAAACACTTGCGTTGAAACTAAAAACACTCGCGTTGAAACTAAAAACACTCGCGTTGAAACTAAAAACACTCGCGTTGAAACTAAACACTTGCGTTGAAACTAAAAACACTCGCGTTGAAACAAAACACTTGCGTTGAAACTAAAACCACTTGCGGTGAAACTAACCACTTGCGTTCAAACTAAAAACACTCGCGTTGAAACTAAAAACACTCGCGTTGAAACTAAAAACACTCGCGTTGAAATTAAAAACATTTGCTTTGAAACGAAATACTTGCGTTGAAACTTAAAACACTCGCGTTGAAACTAAAAACACTCGCGTTGAAACAAAACACTTGCGTTGAAACTAAAAACACTCACGTTGAAACTAAACACTTGCGTTGAAACTAAAAACACTCGCGTTGAAACTAAACACTTGCGTTGAAACTAAAAACACTCGCGTTGAAACTAAACACTTGCGTTGAAACTAAAAACACTCGCGTTGAAACTAAAAACACTCGCGTTGACACTAAACACTTGCGTTAAAACTAAAAACACTCGCATTGAATCTAAAAACACTCGCGTTGAAACAAAACATTTGCGTTGAAACTAAAATCACTCGCGTTGAAACTAAAAACACTCGCGTTGAAACTAAACACTTGCGTTGAAAAAAAAAAAAACTTGCGTTGAAACTAAAAACACTCGCGTTGAAACTAAAAACACTCGCGTTGAAACTAAAAACACTCGCGTTGAAAATAAAAACACTCGGTTTTGAAACTAAACACTTGCGTTGAAACTAAAAACACTCGCGTTGAAACTAAAAACACTCGCGTTGAAACTAAACACTTGCTTTGAAACTAAAAACACTCGCGTTGAAACAAAACACTTGCGTTGAAACTAAAACCACTTGCGGTGAAACTAACCACTTGCGTTGAAACTAAAAACACTCGCGTTGAAACTAAAAACACTCGCGTTGAAACTAAAAACACTCGCTTTGAAACAAAACACTTGCGTTGAAACTAAAAACACTCGCGTTGAAAATAAAAACACTCGGTTTTGAAACTAAACACTTGCGTTGAAACTAAAAACACTCGCGTTGAAACTAAAAACACTCGCGTTGAAACTAAACACTTGCTTTGAAACTAAAAACACTCGCGTTGAAACAAAACACTTGCGTTGAAACTAAAACCACTTGCGGTGAAACTAACCACTTGCGTTGAAACTAAAAACACTCGCGTTGAAACTAAAAACACTCGCGTTGAAACTAAAAACACTCGCGTTGAAACAAAACACTTGCGTTGAAACTAAAAACACTCGCGTTGAAACAAAACACTTTCGTTGAAACTAAAAACTTTCGCGTTGAAACTCAACACTTGCGTTGAAACTAAAAACACTCGCGATGAAACTAAAAACACTCGCGTTGACACTAAACACTTGCGTTGAAACTAGAAATACTCGCGTTGAAGCTGAAAATTTGCGTTGAAACTAAACACTTGCGTTGAAACTAAAAACACTCTCGTTGAAACTAAAAACACTCGCGTTGAAACAAAACACTTGCGTTGAAACTAAAAACACTCGCGTCGAAACTAAAAACACTTGCGTTGAAACTAAAAACAATCGCGTTGAAACTAAAAACACTCGCGTTGAAACTAAACACTTGCGTTGAAACTAAAAACACTCGCGTTGAAACAAAAAACACTTGCGTTGAAACTAAAAACACTCGCGTTGAAACTAAAAACACTCGCGTTGACACTAAACACTTGCGTTGAAACTAAAAACACTCGCATTGAATCTAAAAACACTCGCGTTGAAACAAAACACTTGCGTTGAAACTAAAAACACTCGCGTTGAAACTAAAAACACTCGCGTTGAAACTAAACACTTGCGTTGAAAAAAAAACACTTGCGTTGAAACTAAAAACACTCGCGTTGAAATTAAAACACTCGCGTTGAAACTAAACTGAAACTAAAAACACTCGCGTTGAAGCTGAAAATTTGCGTTGAAACTAAAAACACTCGCGTTGAAACTAAACACTTGCGTTGAAAAAAAAACACTTGCGTTGAAACTAAAAACACTCGCGTTGAAATTAAAACACTCGCGTTGAAACTAAACTGAAACTAAAAACACTCGCGTTGAAGCTGAAAATTTGCGTTGAAACTAAAAACACTCGCGTTGAAACTAAACACTTGCGTTGAAACTAAAAACACTCGCGTTGAAACTAAATACACTTGCGTTGAAACTAAAAACACTCGCGTTGAAACTAAAAACACTCGCGTTGAAACTAAACACTCGTGTTGAAACTAAACACTCACGTTGAAACTTAAAAAAACTCGCGATGAAACTAAAATCACTCGCGTTGAAACTAAACACTTGCGTTGAAACTAAAAACACTTGCGTTGAAACTAAATACTCGCGATGAAACTTAAAACACTCGCGTTGAAACAAAACATTTGCGTTGAAACTAAAAATACTCGCTTTGAAACTAAACACTTGGGTTGAAACTAAAACACTCGCGTTGAAACTAAAAACACTCGCGTTGAAACAAAACACTTGCGTTGAAACTAAAAACACTTGCATTTAAACTAAACACTTGCGTTGCAAATAAAAACACTCGCGATGAAACTAAAAACACTCGCGTTGAAACTAAAAACACTTGCGTTGAAAATAAAAACACTCGCGTTGAAACTAAACACTTGCGTTGAAACTAAAAACACTCGCGTTGAAACTAAAAACACTCGCGTTGAAACTAAACACTTGCGTTGAAACTAAAAACACTCGCGTTGAAACTAAACACTTGCGTTGAAACTAAAAACACTCGCGTTGAAACTAAAAACATTCGCTTTGAAACGAAACACTTGCGTTGAGACTAAAAACACTCGCGATAAAACTAAAAACACTCGCGTTGAAACTAAACACTTGCGTTGAAACTAAAAACACTCGCGTTGAAACTAAAAACATTCGCTTTGAAACGAAACACTTGCGTTGAAACTAAAAACACTCGCGTTGAAACTCAAAACACTCGCGTTCAAACAAAACACTTGCGTTGAAACTAAAAACACTCGCGTTGAAACTAAAAACACTCGCGTTGAAACTAAACACTTGCGTTGAAAAAAACACTTGCGTTGAAACTAAAAACACTCGCGTTGAAACAAAACACTTGCATTGAAACTAAAAACACTCGCGTTAAAACTAAACACTTGCGTTTAAACTAAAAACATTCGCGTTGAAACTAAAACTCGCGTTGAAACTAAAAACACTCGCGTTGAAACTAAACACTTGCGTTGAAAAAAAAAACTTGCGTTGAAACTAAAAACACTCGCGTTGAAACTAAAAACACTCGCGTTGACACTAAACACTTGCGTTGAAACTAAAAACACTCGCATTGAATCTAAAAACACTCGCGTTGAAACTATACACTTGCGTTTAAACTAGAAACACTCGCGTTGAAACTAAAAACCCTCGCCTTGAAACAAAACACTTGGGTTGAAACTAAAAACACTCGCCTTGAAAATAAAAACACTCGCGTTGAAACTAAACACTTGCGTTGAAGCTAAAAACACTCGCGTTGAAACTAAAAACACTCGCGTTGAAACTAAACACTTGCGTTGAGACTAAAAACACTCGCGATAAAACTAAAAACACTCGCGTTGAAACTAAACACTTGCGTTGAAACTAAAAACACTCGCGTTGAAATTAAAAACATTCGCTTTGAAACGAAATACTTGCGTTGAAACTAAAAACACTCGCGTTGAAACTAAAAACACTCGCGGTGAAACAAAACACTTGCGTTGAAACTAAAAACACTCGCGTTGAAACTAAAAACATTCGCTTTGAAACGAAACACTTGCGTTGAGACTAAAAACACTCGCGATAAAACTAAAAACACTCGCGTTGAAACTAAACACTTGCGTTGAAACTAAAAACACTCGCGTTGAAACTAAAAACATTCGCTTTGAAACGAAACACTTGCGTTGAAACTAAAAACACTCGCGTTGAAACTAAACACTTGCGTTGAAACTAAAAACACTCGCGTTGAAACTAAAAATACTTGCGTTGAAACTAAAAACACTCGCGTTGAAACTAAAATCACTCGTTTTGAAACTAAAAACTTGTTGAAACTAAAAACACTCGCGTTGAAACTAAAAACAGTAGCGTTGAAACTAAATACACTCGCGTTGAAACTAAAAACTTTCGCGTTGAAACTAAAAACACTCGCGTTGAAACTAAAAATACTCGCTTTGAAACTAAACACTTGGGTTGAAACTAAAACACTCGCGTTGAAACAAAACACTTGCGTTGAAACTAAAAACACTTGCATTAAAACTAAACACTTGCGTTGCAACTAAAAACACTCGCGATGAAACTAAAAACACTCGCGTTGAAACTAAAAACACTCGCGTTGAAAATAAAAACACTCGCTTTGAAACTAAACACTTGCGTTGAAACTAAAAACACTCGCGTTGAAACTAAAAACACTCGCGTTGAAACTAAACACTTACGTTGAAACTAAAAACACTCGCGTTGAAACAAAACACTTGCGTTGAAACTAAAACCACTTGCGGTGAAACTAACCACTTGCGTTGAAACTAAAAACACTCGCGTTGAAACTATACACTTGCGTTTAAACTAGAAACACTCGCGTTGAAACTAAAAACCCTCGCCTTGAAACAAAACACTTGGGTTGAAACTAAAAACACTCGCCTTGAAAATAAAAACACTCGCGTTGAAACTAAACACTTGCGTTGAAGCTAAAAACACTCGCGTTGAAACTAAAAACACTCGCGTTGAAACTAAACACTTGCGTTGAGACTAAAAACACTCGCGATAAAACTAAAAACACTCGCGTTGAAACTAAACACTTGCGTTGAAACTAAAAACACTCGCGTTGAAATTAAAAACATTCGCTTTGAAACGAAATACTTGCGTTGAAACTAAAAACACTCGCGTTGAAACTAAAAACATCCGCGGTGAAACAAAACACTTGCGTTGAAACTAAAAACACTCGCGTTGAAACTAAAAACACTCGCGTTGAAACTAAAAACACTCGCGTTGAAACTAAACACTTGCGTTGAAACTAAAAACACTCGCGTTGAAACAAAACACTTGCGTTGAAACTAAAACCACTTGCGGTGAAACTAACCACTTGCGTTCAAACTAAAAACACTCGCGTTGAAACTAAAAACACTCGCGTTGAAACTAAAAACACTCGCGTTGAAATTAAAAACATTTGCTTTGAAACGAAATACTTGCGTTGAAACTTAAAACACTCGCGTTGAAACTAAAAACACTCGCGTTGAAACAAAACACTTGCGTTGAAACTAAAAACACTCACGTTGAAACTAAACACTTGCGTTGAAAAAAAACACTTGCGTTGAAACTAAAAATACTCGCGTTGAAACAAAACACTTGCGTTGAAACTAAAAACACTCGCGTTAAAACTAAAAACACTCGCGTTGAAGCTAAACACTTGCATTAAAACTAAACACTTGCGTTGCAACTAAAAACACTCGCGATGAAACTAAAAACACTCGCGTTGAAACTAAAAACACTCGCGTTGAAAATAAAAACACTCGCTTTGAAACTAAACACTTGCGTTGAAACTAAAAACACTCGCGTTGAAACTAAAAACACTCGCGTTGAAACTAAACACTTACGTTGAAACTAAAAACACTCGCGTTGAAACAAAACACTTGCGTTGAAACTAAAACCACTTGCGGTGAAACTAACCACTTGCGTTGAAACTAAAAACACTCGCGTTGAAACTATACACTTGCGTTTAAACTAGAAACACTCGCGTTGAAACTAAAAACCCTCGCCTTGAAACAAAACACTTGGGTTGAAACTAAAAACACTCGCCTTGAAAATAAAAACACTCGCGTTGAAACTAAACACTTGCGTTGAAGCTAAAAACACTCGCGTTGAAACTAAAAACACTCGCGTTGAAACTAAACACTTGCGTTGAGACTAAAAACACTCGCGATAAAACTAAAAACACTCGCGTTGAAACTAAACACTTGCGTTGAAACTAAAAACACTCGCGTTGAAATTAAAAACATTCGCTTTGAAACGAAATACTTGCGTTGAAACTAAAAACACTCGCGTTGAAACTAAAAACATCCGCGGTGAAACAAAACACTTGCGTTGAAACTAAAAACACTCGCGTTGAAACTAAAAACACTCGCGTTGAAACTAAAAACACTCGCGTTGAAACTAAACACTTGCGTTGAAACTAAAAACACTCGCGTTGAAACAAAACACTTGCGTTGAAACTAAAACCACTTGCGGTGAAACTAACCACTTGCGTTCAAACTAAAAACACTCGCGTTGAAACTAAAAACACTCGCGTTGAAACTAAAAACACTCGCGTTGAAATTAAAAACATTTGCTTTGAAACGAAATACTTGCGTTGAAACTTAAAACACTCGCGTTGAAACTAAAAACACTCGCGTTGAAACAAAACACTTGCGTTGAAACTAAAAACACTCACGTTGAAACTAAACACTTGCGTTGAAAAAAAACACTTGCGTTGAAACTAAAAATACTCGCGTTGAAACAAAACACTTGCGTTGAAACTAAAAACACTCGCGTTAAAACTAAAAACACTCGCGTTGAAGCTAAACACTTGCGTTGAAACTAAAAACACTCGCGTTGAAATTAAAAACATTAGCTTTGAAACGAAACACTCGCGTTGAAACTAAAAACACTCGCGTTGAAACAAAACACTTGCGTTGAAACTAAAAACACTCGCGTTGAAACTAAAAACTTGTTGAAACTAAAAACACTCGCGTTGAAACTAAAAACAGTAGCGTTGAAACTAAATACACTCGCGTTGAAACTAAAAACTTTCGCGTTGAAACTAAAAACACTCGCGTTGAAACTAAAAATACTCGCTTTGAAACTAAACACTTGGGTTGAAACTAAAACACTCGCGTTGAAACTAAAAACACTCGCGTTGAAACAAAACACTTGCGTTGAAACTAAAAACACTTGCATTAAAACTAAACACTTGCGTTACAACTAAAAACACTCGCGATGAAACTAAAAACACTCGCGTTGAAACTAAAAACACTCGCGTTGAAAATAAAAACACTCGGTTTTGAAAATAAACACTTGCGTTGAAACTAAAAACACTCGCGTTGAAACTAAAAACACTCGCGTTGAAACTAAACACTTGCTTTGAAACTAAAAACACTCGCGTTGAAACAAAACACTTGCGTTGAAACTAAAAACACTTGCGTTTAAACTAACCACTTGCGTTGAAACTAAAAACACTCGCGTTGAAACTAAAAACACTCGCGTTGAAACTAAAAACACTCGCGTTGAAACAAAACACTTGCGTTGAAACTAAAAACACTCGCGTTGAAAATAAAAACACTCGGTTTTGAAACTAAACACTTGCGTTGAAACTAAAAACACTCGCGTTAAAACTAAAAACACTCGCGTTGAAACTAAACACTTGCTTTGAAACTAAAAACACTCGCGTTGAAACAAAACACTTGCGTTGAAACTAAAACCACTTGCGGTGAAACTAACCACTTGCGTTGAAACTAAAAACACTCGCGTTGAAACTAAAAACACTCGCGTTGAAACTAAAAACACTCGCGTTGAAACAAAACACTTGCGTTGAAACTAAAAACACTCGCGTTGAAACAAAACACTTTCGTTGAAACTAAAAACTTTCGCGTTGAAACTCAACACTTGCGTTGAAACTAAAAACACTCGCGATGAAACTAAAAACACTCGCGTTGACACTAAACACTTGCGTTGAAACTAGAAATACTCGCTTTGAAGCTGAAAATTTGCGTTGAAACTAAACACTTGCGTTGAAACTAAAAACACTCTCGTTGAAACTAAAAACACTCGCGTTGAAACAAAACACTTGCGTTGAAACTAAAAACACTCGCGTCGAAACTAAAAACACTTGCGTTGAAACTAAAAACAATCGCGTTGAAACTAAAAACAATCGCGTTGAAACTAAACACTTGCGTTGAAACTAAAAACACTCGCGTTGAAACAAAAAACACTTGCGTTGAAACTAAAAACACTCGCGTTGAAACTAAAAACACTCGCGTTGACACTAAACACTTGCGTTGAAACTAAAAACACTCGCATTGAATCTAAAAACACTCGCGTTGAAACAAAACACTTGCGTTGAAACTAAAAACACTCGCGTTGAAACTAAAAACACTCGCGTTGAAACTAAACACTTGCGTTGAAAAAAAAACACTTGCGTTGAAACTAAAAACACTCGCGTTGAAATTAAAACACTCGCGTTGAAACTAAACTGAAACTAAAAACACTCGCGTTGAAGCTGAAAATTTGCGTTGAAACTAAAAACACTCGCGTTGAAACTAAACACTTGCGTTGAAAAAAAAACACTTGCGTTGAAACTAAAAACACTCGCGTTGAAATTAAAACACTCGCGTTGAAACTAAACTGAAACTAAAAACACTCGCGTTGAAGCTGAAAATTTGCGTTGAAACTAAAAACACTCGCGTTGAAACTAAACACTTGCGTTGAAACTAAAAACACTCGCGTTGAAACTAAATACACTTGCGTTGAAACTAAAAACACTCGCGTTGAAACTAAAAACACTCGCGTTGAAACTAAACACTCGCGTTGAAACTAAACACTCACGTTGAAACTTAAAAAAACTCGCGATGAAACTAAAAACACTCGCGTTGAAACTAAACACTTGCGTTGAAACTAAAATCACTCGCGTTGAAACTAAACACTTGCGTTGAAACTAAAAACACTTGCGTTGAAACTAAATACTCGCGATGAAACTTAAAACACTCGCGTTGAAACAAAACATTTGCGTTGAAACTAAAAATACTCGCTTTGAAACTAAACACTTGGGTTGAAACTAAAACACTCGCGTTGAAACTAAAAACACTCGCGTTGAAACAAAACACTTGCGTTGAAACTAAAAACACTTGCATTTAAACTAAACACTTGCGTTGCAAATAAAAACACTCGCGATGAAACTAAAAACACTCGCGTTGAAACTAAAAACACTTGCGTTGAAAATAAAAACACTCGCGTTGAAACTAAACACTTGCGTTGAAACTAAAAACACTCGCGTTGAAACTAAAAACACTCGCGTTGAAACTAAACACTTGCGTTGAAACTAAAAACACTCGCGTTGAAACAAAACACTTGCGTTGAAACTAAAAACACTCGCGTTGAAACTAAAAACATTCGCTTTGAAACGAAACACTTGCGTTGAGACTAAAAACACTCGCGATAAAACTAAAAACACTCGCGTTGAAACTAAACACTTGCGTTGAAACTAAAAACACTCGCGTTGAAACTAAAAACATTCGCTTTGAAACGAAACACTTGCGTTGAAACTAAAAACACTCGCGTTGAAACTCAAAACACTCGCGTTCAAACAAAACACTTGCGTTGAAACTAAAAACACTCGCGTTGAAACTAAAAACACTCGCGTTGAAACTAAACACTTGCGTTGAAAAAAACACTTGCGTTGAAACTAAAAACACTCGCGTTGAAACAAAACACTTGCATTGAAACTAAAAACACTCGCGTTAAAACTAAACACTTGCGTTTAAACTAAAAACATTCGCGTTGAAACTAAAACTCGCGTTGAAACTAAAAACACTCGCGTTGAAACTAAACACTTGCGTTGAAACTAAAAACACTCGCGTTGAAACTAAAAACACTCGCGTTGACACTAAACACTTGCGTTAAAACTAAAAACACTCGCATTGAATCTAAAAACACTCGCGTTGAAACAAAACATTTGCGTTGAAACTAAAATCACTCGCGTTGAAACTAAAAACACTCGCGTTGAAACTAAACACTTGCGTTGAAAAAAAAAACTTGCGTTGAAACTAAAAACACTCGCGTTGAAACTAAAAACACTCGCGTTGACACTAAACACTTGCGTTGAAACTAAAAACACTCGCATTGAATCTAAAAACACTCGCGTTGAAACTATACACTTGCGTTTAAACTAGAAACACTCGCGTTGAAACTAAAAACCCTCGCCTTGAAACAAAACACTTGGGTTGAAACTAAAAACACTCGCCTTGAAAATAAAAACACTCGCGTTGAAACTAAACACTTGCGTTGAAGCTAAAAACACTCGCGTTGAAACTAAAAACACTCGCGTTGAAACTAAACACTTGCGTTGAGACTAAAAACACTCGCGATAAAACTAAAAACACTCGCGTTGAAACTAAACACTTGCGTTGAAACTAAAAACACTCGCGTTGAAATTAAAAACATTCGCTTTGAAACTAAATACTTGCGTTGAAACTAAAAACACTCGCGTTGAAACTAAAAACACTCGCGGTGAAACAAAACACTTGCGTTGAAACTAAAAACAATCGCGTTGAAACTAAAAACATTCGCTTTGAAACGAAACACTTGCGTTGAGACTAAAAACACTCGCGATAAAACTAAAAACACTCGCGTTGAAACTAAACACTTGCGTTGAAACTAAAAACACTCGCGTTGAAACTAAAAACATTCGCTTTGAAACGAAACACTTGCGTTGAAACTAAAAACACTCGCGTTGAAACTAAACACTTGCGTTGAAACTAAAAACACTCGCGTTGAAACTAAAAATACTTGCGTTGAAACTAAAAACACTCGCGTTGAAACTAAAATCACTCGCTTTGAAACTAAAAACTTGTTGAAACTAAAAACACTCGCGTTGAAACTAAAAACAGTAGCGTTGAAACTAAATACACTCGCGTTGAAACTAAAAACTTTCGCGTTGAAACTAAAAACACTCGCGTTGAAACTAAAAATACTCGCTTTGAAACTAAACACTTGGGTTGAAACTAAAACACTCGCGTTGAAACTAAAAACACTCGCGTTGAAACAAAACACTTGCGTTGAAACTAAAAACACTTGCATTAAAACTAAACACTTGCGTTGCAACTAAAAACACTCGCGATGAAACTAAAAACACTCGCGTTGAAACTAAAAACACTCGCGTTGAAAATAAAAACACTCGCGTTGAAACTAAACACTTGCGTTGAAACTAAAAACACTCGCGTTGAAACTAAAAACACTCGCGTTGAAACTAAACACTTGCGTTGAAACTAAAAACACTCGCGTTGAAACAAAACACTTGCGTTGAAACTAAAAACAATCGCGTTAAAACTAAACACTTGCGTTGAAACTAAAAACACTCGCGTTGAAACTAAAATCACTCGCGTTGAAACGAAACACTTGCGTTGAGACTAAAAACACTCGCGATAAAACTAAAAACACTCGCGTTGAAACAAAACACTTGCGTTGAAACTAAAAACACTCGCGTTGAAACAAAACACTTTCGTTGAAACTAAAAACTTTCGCGCTGAAACTCAACACTTGCGTTGAAACTAAAAACACTTGCGTTAAAACTAAACACTTGCGATGAAACTAAAAACACTCGCTTTGAAACTAAACACTTGCGTTGAAACTAAACACTTGCGTTGAAACTAAAAACACTCGCGTTGAAACAAAACACTTTCGTTGAAACTAAAAACTTTCGCGCTGAAACTCAACACTTGCGTTAAAACTAAAAACACTCGCGATGAAACTAAAAACACTCGCGTTGACTGACTCTAAACACTTGCGTTGAAACTAGAAACACTCGCAATGAAGCTGAAAATTTGCGTTGAAACTAAACACTTGCGTTGAAACTAAAAACACTCGCGTTGAAACAGAACACTCGCGTTGAAACTAAAAACACTCGCGTTGAAACTAAAAACACTCGCGTTGAAACTAAATACTCGCGATGAAACTTAAAACACTCGCGTTGAAACAAAACACTTGCGTTGAAACTAAAAACACTTGCGTTGAAACGAAAAACACTCGCGTTGATACTAAACTCTTGCGTTTAAAACTTAAAACTAAAAACACTCGCGTTGAAACTAAACACTTGCGTTGAAACTAAAAACACTTGCGTTGAAACTAAATACTCGCGATGAAACTTAAAACACTCGCGTTGAAACAAAACACTTGCGTTGAAACTAAAAACACTTGCGTTGAAACTAAAAACACTCGCGTTGAAACTAAACTCTTGCGTTGAAACTAAAAACTTTCGCGTTGAAACTCAACACTTGCGTTGAAACTAAAAACACTCGCGATGAAACTAAAAACACTCGCGTTGACACTAAACACTTGCGTTGAAACTAGAAATACTCGCGTTGAAGCTGAAAATTTGCGTTGAAACTAAACACTTGCGTTGAAACTAAAAACACTCGCGTTGAAATTAAAAACACTCGCGTTGAAACAAAACACTTGCGTTGAAACTAAAAACACTCGCGTCGAAACTAAAAACACTTGCGTTGAAACTAAAAACAATCGCGTTGAAACTAAAAACACTCGCGTTGAAACTAAACACTTGCGTTGAAAAAAAAACACTTGCGTTGAAACTAAAAACACTCGCGTTGAAACTAAAAACACTCGCGTTGACACTAAACACTTGCGTTGAAACTAAAAACACTCGCATTGAATCTAAAAACACTCGCGTTGAAACAAAACACTTGCGTTGAAACTAAAAACACTCGCGTTGAAACTAAAAACACTCGCGTTGAAACTAAACACTTGCGTTGAAAAAAAACACTTGCGTTGAAACTAAAAACACTCGCGTTGAAATTGAAACACTCGCGTTGAAACTAAACTGAAACTAAAAACACTCGCGTTGAAGCTGAAAATTTGCGTTGAAACTAAAAACACTCGCGTTGAAACTAAACACTTGCGTTGAAACTAAAAACACTCGCGTTGAAACTAAAAACACTTGCGTTGAAACTAAAAACACTCGCGTTGAAACTAAAAACACTCGCGTTGAAACTAATGACTCGCGTTGAAACTAAACACTCACGTTGAAACTTTAAAAAACTCGCGATGAAACTAAAAACACTCGCGTTGAAACTAAACACTTGCGTTGAAACTAAAATCACTCGCGTTGAAACTAAACACTTGCGTTGAAACTAAAATCACTTGCGTTGAAACTAAATACTCGCGATGAAACTTAAAACACTCGCGTTGAAACAAAACACTTGCGTTGAAACTAAAAACACTTACGTTGAAACTAAAAACACTCGCGTTGAAACTAAACTCTTGCGTTTAAAACTTTAAACTAAAAACACTCGCGTTGAAACCAAAAAAAATCGCGTTAAAAAAAAAAAAAAGGTTGAAACTAAAAACACTCGCGTCAAACTAAAAACACTTGCTTTAAAACTAAACACCTGCGTTGAAACTAAAAACACTTGCATTGAAACTAAACACTTGCGTTGAAACTTAAAACACTCGCGTTGAAACTAAAAACACTCGCGATGAAACTAAAAACACTCGCGTTGAAACTAAACACTTGCGTTGAAACTAAAAACACTTGCGTTGAAACTAAAAACACTCGCGTTGAAACTAAACACTTGCGTTGAAACTAGAAACACTCGCGTTGAAACTAAAAACCCTCGCCTTGAAACAAAACACTTGGGTTGAAACTAAAAACACTCGCCTTGAAAATAAAAACACTCGTGTTGAAACTAAACACTTGCGTTGAAACTAAAAACACTCGCGTTGAAACTAAAAACACTCGCGTTGACACTAAACACTTGCGTTAAAACTAAAAACACTCGCATTGAATCTAAAAACACTCGCGTTGAAACAAAACATTTGCGTTGAAACTAAAATCACTCGCGTTGAAACTAAAAACACTCGCGTTGAAACTAAACACTTGCGTTGAAAAAAAAAAACTTGCGTTGAAACTAAAAACACTCGCGTTGAAACTAAAAACACTCGCGTTGACACTAAACACTTGCGTTGAAACTAAAAACACTCGCATTGAATCTAAAAACACTCGCGTTGAAACTATACACTTGCGTTTAAACTAGAAACACTCGCGTTGAAACTAAAAACCCTCGCCTTGAAACAAAACACTTGGGTTGAAACTAAAAACACTCGCCTTGAAAATAAAAACACTCGCGTTGAAACTAAACACTTGCGTTGAAGCTAAAAACACTCGCGTTGAAACTAAAAACACTCGCGTTGAAACTAAACACTTGCGTTGAGACTAAAAACACTCGCGATAAAACTAAAAACACTCGCGTTGAAACTAAACACTTGCGTTGAAACTAAAAACACTCGCGTTGAAATTAAAAACATTCGCTTTGAAACGAAATACTTGCGTTGAAACTAAAAACACTCGCGTTGAAACTAAAAACACTCGCGGTGAAACAAAACACTTGCGTTGAAACTAAAAACACTCGCGTTGAAACTAAAAACATTCGCTTTGAAACGAAACACTTGCGTTGAGACTAAAAACACTCGCGATAAAACTAAAAACACTCGCGTTGAAACTAAACACTTGCGTTGAAACTAAAAACACTCGCGTTGAAACTAAAAACATTCGCTTTGAAACGAAACACTTGCGTTGAAACTAAAAACACTCGCGTTGAAACTAAACACTTGCGTTGAAACTAAAAACACTCGCGTTGAAACTAAAAATACTTGCGTTGAAACTAAAAACACTCGCGTTGAAACTTAAATCACTCGCTTTGAAACTAAAAACTTGTTGAAACTAAAAACACTCGCGTTGAAACTAAAAACAGTAGCGTTGAAACTAAATACACTCGCGTTGAAACTAAAAACTTTCGCGTTGAAACTAAAAACACTCGCGTTGAAACTAAAAATACTCGCTTTGAAACTAAACACTTGGGTTGAAACTAAAACACTCGCGTTGAAACTAAAAACACTCGCGTTGAAACAAAACACTTGCGTTGAAACTAAAAACACTTGCATTAAAACTAAACACTTGCGTTGCAACTAAAAACACTCGCGATGAAACTAAAAACACTCGCGCTGAAACTAAAAACACTCGCGTTGAAAATAAAAACACTCGCGTTGAAACTAAACACCTTCGTTGAAACTAAAAACACTCGCGTTGAAACTAAAAACACTCGCGTTGAAACTAAACACTTGCGTTGAAACTAAAAACACTCGCGTTGAAACAAAACACTTGCGTTGAAACTAAAAACAATCGCGTTAAAACTAAACACTTGCGTTGAAACTAAAAACACTCGCGTTGAAATTAAAAACATTCGCTTTGAAACGAAACACTTGCGTTGAGACTAAAAACACTCGCGATAAAACTAAAAACACTCGCGTTGAAACAAAACACTTGCGTTGAAACTAAAAACACTCGCGTTGAAACAAAACACTTTCGTTGAAACAAAAAACTTTCACGCTGAAACTCAACACTTGCGTTGAAACTAAAAACACTTGCGTTAAAACTAAACACTTGCAATGAAACTAAAAACACTCACTTTGAAACTAAACACTTGCGTTGAAACTAAACACTTGCGTTGAAACTAAAAACACTCGCGTTGAAACAAAACACTTTCGTTGAAACTAAAAACTTTCGCGCTGAAACTCAACACTTGCGTTGAAACTAAAAACACTCGCGATGAAACTAAAAACACTCGCGTTGACTGACACTAAACACTTGCGTTGAAACTAGAAACACTCGCAATGAAGCTGAAAATTTGCGTTGAAACTAAACACTTGCGTTGAAACTAAAAACACTCGCGTTGAAACAAAACACTTTCGTTGAAACTAAAAACTTTCGCGTTGAAACTCAACACTTGCGTTGAAACTAAAAACACTCGCGTTGAAACTAAAAACACTCGCGTTGAAACAAAACACTTGCGTTGAAACTAAAAACACTCGCGTCGAAACTAAAAACACTTGCGTTGAAACTAAAAACAATCGCGTTGAAACTAAAAACACTCGCGTTGAAACTAAACACTTGCGTTGAAAAAAAAACACTTGCGTTGAAACTAAAAACACTCGCGTTGAAACTAAAAACACTCGCGTTGACACTAAACACTTGCGTTGAAACTAAAAACACTCGCATTGAATCTAAAAACACTCGCTTTGAAACAAAACACTTGCGTTGAAACTAAAAACACTCGCGTTGAAACTAAAAACACTCGCGGTGAAACAAAACACTTGCGTTGAAACTAAAAACACTCGCGTTGAAACTAAAAACATTCGCTTTGAAACGAAACACTTGCGTTGAGACTAAAAACACTCGCGATAAAACTAAAAACACTCGCGTTGAAACTAAACACTTGCGTTGAAACTAAAAACACTCGCGTTGAAACTAAAAACATTCGCTTTGAAACGAAACACTTGCGTTGAAACTAAAAACACTCGCGTTGAAACTAAACACTTGCGTTGAAACTAAAAACACTCGCGTTGAAACTAAAAATACTTGCGTTGAAACTAAAAACACTCGCGTTGAAACTTAAATCACTCGCTTTGAAACTAAAAACTTGTTGAAACTAAAAACACTCGCGTTGAAACTAAAAACAGTAGCGTTGAAACTAAATACACTCGCGTTGAAACTAAAAACTTTCGCGTTGAAACTAAAAACACTCGCGTTGAAACTAAAAATACTCGCTTTGAAACTAAACACTTGGGTTGAAACTAAAACACTCGCGTTGAAACTAAAAACACTCGCGTTGAAACAAAACACTTGCGTTGAAACTAAAAACACTTGCATTAAAACTAAACACTTGCGTTGCAACTAAAAACACTCGCGATGAAACTAAAAACACTCGCGCTGAAACTAAAAACACTCGCGTTGAAAATAAAAACACTCGCGTTGAAACTAAACACTTGCGATGAAACTAAAAACACTCGCGTTGAAACTAAAAACACTCGCGTTGAAACTAAACACTTGCGTTGAAACTAAAAACACTCGCGTTGAAACAAAACACTTGCGTTGAAACTAAAAACAATCGCGTTAAAACTAAACACTTGCGTTGAAACTAAAAACACTCGCGTTGAAACTAAAAACATTCGCTTTGAAACGAAACACTTGCGTTGAGACTAAAAACACTCGCGATAAAACTAAAAACACTCGCGTTGAAACAAAACACTTGCGTTGAAACTAAAAACACTCGCGTTGAAACAAAACACTTTCGTTGAAACTAAAAACTTTCGCGCTGAAACTCAACACTTGCGTTGAAACTAAAAACACTTGCGTTAAAACTAAACACTTGCAATGAAACTAAAAACACTCACTTTGAAACTAAACACTTGCGTTGAAACTAAACACTTGCGTTGAAACTAAAAACACTCGCGTTGAAACAAAACACTTTCGTTGAAACTAAAAACTTTCGCGCTGAAACTCAACACTTGCGTTGAAACTAAAAACACTCGCGATGAAACTAAAAACACTCGCGTTGACTGACACTAAACACTTGCGTTGAAACTAGAAACACTCGCAATGAAGCTGAAAATTTGCGTTGAAACTAAACACTTGCGTTGAAACTAAAAACACTCGCGTTGAAACAAAACACTTTCGTTGAAACTAAAAACTTTCGCGTTGAAACTC
The DNA here is from genome assembly GCA_911728535.1 of Pammene fasciana. Lineage (NCBI taxonomy): Eukaryota > Metazoa > Arthropoda > Insecta > Lepidoptera > Tortricidae > Pammene > Pammene fasciana. Next base: position 8,761,260 of record OU452278.1, on the reverse strand, counting down.
AACACTTGCGTTGAAACTAAAAACACTCGCGTTGAAACTAAAAACACTCGCGTTGAAACAAAACACTTGCGTTGAAACTAAAAACACTCGCGTCGAAACTAAAAACACTTGCGTTGAAACTAAAAACAATCGCGTTGAAACTAAAAACACTCGCGTTGAAACTAAACACTTGCGTTGAAAAAAAAACACTTGCGTTGAAACTAAAAACACTCGCGTTGAAACTAAAAACACTCGCGTTGACACTAAACACTTGCGTTGAAACTAAAAACACTCGCATTGAATCTAAAAACACTCGCTTTGAAACAAAACACTTGCGTTGAAACTAAAAACACTCGCGTTGAAACTAAAAACACTCGCGTTGAAACTAAATACTCGCGATGAAACTTAAAACACTCGCGTTGAAACAAAACACTTGCGTTGAAACTAAAAACACTTGCGTTGAAACTAAAAACACTCGCGTTGATACTAAACTCTTGCGTTTAAAACTTTAAACTAAAAACACTCGCGTTGAAACTAAACACTTGCGTTGAAACTAAAAACACTTGCGTTGAAACTAAATACTCGCGATGAAACTTAAAACACTCGCGTTGAAACAAAACACTTGCGTTGAAACTAAAAACACTTGCGTTGAAACTAAAAACACTCGCGTTGAAACTAAACTCTTGCGTTGAAACTAAAAACTTTCGCGTTGAAACTCAACACTTGCGTTGAAACTAAAAACACTCGCGATGAAACTAAAAACACTCGCGTTGACACTAAACACTTGCGTTGAAACTAGAAATACTCGCGTTGAAGCTGAAAATTTGCGTTGAAACTAAACACTTGCGTTGAAACTAAAAACACTCGCGTTGAAACTAAAAACACTCGCGTTGAAACAAAACACTTGCGTTGAAACTAAAAACACTCGCGTCGAAACTAAAAACACTTGCGTTGAAACTAAAAACAATCGCGTTGAAACTAAAAACACTCGCGTTGAAACTAAACACTTGCGTTGAAAAAAAAACACTTGCGTTGAAACTAAAAACACTCGCGTTGAAACTAAAAACACTCGCGTTGACACTAAACACTTGCGTTGAAACTAAAAACACTCGCATTGAATCTAAAAACACTCGCGTTGAAACAAAACACTTGCGTTGAAACTAAAAACACTCGCGTTGAAACTAAAAACACTCGCGTTGAAACTAAACACTTGCGTTGAAAAAAAACACTTGCGTTGAAACTAAAAACACTCGCGTTGAAATTGAAACACTCGCGTTGAAACTAAACTGAAACTAAAAACACTCGCGTTGAAGCTGAAAATTTGCGTTGAAACTAAAAACACTCGCGTTGAAACTAAACACTTGCGTTGAAAAAAAAACACTTGCGTTGAAACTAAAAACTCTCGCGTTGAAATTAAAACACTCGCGTTGAAACTAAACTGAAACTAAAAACACTCGCGTTGAAGCTGAAAATTTGCGTTGAAACTAAAAACACTCGCGTTGAAACTAAACACTTGCGTTGAAACTAAAAACACTCGCGTTGAAACTAAAAACACTTGCGTTGAAACTAAAAACACTCGCGTTGAAACTAAAAACACTCGCGTTGAAACTAATTACTCGCGTTGAAACTAAACACTCACGTTGAAACTTTAAAAAACTCGCGATGAAACTAAAAACACTCGCGTTGAAACTAAACACTTGCGTTGAAACTAAAATCACTCGCGTTGAAACTAAACACTTGCGTTGAAACTAAAAACACTTGCGTTGAAACTAAATACTCGCGATGAAACTTAAAACACTCGCGTTGAAACAAAACACTTGCGTTGAAACTAATAACACTTACGTTGAAACTAAAAACACTCGCGTTGAAACTAAACTCTTGCGTTTAAAACTTTAAACTAAAAACACTCGCGTTGAAACCAAAAAAAATCGCGTTAAAAAAAAAAATAAGGTTGAAACTAAAAACACTCGCGTCAAACTAAAAACACTTGCTTTAAAACTAAACACCTGCGTTGAAACTAAAAACACTTGCATTGAAACTAAACACTTGCGTTGAAACTTAAAACACTCGCGTTGAAACTAAAAACACTCGCGATGAAACTAAAAACACTCGCGTTGAAACTAAACACTTGCGTTGAAACTAAAAACACTTGCGTTGAAACTAAAAACACTCGCGTTGAAACTAAACACTTGCGTTGAAACTAGAAACACTCGCGTTGAAACTAAAAACCCTCGCCTTGAAACAAAACACTTGGGTTGAAACTAAAAACACTCGCCTTGAAAATAAAAACACTCGTGTTGAAACTAAACACTTGCTTTGAAACTAAAAACACTCGCGTTGAAACTAAAAACATTCGCTTTGAATCGAAACACTTGCGTTGAGACTAAAAACACTCGCGATAAAACTAAAAACACTCGCGTTGAAACTAAACACTTGCGTTAAAACTAAAAACACTCGCGTTGAAATTAAAAACATTCGCTTTGAAACGAAATACTTGCGTTGAAACTAAAAACACTCGCGTTGAAACTAAAAACACTCGCGTTGAAACAAAACACTTGCGTTGAAACTAAAAACACTCGCGTTGAAACTAAAAACACTCGCGTTGAAACTAAACACTTGCGTTGAAAAAAAACACTTGCGTTGAAACTAAAAATACTCGCGTTGAAACAAAACACTTGCGTTGAAACTAAAAACTTTCGCGTTAAAACTAAACACTTGCGTTGAAACTAAAAACATTCGCGTTGAAACTTAAACTCGCGTTGAAACTAAAAAAACTCGCGTTGAAACTAAACACTTGCGTTGAAACTAAAAACACTCGCGTTGAAACTAAAAACACTCGCGTTGACACTAAACACTTGCGTTGAAACTAAAAACACTCGCTTTGAAGCTAAAAACTTGTTGAAACTAAAAACACTCGCGTTGAAACTAAAAACACTAGCGTTGAAACTAAATACACTCGCGTTGAAACTAAAAACTTTCGCGTTGAAACTAAAAACACTCGCGTTGAAACTAAAAATACTCGTTTTGAAACTAAACACTTGCGTTGAAACTAAAAACACTCGCGTTGAAACTAAAAACACTCGCGTTGAAACTAAACACTCGTGTTGAAACTAAACACTCACGTTGAAACTTAAAAAAACTCGCGATGAAACTAAAATCACTCGCGTTGAAACTAAACACTTGCGTTGAAACTAAAAACACTTGCGTTGAAACTAAATACTCGCGATGAAACTTAAAACACTCGCGTTGAAACAAAACATTTGCGTTGAAACTAAAAATACTCGCTTTGAAACTAAACACTTGGGTTGAAACTAAAACACTCGCGTTGAAACTAAAAACACTCGCGTTGAAACAAAACACTTGCGTTGAAACTAAAAAAACTTGCTTTTAAACTAAACACTTGCGTTGCAAATAAAAACACTCGCGATGAAACTAAAAACACTCGCGTTGAAACTAAAAACACTTGCGTTGAAAATAAAAACACTCGCGTTGAAACTAAACACTTGCGTTGAAACTAAAAACACTCGCGTTGAAACTAAAAACACTCGCGTTGAAACTAAACACTTGCGTTGAAACTAAAAACACTCGCGTTGAAACAAAACACTTGCGTTGAAACTAAAAACACTCGCGTTGAAACTAAAAACATTCGCTTTGAAACGAAACACTTGCGTTGAGACTAAAAACACTCGCGATAAAACTAAAAACACTCGCGTTGAAACTAAACACTTGCGTTGAAACTAAAAACACTCGCGTTGAAACTAAAAACATTCGCTTTGAAACGAAACACTTGCGTTGAAACTAAAAACACTCGCGTTGAAACTCAAAACACTCGCGTTCAAACAAAACACTTGCGTTGAAACTAAAAACACTCGCGTTGAAACTAAAAACACTCGCGTTGAAACTAAACACTTGCGTTGAAAAAAACACTTGCGTTGAAACTAAAAACACTCGCGTTGAAACAAAACACTTGCATTGAAACTAAAAACACTCGCGTTAAAACTAAACACTTGCGTTTAAACTAAAAACATTCGCGTTGAAACTAAAACTCGCGTTGAAACTAAAAACACTCGCGTTGAAACTAAACACTTGCGTTGAAAAAAAAAACTTGCGTTGAAACTAAAAACACTCGCGTTGAAACTAAAAACACTCGCGTTGACACTAAACACTTGCGTTGAAACTAAAAACACTCGCATTGAATCTAAAAACACTCGCGTTGAAACTATACACTTGCGTTTAAACTAGAAACACTCGCGTTGAAACTAAAAACCCTCGCCTTGAAACAAAACACTTGGGTTGAAACTAAAAACACTCGCCTTGAAAATAAAAACACTCGCGTTGAAACTAAACACTTGCGTTGAAGCTAAAAACACTCGCGTTGAAACTAAAAACACTCGCGTTGAAACTAAACACTTGCGTTGAGACTAAAAACACTCGCGATAAAACTAAAAACACTCGCGTTGAAACTAAACACTTGCGTTGAAACTAAAAACACTCGCGTTGAAATTAAAAACATTCGCTTTGAAACGAAATACTTGCGTTGAAACTAAAAACACTCGCGTTGAAACTAAAAACACTCGCGGTGAAACAAAACACTTGCGTTGAAACTAAAAACACTCGCGTTGAAACTAAAAACATTCGCTTTGAAACGAAACACTTGCGTTGAGACTAAAAACACTCGCGATAAAACTAAAAACACTCGCGTTGAAACTAAACACTTGCGTTGAAACTAAAAACACTCGCGTTGAAACTAAAAACATTCGCTTTGAAACGAAACACTTGCGTTGAAACTAAAAACACTCGCGTTGAAACTAAACACTTGCGTTGAAACTAAAAACACTCGCGTTGAAACTAAAAATACTTGCGTTGAAACTAAAAACACTCGCGTTGAAACTAAAATCACTCGTTTTGAAACTAAAAACTTGTTGAAACTAAAAACACTCGCGTTGAAACTAAAAACAGTAGCGTTGAAACTAAATACACTCGCGTTGAAACTAAAAACTTTCGCGTTGAAACTAAAAACACTCGCGTTGAAACTAAAAATACTCGCTTTGAAACTAAACACTTGGGTTGAAACTAAAACACTCGCGTTGAAACAAAACACTTGCGTTGAAACTAAAAACACTTGCATTAAAACTAAACACTTGCGTTGCAACTAAAAACACTCGCGATGAAACTAAAAACACTCGCGTTGAAACTAAAAACACTCGCGTTGAAAATAAAAACACTCGCTTTGAAACTAAACACTTGCGTTGAAACTAAAAACACTCGCGTTGAAACTAAAAACACTCGCGTTGAAACTAAACACTTACGTTGAAACTAAAAACACTCGCGTTGAAACAAAACACTTGCGTTGAAACTAAAACCACTTGCGGTGAAACTAACCACTTGCGTTGAAACTAAAAACACTCGCGTTGAAACTATACACTTGCGTTTAAACTAGAAACACTCGCGTTGAAACTAAAAACCCTCGCCTTGAAACAAAACACTTGGGTTGAAACTAAAAACACTCGCCTTGAAAATAAAAACACTCGCGTTGAAACTAAACACTTGCGTTGAAGCTAAAAACACTCGCGTTGAAACTAAAAACACTCGCGTTGAAACTAAACACTTGCGTTGAGACTAAAAACACTCGCGATAAAACTAAAAACACTCGCGTTGAAACTAAACACTTGCGTTGAAACTAAAAACACTCGCGTTGAAATTAAAAACATTCGCTTTGAAACGAAATACTTGCGTTGAAACTAAAAACACTCGCGTTGAAACTAAAAACATCCGCGGTGAAACAAAACACTTGCGTTGAAACTAAAAACACTCGCGTTGAAACTAAAAACACTCGCGTTGAAACTAAAAACACTCGCGTTGAAACTAAACACTTGCGTTGAAACTAAAAACACTCGCGTTGAAACAAAACACTTGCGTTGAAACTAAAACCACTTGCGGTGAAACTAACCACTTGCGTTCAAACTAAAAACACTCGCGTTGAAACTAAAAACACTCGCGTTGAAACTAAAAACACTCGCGTTGAAATTAAAAACATTTGCTTTGAAACGAAATACTTGCGTTGAAACTTAAAACACTCGCGTTGAAACTAAAAACACTCGCGTTGAAACAAAACACTTGCGTTGAAACTAAAAACACTCACGTTGAAACTAAACACTTGCGTTGAAAAAAAACACTTGCGTTGAAACTAAAAATACTCGCGTTGAAACAAAACACTTGCGTTGAAACTAAAAACACTCGCGTTAAAACTAAAAACACTCGCGTTGAAGCTAAACACTTGCATTAAAACTAAACACTTGCGTTGCAACTAAAAACACTCGCGATGAAACTAAAAACACTCGCGTTGAAACTAAAAACACTCGCGTTGAAAATAAAAACACTCGCTTTGAAACTAAACACTTGCGTTGAAACTAAAAACACTCGCGTTGAAACTAAAAACACTCGCGTTGAAACTAAACACTTACGTTGAAACTAAAAACACTCGCGTTGAAACAAAACACTTGCGTTGAAACTAAAACCACTTGCGGTGAAACTAACCACTTGCGTTGAAACTAAAAACACTCGCTTTGAAACTATACACTTGCGTTTAAACTAGAAACACTCGCGTTGAAACTAAAAACCCTCGCCTTGAAACAAAACACTTGGGTTGAAACTAAAAACACTCGCCTTGAAAATAAAAACACTCGCGTTGAAACTAAACACTTGCGTTGAAACTAAAAACACTCGCGTTGAAACTAAAAACACTCGCGTTGAAACTAAACACTTGCGTTGAGACTAAAAACACTCGCGATAAAACTAAAAACACTCGCGTTGAAACTAAACACTTGCGTTGAAACTAAAAACACTCGCGTTGAAATTAAAAACATTCGCTTTGAAACGAAATACTTGCGTTGAAACTAAAAACACTCGCGTTGAAACTAAAAACATCCGCGGTGAAACAAAACACTTGCGTTGAAACTAAAAACACTCGCGTTGAAACTAAAAACACTCGCGTTGAAACTAAAAACACTCGCGTTGAAACTAAACACTTGCGTTGAAACTAAAAACACTCGCGTTGAAACAAAACACTTGCGTTGAAACTAAAACCACTTGCGGTGAAACTAACCACTTGCGTTCAAACTAAAAACACTCGCGTTGAAACTAAAAACACTCGCGTTGAAACTAAAAACACTCGCGTTGAAATTAAAAACATTTGCTTTGAAACGAAATACTTGCGTTGAAACTTAAAACACTCGCGTTGAAACTAAAAACACTCGCGTTGAAACAAAACACTTGCGTTGAAACTAAAAACACTCACGTTGAAACTAAACACTTGCGTTGAAAAAAAACACTTGCGTTGAAACTAAAAATACTCGCGTTGAAACAAAACACTTGCGTTGAAACTAAAAACACTCGCGTTAAAACTAAAAACACTCGCGTTGAAGCTAAACACTTGCGTTGAAACTAAAAACACTCGCGTTGAAATTAAAAACATTAGCTTTGAAACGAAACACTCGCGTTGAAACTAAAAACACTCGCGTTGAAACAAAACACTTGCGTTGAAACTAAAAACACTCGCGTTGAAACTAAAAACTTGTTGAAACTAAAAACACTCGCGTTGAAACTAAAAACAGTAGCGTTGAAACTAAATACACTCGCGTTGAAACTAAAAACTTTCGCGTTGAAACTAAAAACACTCGCGTTGAAACTAAAAATACTCGCTTTGAAACTAAACACTTGGGTTGAAACTAAAACACTCGCGTTGAAACTAAAAACACTCGCGTTGAAACAAAACACTTGCGTTGAAACTAAAAACACTTGCATTAAAACTAAACACTTGCGTTACAACTAAAAACACTCGCGATGAAACTAAAAACACTCGCGTTGAAACTAAAAACACTCGCGTTGAAAATAAAAACACTCGGTTTTGAAACTAAACACTTGCGTTGAAACTAAAAACACTCGCGTTGAAACTAAAAACACTCGCGTTGAAACTAAACACTTGCTTTGAAACTAAAAACACTCGCGTTGAAACAAAACACTTGCGTTGAAACTAAAACCACTTGCGGTGAAACTAACCACTTGCGTTGAAACTAAAAACACTCGCGTTGAAACTAAAAACACTCGCGTTGAAACTAAAAACACTCGCGTTGAAACAAAACACTTGCGTTGAAACTAAAAACACTCGCGTTGAAAATAAAAACACTCGGTTTTGAAACTAAACACTTGCGTTGAAACTAAAAACACTCGCGTTAAAACTAAAAACACTCGCGTTGAAACTAAACACTTGCTTTGAAACTAAAAACACTCGCGTTGAAACAAAACACTTGCGTTGAAACTAAAACCACTTGCGGTGAAACTAACCACTTGCGTTGAAACTAAAAACACTCGCGTTGAAACTAAAAACACTCGCGTTGAAACTAAAAACACTCGCGTTGAAACAAAACACTTGCGTTGAAACTAAAAACACTCGCGTTGAAACAAAACACTTTCGTTGAAACTAAAAACTTTCGCGTTGAAACTCAACACTTGCGTTGAAACTAAAAACACTCGCGATGAAACTAAAAACACTCGCGTTGACACTAAACACTTGCGTTGAAACTAGAAATACTCGCTTTGAAGCTGAAAATTTGCGTTGAAACTAAACACTTGCGTTGAAACTAAAAACACTCGCGTTGAAACTAAAAACACTCGCGTTGAAACAAAACACTTGCGTTGAAACTAAAAACACTCGCGTCGAAACTAAAAACACTTGCGTTGAAACTAAAAACAATCGCGTTGAAACTAAAAACAATCGCGTTGAAACTAAACACTTGCGTTGAAACTAAAAACACTCGCGTTGAAACAAAAAACACTTGCGTTGAAACTAAAAACACTCGCGTTGAAACTAAAAACACTCGCGTTGACACTAAACACTTGCGTTGAAACTAAAAACACTCGCATTGAATCTAAAAACACTCGCGTTGAAACAAAACACTTGCGTTGAAACTAAAAACACTCGCGTTGAAACTAAAAACACTCGCGTTGAAACTAAACACTTGCGTTGAAAAAAAAACACTTGCGTTGAAACTAAAAACACTCGCGTTGAAATTAAAACACTCGCGTTGAAACTAAACTGAAACTAAAAACACTCGCGTTGAAGCTGAAAATTTGCGTTGAAACTAAAAACACTCGCGTTGAAACTAAACACTTGCGTTGAAAAAAAAACACTTGCGTTGAAACTAAAAACACTCGCGTTGAAATTAAAACACTCGCGTTGAAACTAAACTGAAACTAAAAACACTCGCGTTGAAGCTGAAAATTTGCGTTGAAACTAAAAACACTCGCGTTGAAACTAAACACTTGCGTTGAAACTAAAAACACTCGCGTTGAAACTAAATACACTTGCGTTGAAACTAAAAACACTCGCGTTGAAACTAAAAACACTCGCGTTGAAACTAAACACTCGCGTTGAAACTAAACACTCACGTTGAAACTTAAAAAAACTCGCGATGAAACTAAAAACACTCGCGTTGAAACTAAACACTTGCGTTGAAACTAAAATCACTCGCGTTGAAACTAAACACTTGCGTTGAAACTAAAAACACTTGCGTTGAAACTAAATACTCGCGATGAAACTTAAAACACTCGCGTTGAAACAAAACATTTGCGTTGAAACTAAAAATACTCGCTTTGAAACTAAACACTTGGGTTGAAACTAAAACACTCGCGTTGAAACTAAAAACACTCGCGTTGAAACAAAACACTTGCGTTGAAACTAAAAACACTTGCATTTAAACTAAACACTTGCGTTGCAAATAAAAACACTCGCGATGAAACTAAAAACACTCGCGTTGAAACTAAAAACACTTGCGTTGAAAATAAAAACACTCGCGTTGAAACTAAACACTTGCGTTGAAACTAAAAACACTCGCGTTGAAACTAAAAACACTCGCGTTGAAACTAAACACTTGCGTTGAAACTAAAAACACTCGCGTTGAAACAAAACACTTGCGTTGAAACTAAAAACACTCGCGTTGAAACTAAAAACATTCGCTTTGAAACGAAACACTTGCGTTGAGACTAAAAACACTCGCGATAAAACTAAAAACACTCGCGTTGAAACTAAACACTTGCGTTGAAACTAAAAACACTCGCGTTGAAACTAAAAACATTCGCTTTGAAACGAAACACTTGCGTTGAAACTAAAAACACTCGCGTTGAAACTCAAAACACTCGCGTTCAAACAAAACACTTGCGTTGAAACTAAAAACACTCGCGTTGAAACTAAAAACACTCGCGTTGAAACTAAACACTTGCGTTGAAAAAAACACTTGCGTTGAAACTAAAAACACTCGCGTTGAAACAAAACACTTGCATTGAAACTAAAAACACTCGCGTTAAAACTAAACACTTGCGTTTAAACTAAAAACATTCGCGTTGAAACTAAAACTCGCGTTGAAACTAAAAACACTCGCGTTGAAACTAAACACTTGCGTTGAAACTAAAAACACTCGCGTTGAAACTAAAAACACTCGCGTTGACACTAAACACTTGCGTTAAAACTAAAAACACTCGCATTGAATCTAAAAACACTCGCGTTGAAACAAAACATTTGCGTTGAAACTAAAATCACTCGCGTTGAAACTAAAAACACTCGCGTTGAAACTAAACACTTGCGTTGAAAAAAAAAACTTGCGTTGAAACTAAAAACACTCGCGTTGAAACTAAAAACACTCGCGTTGACACTAAACACTTGCGTTGAAACTAAAAACACTCGCATTGAATCTAAAAACACTCGCGTTGAAACTATACACTTGCGTTTAAACTAGAAACACTCGCGTTGAAACTAAAAACCCTCGCCTTGAAACAAAACACTTGGGTTGAAACTAAAAACACTCGCCTTGAAAATAAAAACACTCGCGTTGAAACTAAACACTTGCGTTGAAGCTAAAAACACTCGCGTTGAAACTAAAAACACTCGCGTTGAAACTAAACACTTGCGTTGAGACTAAAAACACTCGCGATAAAACTAAAAACACTCGCGTTGAAACTAAACACTTGCGTTGAAACTAAAAACACTCGCGTTGAAATTAAAAACATTCGCTTTGAAACGAAATACTTGCGTTGAAACTAAAAACACTCGCGTTGAAACTAAAAACACTCGCGTTGAAACAAAACACTTGCGTTGAAACTAAAAACAATCGCGTTGAAACTAAAAACATTCGCTTTGAAACGAAACACTTGCGTTGAGACTAAAAACACTCGCGATAAAACTAAAAACACTCGCGTTGAAACTAAACACTTGCGTTGAAACTAAAAACACTCGCGTTGAAACTAAAAACATTCGCTTTGAAACGAAACACTTGCGTTGAAACTAAAAACACTCGCGTTGAAACTAAACACTTGCGTTGAAACTAAAAACACTCGCGTTGAAACTAAAAATACTTGCGTTGAAACTAAAAACACTCGCGTTGAAACTAAAATCACTCGCTTTGAAACTAAAAACTTGTTGAAACTAAAAACACTCGCGTTGAAACTAAAAACAGTAGCGTTGAAACTAAATACACTCGCGTTGAAACTAAAAACTTTCGCGTTGAAACTAAAAACACTCGCGTTGAAACTAAAAATACTCGCTTTGAAACTAAACACTTGGGTTGAAACTAAAACACTCGCGTTGAAACTAAAAACACTCGCGTTGAAACAAAACACTTGCGTTGAAACTAAAAACACTTGCATTAAAACTAAACACTTGCGTTGCAACTAAAAACACTCGCGATGAAACTAAAAACACTCGCGTTGAAACTAAAAACACTCGCGTTGAAAATAAAAACACTCGCGTTGAAACTAAACACTTGCGTTGAAACTAAAAACACTCGCGTTGAAACTAAAAACACTCGCGTTGAAACTAAACACTTGCGTTGAAACTAAAAACACTCGCGTTGAAACAAAACACTTGCGTTGAAACTAAAAACAATCGCGTTAAAACTAAACACTTGCGTTGAAACTAAAAACACTCGCGTTGAAACTAAAAACATTCGCTTTGAAACGAAACACTTGCGTTGAGACTAAAAACACTCGCGATAAAACTAAAAACACTCGCGTTGAAACAAAACACTTGCGTTGAAACTAAAAACACTCGCGTTGAAACAAAACACTTTCGTTGAAACTAAAAACTTTCGCGCTGAAACTCAACACTTGCGTTGAAACTAAAAACACTTGCGTTAAAACTAAACACTTGCGATGAAACTAAAAACACTCGCTTTGAAACTAAACACTTGCGTTGAAACTAAACACTTGCGTTGAAACTAAAAACACTCGCGTTGAAACAAAACACTTTCGTTGAAACTAAAAACTTTCGCGCTGAAACTCAACACTTGCGTTAAAACTAAAAACACTCGCGATGAAACTAAAAACACTCGCGTTGACTGACTCTAAACACTTGCGTTGAAACTAGAAACACTCGCAATGAAGCTGAAAATTTGCGTTGAAACTAAACACTTGCGTTGAAACTAAAAACACTCGCGTTGAAACAGAACACTCGCGTTGAAACTAAAAACACTCGCGTTGAAACTAAAAACACTCGCGTTGAAACTAAATACTCGCGATGAAACTTAAAACACTCGCGTTGAAACAAAACACTTGCGTTGAAACTAAAAACACTTGCGTTGAAACGAAAAACACTCGCGTTGATACTAAACTCTTGCGTTTAAAACTTAAAACTAAAAACACTCGCGTTGAAACTAAACACTTGCGTTGAAACTAAAAACACTTGCGTTGAAACTAAATACTCGCGATGAAACTTAAAACACTCGCGTTGAAACAAAACACTTGCGTTGAAACTAAAAACACTTGCGTTGAAACTAAAAACACTCGCGTTGAAACTAAACTCTTGCGTTGAAACTAAAAACTTTCGCGTTGAAACTCAACACTTGCGTTGAAACTAAAAACACTCGCGATGAAACTAAAAACACTCGCGTTGACACTAAACACTTGCGTTGAAACTAGAAATACTCGCGTTGAAGCTGAAAATTTGCGTTGAAACTAAACACTTGCGTTGAAACTAAAAACACTCGCGTTGAAATTAAAAACACTCGCGTTGAAACAAAACACTTGCGTTGAAACTAAAAACACTCGCGTCGAAACTAAAAACACTTGCGTTGAAACTAAAAACAATCGCGTTGAAACTAAAAACACTCGCGTTGAAACTAAACACTTGCGTTGAAAAAAAAACACTTGCGTTGAAACTAAAAACACTCGCGTTGAAACTAAAAACACTCGCGTTGACACTAAACACTTGCGTTGAAACTAAAAACACTCGCATTGAATCTAAAAACACTCGCGTTGAAACAAAACACTTGCGTTGAAACTAAAAACACTCGCGTTGAAACTAAAAACACTCGCGTTGAAACTAAACACTTGCGTTGAAAAAAAACACTTGCGTTGAAACTAAAAACACTCGCGTTGAAATTGAAACACTCGCGTTGAAACTAAACTGAAACTAAAAACACTCGCGTTGAAGCTGAAAATTTGCGTTGAAACTAAAAACACTCGCGTTGAAACTAAACACTTGCGTTGAAACTAAAAACACTCGCGTTGAAACTAAAAACACTTGCGTTGAAACTAAAAACACTCGCGTTGAAACTAAAAACACTCGCGTTGAAACTAATGACTCGCGTTGAAACTAAACACTCACGTTGAAACTTTAAAAAACTCGCGATGAAACTAAAAACACTCGCGTTGAAACTAAACACTTGCGTTGAAACTAAAATCACTCGCGTTGAAACTAAACACTTGCGTTGAAACTAAAATCACTTGCGTTGAAACTAAATACTCGCGATGAAACTTAAAACACTCGCGTTGAAACAAAACACTTGCGTTGAAACTAAAAACACTTACGTTGAAACTAAAAACACTCGCGTTGAAACTAAACTCTTGCGTTTAAAACTTTAAACTAAAAACACTCGCGTTGAAACCAAAAAAAATCGCGTTAAAAAAAAAAAAAAGGTTGAAACTAAAAACACTCGCGTCAAACTAAAAACACTTGCTTTAAAACTAAACACCTGCGTTGAAACTAAAAACACTTGCATTGAAACTAAACACTTGCGTTGAAACTTAAAACACTCGCGTTGAAACTAAAAACACTCGCGATGAAACTAAAAACACTCGCGTTGAAACTAAACACTTGCGTTGAAACTAAAAACACTTGCGTTGAAACTAAAAACACTCGCGTTGAAACTAAACACTTGCGTTGAAACTAGAAACACTCGCGTTGAAACTAAAAACCCTCGCCTTGAAACAAAACACTTGGGTTGAAACTAAAAACACTCGCCTTGAAAATAAAAACACTCGTGTTGAAACTAAACACTTGCGTTGAAACTAAAAACACTCGCGTTGAAACTAAAAACACTCGCGTTGACACTAAACACTTGCGTTAAAACTAAAAACACTCGCATTGAATCTAAAAACACTCGCGTTGAAACAAAACATTTGCGTTGAAACTAAAATCACTCGCGTTGAAACTAAAAACACTCGCGTTGAAACTAAACACTTGCGTTGAAAAAAAAAAACTTGCGTTGAAACTAAAAACACTCGCGTTGAAACTAAAAAAACTCGCGTTGACACTAAACACTTGCGTTGAAACTAAAAACACTCGCATTGAATCTAAAAACACTCGCGTTGAAACTATACACTTGCGTTTAAACTAGAAACACTCGCGTTGAAACTAAAAACCCTCGCCTTGAAACAAAACACTTGGGTTGAAACTAAAAACACTCGCCTTGAAAATAAAAACACTCGCGTTGAAACTAAACACTTGCGTTGAAGCTAAAAACACTCGCGTTGAAACTAAAAACACTCGCGTTGAAACTAAACACTTGCGTTGAGACTAAAAACACTCGCGATAAAACTAAAAACACTCGCGTTGAAACTAAACACTTGCGTTGAAACTAAAAACACTCGCGTTGAAATTAAAAACATTCGCTTTGAAACGAAATACTTGCGTTGAAACTAAAAACACTCGCGTTGAAACTAAAAACACTCGCGGTGAAACAAAACACTTGCGTTGAAACTAAAAACACTCGCGTTGAAACTAAAAACATTCGCTTTGAAACGAAACACTTGCGTTGAGACTAAAAACACTCGCGATAAAACTAAAAACACTCGCGTTGAAACTAAACACTTGCGTTGAAACTAAAAACACTCGCGTTGAAACTAAAAACATTCGCTTTGAAACGAAACACTTGCGTTGAAACTAAAAACACTCGCGTTGAAACTAAACACTTGCGTTGAAACTAAAAACACTCGCGTTGAAACTAAAAATACTTGCGTTGAAACTAAAAACACTCGCGTTGAAACTTAAATCACTCGCTTTGAAACTAAAAACTTGTTGAAACTAAAAACACTCGCGTTGAAACTAAAAACAGTAGCGTTGAAACTAAATACACTCGCGTTGAAACTAAAAACTTTCGCGTTGAAACTAAAAACACTCGCGTTGAAACTAAAAATACTCGCTTTGAAACTAAACACTTGGGTTGAAACTAAAACACTCGCGTTGAAACTAAAAACACTCGCGTTGAAACAAAACACTTGCGTTGAAACTAAAAACACTTGCATTAAAACTAAACACTTGCGTTGCAACTAAAAACACTCGCGATGAAACTAAAAACACTCGCGCTGAAACTAAAAACACTCGCGTTGAAAATAAAAACACTCGCGTTGAAACTAAACACCTTCGTTGAAACTAAAAACACTCGCGTTGAAACTAAAAACACTCGCGTTGAAACTAAACACTTGCGTTGAAACTAAAAACACTCGCGTTGAAACAAAACACTTGCGTTGAAACTAAAAACAATCGCGTTAAAACTAAACACTTGCGTTGAAACTAAAAACACTCGCGTTGAAATTAAAAACATTCGCTTTGAAACGAAACACTTGCGTTGAGACTAAAAACACTCGCGATAAAACTAAAAACACTCGCGTTGAAACAAAACACTTGCGTTGAAACTAAAAACACTCGCGTTGAAACAAAACACTTTCGTTGAAACAAAAAACTTTCACGCTGAAACTCAACACTTGCGTTGAAACTAAAAACACTTGCGTTAAAACTAAACACTTGCAATGAAACTAAAAACACTCACTTTGAAACTAAACACTTGCGTTGAAACTAAACACTTGCGTTGAAACTAAAAACACTCGCGTTGAAACAAAACACTTTCGTTGAAACTAAAAACTTTCGCGCTGAAACTCAACACTTGCGTTGAAACTAAAAACACTCGCGATGAAACTAAAAACACTCGCGTTGACTGACACTAAACACTTGCGTTGAAACTAGAAACACTCGCAATGAAGCTGAAAATTTGCGTTGAAACTAAACACTTGCGTTGAAACTAAAAACACTCGCGTTGAAACAAAACACTTTCGTTGAAACTAAAAACTTTCGCGTTGAAACTCAACACTTGCGTTGAAACTAAAAACACTCGCGTTGAAACTAAAAACACTCGCGTTGAAACAAAACACTTGCGTTGAAACTAAAAACACTCGCGTCGAAACTAAAAACACTTGCGTTGAAACTAAAAACAATCGCGTTGAAACTAAAAACACTCGCGTTGAAACTAAACACTTGCGTTGAAAAAAAAACACTTGCGTTGAAACTAAAAACACTCGCGTTGAAACTAAAAACACTCGCGTTGACACTAAACACTTGCGTTGAAACTAAAAACACTCGCATTGAATCTAAAAACACTCGCTTTGAAACAAAACACTTGCGTTGAAACTAAAAACACTCGCGTTGAAACTAAAAACACTCGCGGTGAAACAAAACACTTGCGTTGAAACTAAAAACACTCGCGTTGAAACTAAAAACATTCGCTTTGAAACGAAACACTTGCGTTGAGACTAAAAACACTCGCGATAAAACTAAAAACACTCGCGTTGAAACTAAACACTTGCGTTGAAACTAAAAACACTCGCGTTGAAACTAAAAACATTCGCTTTGAAACGAAACACTTGCGTTGAAACTAAAAACACTCGCGTTGAAACTAAACACTTGCGTTGAAACTAAAAACACTCGCGTTGAAACTAAAAATACTTGCGTTGAAACTAAAAACACTCGCGTTGAAACTTAAATCACTCGCTTTGAAACTAAAAACTTGTTGAAACTAAAAACACTCGCGTTGAAACTAAAAACAGTAGCGTTGAAACTAAATACACTCGCGTTGAAACTAAAAACTTTCGCGTTGAAACTAAAAACACTCGCGTTGAAACTAAAAATACTCGCTTTGAAACTAAACACTTGGGTTGAAACTAAAACACTCGCGTTGAAACTAAAAACACTCGCGTTGAAACAAAACACTTGCGTTGAAACTAAAAACACTTGCATTAAAACTAAACACTTGCGTTGCAACTAAAAACACTCGCGATGAAACTAAAAACACTCGCGCTGAAACTAAAAACACTCGCGTTGAAAATAAAAACACTCGCGTTGAAACTAAACACTTGCGTTGAAACTAAAAACACTCGCGTTGAAACTAAAAACACTCGCGTTGAAACTAAACACTTGCGTTGAAACTAAAAACACTCGCGTTGAAACAAAACACTTGCGTTGAAACTAAAAACAATCGCGTTAAAACTAAACACTTGCGTTGAAACTAAAAACACTCGCGTTGAAACTAAAAACATTCGCTTTGAAACGAAACACTTGCGTTGAGACTAAAAACACTCGCGATAAAACTAAAAACACTCGCGTTGAAACAAAACACTTGCGTTGAAACTAAAAACACTCGCGTTGAAACAAAACACTTTCGTTGAAACTAAAAACTTTCGCGCTGAAACTCAACACTTGCGTTGAAACTAAAAACACTTGCGTTAAAACTAAACACTTGCAATGAAACTAAAAACACTCACTTTGAAACTAAACACTTGCGTTGAAACTAAACACTTGCGTTGAAACTAAAAACACTCGCGTTGAAACAAAACACTTTCGTTGAAACTAAAAACTTTCGCGCTGAAACTCAACACTTGCGTTGAAACTAAAAACACTCGCGATGAAACTAAAAACACTCGCGTTGACTGACACTAAACACTTGCGTTGAAACTAGAAACACTCGCAATGAAGCTGAAAATTTGCGTTGAAACTAAACACTTGCGTTGAAACTAAAAACACTCGCGTTGAAACAAAACACTTTCGTTGAAACTAAAAACTTTCGCGTTGAAACTCAACACTTGCGTTGAAACTAAAAACACTCGCGTTGAAACTAAAAACACTCGCGTTGAAACAAAACACTTGCGTTGAAACTAAAAACACTCGCGTAGAAACTAAAAACACTTGCGTTGAAACTAAAAACAATCGCGTTGAAACTAAAAACACTCGCGTTGAAACTAAACACTTGCGTTGAAAAAAAAACACTTGCGTTGAAACTAAAAACACTCGCGTTGAAACTAAAAACACTCGCGTTGACACTAAACACTTGCGTTGAAACTAAAAACACTCGCATTGAATCTAAAAACACTCGCTTTGAAACAAAACACTTGCGTTGAAACTAAAAACACTCGCGTTGAAACTAAAAACACTCGCGTTGAAACTAAATACTCGCGATGAAACTTAAAACACTCGCGTTGAAACAAAACACTTGCGTTGAAACTAAAAACACTTGCGTTGAAACTAAAAACACTCGCGTTGATACTAAACTCTTGCGTTTAAAACTTTAAACTAAAAACACTCGCGTTGAAACTAAACACTTGCGTTGAAACTAAAAACACTTGCGTTGAAACTAAATACTCGCGATGAAACTTAAAACACTCGCGTTGAAACAAAACACTTGCGTTGAAACTAAAAACACTTGCGTTGAAACTAAAAACACTCGCGTTGAAACTAAACTCTTGCGTTGAAACTAAAAACTTTCGCGTTGAAACTCAACACTTGCGTTGAAACTAAAAACACTCGCGATGAAACTAAAAACACTCGCGTTGACACTAAACACTTGCGTTGAAACTAGAAATACTCGCGTTGAAGCTGAAAATTTGCGTTGAAACTAAACACTTGCGTTGAAACTAAAAACACTCGCGTTGAAACTAAAAACACTCGCGTTGAAACAAAACACTTGCGTTGAAACTAAAAACACTCGCGTCGAAACTAAAAACACTTGCGTTGAAACTAAAAACAATCGCGTTGAAACTAAAAACACTCGCGTTGAAACTAAACACTTGCGTTGAAAAAAAAACACTTGCGTTGAAACTAAAAACACTCGCGTTGAAACTAAAAACACTCGCGTTGACACTAAACACTTGCGTTGAAACTAAAAACACTCGCATTGAATCTAAAAACACTCGCGTTGAAACAAAACACTTGCGTTGAAACTAAAAACACTCGCGTTGAAACTAAAAACACTCGCGTTGAAACTAAACACTTGCGTTGAAAAAAAACACTTGCGTTGAAACTAAAAACACTCGCGTTGAAATTGAAACACTCGCGTTGAAACTAAACTGAAACTAAAAACACTCGCGTTGAAGCTGAAAATTTGCGTTGAAACTAAAAACACTCGCGTTGAAACTAAACACTTGCGTTGAAAAAAAAACACTTGCGTTGAAACTAAAAACTCTCGCGTTGAAATTAAAACACTCGCGTTGAAACTAAACTGAAACTAAAAACACTCGCGTTGAAGCTGAAAATTTGCGTTGAAACTAAAAACACTCGCGTTGAAACTAAACACTTGCGTTGAAACTAAAAACACTCGCGTTGAAACTAAAAACACTTGCGTTGAAACTAAAAACACTCGCGTTGAAACTAAAAACACTCGCGTTGAAACTAATTACTCGCGTTGAAACTAAACACTCACGTTGAAACTTTAAAAAACTCGCGATGAAACTAAAAACACTCGCGTTGAAACTAAACACTTGCGTTGAAACTAAAATCACTCGCGTTGAAACTAAACACTTGCGTTGAAACTAAAAACACTTGCGTTGAAACTAAATACTCGCGATGAAACTTAAAACACTCGCGTTGAAACAAAACACTTGCGTTGAAACTAATAACACTTACGTTGAAACTAAAAACACTCGCGTTGAAACTAAACTCTTGCGTTTAAAACTTTAAACTAAAAACACTCGCGTTGAAACCAAAAAAAATCGCGTTAAAAAAAAAAATAAGGTTGAAACTAAAAACACTCGCGTCAAACTAAAAACACTTGCTTTAAAACTAAACACCTGCGTTGAAACTAAAAACACTTGCATTGAAACTAAACACTTGCGTTGAAACTTAAAACACTCGCGTTGAAACTAAAAACACTCGCGATGAAACTAAAAACACTCGCGTTGAAACTAAACACTTGCGTTGAAACTAAAAACACTTGCGTTGAAACTAAAAACACTCGCGTTGAAACTAAACACTTGCGTTGAAACTAGAAACACTCGCGTTGAAACTAAAAACCCTCGCCTTGAAACAAAACACTTGGGTTGAAACTAAAAACACTCGCCTTGAAAATAAAAACACTCGTGTTGAAACTAAACACTTGCTTTGAAACTAAAAACACTCGCGTTGAAACTAAAAACATTCGCTTTGAATCGAAACACTTGCGTTGAGACTAAAAACACTCGCGATTAAACTAAAAACACTCGCGTTGAAACTAAACACTTGCGTTAAAACTAAAAACACTCGCGTTGAAATTAAAAACATTCGCTTTGAAACGAAATACTTGCGTTGAAACTAAAAACACTCGCGTTGAAACTAAAAACACTCGCGTTGAAACAAAACACTTGCGTTGAAACTAAAAACACTCGCGTTGAAACTAAAAACACTCGCGTTGAAACTAAACACTTGCGTTGAAAAAAAACACTTGCGTTGAAACTAAAAATACTCGCGTTGAAACAAAACACTTGCGTTGAAACTAAAAACTTTCGCGTTAAAACTAAACACTTGCGTTGAAACTAAAAACATTCGCGTTGAAACTTAAACTCGCGTTGAAACTAAAAAAACTCGCGTTGAAACTAAACACTTGCGTTGAAACTAAAAACACTCGCGTTGAAACTAAAAACACTCGCGTTGACACTAAACACTTGCGTTGAAACTAAAAACACTCGCTTTGAAGCTAAAAACTTGTTGAAACTAAAAACACTCGCGTTGAAACTAAAAACACTAGCGTTGAAACTAAATACACTCGCGTTGAAACTAAAAACTTTCGCGTTGAAACTAAAAACACTCGCGTTGAAACTAAAAATACTCGTTTTGAAACTAAACACTTGGGTTGAAACTAAAACACTCGCGTTGAAACTAAAAACACCCGCGTTGAAACAAAACACTTGCGTTGAAACTAAAAACACTTTCATTAAAACTAAACACTTGCGTTGCAACTAAAAACACTTGCGATGAAACTAAAAACACTCGCGTTGAAACTAAAAACACTCGCGTTAAAAATAAAAACACTCGCGTTGAAACTAAACACTTGCGTTGAAACTAAAAACACTCGCGTTGAAACTAAAAACACTCGCGTTGAAACTAAACACTTGCGTTGAAACTAAAAACACTCGCGTTAAAATTAAAAACATTCGCTTTGAAACGAAATACTTGCGTTGAAACTAAAAACACTCGCGTTGAAACTAAAAACACTCGCGTTGAAACAAAACACTTGCGTTGAAACTAAAAACACTCGCGTTGAAACTAAAAACACTCGCGTTGAAACTAAACACTTGCGTTGAAAAAAAACACTTGCGTTGAAACTAAAAATACTCGCGTTGAAATTAAAACTCGCGTTGAAACTAAAAACACTCGCGTTGAAACTAAACACTTGCGTTGAAACTAAAAACACTCGCGTTGAAACTAAAAACACTCGCGTTGAAACTAAACACTTGCGTTGAAACTAAAATCATTCGCGATGAAACAAAACACTTGCGTTGAAACTAAAAACACTCGCGTTGAAACTAAAAACACTCGCGTTTAAACTAAACACTCGCATTGAAACTAAAAACACTCGCGTTGACACTAAACACTTGCGTTGAAACTAAAAACACTCGCGTTGAAACTAAAAACACTCGCGTTGAAAATAAAAACACTCGCGTTAAAACTAAACACTTGCGTTGAAACTAAAAACACTCGCGTTGAAACTAAAAACACTCGCGTTGAAACTAAACACTTGCGTTGAAAAAAAACACTTGCGTTGAAACTAAAAATACTCGCGTTGAAATTAAAACTCGCGTTGAAACTAAAAACACTCGCGTTGAAACTAAACACTTGCGTTGAAACTAAAAACACTCGCGTTGAAACTAAAAACACTCGCGTTGAAACTAAACACTTGCGTTGAAACTAAAATCATTCGCGATGAAACAAAACACTTGCGTTGAAACTAAAAACACTCGCGTTGAAACTAAAAACACTCGCGTTTAAACTAAACACTCGCATTGAAACTAAAAACACTCGCGTTGACACTAAACACTTGCGTTGAAACTAAAAACACTTGCGTTGAAACTAAAAACACTCGCGTTGATACTAAACTCTTGCGTTTAAAACTTTAAACTAAAAACACTCGCGTTGAAACTAAACACTTGCGTTGAAACTAAAAACACTTGCGTTGAAACTAAATACTCGCGATGAAACTTAAAACACTCGCGTTGAAACAAAACACTTGCGTTGAAACTAAAAACACTTGCGTTGAAACTAAAAACACTCGCGTTGAAACTAAACTCTTGCGTTGAAACTAAAAACTTTCGCGTTGAAACTCAACACTTGCGTTGAAACTAAAAACACTCGCGATGAAACTAAAAACACTCGCGTTGACACTAAACACTTGCGTTGAAACTAGAAATACTCGCGTTGAAGCTGAAAATTTGCGTTGAAACTAAACACTTGCGTTGAAACTAAAAACACTCGCGTTGAAACTAAAAACACTCGCGTTGAAACAAAACACTTGCGTTGAAACTAAAAACACTCGCGTCGAAACTAAAAACACTTGCGTTGAAACTAAAAACAATCGCGTTGAAACTAAAAACACTCGCGTTGAAACTAAACACTTGCGTTGAAAAAAAAACACTTGCGTTGAAACTAAAAACACTCGCGTTGAAACTAAAAACACTCGCGTTGACACTAAACACTTGCGTTGAAACTAAAAACACTCGCATTGAATCTAAAAACACTCGCGTTGAAACAAAACACTTGCGTTGAAACTAAAAACACTCGCGTTGAAACTAAAAACACTCGCGTTGAAACTAAACACTTGCGTTGAAAAAAAACACTTGCGTTGAAACTAAAAACACTCGCGTTGAAATTGAAACACTCGCGTTGAAACTAAACTGAAACTAAAAACACTCGCGTTGAAGCTGAAAATTTGCGTTGAAACTAAAAACACTCGCGTTGAAACTAAACACTTGCGTTGAAAAAAAAACACTTGCGTTGAAACTAAAAACTCTCGCGTTGAAATTAAAACACTCGCGTTGAAACTAAACTGAAACTAAAAACACTCGCGTTGAAGCTGAAAATTTGCGTTGAAACTAAAAACACTCGCGTTGAAACTAAACACTTGCGTTGAAACTAAAAACACTCGCGTTGAAACTAAAAACACTTGCGTTGAAACTAAAAACACTCGCGTTGAAACTAAAAACACTCGCGTTGAAACTAATTACTCGCGTTGAAACTAAACACTCACGTTGAAACTTTAAAAAACTCGCGATGAAACTAAAAACACTCGCGTTGAAACTAAACACTTGCGTTGAAACTAAAATCACTCGCGTTGAAACTAAACACTTGCGTTGAAACTAAAAACACTTGCGTTGAAACTAAATACTCGCGATGAAACTAAAAACACTCGCGTTGAAACAAAACACTTGCGTTGAAACTAATAACACTTACGTTGAAACTAAAAACACTCGCGTTGAAACTAAACACTTGCGTTTAAAACTTTAAACTAAAAACACTCGCGTTGAAACCAAAAAAAATCGCGTTAAAAAAAAAAATAAGGTTGAAACTAAAAACACTCGCGTCAAACTAAAAACACTTGCTTTAAAACTAAACACCTGCGTTGAAACTAAAAACACTTGCATTGAAACTAAACACTTGCGTTGAAACTTAAAACACTCGCGTTGAAACTAAAAACACTCGCGATGAAACTAAAAACACTCGCGTTGAAACTAAACACTTGCGTTGAAACTAAAAACACTTGCGTTGAAACTAAAAACACTCGCGTTGAAACTAAACACTTGCGTTGAAACTAGAAACACTCGCGTTGAAACTAAAAACCCTCGCCTTGAAACAAAACACTTGGGTTGAAACTAAAAACACTCGCCTTGAAAATAAAAACACTCGTGTTGAAACTAAACACTTGCTTTGAAACTAAAAACACTCGCGTTGAAACTAAAAACATTCGCTTTGAATCGAAACACTTGCGTTGAGACTAAAAACACTCGCGATTAAACTAAAAACACTCGCGTTGAAACTAAACACTTGCGTTAAAACTAAAAACACTCGCGTTGAAATTAAAAACATTCGCTTTGAAACGAAATACTTGCGTTGAAACTAAAAACACTCGCGTTGAAACTAAAAACACTCGCGTTGAAACAAAACACTTGCGTTGAAACTAAAAACACTCGCGTTGAAACTAAAAACACTCGCGTTGAAACTAAACACTTGCGTTGAAAAAAAACACTTGCGTTGAAACTAAAAATACTCGCGTTGAAACAAAACACTTGCGTTGAAACTAAAAACTTTCGCGTTAAAACTAAACACTTGCGTTGAAACTAAAAACATTCGCGTTGAAACTTAAACTCGCGTTGAAACTAAAAAAACTCGCGTTGAAACTAAACACTTGCGTTGAAACTAAAAACACTCGCGTTGAAACTAAAAACACTCGCGTTGACACTAAACACTTGCGTTGAAACTAAAAACACTCGCTTTGAAGCTAAAAACTTGTTGAAACTAAAAACACTCGCGTTGAAACTAAAAACACTAGCGTTGAAACTAAATACACTCGCGTTGAAACTAAAAACTTTCGCGTTGAAACTAAAAACACTCGCGTTGAAACTAAAAATACTCGTTTTGAAACTAAACACTTGGGTTGAAACTAAAACACTCGCGTTGAAACTAAAAACACCCGCGTTGAAACAAAACACTTGCGTTGAAACTAAAAACACTTTCATTAAAACTAAACACTTGCGTTGCAACTAAAAACACTTGCGATGAAACTAAAAACACTCGCGTTGAAACTAAAAACACTCGCGTTAAAAATAAAAACACTCGCGTTGAAACTAAACACTTGCGTTGAAACTAAAAACACTCGCGTTGAAACTAAAAACACTCGCGTTGAAACTAAACACTTGCGTTGAAACTAAAAACACTCGCGTTAAAATTAAAAACATTCGCTTTGAAACGAAATACTTGCGTTGAAACTAAAAACACTCGCGTTGAAACTAAAAACACTCGCGTTGAAACAAAACACTTGCGTTGAAACTAAAAACACTCGCGTTGAAACTAAAAACACTCGCGTTGAAACTAAACACTTGCGTTGAAAAAAAACACTTGCGTTGAAACTAAAAATACTCGCGTTGAAATTAAAACTCGCGTTGAAACTAAAAACACTCGCGTTGAAACTAAACACTTGCGTTGAAACTAAAAACACTCGCGTTGAAACTAAAAACACTCGCGTTGAAACTAAACACTTGCGTTGAAACTAAAATCATTCGCGATGAAACAAAACACTTGCGTTGAAACTAAAAACACTCGCGTTGAAACTAAAAACACTCGCGTTTAAACTAAACACTCGCATTGAAACTAAAAACACTCGCGTTGACACTAAACACTTGCGTTGAAACTAAAAACACTCGCGTTGAAACTAAAAACACTCGCGTTGAAAATAAAAACACTCGCGTTAAAACTAAACACTTGCGTTGAAACTAAAAACACTCGCGTTGAAACTAAAAACACTCGCGTTGAAACTAAACCCTTGCGTTGAAACTAAAAACACTCGCGTTGAAACAAAACACTTGCGTTGAAACTAAAAACAATCGCGTTAAAACTAAAAACACTCGAGTTGAAACTAAACACTTGCGTTGAAACTAAAAACACTCGCGTTGAAACTAAAAACATTCGCTTTGAAACGAAATACTTGCGTTGAAACTAAAAACACTCGCGTTGAAACTAAAAACACTCGCGTTGAAACAAAACACTTGTGTTAAAACTAAAAACACTCGCGTTGAAACTAAAAACACTCACGTTGAAACTAAACACTTGCGTTGAAAAAAAACACTTGCGTTGAAACTAAAAATACTCGCGTTGAAACAAAACACTTGCGTTGAAACTAAAAACACTCGCGTTAAAACTAAAAACACTCGCGTTGAAGCTAAACACTTGCGTTGAAACTAAAAACACTCGCGTTGAAATTAAAAAC
Organism: Pammene fasciana; assembly: GCA_911728535.1. Lineage (NCBI taxonomy): Eukaryota > Metazoa > Arthropoda > Insecta > Lepidoptera > Tortricidae > Pammene > Pammene fasciana. The sequence goes on along the minus strand of OU452278.1, from coordinate 8,734,960 downwards.
ATTCGCTTTGAAACGAAATACTTGCGTTGAAACTAAAAACACTCGCGTTGAAACTAAAAACACTCGCGTTGAAACTAAACACTTGCGTTGAAACTAAAAACACTCGCGTTGAAACTAAAAACACTCGCTTTGAAACGAAATACTTGCGTTGAAACTAAAAACACTCGCGTTGAAACTAAAAACACTCGCGTTGAAACAAAACACTTGCGTTGAAACTAAAAACACTCACGTTGAAACTAAACACTTGCGTTGAAAAAAAACACTTGCGTTGAAACTAAAAATACTCGCGTTGAAACAAAACACTTGCGTTGAAACTAAAAACACTCGCGTTAAAACTAAAAACACTCGCGTTGAAGCTAAACACTTGCGTTGAAACTAAAAACACTCGCGTTGAAATTAAAAACATTAGCTTTGAAACGAAATACTTGCGTTGAAACTAAAAACACTCGCGTTGAAACTAAAAACACTCGCGTTGAGGCTAAACACTTGCGTTGAAACTAAAAACACTCGCGTTAAAATTAAAAACATTCGCTTTGAAACGAAATACTTGCGTTGAAACTAAAAACACTCGCGTTGAAACTAAAAACACTCGCGTTGAAACAAAACACTTGCGTTGAAACTAAAAACACTCGCGTTGAAACTAAAAACTTGTTGAAACTAAAAACACTCGCGTTGAAACTAAAAACAGTAGCGTTGAAACTAAATACACTCGCGTTGAAACTAAAAACTTTCGCGTTGAAACTAAAAACACTCGCGTTGAAACTAAAAACACTCGCGTTGAAACAAAACACTTGCGTTGAAACTAAAAACACTTGCATTAAAACTAAACACTTGCGTTGAAACTAAAAACACTCGCGATGAAACTAAAAACACTCGCGTTGAAACTAAAAACACTCGCGTTGAAAATAAAAACACTCGGTTTTGAAACTAAACACTTGCGTTGAAACTAAAAACACTCGCGTTGAAACTAAAAACACTCGCGTTGAAACTAAACACTTGCTTTGAAACTAAAAACACTCGCGTTGAAACAAAACACTTGCGTTGAAACTAAAACCACTTGCGGTGAAACTAACCACTTGCGTTGAAACTAAAAACACTCGCGTTGAAACTAAAAACACTCGCGTTGAAACTAAAAACACTCGCGTTGAAACAAAACACTTGCGTTGAAACTAAAAACACTCGCGTTGAAAATAAAAACACTCGGTTTTGAAACTAAACACTTGCGTTGAAACTAAAAACACTCGCGTTGAAACTAAAAACACTCGCGTTGAAACTAAACACTTGCTTTGAAACTAAAAACACTCGCGTTGAAACAAAACACTTGCGTTGAAACTAAAACCACTTGCGGTGAAACTAACCACTTGCGTTGAAACTAAAAACACTCGCGTTGAAACTAAAAACACTCGCGTTGAAACTAAAACACTCGCGTTGAAACAAAACACTTGCGTTGAAACTAAAAACACTCGCGTTGAAACAAAACACTTTCGTTGAAACTAAAAACTTTCGCGTTGAAACTCAACACTTGCGTTGAAACTAAAAACACTCGCGATGAAACTAAAAACACTCGCGTTGACACTAAACACTTGCGTTGAAACTAGAAATATTCGCGTTGAAGCTGAAAATTTGCGTTGAAACTAAACACTTGCGTTGAAACTAAAAATACTCGCGTTGAAACTAAAAACACTCGCGTTGAAACAAAACACTTGCGTTGAAACTAAAAACACTCGCGTCGAAACTAAAAACACTTGCGTTGAAACTAAAAACAATCGCGTTGAAACTAAAAACACTCGCGTTGAAACTAAACACTTGCGTTGAAACTAAAAACACTCGCGTTGAAACAAAAAACACTTGCGTTGAAACTAAAAACACTCGCGTTGAAACTAAAAACACTCGCGTTGACACTAAACACTTGCGTTGAAACTAAAAACACTCGCATTGAATCTAAAAACACTCGCGTTGAAACAAAACACTTGCGTTGAAACTAAAAACACTCGCGTTGAAACTAAAAACACTCGCGTTGAAACTAAACACTTGCGTTGAAAAAAAAACACTTGCGTTGAAACTAAAAACACTCACGTTGAAATTAAAACACTCGCGTTGAAACTAAACTGAAACTAAAAACACTCGCGTTGAAGCTGAAAATTTGCGTTGAAACTAAAAACACTCGCGTTGAAACTAAACACTTGCGTTGAAAAAAAAACACTTGCGTTGAAACTAAAAACACTCGCGTTGAAATTAAAACACTCGCGTTGAAACTAAACTGAAACTAAAAACACTCGCGTTGAAGCTGAAAATTTGCGTTGAAACTAAAAACACTCGCGTTGAAACTAAAAACACTTGCGTTGAAACTAAAAACACTCGCGTTGAAACTAAACACTCGCGTTGAAACTAAACACTCACGTTGAAACTTAAAAAAACTCGCGATGAAACTAAAAACACTCGCGTTGAAACTAAACACTTGCGTTGAAACTAAAATCACTCGCGTTGAAACTAAACACTTGCGTTGAAACTAAAAACACTTGCGTTGAAACTAAATACTCGCGATGAAACTTAAAACACTCGCGTTGAAACAAAACATTTGCGTTGAAACTAAAAATACTCGCTTTGAAACTAAACACTTGGGTTGAAACTAAAACACTCGCGTTGAAACTAAAAACACTCGCGTTGAAACAAAACACTTGCGTTGAAACTAAAAACACTTGCATTTAAACTAAACACTTGCGTTGCAAATAAAAACACTCGCGATGAAACTAAAAACACTCGCGTTGAAACTAAAAACACTTGCGTTGAAAATAAAAACACTCGCGTTGAAACTAAACACTTGCGTTGAAACTAAAAACACTCGCGTTGAAACTAAAAACACTCGCGTTGAAACTAAACACTTGCGTTGAAACTAAAAACACTCGCGTTGAAACAAAACACTTGCGTTGAAACTAAAAACACTCGCGTTGAAACTAAAAACATTCGCTTTGAAACGAAACACTTGCGTTGAGACTAAAAACACTCGCGATAAAACTAAAAACACTCGCGTTGAAACTAAACACTTGCGTTGAAACTAAAAACACTCGCGTTGAAACTAAAAACATTCGCTTTGAAACGAAACACTTGCGTTGAAACTAAGAACACTCGCGTTGAAACTAAAAACACTCGCGTTGAAACTAAACACTTGCGTTGAAAAAAAAAAAACTTGCGTTGAAACTAAAAACACTCGCGTTGAAACTAAAAACACTCGCGTTGAAACTAAAAACACTCGCGTTGAAAATAAAAACACTCGGTTTTGAAACTAAACACTTGCGTTGAAACTAAAAACACTCGCGTTGAAACTAAAAACACTCGCGTTGAAACTAAACACTTGCTTTGAAACTAAAAACACTCGCGTTGAAACAAAACACTTGCGTTGAAACTAAAACCACTTGCGGTGAAACTAACCACTTGCGTTGAAACTAAAAACACTCGCGTTGAAACTAAAAACACTCGCGTTGAAACTAAAAACACTCGCTTTGAAACAAAACACTTGCGTTGAAACTAAAAACACTCGCGTTGAAAATAAAAACACTCGGTTTTGAAACTAAACACTTGCGTTGAAACTAAAAACACTCGCGTTGAAACTAAAAACACTCGCGTTGAAACTAAACACTTGCTTTGAAACTAAAAACACTCGCGTTGAAACAAAACACTTGCGTTGAAACTAAAACCACTTGCGGTGAAACTAACCACTTGCGTTGAAACTAAAAACACTCGCGTTGAAACTAAAAACACTCGCGTTGAAACTAAAAACACTCGCGTTGAAACAAAACACTTGCGTTGAAACTAAAAACACTCGCGTTGAAACAAAACACTTTCGTTGAAACTAAAAACTTTCGCGTTGAAACTCAACACTTGCGTTGAAACTAAAAACACTCGCGATGAAACTAAAAACACTCGCGTTGACACTAAACACTTGCGTTGAAACTAGAAATACTCGCGTTGAAGCTGAAAATTTGCGTTGAAACTAAACACTTGCGTTGAAACTAAAAACACTCTCGTTGAAACTAAAAACACTCGCGTTGAAACAAAACACTTGCGTTGAAACTAAAAACACTCGCGTCGAAACTAAAAACACTTGCGTTGAAACTAAAAACAATCGCGTTGAAACTAAAAACACTCGCGTTGAAACTAAACACTTGCGTTGAAACTAAAAACACTCGCGTTGAAACAAAAAACACTTGCGTTGAAACTAAAAACACTCGCGTTGAAACTAAAAACACTCGCGTTGACACTAAACACTTGCGTTGAAACTAAAAACACTCGCATTGAATCTAAAAACACTCGCGTTGAAACAAAACACTTGCGTTGAAACTAAAAACACTCGCGTTGAAACTAAAAACACTAGCGTTGAAACTAAACACTTGCGTTGAAAAAAAAACACTTGCGTTGAAACTAAAAACACTCGCGTTGAAATTAAAACACTCGCGTTGAAACTAAACTGAAACTAAAAACACTCGCGTTGAAGCTGAAAATTTGCGTTGAAACTAAAAACACTCGCGTTGAAACTAAACACTTGCGTTGAAAAAAAAACACTTGCGTTGAAACTAAAAACACTCGCGTTGAAATTAAAACACTCGCGTTGAAACTAAACTGAAACTAAAAACACTCGCGTTGAAGCTGAAAATTTGCGTTGAAACTAAAAACACTCGCGTTGAAACTAAACACTTGCGTTGAAACTAAAAACACTCGCGTTGAAACTAAATACACTTGCGTTGAAACTAAAAACACTCGCGTTGAAACTAAAAACACTCGCGTTGAAACTAAACACTCGTGTTGAAACTAAACACTCACGTTGAAACTTAAAAAAACTCGCGATGAAACTAAAATCACTCGCGTTGAAACTAAACACTTGCGTTGAAACTAAAAACACTTGCGTTGAAACTAAATACTCGCGATGAAACTTAAAACACTCGCGTTGAAACAAAACATTTGCGTTGAAACTAAAAATACTCGCTTTGAAACTAATCACTTGGGTTGAAACTAAAACACTCGCGTTGAAACTAAAACGTCGCTTTGAAACGAAATACTTGCGTTGAAACTAAAAACACTCGCGTTGAAACTAAAAACACTCGCGTTGAAACAAAACACTTGCGTTGAAACTAAAAACACTCGCGTTGAAACTAAAAACACTCGCGTTGAAACTAAACACTTGCGTTGAAAAAAAACACTTGCGTTGAAACTAAAAATACTCGCGTTGAAATTAAAACTCGCGTTGAAACTAAAAACACTCGCGTTGAAACTAAACACTTGCGTTGAAACTAAAAACACTCGCGTTGAAACTAAAAACACTCGCGTTGAAACTAAACACTTGCGTTGAAACTAAAATCATTCGCGATGAAACAAAACACTTGCGTTGAAACTAAAAACACTCGCGTTGAAACTAAAAACACTCGCGTTTAAACTAAACACTCGCATTGAAACTAAAAACACTCGCGTTGACACTAAACACTTGCGTTGAAACTAAAAACACTCGCGTTGAAACTAAAAACACTCGCGTTGAAAATAAAAACACTCGCGTTAAAACTAAACACTTGCGTTGAAACTAAAAACACTCGCGTTGAAACTAAAAACACTCGCGTTGAAACTAAACCCTTGCGTTGAAACTAAAAACACTCGCGTTGAAACAAAACACTTGCGTTGAAACTAAAAACAATCGCGTTAAAACTAAAAACACTCGAGTTGAAACTAAACACTTGCGTTGAAACTAAAAACACTCGCGTTGAAACTAAAAACATTCGCTTTGAAACGAAATACTTGCGTTGAAACTAAAAACACTCGCGTTGAAACTAAAAACACTCGCGTTGAAACAAAACACTTGTGTTAAAACTAAAAACACTCGCGTTGAAACTAAAAACACTCACGTTGAAACTAAACACTTGCGTTGAAAAAAAACACTTGCGTTGAAACTAAAAATACTCGCGTTGAAACAAAACACTTGCGTTGAAACTAAAAACACTCGCGTTAAAACTAAAAACACTCGCGTTGAAGCTAAACACTTGCGTTGAAACTAAAAACACTCGCGTTGAAATTAAAAACATTCGCTTTGAAACGAAATACTTGCGTTGAAACTAAAAACACTCGCGTTGAAACTAAAAACACTCGCGTTGAAACTAAACACTTGCGTTGAAACTAAAAACACTCGCGTTGAAATTAAAAACATTCGCTTTGAAACGAAATACTTGCGTTGAAACTAAAAACACTCGCGTTGAAACTAAAAACACTCGCGTTGAAACAAAACACTTGCGTTGAAACTAAAAACACTCACGTTGAAACTAAACACTTGCGTTGAAAAAAAACACTTGCGTTGAAACTAAAAATACTCGCGTTGAAACAAAACACTTGCGTTGAAACTAAAAACACTCGCGTTAAAACTAAAAACACTCGCGTTGAAGCTAAACACTTGCGTTGAAACTAAAAACACTCGCGTTGAAATTAAAAACATTAGCTTTGAAACGAAATACTTGCGTTGAAACTAAAAACACTCGCGTTGAAACTAAAAACACTCGCGTTGAGGCTAAACACTTGCGTTGAAACTAAAAACACTCGCGTTAAAATTAAAAACATTCGCTTTGAAACGAAATACTTGCGTTGAAACTAAAAACACTCGCGTTGAAACTAAAAACACTCGCGTTGAAACAAAACACTTGCGTTGAAACTAAAAACACTCGCGTTGAAACTAAAAACTTGTTGAAACTAAAAACACTCGCGTTGAAACTAAAAACAGTAGCGTTGAAACTAAATACACTCGCGTTGAAACTAAAAACTTTCGCGTTGAAACTAAAAACACTCGCGTTGAAACTAAAAACACTCGCGTTGAAACAAAACACTTGCGTTGAAACTAAAAACACTTGCATTAAAACTAAACACTTGCGTTGCAACTAAAAACACTCGCGATGAAACTAAAAACACTCGCGTTGAAACTAAAAACACTCGCGTTGAAAATAAAAACACTCGGTTTTGAAACTAAACACTTGCGTTGAAACTAAAAACACTCGCGTTGAAACTAAAAACACTCGCGTTGAAACTAAACACTTGCTTTGAAACTAAAAACACTCGCGTTGAAACAAAACACTTGCGTTGAAACTAAAACCACTTGCGGTGAAACTAACCACTTGCGTTGAAACTAAAAATACTCGCGTTGAAACTAAAAACACTCGCGTTGAAACTAAAAACACTCGCGTTGAAACAAAACACTTGCGTTGAAACTAAAAACACTCGCGTTGAAAATAAAAACACTCGGTTTTGAAACTAAACACTTGCGTTGAAACTAAAAACACTCGCGTTGAAACTAAAAACACTCGCGTTGAAACTAAACACTTGCTTTGAAACTAAAAACACTCGCGTTGAAACAAAACACTTGCGTTGAAACTAAAACCACTTGCGGTGAAACTAACCACTTGCGTTGAAACTAAAAACACTCGCGTTGAAACTAAAAACACTCGCGTTGAAACTAAAACACTCGCGTTGAAACAAAACACTTGCGTTGAAACTAAAAACACTCGCGTTGAAACAAAACACTTTCGTTGAAACTAAAAACTTTCGCGTTGAAACTCAACACTTGCGTTGAAACTAAAAACACTCGCGATGAAACTAAAAACACTCGCGTTGACACTAAACACTTGCGTTGAAACTAGAAATACTCGCGTTGAAGCTGAAAATTTGCGTTGAAACTAAACACTTGCGTTGAAACTAAAAACACTCGCGTTGAAACTAAAAACACTCGCGTTGAAACAAAACACTTGCGTTGAAACTAAAAACACTCGCGTCGAAACTAAAAACACTTGCGTTGAAACTAAAAACAATCGCGTTGAAACTAAAAACACTCGCGTTGAAACTAAACACTTGCGTTGAAACTAAAAACACTCGCGTTGAAACAAAAAACACTTGCGTTGAAACTAAAAACACTCGCGTTGAAACTAAAAACACTCGCGTTGACACTAAACACTTGCGTTGAAACTAAAAACACTCGCATTGAATCTAAAAACACTCGCGTTGAAACAAAACACTTGCGTTGAAACTAAAAACACTCGCGTTGAAACTAAAAACACTCGCGTTGAAACTAAACACTTGCGTTGAAAAAAAAACACTTGCGTTGAAACTAAAAACACTCGCGTTGAAATTAAAACACTCGCGTTGAAACTAAACTGAAACTAAAAACACTCGCGTTGAAGCTGAAAATTTGCGTTGAAACTAAAAACACTCGCGTTGAAACTAAACACTTGCGTTGAAAAAAAAACACTTGCGTTGAAACTAAAAACACTCGCGTTGAAATTAAAACACTCGCGTTGAAACTAAACTGAAACTAAAAACACTCGCGTTGAAGCTGAAAATTTGCGTTGAAACTAAAAACACTCGCGTTGAAACTAAAAACACTCGCGTTGAAACTAAAAACACTCGCGTTGAAACTAAACACTCGCGTTGAAACTAAACACTCACGTTGAAACTTAAAAAAACTCGCGATGAAACTAAAAACACTCGCGTTGAAACTAAACACTTGCGTTGAAACTAAAATCACTCGCGTTGAAACTAAACACTTGCGTTGAAACTAAAAACACTTGCGTTGAAACTAAATACTCGCGATGAAACTTAAAACACTCGCGTTGAAACAAAACATTTGCGTTGAAACTAAAAATACTCGCTTTGAAACTAAACACTTGGGTTGAAACTAAAACACTCGCGTTGAAACTAAAAACACTCGCGTTGAAACAAAACACTTGCGTTGAAACTAAAAACACTTGCATTTAAACTAAACACTTGCGTTGCAAATAAAAACACTCGCGATGAAACTAAAAACACTCGCGTTGAAACTAAAAACACTTGCGTTGAAAATAAAAACACTCGCGTTGAAACTAAACACTTGCGTTGAAACTAAAAACACTCGCGTTGAAACTAAAAACACTCGCGTTGAAACTAAACACTTGCGTTGAAACTAAAAACACTCGCGTTGAAACAAAACACTTGCGTTGAAACTAAAAACACTCGCGTTGAAACTAAAAACATTCGCTTTGAAACGAAACACTTGCGTTGAGACTAAAAACACTCGCGATAAAACTAAAAACACTCGCGTTGAAACTAAACACTTGCGTTGAAACTAAAAACACTCGCGTTGAAACTAAAAACATTCGCTTTGAAACGAAACACTTGCGTTGAAACTAAGAACACTCGCGTTGAAACTAAAAACACTCGCGTTGAAACTAAACACTTGCGTTGAAAAAAAAAAACTTGCGTTGAAACTAAAAACACTCGCGTTGAAACTAAAAACACTCGCGTTGAAACTAAAAACACTCGCGTTGAAAATAAAAACACTCGGTTTTGAAACTAAACACTTGCGTTGAAACTAAAAACACTCGCGTTGAAACTAAAAACACTCGCGTTGAAACTAAACACTTGCTTTGAAACTAAAAACACTCGCGTTGAAACAAAACACTTGCGTTGAAACTAAAACCACTTGCGGTGAAACTAACCACTTGCGTTGAAACTAAAAACACTCGCGTTGAAACTAAAAACACTCGCGTTGAAACTAAAAACACTCGCTTTGAAACAAAACACTTGCGTTGAAACTAAAAACACTCGCGTTGAAAATAAAAACACTCGGTTTTGAAACTAAACACTTGCGTTGAAACTAAAAACACTCGCGTTGAAACTAAAAACACTCGCGTTGAAACTAAACACTTGCTTTGAAACTAAAAACACTCGCGTTGAAACAAAACACTTGCGTTGAAACTAAAACCACTTGCGGTGAAACTAACCACTTGCGTTGAAACTAAAAACACTCGCGTTGAAACTAAAAACACTCGCGTTGAAACTAAAAACACTCGCGTTGAAACAAAACACTTGCGTTGAAACTAAAAACACTCGCGTTGAAACAAAACACTTTCGTTGAAACTAAAAACTTTCGCGTTGAAACTCAACACTTGCGTTGAAACTAAAAACACTCGCGATGAAACTAAAAACACTCGCGTTGACACTAAACACTTGCGTTGAAACTAGAAATACTCGCGTTGAAGCTGAAAATTTGCGTTGAAACTAAACACTTGCGTTGAAACTAAAAACACTCTCGTTGAAACTAAAAACACTCGCGTTGAAACAAAACACTTGCGTTGAAACTAAAAACACTCGCGTCGAAACTAAAAACACTTGCGTTGAAACTAAAAACACTCGCGTTGAAACTAAAAACACTCGCGTTGAAACTAAACACTTGCGTTGAAACTAAAAACACTCGCGTTGAAACAAAAAACACTCGCGTTGAAACTAAAAACACTCGCGTTGAAACTAAAAACACTCGCGTTGACACTAAACACTTGCGTTGAAACTAAAAACACTCGCATTGAATCTAAAAACACTCGCGTTGAAACAAAACACTTGCGTTGAAACTAAAAACACTCGCGTTGAAACTAAAAACACTAGCGTTGAAACTAAACACTTGCGTTGAAAAAAAAACACTTGCGTTGAAACTAAAAACACTCGCGTTGAAATTAAAACACTCGCGTTGAAACTAAACTGAAACTAAAAACACTCGCGTTGAAGCTGAAAATTTGCGTTGAAACTAAAAACACTCGCGTTGAAACTAAACACTTGCGTTGAAAAAAAAACACTTGCGTTGAAACTAAAAACACTCGCGTTGAAATTAAAACACTCGCGTTGAAACTAAACTGAAACTAAAAACACTCGCGTTGAAGCTGAAAATTTGCGTTGAAACTAAAAACACTCGCGTTGAAACTAAACACTTGCGTTGAAACTAAAAACACTCGCGTTGAAACTAAATACACTTGCGTTGAAACTAAAAACACTCGCGTTGAAACTAAAAACACTCGCGTTGAAACTAAACACTCGTGTTGAAACTAAACACTCACGTTGAAACTTAAAAAAACTCGCGATGAAACTAAAATCACTCGCGTTGAAACTAAACACTTGCGTTGAAACTAAAAACACTCGCGTTGAAACTAAATACACTTGCGTTGAAACTAAAAACACTCGCGTTGAAACTAAAAACACTCGCGTTGAAACTAAACACTCGTGTTGAAACTAAACACTCACGTTGAAACTTAAAAAAACTCGCGATGAAACTAAAATCACTCGCGTTGAAACTAAACACTTGCGTTGAAACTTAAAACACTCGCGTTGAAACAAAACATTTGCGTTGAAACTAAAAATACTCGCTTTGAAACTAATCACTTGGGTTGAAACTAAAACACTCGCGTTGAAACTAAAAACACTCGCGTTGAAACAAAACACTTGCGTTGAAACTAAAAACACTTGCATTTAAACTAAACACTTGCGTTGCAAATAAAAACACTCGCGATGAAACTAAAAACACTCGCGTTGAAACTAAAAACACTTGCGTTGAAAATAAAAACACTCGCGTTGAAACTAAACACTTGCGTTGAAACTAAAAACACTCGCGTTGAAACTAAAAATACTCGCTTTGAAACTAAACACTTGGGTTGAAACTAAAACACTCGCGTTGAAACTAAAAACACTCGCGTTGAAACAAAACACTTGCGTTGAAACTAAAAACACTTGCATTAAAACTAAACACTTGCGTTGCAACTAAAAACACTCGCGATGAAACTAAAAACACTCGCGTTGAAACTAAAAACACTCGCGTTGAAAATAAAAACACTCGCTTTGAAACTAAACACTTGCGTTGAAACTAAAAACACTCGCGTTGAAACTAAAAACACTCGCGTTGAAACTAAACACTTACGTTGAAACTAAAAACACTCGCGTTGAAACAAAACACTTGCGTTGAAACTAAAACCACTTGCGGTGAAACTAACCACTTGCGTTGAAACTAAAAACACTCGCGTTGAAACTATACACTTGCGTTTAAACTAGAAACACTCGCGTTGAAACTAAAAACCCTCGCCTTGAAACAAAACACTTGGGTTGAAACTAAAAACACTCGCCTTGAAAATAAAAACACTCGCGTTGAAACTAAACACTTGCGTTGAAGCTAAAAACACTCGCGTTGAAACTAAAAACACTCGCGTTGAAACTAAACACTTGCGTTGAGACTAAAAACACTCGCGATAAAACTAAAAACACTCGCGTTGAAACTAAACACTTGCGTTGAAACTAAAAACACTCGCGTTGAAATTAAAAACATTCGCTTTGAAACGAAATACTTGCGTTGAAACTAAAAACACTCGCGTTGAAACTAAAAACATCCGCGGTGAAACAAAACACTTGCGTTGAAACTAAAAACACTCGCGTTGAAACTAAAAACACTCGCGTTGAAACTAAAAACACTCGCGTTGAAACTAAACACTTGCGTTGAAACTAAAAACACTCGCGTTGAAACAAAACACTTGCGTTGAAACTAAAACCACTTGCGGTGAAACTAACCACTTGCGTTCAAACTAAAAACACTCGCGTTGAAACTAAAAACACTCGCGTTGAAACTAAAAACACTCGCGTTGAAATTAAAAACATTTGCTTTGAAACGAAATACTTGCGTTGAAACTTAAAACACTCGCGTTGAAACTAAAAACACTCGCGTTGAAACAAAACACTTGCGTTGAAACTAAAAACACTCACGTTGAAACTAAACACTTGCGTTGAAAAAAAACACTTGCGTTGAAACTAAAAATACTCGCGTTGAAACAAAACACTTGCGTTGAAACTAAAAACACTCGCGTTAAAACTAAAAACACTCGCGTTGAAGCTAAACACTTGCGTTGAAACTAAAAACACTCGCGTTGAAATTAAAAACATTAGCTTTGAAACGAAATACTTGCGTTGAAACTAAAAACACTCGCGTTGAAACTAAAAACACTCGCGTTGAAACTAAACACTTGCGTTGAAACTAAAAACACTCGCGTTAAAATTAAAAACATTCGCTTTGAAACGAAATACTTGCGTTGAAACTAAAAACACTCGCGTTGAAACTAAAAACACTCGCGTTGAAACAAAACACTTGCGTTGAAACTAAAAACACTCGCGTTGAAACTAAAAACTTGTTGAAACTAAAAACACTCGCGTTGAAACTAAAAACAGTAGCGTTGAAACTAAATACACTCGCGTTGAAACTAAAAACTTTCGCGTTGAAACTAAAAACACTCGCGTTGAAACTAAAAATACTCGCTTTGAAACTAAACACTTGGGTTGAAACTAAAACACTCGCGTTGAAACTAAAAACACTCGCGTTGAAACAAAACACTTGCGTTGAAACTAAAAACACTTGCATTAAAACTAAACACTTGCGTTACAACTAAAAACACTCGCGATGAAACTAAAAACACTCGCGTTGAAACTAAAAACACTCGCGTTGAAAATAAAAACACTCGGTTTTGAAACTAAACACTTGCGTTGAAACTAAAAACACTCGCGTTGAAACTTAAAAACACTCGCGTTGAAACTAAACACTTGCTTTGAAACTAAAAACACTCGCGTTGAAACAAAACACTTGCGTTGAAACTAAAACCACTTGCGGTGAAACTAACCACTTGCGTTGAAACTAAAAACACTCGCGTTGAAACTAAAAACACTCGCGTTGAAACTAAAAACACTCGCGTTGAAACAAAACACTTGCGTTGAAACTAAAAACACTCGCGTTGAAAATAAAAACACTCGGTTTTGAAACTAAACACTTGCGTTGAAACTAAAAACACTCGCGTTAAAACTAAAAACACTCGCGTTGAAACTAAACACTTGCTTTGAAACTAAAAACACTCGCGTTGAAACAAAACACTTGCGTTGAAACTAAAACCACTTGCGGTGAAACTAACCACTTGCGTTGAAACTAAAAACACTCGCGTTGAAACTAAAAACACTCGCGTTGAAACTAAAAACACTCGCGTTGAAACAAAACACTTGCGTTGAAACTAAAAACACTCGCGTTGAAACAAAACACTTTCGTTGAAACTAAAAACTTTCGCGTTGAAACTCAACACTTGCGTTGAAACTAAAAACACTCGCGATGAAACTAAAAACACTCGCGTTGACACTAAACACTTGCGTTGAAACTAGAAATACTCGCTTTGAAGCTGAAAATTTGCGTTGAAACTAAACACTTGCGTTGAAACTAAAAACACTCTCGTTGAAACTAAAAACACTCGCGTTGAAACAAAACACTTGCGTTGAAACTAAAAACACTCGCGTCGAAACTAAAAACACTTGCGTTGAAACTAAAAACAATCGCGTTGAAACTAAAAACACTCGCGTTGAAACTAAACACTTGCGTTGAAACTAAAAACACTCGCGTTGAAACAAAAAACACTTGCGTTGAAACTAAAAACACTCGCGTTGAAACTAAAAACACTCGCGTTGACACTAAACACTTGCGTTGAAACTAAAAACACTCGCATTGAATCTAAAAACACTCGCGTTGAAACAAAACACTTGCGTTGAAACTAAAAACACTCGCGTTAAAACTAAAAACACTCGCGTTGAAACTAAACACTTGCGTTGAAAAAAAAACACTTGCGTTGAAACTAAAAACACTCGCGTTGAAATTAAAACACTCGCGTTGAAACTAAACTGAAACTAAAAACACTCGCGTTGAAGCTGAAAATTTGCGTTGAAACTAAAAACACTCGCGTTGAAACTAAACACTTGCGTTGAAAAAAAAACACTTGCGTTGAAACTAAAAACACTCGCGTTGAAATTAAAACACTCGCGTTGAAACTAAACTGAAACTAAAAACACTCGCGTTGAAGCTGAAAATTTGCGTTGAAACTAAAAACACTCGCGTTGAAACTAAACACTTGCGTTGAAACTAAAAACACTCGCGTTGAAACTAAATACACTTGCGTTGAAACTAAAAACACTCGCGTTGAAACTAAAAACACTCGCGTTGAAACTAAACACTCGCGTTGAAACTAAACACTCACGTTGAAACTTAAAAAAACTCGCGATGAAACTAAAAACACTCGCGTTGAAACTAAACACTTGCGTTGAAACTAAAATCACTCGCGTTGAAACTAAACACTTGCGTTGAAACTAAAAACACTTGCGTTGAAACTAAATACTCGCGATGAAACTTAAAACACTCGCGTTGAAACAAAACATTTGCGTTGAAACTAAAAATACTCGCTTTGAAACTAAACACTTGGGTTGAAACTAAAACACTCGCGTTGAAACTAAAAACACTCGCGTTGAAACAAAACACTTGCGTTGAAACTAAAAACACTTGCATTTAAACTAAACACTTGCGTTGCAAATAAAAACACTCGCGATGAAACTAAAAACACTCGCGTTGAAACTAAAAACACTTGCGTTGAAAATAAAAACACTCGCGTTGAAACTAAACACTTGCGTTGAAACTAAAAACACTCGCGTTGAAACTAAAAACACTCGCGTTGAAACTAAACACTTGCGTTGAAACTAAAAACACTCGCGTTGAAACAAAACACTTGCGTTGAAACTAAAAACACTCGCGTTGAAACTAAAAACATTCGCTTTGAAACGAAACACTTGCGTTGAGACTAAAAACACTCGCGATAAAACTAAAAACACTCGCGTTGAAATTAAAAACATTCGCTTTGAAACGAAATACTTGCGTTGAAACTAAAAACACTCGCGTTGAAACTAAAAACACTCGCGTTGAAACTAAACACTTGCGTTGAAACTAAAAACACTCGCGTTGAAATTAAAAACATTCGCTTTGAAACGAAATACTTGCGTTGAAACTAAAAACACTCGCGTTGAAACTAAAAACACTCGCTTTGAAACAAAACACTTGCGTTGAAACTAAAAACACTCACGTTGAAACTAAACACTTGCGTTGAAAAAAAACACTTGCGTTGAAACTAAAAATACTCGCGTTGAAACAAAACACTTGCGTTGAAACTAAAAACACTCGCGTTAAAACTAAAAACACTCGCGTTGAAGCTAAACACTTGCGTTGAAACTAAAAACACTCGCGTTGAAATTAAAAACATTAGCTTTGAAACGAAATACTTGCGTTGAAACTAAAAACACTCGCGTTGAAACTAAAAACACTCGCGTTGAGGCTAAACACTTGCGTTGAAACTAAAAACACTCGCGTTAAAATTAAAAACATTCGCTTTGAAACGAAATACTTGCGTTGAAACTAAAAACACTCGCGTTGAAACTAAAAACACTCGCGTTGAAACAAAACACTTGCGTTGAAACTAAAAACACTCGCGTTGAAACTAAAAACTTGTTGAAACTAAAAACACTCGCGTTGAAACTAAAAACAGTAGCGTTGAAACTAAATACACTCGCGTTGAAACTAAAAACTTTCGCGTTGAAACTAAAAACACTCGCGTTGAAACTAAAAACACTCGCGTTGAAACAAAACACTTGCGTTGAAACTAAAAACACTTGCATTAAAACTAAACACTTGCGTTGCAACTAAAAACACTCGCGATGAAACTAAAAACACTCGCGTTGAAACTAAAAACACTCGCGTTGAAAATAAAAACACTCGGTTTTGAAACTAAACACTTGCGTTGAAACTAAAAACACTCGCGTTGAAACTAAAAACACTCGCGTTGAAACTAAACACTTGCTTTGAAACTAAAAACACTCGCGTTGAAACAAAACACTTGCGTTGAAACTAAAACCACTTGCGGTGAAACTAACCACTTGCGTTGAAACTAAAAACACTCGCGTTGAAACTAAAAACACTCGCGTTGAAACTAAAAACACGCGCGTTGAAACAAAACACTTGCGTTGAAACTAAAAACACTCGCGTTGAAAATAAAAACACTCGGTTTTGAAACTAAACACTTGCGTTGAAACTAAAAACACTCGCGTTGAAACTAAAAACACTCGCGTTGAAACTAAACACTTGCTTTGAAACTAAAAACACTCGCGTTGAAACAAAACACTTGCGTTGAAACTAAAACCACTTGCGGTGAAACTAACCACTTGCGTTGAAACTAAAAACACTCGCGTTGAAACTAAAAACACTCGCGTTGAAACTAAAACACTTGCGTTGAAACAAAACACTTGCGTTGAAACTAAAAACACTCGCGTTGAAACAAAACACTTTCGTTGAAACTAAAAACTTTCGCGTTGAAACTCAACACTTGCGTTGAAACTAAAAACACTCGCGATGAAACTAAAAACACTCGCGTTGACACTAAACACTTGCGTTGAAACTAGAAATACTCGCGTTGAAGCTGAAAATTTGCGTTGAAACTAAACACTTGCGTTGAAACTAAAAACACTCGCGTTGAAACTAAAAACACTCGCGTTGAAACAAAACACTTGCGTTGAAACTAAAAACACTCGCGTCGAAACTAAAAACACTTGCGTTGAAACTAAAAACAATCGCGTTGAAACTAAAAACACTCGCGTTGAAACTAAACACTTGCGTTGAAACTAAAAACACTCGCGTTGAAACAAAAAACACTTGCGTTGAAACTAAAAACACTCGCGTTGAAACTAAAAACACTCGCGTTGACACTAAACACTTGCGTTGAAACTAAAAACACTCGCATTGAATCTAAAAACACTCGCGTTGAAACAAAACACTTGCGTTGAAACTAAAAACACTCGCGTTGAAACTAAAAACACTCGCGTTGAAACTAAACACTTGCGTTGAAAAAAAAACACTTGCGTTGAAACTAAAAACACTCGCGTTGAAATTAAAACACTCGCGTTGAAACTAAACTGAAACTAAAAACACTCGCGTTGAAGCTGAAAATTTGCGTTGAAACTAAAAACACTCGCGTTGAAACTAAACACTTGCGTTGAAAAAAAAACACTTGCGTTGAAACTAAAAACACTCGCGTTGAAATTAAAACACTCGCGTTGAAACTAAACTGAAACTAAAAACACTCGCGTTGAAGCTGAAAATTTGCGTTGAAACTAAAAACACTCGCGTTGAAACTAAAAACACTCGCGTTGAAACTAAAAACACTCGCGTTGAAACTAAACACTCGCGTTGAAACTAAACACTCACGTTGAAACTTAAAAAAACTCGCGATGAAACTAAAAACACTCGCGTTGAAACTAAACACTTGCGTTGAAACTAAAATCACTCGCGTTGAAACTAAACACTTGCGTTGAAACTAAAAACACTTGCGTTGAAACTAAATACTCGCGATGAAACTTAAAACACTCGCGTTGAAACAAAACATTTGCGTTGAAACTAAAAATACTCGCTTTGAAACTAAACACTTGGGTTGAAACTAAAACACTCGCGTTGAAACTAAAAACACTCGCGTTGAAACAAAACACTTGCGTTGAAACTAAAAACACTTGCATTTAAACTAAACACTTGCGTTGCAAATAAAAACACTCGCGATGAAACTAAAAACACTCGCGTTGAAACTAAAAACACTTGCGTTGAAAATAAAAACACTCGCGTTGAAACTAAACACTTGCGTTGAAACTAAAAACACTCGCGTTGAAACTAAAAACACTCGCGTTGAAACTAAACACTTGCGTTGAAACTAAAAACACTCGCGTTGAAACAAAACACTTGCGTTGAAACTAAAAACACTCGCGTTGAAACTAAAAACATTCGCTTTGAAACGAAACACTTGCGTTGAGACTAAAAACACTCGCGATAAAACTAAAAACACTCGCGTTGAAACTAAACACTTGCGTTGAAACTAAAAACACTCGCGTTGAAACTAAAAACATTCGCTTTGAAACGAAACACTTGCGTTGAAACTAAGAACACTCGCGTTGAAACTAAAAACACTCGCGTTGAAACTAAACACTTGCGTTGAAAAAAAAAAACTTGCGTTGAAACTAAAAACACTCGCGTTGAAACTAAAAACACTCGCGTTGAAACTAAAAACACTCGCGTTGAAAATAAAAACACTCGGTTTTGAAACTAAACACTTGCGTTGAAACTAAAAACACTCGCGTTGAAACTAAAAACACTCGCGTTGAAACTAAACACTTGCTTTGAAACTAAAAACACTCGCGTTGAAACAAAACACTTGCGTTGAAACTAAAACCACTTGCGGTGAAACTAACCACTTGCGTTGAAACTAAAAACACTCGCGTTGAAACTAAAAACACTCGCGTTGAAACTAAAAACACTCGCTTTGAAACAAAACACTTGCGTTGAAACTAAAAACACTCGCGTTGAAAATAAAAACACTCGGTTTTGAAACTAAACACTTGCGTTGAAACTAAAAACACTCGCGTTGAAACTAAAAACACTCGCGTTGAAACTAAACACTTGCTTTGAAACTAAAAACACTCGCGTTGAAACAAAACACTTGCGTTGAAACTAAAACCACTTGCGGTGAAACTAACCACTTGCGTTGAAACTAAAAACACTCGCGTTGAAACTAAAAACACTCGCGTTGAAACTAAAAACACTCGCGTTGAAACAAAACACTTGCGTTGAAACTAAAAACACTCGCGTTGAAACAAAACACTTTCGTTGAAACTAAAAACTTTCGCGTTGAAACTCAACACTTGCGTTGAAACTAAAAACACTCGCGATGAAACTAAAAACACTCGCGTTGACACTAAACACTTGCGTTGAAACTAGAAATACTCGCGTTGAAGCTGAAAATTTGCGTTGAAACTAAACACTTGCGTTGAAACTAAAAACACTCTCGTTGAAACTAAAAACACTCGCGTTGAAACAAAACACTTGCGTTGAAACTAAAAACACTCGCGTCGAAACTAAAAACACTTGCGTTGAAACTAAAAACAATCGCGTTGAAACTAAAAACACTCGCGTTGAAACTAAACACTTGCGTTGAAACTAAAAACACTCGCGTTGAAACAAAAAACACTTGCGTTGAAACTAAAAACACTCGCGTTGAAACTAAAAACACTCGCGTTGACACTAAACACTTGCGTTGAAACTAAAAACACTCGCATTGAATCTAAAAACACTCGCGTTGAAACAAAACACTTGCGTTGAAACTAAAAACACTCGCGTTGAAACTAAAAACACTAGCGTTGAAACTAAACACTTGCGTTGAAAAAAAAACACTTGCGTTGAAACTAAAAACACTCGCGTTGAAATTAAAACACTCGCGTTGAAACTAAACTGAAACTAAAAACACTCGCGTTGAAGCTGAAAATTTGCGTTGAAACTAAAAACACTCGCGTTGAAACTAAACACTTGCGTTGAAAAAAAAACACTTGCGTTGAAACTAAAAACACTCGCGTTGAAATTAAAACACTCGCGTTGAAACTAAACTGAAACTAAAAACACTCGCGTTGAAGCTGAAAATTTGCGTTGAAACTAAAAACACTCGCGTTGAAACTAAACACTTGCGTTGAAACTAAAAACACTCGCGTTGAAACTAAATACACTTGCGTTGAAACTAAAAACACTCGCGTTGAAACTAAAAACACTCGCGTTGAAACTAAACACTCGTGTTGAAACTAAACACTCACGTTGAAACTTAAAAAAACTCGCGATGAAACTAAAATCACTCGCGTTGAAACTAAACACTTGCGTTGAAACTAAAAACACTTGCGTTGAAACTAAATACTCGCGATGAAACTTAAAACACTCGCGTTGAAACAAAACATTTGCGTTGAAACTAAAAATACTCGCTTTGAAACTAATCACTTGGGTTGAAACTAAAACACTCGCGTTGAAACTAAAAACACTCGCGTTGAAACAAAACACTTGCGTTGAAACTAAAAACACTTGCATTTAAACTAAACACTTGCGTTGCAAATAAAAACACTCGCGATGAAACTAAAAACACTCGCGTTGAAACTAAAAACACTTGCGTTGAAAATAAAAACACTCGCGTTGAAACTAAACACTTGCGTTGAAACTAAAAACACTCGCGTTGAAACTAAAAACACTCGCGTTGAAACTAAACACTTGCGTTGAAACTAAAAACACTCGCGTTGAAACAAAACACTTGCGTTGAAACTAAAAACACTCGCGTTGAAACTAAAAACATTCGCTTTGAAACGAAACACTTGCGTTGAGACTAAAAACACTCGCGATAAAACTAAAAACACTCGCGTTGAAACTAAACACTTGCGTTGAAACTAAAAACACTCGCGTTGAAACTAAAAACATTCGCGTTGAAACGAAACACTTGCGTTGAAACTAAAAACACTCGCGTTGAAACTCAAAACACTCGCGTTCAAACAAAACACTTGCGTTGAAACTAAAAACACTCGCGTTGAAACTAAAAACACTCGCGTTGAAACTAAACACTTGCGTTGAAAAAAACACTTGCGTTGAAACTAAAAACACTCGCGTTGAAACAAAACACTTGCATTGAAACTAAAAACACTCGCGTTAAAACTAAACACTTGCGTTTAAACTAAAAACATTCGCGTTGAAACTAAAACTCGCGTTGAAACTAAAAACACTCGCGTTGAAACTAAACACTTGCTTTGAAACTAAAAACACTCGCGTTGAAACAAAACACTTGCGTTGAAACTAAAACCACTTGCGGTGAAACTAACCACTTGCGTTGAAACTAAAAACACTCGCGTTGAAACTAAAAACACTCGCGTTGAAACTAAAAACACTCGCGTTGAAACAAAACACTTGCGTTGAAACTAAAAACACTCGCGTTGAAAATAAAAACACTCGGTTTTGAAACTAAACACTTGCGTTGAAACTAAAAACACTCGCGTTGAAACTAAAAACACTCGCGTTGAAACTAAACACTTGCTTTGAAACTAAAAACACTCGCGTTGAAACAAAACACTTGCGTTGAAACTAAAACCACTTGCGGTGAAACTAACCACTTGCGTTGAAACTAAAAACACTCGCGTTGAAACTAAAAACACTCGCGTTGAAACTAAAACACTCGCGTTGAAACAAAACACTTGCGTTGAAACTAAAAACACTCGCGTTGAAACAAAACACTTTCGTTGAAACTAAAAACTTTCGCGTTGAAACTCAACACTTGCGTTGAAACTAAAAACACTCGCGATGAAACTAAAAACACTCGCGTTGACACTAAACACTTGCGTTGAAACTAGAAATACTCGCGTTGAAGCTGAAAATTTGCGTTGAAACTAAACACTTGCGTTGAAACTAAAAACACTCGCGTTGAAACTAAAAACATTCGCTTTGAAACGAAACACTTGCGTTGAGACTAAAAACACTCGCGATAAAACTAAAAACACTCGCGTTGAAACTAAACACTTGCGTTGAAACTAAAAACACTCGCGTTGAAACTAAAAACATTCGCTTTGAAACGAAACACTTGCGTTGAAACTAAGAACACTCGCGTTGAAACTAAAAACACTCGCGTTGAAACTAAACACTTGCGTTGAAAAAAAAAAACTTGCGTTGAAACTAAAAACACTCGCGTTGAAACTAAAAACACTCGCGTTGAAACTAAAAACACTCGCGTTGAAAATAAAAACACTCGGTTTTGAAACTAAACACTTGCGTTGAAACTAAAAACACTCGCGTTGAAACTAAAAACACTCGCGTTGAAACTAAACACTTGCTTTGAAACTAAAAACACTCGCGTTGAAACAAAACACTTGCGTTGAAACTAAAACCACTTGCGGTGAAACTAACCACTTGCGTTGAAACTAAAAACACTCGCGTTGAAACTAAAAACACTCGCGTTGAAACTAAAAACACTCGCTTTGAAACAAAACACTTGCGTTGAAACTAAAAACACTCGCGTTGAAAATAAAAACACTCGGTTTTGAAACTAAACACTTGCGTTGAAACTAAAAACACTCGCGTTGAAACTAAAAACACTCGCGTTGAAACTAAACACTTGCTTTGAAACTAAAAACACTCGCGTTGAAACAAAACACTTGCGTTGAAACTAAAACCACTTGCGGTGAAACTAACCACTTGCGTTGAAACTAAAAACACTCGCGTTGAAACTAAAAACACTCGCGTTGAAACTAAAAACACTCGCGTTGAAACAAAACACTTGCGTTGAAACTAAAAACACTCGCGTTGAAACAAAACACTTTCGTTGAAACTAAAAACTTTCGCGTTGAAACTCAACACTTGCGTTGAAACTAAAAACACTCGCGATGAAACTAAAAACACTCGCGTTGACACTAAACACTTGCGTTGAAACTAGAAATACTCGCGTTGAAGCTGAAAATTTGCGTTGAAACTAAACACTTGCGTTGAAACTAAAAACACTCTCGTTGAAACTAAAAACACTCGCGTTGAAACAAAACACTTGCGTTGAAACTAAAAACACTCGCGTCGAAACTAAAAACACTTGCGTTGAAACTAAAAACAATCGCGTTGAAACTAAAAACACTCGCGTTGAAACTTAACACTTGCGTTGAAACTAAAAACACTCGCGTTGAAACAAAAAACACTTGCGTTGAAACTAAAAACACTCGCGTTGAAACTAAAAACACTCGCGTTGACACTAAACACTTGCGTTGAAACTAAAAACACTCGCATTGAATCTAAAAACACTCGCGTTGAAACAAAACACTTGCGTTGAAACTAAAAACACTCGCGTTGAAACTAAAAACACTAGCGTTGAAACTAAACACTTGCGTTGAAAAAAAAACACTTGCGTTGAAACTAAAAACACTCGCGTTGAAATTAAAACACTCGCGTTGAAACTAAACTGAAACTAAAAACACTCGCGTTGAAGCTGAAAATTTGCGTTGAAACTAAAAACACTCGCGTTGAAACTAAACACTTGCGTTGAAAAAAAAACACTTGCGTTGAAACTAAAAACACTCGCGTTGAAATTAAAACACTCGCGTTGAAACTAAACTGAAACTAAAAACACTCGCGTTGAAGCTGAAAATTTGCGTTGAAACTAAAAACACTCGCGTTGAAACTAAACACTTGCGTTGAAACTAAAAACACTCGCGTTGAAACTAAATACACTTGCGTTGAAACTAAAAACACTCGCGTTGAAACTAAAAACACTCGCGTTGAAACTAAACACTCGTGTTGAAACTAAACACTCACGTTGAAACTTAAAAAAACTCGCGATGAAACTAAAATCACTCGCGTTGAAACTAAACACTTGCGTTGAAACTAAAAACACTCGCGTTGAAACTAAATACACTTGCGTTGAAACTAAAAACACTCGCGTTGAAACTAAAAACACTCGCGTTGAAACTAAACACTCGTGTTGAAACTAAACACTCACGTTGAAACTTAAAAAAACTCGCGATGAAACTAAAATCACTCGCGTTGAAACTAAACACTTGCGTTGAAACTTAAAACACTCGCGTTGAAACAAAACATTTGCGTTGAAACTAAAAATACTCGCTTTGAAACTAATCACTTGGGTTGAAACTAAAACACTCGCGTTGAAACTAAAAACACTCGCGTTGAAACAAAACACTTGCGTTGAAACTAAAAACACTTGCATTTAAACTAAACACTTGCGTTGCAAATAAAAACACTCGCGATGAAACTAAAAACACTCGCGTTGAAACTAAAAACACTTGCGTTGAAAATAAAAACACTCGCGTTGAAACTAAACACTTGCGTTGAAACTAAAAACACTCGCGTTGAAACTAAAAATACTCGCTTTGAAACTAAACACTTGGGTTGAAACTAAAACACTCGCGTTGAAACTAAAAACACTCGCGTTGAAACAAAACACTTGCGTTGAAACTAAAAACACTTGCATTAAAACTAAACACTTGCGTTGCAACTAAAAACACTCGCGATGAAACTAAAAACACTCGCGTTGAAACTAAAAACACTCGCGTTGAAAATAAAAACACTCGCTTTGAAACTAAACACTTGCGTTGAAACTAAAAACACTCGCGTTGAAACTAAAAACACTCGCGTTGAAACTAAACACTTACGTTGAAACTAAAAACACTCGCGTTGAAACAAAACACTTGCGTTGAAACTAAAACCACTTGCGGTGAAACTAACCACTTGCGTTGAAACTAAAAACACTCGCGTTGAAACTATACACTTGCGTTTAAACTAGAAACACTCGCGTTGAAACTAAAAACCCTCGCCTTGAAACAAAACACTTGGGTTGAAACTAAAAACACTCGCCTTGAAAATAAAAACACTCGCGTTGAAACTAAACACTTGCGTTGAAGCTAAAAACACTCGCGTTGAAACTAAAAACACTCGCGTTGAAACTAAACACTTGCGTTGAGACTAAAAACACTCGCGATAAAACTAAAAACACTCGCGTTGAAACTAAACACTTGCGTTGAAACTAAAAACACTCGCGTTGAAATTAAAAACATTCGCTTTGAAACGAAATACTTGCGTTGAAACTAAAAACACTCGCGTTGAAACTAAAAACATCCGCGGTGAAACAAAACACTTGCGTTGAAACTAAAAACACTCGCGTTGAAACTAAAAACACTCGCGTTGAAACTAAAAACACTCGCGTTGAAACTAAACACTTGCGTTGAAACTAAAAACACTCGCGTTGAAACAAAACACTTGCGTTGAAACTAAAACCACTTGCGGTGAAACTAACCACTTGCGTTCAAACTAAAAACACTCGCGTTGAAACTAAAAACACTCGCGTTGAAACTAAAAACACTCGCGTTGAAATTAAAAACATTTGCTTTGAAACGAAATACTTGCGTTGAAACTTAAAACACTCGCGTTGAAACTAAAAACACTCGCGTTGAAACAAAACACTTGCGTTGAAACTAAAAACACTCACGTTGAAACTAAACACTTGCGTTGAAAAAAAACACTTGCGTTGAAACTAAAAATACTCGCGTTGAAACAAAACACTTGCGTTGAAACTAAAAACACTCGCGTTAAAACTAAAAACACTCGCGTTGAAGCTAAACACTTGCGTTGAAACTAAAAACACTCGCGTTGAAATTAAAAACATTAGCTTTGAAACGAAATACTTGCGTTGAAACTAAAAACACTCGCGTTGAAACTAAAAACACTCGCGTTGAAACTAAACACTTGCGTTGAAACTAAAAACACTCGCGTTAAAATTAAAAACATTCGCTTTGAAACGAAATACTTGCGTTGAAACTAAAAACACTCGCGTTGAAACTAAAAACACTCGCGTTGAAACAAAACACTTGCGTTGAAACTAAAAACACTCGCGTTGAAACTAAAAACTTGTTGAAACTAAAAACACTCGCGTTGAAACTAAAAACAGTAGCGTTGAAACTAAATACACTCGCGTTGAAACTAAAAACTTTCGCGTTGAAACTAAAAACACTCGCGTTGAAACTAAAAATACTCGCTTTGAAACTAAACACTTGGGTTGAAACTAAAACACTCGCGTTGAAACTAAAAACACTCGCGTTGAAACAAAACACTTGCGTTGAAACTAAAAACACTTGCATTAAAACTAAACACTTGCGTTACAACTAAAAACACTCGCGATGAAACTAAAAACACTCGCGTTGAAACTAAAAACACTCGCGTTGAAAATAAAAACACTCGGTTTTGAAACTAAACACTTGCGTTGAAACTAAAAACACTCGCGTTGAAACTTAAAAACACTCGCGTTGAAACTAAACACTTGCTTTGAAACTAAAAACACTCGCGTTGAAACAAAACACTTGCGTTGAAACTAAAACCACTTGCGGTGAAACTAACCACTTGCGTTGAAACTAAAAACACTCGCGTTGAAACTAAAAACACTCGCGTTGAAACTAAAAACACTCGCGTTGAAACAAAACACTTGCGTTGAAACTAAAAACACTCGCGTTGAAAATAAAAACACTCGGTTTTGAAACTAAACACTTGCGTTGAAACTAAAAACACTCGCGTTAAAACTAAAAACACTCGCGTTGAAACTAAACACTTGCTTTGAAACTAAAAACACTCGCGTTGAAACAAAACACTTGCGTTGAAACTAAAACCACTTGCGGTGAAACTAACCACTTGCGTTGAAACTAAAAACACTCGCGTTGAAACTAAAAACACTCGCGTTGAAACTAAAAACACTCGCGTTGAAACAAAACACTTGCGTTGAAACTAAAAACACTCGCGTTGAAACAAAACACTTTCGTTGAAACTAAAAACTTTCGCGTTGAAACTCAACACTTGCGTTGAAACTAAAAACACTCGCGATGAAACTAAAAACACTCGCGTTGACACTAAACACTTGCGTTGAAACTAGAAATACTCGCTTTGAAGCTGAAAATTTGCGTTGAAACTAAACACTTGCGTTGAAACTAAAAACACTCTCGTTGAAACTAAAAACACTCGCGTTGAAACAAAACACTTGCGTTGAAACTAAAAACACTCGCGTCGAAACTAAAAACACTTGCGTTGAAACTAAAAACAATCGCGTTGAAACTAAAAACACTCGCGTTGAAACTAAACACTTGCGTTGAAACTAAAAACACTCGCGTTGAAACAAAAAACACTTGCGTTGAAACTAAAAACACTCGCGTTGAAACTAAAAACACTCGCGTTGACACTAAACACTTGCGTTGAAACTAAAAACACTCGCATTGAATCTAAAAACACTCGCGTTGAAACAAAACACTTGCGTTGAAACTAAAAACACTCGCGTTAAAACTAAAAACACTCGCGTTGAAACTAAACACTTGCGTTGAAAAAAAAACACTTGCGTTGAAACTAAAAACACTCGCGTTGAAATTAAAACACTCGCGTTGAAACTAAACTGAAACTAAAAACACTCGCGTTGAAGCTGAAAATTTGCGTTGAAACTAAAAACACTCGCGTTGAAACTAAACACTTGCGTTGAAAAAAAAACACTTGCGTTGAAACTAAAAACACTCGCGTTGAAATTAAAACACTCGCGTTGAAACTAAACTGAAACTAAAAACACTCGCGTTGAAGCTGAAAATTTGCGTTGAAACTAAAAACACTCGCGTTGAAACTAAACACTTGCGTTGAAACTAAAAACACTCGCGTTGAAACTAAATACACTTGCGTTGAAACTAAAAACACTCGCGTTGAAACTAAAAACACTCGCGTTGAAACTAAACACTCGCGTTGAAACTAAACACTCACGTTGAAACTTAAAAAAACTCGCGATGAAACTAAAAACACTCGCGTTGAAACTAAACACTTGCGTTGAAACTAAAATCACTCGCGTTGAAACTAAACACTTGCGTTGAAACTAAAAACACTTGCGTTGAAACTAAATACTCGCGATGAAACTTAAAACACTCGCGTTGAAACAAAACATTTGCGTTGAAACTAAAAATACTCGCTTTGAAACTAAACACTTGGGTTGAAACTAAAACACTCGCGTTGAAACTAAAAACACTCGCGTTGAAACAAAACACTTGCGTTGAAACTAAAAACACTTGCATTTAAACTAAACACTTGCGTTGCAAATAAAAACACTCGCGATGAAACTAAAAACACTCGCGTTGAAACTAAAAACACTTGCGTTGAAACTAAAAACACTCGCGTTGAAACTAAACACTTGCGTTGAAACTAAAAACACTCGCGTTGAAACTAAAAACACTCGCGTTGAAACTAAACACTTGCGTTGAAACTAAAAACACTCGCGTTGAAACAAAACACTTGCGTTGAAACTAAAAACACTCGCGTTGAAACTAAAAACATTCGCTTTGAAACGAAACACTTGCGTTGAGACTAAAAACACTCGCGATAAAACTAAAAACACTCGCGTTGAAATTAAAAACATTCGCTTTGAAACGAAATACTTGCGTTGAAACTAAAAACACTCGCGTTGAAACTAAAAACACTCGCGTTGAAACTAAACACTTGCGTTGAAACTAAAAACACTCGCGTTGAAATTAAAAACATTCGCTTTGAAACGAAATACTTGCGTTGAAACTAAAAACACTCGCGTTGAAACTAAAAACACTCGCTTTGAAACAAAACACTTGCGTTGAAACTAAAAACACTCACGTTGAAACTAAACACTTGCGTTGAAAAAAAACACTTGCGTTGAAACTAAAAATACTCGCGTTGAAACAAAACACTTGCGTTGAAACTAAAAACACTCGCGTTAAAACTAAAAACACTCGCGTTGAAGCTAAACACTTGCGTTGAAACTAAAAACACTCGCGTTGAAATTAAAAACATTAGCTTTGAAACGAAATACTTGCGTTGAAACTAAAAACACTCGCGTTGAAACTAAAAACACTCGCGTTGAGGCTAAACACTTGCGTTGAAACTAAAAACACTCGCGTTAAAATTAAAAACATTCGCTTTGAAACGAAATACTTGCGTTGAAACTAAAAACACTCGCGTTGAAACTAAAAACACTCGCGTTGAAACAAAACACTTGCGTTGAAACTAAAAACACTCGCGTTGAAACTAAAAACTTGTTGAAACTAAAAACACTCGCGTTGAAACTAAAAACAGTAGCGTTGAAACTAAATACACTCGCGTTGAAACTAAAAACTTTCGCGTTGAAACTAAAAACACTCGCGTTGAAACTAAAAACACTCGCGTTGAAACTAAACACTTGCGTTGAAACTAAAAACACTTGCATTAAAACTAAACACTTGCGTTGCAACTAAAAACACTCGCGATGAAACTAAAAACACTCGCGTTGAAACTAAAAACACTCGCGTTGAAAATAAAAACACTCGGTTTTGAAACTAAACACTTGCGTTGAAACTAAAAACACTCGCGTTGAAACTAAAAACACTCGCGTTGAAACTAAACACTTGCTTTGAAACTAAAAACACTCGCGTTGAAACAAAACACTTGCGTTGAAACTAAAACCACTTGCGGTGAAACTAACCACTTGCGTTGAAACTAAAAACACTCGCGTTGAAACTAAAAACACTCGCGTTGAAACTAAAAACACTCGCGTTGAAACAAAACACTTGCGTTGAAACTAAAAACACTCGCGTTGAAAATAAAAACACTCGGTTTTGAAACTAAACACTTGCGTTGAAACTAAAAACACTCGCGTTGAAACTAAAAACACTCGCGTTGAAACTAAACACTTGCTTTGAAACTAAAAACACTCGCGTTGAAACAAAACACTTGCGTTGAAACTAAAACCACTTGCGGTGAAACTAACCACTTGCGTTGAAACTAAAAACACTCGCGTTGAAACTAAAAACACTCGCGTTGAAACTAAAACACTCGCGTTGAAACAAAACACTTGCGTTGAAACTAAAAACACTCGCGTTGAAACAAAACACTTTCGTTGAAACTAAAAACTTTCGCGTTGAAACTCAACACTTGCGTTGAAACTAAAAACACTCGCGATGAAACTAAAAACACTCGCGTTGACACTAAACACTTGCGTTGAAACTAGAAATACTCGCGTTGAAGCTGAAAATTTGCGTTGAAACTAAACACTTGCGTTGAAACTAAAAACACTCGCGTTGAAACTAAAAACACTCGCGTTGAAACAAAACACTTGCGTTGAAACTAAAAACACTCGCGTCGAAACTAAAAACACTTGCGTTGAAACTAAAAACAATCGCGTTGAAACTAAAAACACTCGCGTTGAAACTAAACACTTGCGTTGAAACTAAAAACACTCGCGTTGAAACAAAAAACACTTGCGTTGAAACTAAAAACACTCGCGTTGAAACTAAAAACACTCGCGTTGACACTAAACACTTGCGTTGAAACTAAAAACACTCGCATTGAATCTAAAAACACTCGCGTTGAAACAAAACACTTGCGTTGAAACTAAAAACACTCGCGTTGAAACTAAAAACACTCGCGTTGAAACTAAACACTTGCGTTGAAAAAAAAACACTTGCGTTGAAACTAAAAACACTCGCGTTGAAATTAAAACACTCGCGTTGAAACTAAACTGAAACTAAAAACACTCGCGTTGAAGCTGAAAATTTGCGTTGAAACTAAAAACACTCGCGTTGAAACTAAACACTTGCGTTGAAAAAAAAACACTTGCGTTGAAACTAAAAACACTCGCGTTGAAATTAAAACACTCGCGTTGAAACTAAACTGAAACTAAAAACACTCGCGTTGAAGCTGAAAATTTGCGTTGAAACTAAAAACACTCGCGTTGAAACTAAAAACACTCGCGTTGAAACTAAAAACACTCGCGTTGAAACTAAACACTCGCGTTGAAACTAAACACTCACGTTGAAACTTAAAAAAACTCGCGATGAAACTAAAAACACTCGCGTTGAAACTAAACACTTGCGTTGAAACTAAAATCACTCGCGTTGAAACTAAACACTTGCGTTGAAACTAAAAACACTTGCGTTGAAACTAAATACTCGCGATGAAACTTAAAACACTCGCGTTGAAACAAAACATTTGCGTTGAAACTAAAAATACTCGCTTTGAAACTAAACACTTGGGTTGAAACTAAAACACTCGCGTTGAAACTAAAAACACTCGCGTTGAAACAAAACACTTGCGTTGAAACTAAAAACACTTGCATTTAAACTAAACACTTGCGTTGCAAATAAAAACACTCGCGATGAAACTAAAAACACTCGCGTTGAAACTAAAAACACTTGCGTTGAAAATAAAAACACTCGCGTTGAAACTAAACACTTGCGTTGAAACTAAAAACACTCGCGTTGAAACTAAAAACACTCGCGTTGAAACTAAACACTTGCGTTGAAACTAAAAACACTCGCGTTGAAACAAAACACTTGCGTTGAAACTAAAAACACTCGCGTTGAAACTAAAAACATTCGCTTTGAAACGAAACACTTGCGTTGAGACTAAAAACACTCGCGATAAAACTAAAAACACTCGCGTTGAAACTAAACACTTGCGTTGAAACTAAAAACACTCGCGTTGAAACTAAAAACATTCGCTTTGAAACGAAACACTTGCGTTGAAACTAAGAACACTCGCGTTGAAACTAAAAACACTCGCGTTGAAACTAAACACTTGCGTTGAAAAAAAAAAACTTGCGTTGAAACTAAAAACACTCGCGTTGAAACTAAAAACACTCGCGTTGAAACTAAAAACACTCGCGTTGAAAAAAAAAACACTCGGTTTTGAAACTAAACACTTGCGTTGAAACTAAAAACACTCGCGTTGAAACTAAAAACACTCGCGTTGAAACTAAACACTTGCTTTGAAACTAAAAACACTCGCGTTGAAACAAAACACTTGCGTTGAAACTAAAACCACTTGCGGTGAAACTAACCACTTGCGTTGAAACTAAAAACACTCGCGTTGAAACTAAAAACACTCGCGTTGAAACTAAAAACACTCGCTTTGAAACAAAACACTTGCGTTGAAACTAAAAACACTCGCGTTGAAAATAAAAACACTCGGTTTTGAAACTAAACACTTGCGTTGAAACTAAAAACACTCGCGTTGAAACTAAAAACACTCGCGTTGAAACTAAACACTTGCTTTGAAACTAAAAACACTCGCGTTGAAACAAAACACTTGCGTTGAAACTAAAACCACTTGCGGTGAAACTAACCACTTGCGTTGAAACTAAAAACACTCGCGTTGAAACTAAAAACACTCGCGTTGAAACTAAAAACACTCGCGTTGAAACAAAACACTTGCGTTGAAACTAAAAACACTCGCGTTGAAACAAAACACTTTCGTTGAAACTAAAAACTTTCGCGTTGAAACTCAACACTTGCGTTGAAACTAAAAACACTCGCGATGAAACTAAAAACACTCGCGTTGACACTAAACACTTGCGTTGAAACTAGAAATACTCGCGTTGAAGCTGAAAATTTGCGTTGAAACTAAACACTTGCGTTGAAACTAAAAACACTCTCGTTGAAACTAAAAACACTCGCGTTGAAACAAAACACTTGCGTTGAAACTAAAAACACTCGCGTCGAAACTAAAAACACTTGCGTTGAAACTAAAAACAATCGCGTTGAAACTAAAAACACTCGCGTTGAAACTAAACACTTGCGTTGAAACTAAAAACACTCGCGTTGAAACAAAAAACACTTGCGTTGAAACTAAAAACACTCGCGTTGAAACTAAAAACACTCGCGTTGACACTAAACACTTGCGTTGAAACTAAAAACACTCGCATTGAATCTAAAAACACTCGCGTTGAAACAAAACACTTGCGTTGAAACTAAAAACACTCGCGTTGAAACTAAAAACACTAGCGTTGAAACTAAACACTTGCGTTGAAAAAAAAACACTTGCGTTGAAACTAAAAACACTCGCGTTGAAATTAAAACACTCGCGTTGAAACTAAACTGAAACTAAAAACACTCGCGTTGAAGCTGAAAATTTGCGTTGAAACTAAAAACACTCGCGTTGAAACTAAACACTTGCGTTGAAAAAAAAACACTTGCGTTGAAACTAAAAACACTCGCGTTGAAATTAAAACACTCGCGTTGAAACTAAACTGAAACTAAAAACACTCGCGTTGAAGCTGAAAATTTGCGTTGAAACTAAAAACACTCGCGTTGAAACTAAACACTTGCGTTGAAACTAAAAACACTCGCGTTGAAACTAAATACACTTGCGTTGAAACTAAAAACACTCGCGTTGAAACTAAAAACACTCGCGTTGAAACTAAACACTCGTGTTGAAACTAAACACTCACGTTGAAACTTAAAAAAACTCGCGATGAAACTAAAATCACTCGCGTTGAAACTAAACACTTGCGTTGAAACTAAAAACACTTGCGTTGAAACTAAATACTCGCGATGAAACTTAAAACACTCGCGTTGAAACAAAACATTTGCGTTGAAACTAAAAATACTCGCTTTGAAACTAATCACTTGGGTTGAAACTAAAACACTCGCGTTGAAACTAAAAACACTCGCGTTGAAACAAAACACTTGCGTTGAAACTAAAAACACTTGCATTTAAACTAAACACTTGCGTTGCAAATAAAAACACTCGCGATGAAACTAAAAACACTCGCGTTGAAACTAAAAACACTTGCGTTGAAAATAAAAACACTCGCGTTGAAACTAAACACTTGCGTTGAAACTAAAAACACTCGCGTTGAAACTAAAAACACTCGCGTTGAAACTAAACACTTGCGTTGAAACTAAAAACACTCGCGTTGAAACAAAACACTTGCGTTGAAACTAAAAACACTCGCGTTGAAACTAAAAACATTCGCTTTGAAACGAAACACTTGCGTTGAGACTAAAAACACTCGCGATAAAACTAAAAACACTCGCGTTGAAACTAAACACTTGCGTTGAAACTAAAAACACTCGCGTTGAAACTAAAAACATTCGCTTTGAAACGAAACACTTGCGTTGAAACTAAAAACACTCGCGTTGAAACTCAAAACACTCGCGTTCAAACAAAACACTTGCGTTGAAACTAAAAACACTCGCGTTGAAACTAAAAACACTCGCGTTGAAACTAAACACTTGCGTTGAAAAAAACACTTGCGTTGAAACTAAAAACACTCGCGTTGAAACAAAACACTTGCATTGAAACTAAAAACACTCGCGTTAAAACTAAACACTTGCGTTTAAACTAAAAACATTCGCGTTGAAACTAAAACTCGCGTTGAAACTAAAAACACTCGCGTTGAAACTAAACACTTGCGTTGAAACTAAAAACACTCGCGTTGAAACTAAAAACACTCGCGTTGACACTAAACACTTGCGTTAAAACTAAAAACACTCGCATTGAATCTAAAAACACTCGCGTTGAAACAAAACATTTGCGTTGAAACTAAAATCACTCGCGTTGAAACTAAAAACACTCGCGTTGAAACTAAACACTTGCGTTGAAAAAAAAAACTTGCGTTGAAACTAAAAACACTCGCGTTGAAACTAAAAACACTCGCGTTGACACTAAACACTTGCGTTGAAACTAAAAACACTCGCATTGAATCTAAAAACACTCGCGTTGAAACTATACACTTGCGTTTAAACTAGAAACACTCGCGTTGAAACTAAAAACCCTCGCCTTGAAACAAAACACTTGGGTTGAAACTAAAAACACTCGCCTTGAAAATAAAAACACTCGCGTTGAAACTAAACACTTGCGTTGAAGCTAAAAACACTCGCGTTGAAACTAAAAACACTCGCGTTGAAACTAAACACTTGCGTTGAGACTAAAAACACTCGCGATAAAACTAAAAACACTCGCGTTGAAACTAAACACTTGCGTTGAAACTAAAAACACTCGCGTTGAAATTAAAAACATTCGCTTTGAAACGAAATACTTGCGTTGAAACTAAAAACACTCGCGTTGAAACTAAAAACACTCGCGGTGAAACAAAACACTTGCGTTGAAACTAAAAACACTCGCGTTGAAACTAAAAACATTCGCTTTGAAACGAAACACTTGCGTTGAGACTAAAAACACTCGCGATAAAACTAAAAACACTCGCGTTGAAACTAAACACTTGCGTTGAAACTAAAAACACTCGCGTTGAAACTAAAAACATTCGCTTTGAAACGAAACACTTGCGTTGAAACTAAAAACACTCGCGTTGAAACTAAACACTTGCGTTGAAACTAAAAACACTCGCGTTGAAACTAAAAATACTTGCGTTGAAACTAAAAACACTCGCGTTGAAACTAAAATCACTCGTTTTGAAACTAAAAACTTGTTGAAACTAAAAACACTCGCGTTGAAACTAAAAACAGTAGCGTTGAAACTAAATACACTCGCGTTGAAACTAAAAACTTTCGCGTTGAAACTAAAAACACTCGCGTTGAAACTAAAAATACTCGCTTTGAAAATAAACACTTGGGTTGAAACTAAAACACTCGCGTTGAAACTAAAAACACTCGCGTTGAAACAAAACACTTGCGTTGAAACTAAAAACACTTGCATTAAAACTAAACACTTGCGTTGCAACTAAAAACACTCGCGATGAAACTAAAAACACTCGCGTTGAAACTAAAAACACTCGCGTTGAAAATAAAAACACTCGCTTTGAAACTAAACACTTGCGTTGAAACTAAAAACACTCGCGTTGAAACTAAAAACACTCGCGTTGAAACTAAACACTTACGTTGAAACTAAAAACACTCGCGTTGAAACAAAACACTTGCGTTGAAACTAAAACCACTTGCGGTGAAACTAACCACTTGCGTTGAAACTAAAAACACTCGCGTTGAAACTATACACTTGCGTTTAAACTAGAAACACTCGCGTTGAAACTAAAAACCCTCGCCTTGAAACAAAACACTTGGGTTGAAACTAAAAACACTCGCCTTGAAAATAAAAACACTCGCGTTGAAACTAAACACTTGCGTTGAAGCTAAAAACACTCGCGTTGAAACTAAAAACACTCGCGTTGAAACTAAACACTTGCGTTGAGACTAAAAACACTCGCGATAAAACTAAAAACACTCGCGTTGAAACTAAACACTTGCGTTGAAACTAAAAACACTCGCGTTGAAATTAAAAACATTCGCTTTGAAACGAAATACTTGCGTTGAAACTAAAAACACTCGCGTTGAAACTAAAAACATCCGCGGTGAAACAAAACACTTGCGTTGAAACTAAAAACACTCGCGTTGAAACTAAAAACACTCGCGTTGAAACTAAAAACACTCGCGTTGAAACTAAACACTTGCGTTGAAACTAAAAACACTCGCGTTGAAACTAAACACTTGCGTTGAAACTAAAACCACTTGCGGTGAAACTAACCACTTGCGTTCAAACTAAAAACACTCGCGTTGAAACTAAAAACACTCGCGTTGAAACTAAAAACACTCGCGTTGAAATTAAAAACATTTGCTTTGAAACGAAATACTTGCGTTGAAACTTAAAACACTCGCGTTGAAACTAAAAACACTCGCGTTGAAACAAAACACTTGCGTTGAAACTAAAAACACTCACGTTGAAACTAAACACTTGCGTTGAAAAAAAACACTTGCGTTGAAACTAAAAATACTCGCGTTGAAACAAAACACTTGCGTTGAAACTAAAAACACTCGCGTTAAAACTAAAAACACTCGCGTTGAAGCTAAACACTTGCGTTGAAACTAAAAACACTCGCGTTGAAATTAAAAACATTAGCTTTGAAACGAAATACTTGCGTTGAAACTAAAAACACTCGCGTTGAAACTAAAAACACTCGCGTTGAAACTAAACACTTGCGTTGAAACTAAAAACACTCGCGTTGAAAATAAAAACATTCGCTTTGAAACGAAATACTTGCGTTGAAACTTAAAACACTCGCGTTGAAACTAAAAACACTCGCGTTGAAACAAAACACTTGCGTTGAAACTAAAAACACTCGCGTTGAAACTAAAAACTTGTTGAAACTAAAAACACTCGCGTTGAAACTAAAAACAGTAGCGTTGAAACTAAATACACTCGCGTTGAAACTAAAAACTTTCGCGTTGAAACTAAAAACACTCGCGTTGAAACTAAAAATACTCGCTTTGAAACTAAACACTTGGGTTGAAACTAAAACACTCGCGTTGAAACTAAAAACACTCGCGTTGAAACAAAACACTTGCGTTGAAACTAAAAACACTTGCATTAAAACTAAACACTTGCGTTACAACTAAAAACACTCGCGATGAAACTAAAAACACTCGCGTTGAAACTAAAAACACTCGCGTTGAAAATAAAAACACTCGGTTTTGAAACTAAACACTTGCGTTGAAACTAAAAACACTCGCGTTGAAACTTAAAAACACTCGCGTTGAAACTAAACACTTGCTTTGAAACTAAAAACACTCGCGTTGAAACAAAACACTTGCGTTGAAACTAAAACCACTTGCGGTGAAACTAACCACTTGCGTTGAAACTAAAAACACTCGCGTTGAAACTAAAAACACTCGCGTTGAAACTAAAAACACTCGCGTTGAAACAAAAACACTTGCGTTGAAACTAAAAACACTCGCGTTGAAAATAAAAACACTCGGTTTTGAAACTAAACACTTGCGTTGAAACTAAAAACACTCGCGTTAAAACTAAAAACACTCGCGTTGAAACTAAACACTTGCTTTGAAACTAAAAACACTCGCGTTGAAACAAAACACTTGCGTTGAAACTAAAACCACTTGCGGTGAAACTAACCACTTGCGTTGAAACTAAAAACACTCGCGTTGAAACTAAAAACACTCGCGTTGAAACTAAAAACACTCGCGTTGAAACAAAACACTTGCGTTGAAACTAAAAACACTCGCGTTGAAACAAAACACTTTCGTTGAAACTAAAAACTTTCGCGTTGAAACTCAACACTTGCGTTGAAACTAAAAACACTCGCGATGAAACTAAAAACACTCGCGTTGACACTAAACACTTGCGTTGAAACTAGAAATACTCGCTTTGAAGCTGAAAATTTGCGTTGAAACTAAACACTTGCGTTGAAACTAAAAACACTCTCGTTGAAACTAAAAACACTCGCGTTGAAACAAAACACTTGCGTTGAAACTAAAAACACTCGCGTCGAAACTAAAAACACTTGCGTTGAAACTAAAAACAATCGCGTTGAAACTAAAAACACTCGCGTTGAAACTAAACACTTGCGTTGAAACTAAAAACACTCGCGTTGAAACAAAAAACACTTGCGTTGAAACTAAAAACACTCGCGTTGAAACTAAAAACACTCGCGTTGACACTAAACACTTGCGTTGAAACTAAAAACACTCGCATTGAAACTAAAAACACTCGCGTTGAAACAAAACACTTGCGTTGAAACTAAAAACACTCGCGTTAAAACTAAAAACACTCGCGTTGAAACTAAACACTTGCGTTGAAAAAAAAACACTTGCGTTGAAACTAAAAACACTCGCGTTGAAATTAAAACACTCGCGTTGAAACTAAACTGAAACTAAAAACACTCGCGTTGAAGCTGAAAATTTGCGTTGAAACTAAAAACACTCGCGTTGAAACTAAACACTTGCGTTGAAAAAAAAACACTTGCGTTGAAACTAAAAACACTCGCGTTGAAATTAAAACACTCGCGTTGAAACTAAACTGAAACTAAAAACACTCGCGTTGAAGCTGAAAATTTGCGTTGAAACTAAAAACACTCGCGTTGAAACTAAACACTTGCGTTGAAACTAAAAACACTCGCGTTGAAACTAAATACACTTGCGTTGAAACTAAAAACACTCGCGTTGAAACTAAAAACACTCGCGTTGAAACTAAACACTCGCGTTGAAACTAAACACTCACGTTGAAACTTAAAAAAACTCGCGATGAAACTAAAAACACTCGCGTTGAAACTAAACACTTGCGTTGAAACTAAAATCACTCGCGTTGAAACTAAACACTTGCGTTGAAACTAAAAACACTTGCGTTGAAACTAAATACTCGCGATGAAACTTAAAACACTCGCGTTGAAACAAAACATTTGCGTTGAAACTAAAAATACTCGCTTTGAAACTAAACACTTGGGTTGAAACTAAAACACTCGCGTTGAAACTAAAAACACTCGCGTTGAAACAAAACACTTGCGTTGAAACTAAAAACACTTGCATTTAAACTAAACACTTGCGTTGCAAATAAAAACACTCGCGATGAAACTAAAAACACTCGCGTTGAAACTAAAAACACTTGCGTTGAAAATAAAAACACTCGCGTTGAAACTAAACACTTGCGTTGAAACTAAAAACACTCGCGTTGAAACTAAAAACACTCGCGTTGAAACTAAACACTTGCGTTGAAACTAAAAACACTCGCGTTGAAACAAAACACTTGCGTTGAAACTAAAAACACTCGCGTTGAAACTAAAAACATTCGCTTTGAAACGAAACACTTGCGTTGAGACTAAAAACACTCGCGATAAAACTAAAAACACTCGCGTTGAAACTAAACACTTGCGTTGAAACTAAAAACACTCGCGTTGAAACTAAAAACATTCGCTTTGAAACGAAACACTTGCGTTGAAACTAAAAACACTCGCGTTGAAACTCAAAACACTCGCGTTCAAACAAAACACTTGCGTTGAAACTAAAAACACTCGCGTTGAAACTAAAAACACTCGCGTTGAAACTAAACACTTGCGTTGAAAAAAACACTTGCGTTGAAACTAAAAACACTCGCGTTGAAACAAAACACTTGCATTGAAACTAAAAACACTCGCGTTAAAACTAAACACTTGCGTTTAAACTAAAAACATTCGCGTTGAAACTAAAACTCGCGTTGAAACTAAAAACACTCGCGTTGAAACTAAACACTTGCGTTGAAACTAAAAACACTCGCGTTGAAACTAAAAACACTCGCGTTGACACTAAACACTTGCGTTAAAACTAAAAACACTCGCATTGAATCTAAAAACACTCGCGTTGAAACAAAACATTTGCGTTGAAACTAAAATCACTCGCGTTGAAACTAAAAACACTCGCGTTGAAACTAAACACTTGCGTTGAAAAAAAAAACTTGCGTTGAAACTAAAAACACTCGCGTTGAAACTAAAAACACTCGCGTTGACACTAAACACTTGCGTTGAAACTAAAAACACTCGCATTGAATCTAAAAACACTCGCGTTGAAACTATACACTTGCGTTTAAACTAGAAACACTCGCGTTGAAACTAAAAACCCTCGCCTTGAAACAAAACACTTGGGTTGAAACTAAAAACACTCGCCTTGAAAATAAAAACACTCGCGTTGAAACTAAACACTTGCGTTGAAGCTAAAAACACTCGCGTTGAAACTAAAAACACTCGCGTTGAAACTAAACACTTGCGTTGAGACTAAAAACACTCGCGATAAAACTAAAAACACTCGCGTTGAAACTAAACACTTGCGTTGAAACTAAAAACACTCGCGTTGAAATTAAAAACATTCGCTTTGAAACGAAATACTTGCGTTGAAACTAAAAACACTCGCGTTGAAACTAAAAACACTCGCGGTGAAACAAAACACTTGCGTTGAAACTAAAAACACTCGCG
The DNA here is from genome assembly GCA_911728535.1 of Pammene fasciana. Classification (NCBI taxonomy): domain Eukaryota; kingdom Metazoa; phylum Arthropoda; class Insecta; order Lepidoptera; family Tortricidae; genus Pammene; species Pammene fasciana. The sequence continues at coordinate 8,694,452 of OU452278.1, read as the reverse complement.
TTGAAACTAAAAACATTCGCTTTGAAACGAAACACTTGCGTTGAGACTAAAAACACTCGCGATAAAACTAAAAACACTCGCGTTGAAACTAAACACTTGCGTTGAAACTAAAAACACTCGCGTTGAAACTAAAAACATTCGCTTTGAAACGAAACACTTGCGTTGAAACTAAAAACACTCGCGTTGAAACTAAACACTTGCGTTGAAACTAAAAACACTCGCGTTGAAACTAAAAATACTTGCGTTGAAACTAAAAACACTCGCGTTGAAACTAAAATCACTCGCTTTGAAACTAAAAACTTGTTGAAACTAAAAACACTCGCGTTGAAACTAAAAACAGTAGCGTTGAAACTAAATACACTCGCGTTGAAACTAAAAACTTTCGCGTTGAAACTAAAAACACTCGCGTTGAAACTAAAAATACTCGCTTTGAAACTAAACACTTGGGTTGAAACTAAAACACTCGCGTTGAAACTAAAAACACTCGCGTTGAAACAAAACACTTGCGTTGAAACTAAAAACACTTGCATTAAAACTAAACACTTGCGTTGCAACTAAAAACACTCGCGATGAAACTAAAAACACTCGCGTTGAAACTAAAAACACTCGCGTTGAAAATAAAAACACTCGCGTTGAAACTAAACACTTGCGTTGAAACTAAAAACACTCGCGTTGAAACTAAAAACACTCGCGTTGAAACTAAACACTTGCGTTGAAACTAAAAACACTCGCGTTGAAACAAAACACTTGCGTTGAAACTAAAAACAATCGCGTTAAAACTAAACACTTGCGTTGAAACTAAAAACACTCGCGTTGAAACTAAAAACATTCGCTTTGAAACGAAACACTTGCGTTGAGACTAAAAACACTCGCGATAAAACTAAAAACACTCGCGTTGAAACAAAACACTTGCGTTGAAACTAAAAACACTCGCGTTGAAACAAAACACTTTCGTTGAAACTAAAAACTTTCGCGCTGAAACTCAACACTTGCGTTGAAACTAAAAACACTTGCGTTAAAACTAAACACTTGCGATGAAACTAAAAACACTCGCTTTGAAACTAAACACTTGCGTTGAAACTAAACACTTGCGTTGAAACTAAAAACACTCGCGTTGAAACAAAACACTTTCGTTGAAACTAAAAACTTTCGCGCTGAAACTCAACACTTGCGTTGAAACTAAAAACACTCGCGATGAAACTAAAAACACTCGCGTTGACTGACTCTAAACACTTGCGTTGAAACTAGAAACACTCGCAATGAAGCTGAAAATTTGCGTTGAAACTAAACACTTGCGTTGAAACTAAAAACACTCGCGTTGAAACAGAACACTCGCGTTGAAACTAAAAACACTCGCGTTGAAACAAAACACTTGCGTTGAAACTAAAAACACTCGCGTCGAAACTAAAAACACTTGCGTTGAAACTAAAAACAATCGCGTTGAAAATAAAAACACTCGCGTTGAAACTAAACACTTGCGTTGAAAAAAAAACACTTGCGTTGAAACTAAAAACACTCGCGTTGAAACTAAAAACACTCGCGTTGACACTAAACACTTGCGTTGAAACTAAAAACACTCGCATTGAATCTAAAAACACTCGCTTTGAAACAAAACACTTGCGTTGAAACTAAAAACACTCGCGTTGAAACTAAAAACACTCGCGTTGAAACTAAATACTCGCGATGAAACTTAAAACACTCGCGTTGAAACAAAACACTTGCGTTGAAACTAAAAACACTTGCGTTGAAACGAAAAACACTCGCGTTGATACTAAACTCTTGCGTTTAAAACTTAAAACTAAAAACACTCGCGTTGAAACTAAACACTTGCGTTGAAACTAAAAACACTTGCGTTGAAACTAAATACTCGCGATGAAACTTAAAACACTCGCGTTGAAACAAAACACTTGCGTTGAAACTAAAAACACTTGCGTTGAAACTAAAAACACTCGCGTTGAAACTAAACTCTTGCGTTGAAACTAAAAACTTTCGCGTTGAAACTCAACACTTGCGTTGAAACTAAAAACACTCGCGATGAAACTAAAAACACTCGCGTTGACACTAAACACTTGCGTTGAAACTAGAAATACTCGCGTTGAAGCTGAAAATTTGCGTTGAAACTAAACACTTGCGTTGAAACTAAAAACACTCGCGTTGAAATTAAAAACACTCGCGTTGAAACAAAACACTTGCGTTGAAACTAAAAACACTCGCGTCGAAACTAAAAACACTTGCGTTGAAACTAAAAACAATCGCGTTGAAACTAAAAACACTCGCGTTGAAACTAAACACTTGCGTTGAAAAAAAAACACTTGCGTTGAAACTAAAAACACTCGCGTTGAAACTAAAAACACTCGCGTTGACACTAAACACTTGCGTTGAAACTAAAAACACTCGCATTGAATCTAAAAACACTCGCGTTGAAACAAAACACTTGCGTTGAAACTAAAAACACTCGCGTTGAAACTAAAAACACTCGCGTTGAAACTAAACACTTGCGTTGAGACTAAAAACACTCGCGATAAAACTAAAAACACTCGCGTTGAAACTAAACACTTGCGTTGAAACTAAAAACACTCGCGTTGAAACTAAACACTTGCGTTGAAAAAAAAACACTTGCGTTGAAACTAAAAACACTCGCGTTGAAACTAAAAACACTCGCGTTGACACTAAACACTTGCGTTGAAACTAAAAACACTCGCATTGAATCTAAAAACACTCGCGTTGAAACAAAACACTTGCGTTGAAACTAAAAACACTCGCGTTGAAACTAAAAAAACTCGCGTTGAAACTAAACACTTGCGTTGAGACTAAAAACACTCGCGATAAAACTAAAAACACTCGCGTTGAAACTAAACACTTGCGTTGAAACTAAAAACACTCGCGTTGAAACTAAACACTTGCGTTGAAACTAAAAACACTCGCGTTGAAACTAAAAACACTCGCGGTGAAACAAAACACTTGCGTTGAAACTAAAAACACTCGCGTTGAAACTAAAAACATTCGCTTTGAAACGAAACACTTGCGTTGAGACTAAAAACACTCGCGATAAAACTAAAAACACTCGCGTTGAAACTAAACACTTGCGTTGAAACTAAAAACACTCGCGTTGAAACTAAAAACATTCGCTTTGAAACGAAACACTTGCGTTGAAACTAAAAACACTCGCGTTGAAACTAAACACTTGCGTTGAAACTAAAAACACTCGCGTTGAAACTAAAAATACTTGCGTTGAAACTAAAAACACTCGCGTTGAAACTAAAATCACTCGCTTTGAAACTAAAAACTTGTTGAAACTAAAAACACTCGCGTTGAAACTAAAAACAGTAGCGTTGAAACTAAATACACTCGCGTTGAAACTAAAAACTTTCGCGTTGAAACTAAAAACACTCGCGTTGAAACTAAAAATACTCGCTTTGAAACTAAACACTTGGGTTGAAACTAAAACACTCGCGTTGAAACTAAAAACACTCGCGTTGAAACAAAACACTTGCGTTGAAACTAAAAACACTTGCATTAAAACTAAACACTTGCGTTGCAACTAAAAACACTCGCGATGAAACTAAAAACACTCGCGTTGAAACTAAAAACACTCGCGTTGAAAATAAAAACACTCGCGTTGAAACTAAACACTTGCGTTGAAACTAAAAACACTCGCGTTGAAACTAAAAACACTCGCGTTGAAACTAAACACTTGCGTTGAAACTAAAAACACTCGCGTTGAAACAAAACACTTGCGTTGAAACTAAAAACAATCGCGTTAAAACTAAACACTTGCGTTGAAACTAAAAACACTCGCGTTGAAACTAAAAACATTCGCTTTGAAACGAAACACTTGCGTTGAGACTAAAAACACTCGCGATAAAACTAAAAACACTCGCGTTGAAACAAAACACTTGCGTTGAAACTAAAAACACTCGCGTTGAAACAAAACACTTTCGTTGAAACTAAAAACTTTCGCGCTGAAACTCAACACTTGCGTTGAAACTAAAAACACTTGCGTTAAAACTAAACACTTGCGATGAAACTAAAAACACTCGCTTTGAAACTAAACACTTGCGTTGAAACTAAACACTTGCGTTGAAACTAAAAACACTCGCGTTGAAACAAAACACTTTCGTTGAAACTAAAAACTTTCGCGCTGAAACTCAACACTTGCGTTGAAACTAAAAACACTCGCGGTGAAACTAAAAACACTCGCGTTGACTGACTCTAAACACTTGCGTTGAAACTAGAAACACTCGCAATGAAGCTGAAAATTTGCGTTGAAACTAAACACTTGCGTTGAAACTAAAAACACTCGCGTTGAAACAGAACACTCGCGTTGAAACTAAAAACACTCGCGTTGAAACAAAACACTTGCGTTGAAACTAAAAACACTCGCGTCGAAACTAAAAACACTTGCGTTGAAACTAAAAACAATCGCGTTGAAACTAAAAACACTCGCGTTGAAACTAAACACTTGCGTTGAAAAAAAAACACTTGCGTTGAAACTAAAAACACTCGCGTTGAAACTAAAAACACTCGCGTTGACACTAAACACTTGCGTTGAAACTAAAAACACTCGCATTGAATCTAAAAACACTCGCTTTGAAACAAAACACTTGCGTTGAAACTAAAAACACTCGCGTTGAAACTAAAAACACTCGCGTTGAAACTAAATACTCGCGATGAAACTTAAAACACTCGCGTTGAAACAAAACACTTGCGTTGAAACTAAAAACACTTGCGTTGAAACGAAAAACACTCGCGTTGATACTAAACTCTTGCGTTTAAAACTTAAAACTAAAAACACTCGCGTTGAAACTAAACACTTGCGTTGAAACTAAAAACACTTGCGTTGAAACTAAATACTCGCGATGAAACTTAAAACACTCGCGTTGAAACAAAACACTTGCGTTGAAACTAAAAACACTTGCGTTGAAACTAAAAACACTCGCGTTGAAACTAAACTCTTGCGTTGAAACTAAAAACTTTCGCGTTGAAACTCAACACTTGCGTTAAAACTAAAAACACTCGCGATGAAACTAAAAACACTCGCGTTGACACTAAACACTTGCGTTGAAACTAGAAATACTCGCGTTGAAGCTGAAAATTTGCGTTGAAACTAAACACTTGCGTTGAAACTAAAAACACTCGCGTTGAAATTAAAAACACTCGCGTTGAAACAAAACACTTGCGTTGAAACTAAAAACACTCGCGTCGAAACTAAAAACACTTGCGTTGAAACTAAAAACAATCGCGTTGAAACTAAAAACACTCGCGTTGAAACTAAACACTTGCGTTGAAAAAAAAACACTTGCGTTGAAACTAAAAACACTCGCGTTGAAACTAAAAACACTCGCGTTGACACTAAACACTTGCGTTGAAACTAAAAACACTCGCATTGAATCTAAAAACACTCGCGTTGAAACAAAACACTTGCGTTGAAACTAAAAACACTCGCGTTGAAACTAAAAACACTCGCGTTGAAACTAAACACTTGCGTTGAAAAAAAACACTTGCGTTGAAACTAAAAACACTCGCGTTGAAATTGAAACACTCGCGTTGAAACTAAACTGAAACTAAAAACACTCGCGTTGAAGCTGAAAATTTGCGTTGAAAATAAAAACACTCGCGTTGAAACTAAACACTTGCGTTGAAACTAAAAACACTCGCGTTGAAACTAAAAACACTTGCGTTGAAACTAAAAACACTCGCGTTGAAACTAAAAACACTCGCGTTGAAACTAATGACTCGCGTTGAAACTAAACACTCACGTTGAAACTTTAAAAAACTCGCGATGAAACTAAAAACACTCGCGTTGAAACTAAACACTTGCGTTGAAACTAAAATCACTCGCGTTGAAACTAAACACTTGCGTTGAAACTAAAAACACTTGCGTTGAAACTAAATACTCGCGATGAAACTTAAAACACTCGCGTTGAAACAAAACACTTGCGTTGAAACTAAAAACACTTACGTTGAAACTAAAAACACTCGCGTTGAAACTAAACTCTTGCGTTTAAAACTTTAAACTAAAAACACTCGCGTTGAAACCAAAAAAAATCGCGTTAAAAAAAAAAAAAGGTTGAAACTAAAAACACTCGCGTCAAACTAAAAACACTTGCTTTAAAACTAAACACCTGCGTTGAAACTAAAAACACTTGCATTGAAACTAAACACTTGCGTTGAAACTTAAAACACTCGCGTTGAAACTAAAAACACTCGCGATGAAACTAAAAACACTCGCGTTGAAACTAAACACTTGCGTTGAAACTAAAAACACTTGCGTTGAAACTAAAAACACTCGCGTTGAAACTAAACACTTGCGTTGAAACTAGAAACACTCGCGTTGAAACTAAAAACCCTCGCCTTGAAACAAAACACTTGGGTTGAAACTAAAAACACTCGCCTTGAAAATAAAAACACTCGTGTTGAAACTAAACACTTGCTTTGAAACTAAAAACACTCGCGTTGAAACTAAAAACACTCGCGTTGAAACTAAACACTTGCGTTAAAACTAAAAACACTCGCGTTGAAATTAAAAACATTCGCTTTGAAACGAAATACTTGCGTTGAAACTAAAAACACTCGCGTTGAAACTAAAAGCACTCGCGTTGAAACAAAACACTTGCGTTGAAACTAAAAACACTCGCGTTGAAACTAAAAACACTCGCGTTGAAACTAAACACTTGCGTTGAAAAAAAACACTTGCGTTGAAACTAAAAACACTCGCGTTGAAACAAAACACTTGCGTTGAAACTAAAAACACTCGCGTTGAAACTAAAAACATTCGCTTTGAATCGAAACACTTGCGTTGAGACTAAAAACACTCGCGATAAAACTAAAAACACTCGCGTTGAAACTAAACACTTGCGTTAAAACTAAAAACACTCGCGTTGAAATTAAAAACATTCGCTTTGAAACGAAATACTTGCGTTGAAACTAAAAACACTCGCGTTGAAACTAAAAACACTCGCGTTGAAACAAAACACTTGCGTTGAAACTAAAAACACTCGCGTTGAAACTAAAAACACTCGCGTTGAAACTAAACACTTGCGTTGAAAAAAAACACTTGCCTTGAAACTAAAAACACTCGCGTTGAAACAAAACACTTGCGTTGAAACTAAAAACACTCGCGTTGAAACTAAAAACACTCGCGTTGAAACTAAACACTTGCGTTGAAAAAAAACACTTGCGTTGAAACTAAAAATACTCGCGTTGAAACAAAACACTTGCGTTGAAACTAAAAACTTTCGCGTTAAAACTAAACACTTGCGTTGAAACTAAAAACATTCGCGTTGAAACTTAAACTCGCGTTGAAACTAAAAACACTCGCGTTGAAACTAAACACTTGCGTTGAAACTAAAAACACTCGCGTTGAAACTAAAAACACTCGCGTTGACACTAAACACTTGCGTTGAAACTAAAAACACTCGCTTTGAAGCTAAAAACTTGTTGAAACTAAAAACACTCGCGTTGAAACTAAAAACACTAGCGTTGAAACTAAATACACTCGCGTTGAAACTAAAAACTTTCGCGTTGAAACAGAAACCATTCGCGATGAAACAAAACACTTGCGTTGAAACTAAAAACACTCGCGTTGAAACTAAAAACACTCGCGTTTAAACTAAACACTCGCATTGAAACTAAAAACACTCGCGTTGACACTAAACACTTGCGTTGAAACTAAAAACACTCGCGTTGAAACTAAAAACACTCGCGTTGAAAATAAAAACACCCGCGTTGAAACAAAACACTTGCGTTGAAACTAAAAACACTTGCATTAAAACTAAACACTTGCGTTGCAACTAAAAACACTCGCGATGAAACTAAAAACACTCGCGTTGAAACTAAAAACACTCGCGTTGAAAATAAAAACACTCGCGTTGAAACTAAACACTTGCGTTGAAACTAAAAACACTCGCGTTGAAACTAAAAACACTCGCGTTGAAACTAAACACTTGCGTTGAAACTAAAAACACTCGCGTTAAAATTAAAAACATTCGCTTTGAAACGAAATACTTGCGTTGAAACTAAAAACACTCGCGTTGAAACTAAAAACACTCGCGTTGAAACAAAACACTTGCGTTGAAACTAAAAACACTCGCGTTGAAACTAAAAACACTCGCGTTGAAACTAAACACTTGCGTTGAAAAAAAACACTTGCGTTGAAACTAAAAATACTCGCGTTGAAATTAAAACTCGCGTTGAAACTAAAAACACTCGCGTTGAAACTAAACACTTGCGTTGAAACTAAAAACACTCGCGATGAAACTAAAAACACTCGCGTTGACACTAAACACTTGCGTTGAAACTAGAAATACTCGCTTTGAAGCTGAAAATTTGCGTTGAAACTAAACACTTGCGTTGAAACTAAAAACACTCTCGTTGAAACTAAAAACACTCGCGTTGAAACAAAACACTTGCGTTGAAACTAAAAACACTCGCGTCGAAACTAAAAACACTTGCGTTGAAACTAAAAACAATCGCGTTGAAACTAAAAACACTCGCGTTGAAACTAAACACTTGCGTTGAAACTAAAAACACTCGCGTTGAAACAAAAAACACTTGCGTTGAAACTAAAAACACTCGCGTTGAAACTAAAAACACTCGCGTTGACACTAAACACTTGCGTTGAAACTAAAAACACTCGCATTGAATCTAAAAACACTCGCGTTGAAACAAAACACTTGCGTTGAAACTAAAAACACTCGCGTTGAAACTAAAAACACTCGCGTTGAAACTAAACACTTGCGTTGAAAAAAAAACACTTGCGTTGAAACTAAAAACACTCGCGTTGAAATTAAAACACTCGCGTTGAAACTAAACTGAAACTAAAAACACTCGCGTTGAAGCTGAAAATTTGCGTTGAAAATAAAAACACTCGCGTTGAAACTAAACACTTGCGTTGAAAAAAAAACACTTGCGTTGAAACTAAAAACACTCGCGTTGAAATTAAAACACTCGCGTTGAAACTAAACTGAAACTAAAAACACTCGCGTTGAAGCTGAAAATTTGCGTTGAAACTAAAAACACTCGCGTTGAAACTAAACACTTGCGTTGAAACTAAAAACACTCGCGTTGAAACTAAATACACTTGCGTTGAAACTAAAAACACTCGCGTTGAAACTAAAAACACTCGCGTTGAAACTAAACACTCGCGTTGAAACTAAACACTCACGTTGAAACTTAAAAAAACTCGCGATGAAACTAAAAACACTCGCGTTGAAACTAAACACTTGCGTTGAAACTAAAATCACTCGCGTTGAAACTAAACACTTGCGTTGAAACTAAAAACACTTGCGTTGAAACTAAATACTCGCGATGAAACTTAAAACACTCGCGTTGAAACAAAACATTTGCGTTGAAACTAAAAATACCCGCTTTGAAACTAAACACTTGGGTTGAAACTAAAACACTCGCATTGAAACTAAAAACACTCGCGTTGAAACAAAACACTTGCGTTGAAACTAAAAACACTTGCATTTAAACTAAACACTTGCGTTGCAAATAAAAACACTCGCGATGAAACTAAAAACACTCGCGTTGAAACTAAAAACACTTGCGTTGAAAATAAAAACACTCGCGTTGAAACTAAACACTTGCGTTGAAACTAAAAACACTCGCGTTGAAACTAAAAACACTCGCGTTGAAACTAAACACTTGCGTTGAAACTAAAAACACTCGCGTTGAAACAAAACACTTGCGTTGAAACTAAAAACACTCGCGTTGAAACTAAAAACATTCGCTTTGAAACGAAACACTTGCGTTGAGACTAAAAACACTCGCGATAAAACTAAAAACACTCGCGTTGAAACTAAAAACACTCGCGTTGAAACAAAACACTTGTGTTAAAACTAAAAACACTCGCGTTGAAACTAAAAACACTCACGTTGAAACTAAACACTTGCGTTGAAAAAAAACACTTGCGTTGAAACTAAAAATACTCGCGTTGAAACAAAACACTTGCGTTGAAACTAAAAACACTCGCGTTAAAACTAAAAACACTCGCGTTGAAGCTAAACACTTGCGTTGAAACTAAAAACACTCGCGTTGAAATTAAAAACATTCGCTTTGAAACGAAATACTTGCGTTGAAACTAAAAACACTCGCGTTGAAACTAAAAACACTCGCGTTGAAACTAAACACTTGCGTTGAAACTAAAAACACTCGCGTTAAAATTAAAAACATTCGCTTTGAAACGAAATACTTGCGTTGAAACTAAAAACACTCGCGTTGAAACTAAAAACACTCGCGTTGAAACAAAACACTTGCGTTGAAACTAAAAACACTCGCGTTGAAACTAAAAACTTGTTGAAACTAAAAACACTCGCGTTGAAACTAAAAACAGTAGCGTTGAAACTAAATACACTCGCGTTGAAACTAAAAACTTTCGCGTTGAAACTAAAAACACTCGCGTTGAAACTAAAAATACTCGCTTTGAAACTAAACACTTGGGTTGAAACTAAAACACTCGCGTTGAAACTAAAAACACTCGCGTTGAAACAAAACACTTGCGTTGAAACTAAAAACACTTGCATTAAAACTAAACACTTGCGTTGAAACTAAAAACACTCGCGATAAAACTAAAAACACTCGCGTTGAAACTAAACACTTGCGTTGAAACTAAAAACACTCGCGTTGAAACTAAAAACATTCGCTTTGAAACGAAACACTTGCGTTGAAACTAAGAACACTCGCGTTGAAACTCAAAACACTCGCGTTCAAACAAAACACTTGCGTTGAAACTAAAAACACTCGCGTTGAAACTAAAAACACTCGCGTTGAAACTAAACACTTGCGTTGAAAAAAACACTTGCGTTGAAACTAAAAACACTCGCGTTGAAACAAAACACTTGCATTGAAACTAAAAACACTCGCGTTAAAACTAAACACTTGCGTTTAAACTAAAAACATTCGCGTTGAAACTAAAACTCGCGTTGAAACTAAAAACACTCGCGTTGAAACTAAACACTTGCGTTGAAACTAAAAACACTCGCGTTGAAACTAAAAACACTCGCGTTGACACTAAACACTTGCGTTAAAACTAAAAACACTCGCATTGAATCTAAAAACACTCGCGTTGAAACAAAACATTTGCGTTGAAACTAAAATCACTCGCGTTGAAACTAAAAACACTCGCGTTGAAACTAAACACTTGCGTTGAAAAAAAAAAAACTTGCGTTGAAACTAAAAACACTCGCGTTGAAACTAAAAACACTCGCGTTGACACTAAACACTTGCGTTGAAACTAAAAACACTCGCATTGAATCTAAAAACACTCGCGTTGAAACTATACACTTGCGTTTAAACTAGAAACACTCGCGTTGAAACTAAAAACCCTCGCCTTGAAACAAAACACTTGGGTTGAAACTAAAAACACTCGCCTTGAAAATAAAAACACTCGCGTTGAAACTAAACACTTGCGTTGAAGCTAAAAACACTCGCGTTGAAACTAAAAACACTCGCGTTGAAACTAAACACTTGCGTTGAGACTAAAAACACTCGCGATAAAACTAAAAACACTCGCGTTGAAACTAAACACTTGCGTTGAAACTAAAAACACTCGCGTTGAAATTAAAAACATTCGCTTTGAAACGAAATACTTGCGTTGAAACTAAAAACACTCGCGTTGAAACTAAAAACACTCGCGGTGAAACAAAACACTTGCGTTGAAACTAAAAACACTCGCGTTGAAACTAAAAACATTCGCTTTGAAACGAAACACTTGCGTTGAGACTAAAAACACTCGCGATAAAACTAAAAACACTCGCGTTGAAACTAAACACTTGCGTTGAAACTAAAAACACTCGCGTTGAAACTAAAAACATTCGTTTTGAAACGAAACACTTGCGTTGAAACTAAAAACACTCGCGTTGAAACTAAACACTTGCGTTGAAACTAAAAACACTCGCGTTGAAACTAAAAATACTTGCGTTGAAACTAAAAACACTCGCGTTGAAACTAAAATCACTCGCTTTGAAACTAAAAACTTGTTGAAACTAAAAACACTCGCGTTGAAACTAAAAACAGTAGCGTTGAAACTAAATACACTCGCGTTGAAACTAAAAACTTTCGCGTTGAAACTAAAAACACTCGCGTTGAAACTAAAAATACTCGCTTTGAAACTAAACACTTGGGTTGAAACTAAAACACTCGCGTTGAAACTAAAAACACTCGCGTTGAAACAAAACACTTGCGTTGAAACTAAAAACACTTGCATTAAAACTAAACACTTGCGTTGCAACTAAAAACACTCGCGATGAAACTAAAAACACTCGCGTTGAAACTAAAAACACTCGCGTTGAAAATAAAAACACTCGCTTTGAAACTAAACACTTGCGTTGAAACTAAAAACACTCGCGTTGAAACTAAAAACACTCGCGTTGAAACTAAACACTTACGTTGAAACTAAAAACACTCGCGTTGAAACAAAACACTTGCGTTGAAACTAAAACCACTTGCGGTGAAACTAACCACTTGCGTTGAAACTAAAAACACTCGCGTTGAAACTATACACTTGCGTTTAAACTAGAAACACTCGCGTTGAAACTAAAAACCCTCGCCTTGAAACAAAACACTTGGGTTGAAACTAAAAACACTCGCCTTGAAAATAAAAACACTCGCGTTGAAACTAAACACTTGCGTTGAAGCTAAAAACACTCGCGTTGAAACTAAAAACACTCGCGTTGAAACTAAACACTTGCGTTGAGACAAAAACACTCGCGATAAAACTAAAAACACTCGCGTTGAAACTATACACTTGCGTTGAAACTAAAAACACTCGCGTTGAAATTAAAAACATTCGCTTTGAAACGAAATACTTGCGTTGAAACTAAAAACACTCGCGTTGAAACTAAAAACATCCGCGGTGAAACAAAACACTTGCGTTGAAACTAAAAACACTCGCGTTGAAACTAAAAACACTCGCGTTGAAACTAAAAACACTCGCGTTGAAACTAAACACTCGCGTTGAAACTAAAAACACTCGCGTTGAAACAAAACACTTGCGTTGAAACTAAAACCACTTGCGGTGAAACTAACCACTTGCGTTCAAACTAAAAACACTCGCGTTGAAACTAAAAACACTCGCGTTAAAACTAAAAACACTCGCGTTGAAACAAAACACTTGCGTTGAAACTAAAAACACTCGCGTTGAAACAAAACACTTTCGTTGAAACTAAAAACTTTCGCGTTGAAACTCAACACTTGCGTTGAAACTAAAAACACTCGCGATGAAACTAAAAACACTCGCGTTGACACTAAACACTTGCGTTGAAACTAGAAATACTCGCTTTGAAGCTGAAAATTTGCGTTGAAACTAAACACTTGCGTTGAAACTAAAAACACTCGCGTTGAAATTAAAAACATTCGCTTTGAAACGAAATACTTGCGTTGAAACTAAAAACACTCGCGTTGAAACTAAAAACACTCGCGGTGAAACAAAACACTTGCGTTGAAACTAAAAACACTCGCGTTGAAACTAAAAACACTCGCGTTGAAACTAAACACTTGCGTTGAAAAATAACATTTGCGTCGAAACTAAAAATACTCGCGTTGAAACAAAACACTTGCGTTGAAACTAAAAACACTCGCGTTAAAACTAAACACTTGCGTTGAAACTAAAAACATTCGCGTTGAAACTAAAACTCGCGTTGAAACTAAAAACACTCGCGTTGAAACTAAACACTTGCGTTGAAACTAAAAACACTCGCGTTGAAACTAAAAACACTCGCGTTGACACTAAACACTTGCGTTGAAACTAAAAACACTCGCTTTGAAGCTAAAAACTTGTTGAAACTAAAAACACTCGCGTTGAAACTAAAAACACTAGCGTTGAAACTAAATACACTCGCGTTGAAACTAAAAACTTTCGCGTTGAAACTAAAAACACTCGCGTTGAAACTAAAAATACTCGCTTTGAAACTAAACACTTGGGTTGAAACTAAAACACTCGCGTTGAAACTAAAAACACTCGCGTTGAAACAAAACACTTGCGTTGAAACTAAAAACACTCACGTTGAAACTAAACACTTGCGTTGCAACTAAAAACACTCGCGATGAAACTAAAAACACTCGCGTTGAAACTAAAAACACTCGCGTTGAAAATAAAAACACTCGCGTTGAAACTAAACACTTGCTTTGAAACTAAAAACACTCGCGTTGAAACAAAACACTTGCGTTGAAACTAAAACCACTTGCGGTGAAACTAACCACTTGCGTTGAAACTAAAAACACTCGCGTTGAAACTAAAAACACTCGCGTTGAAACTAAAAACACTCGCGTTGAAACAAAACACTTGCGTTGAAACTAAAAACACTCGCGTTGAAAATAAAAACACTCGGTTTTGAAACTAAACACTTGCGTTGAAACTAAAAACACTCGCGTTGAAACTAAAAACACTCGCGTTGAAACTAAACACTTGCTTTGAAACTAAAAACACTCGCGTTGAAACAAAACACTTGCGTTGAAACTAAAACCACTTGCGGTGAAACTAACCACTTGCGTTGAAACTAAAAACACTCGCGTTGAAACTAAAAACACTCGCGTTGAAACTAAAAACACTCGCGTTGAATCAAAACACTTGCGTTGAAACTAAAAACACTCGCGTTGAAACAAAACACTTTCGTTGAAACTAAAAACTTTCGCGTTGAAACTCAACACTTGCGTTGAAACTAAAAACACTCGCGAAGAAACTAAAAACACTCGCGTTGACACTAAACACTTGCGTTGAAACTAGAAATACTCGCGTTGAAGCTGAAAATTTGCGTTGAAACTAAACACTTGCGTTGAAACTAAAAACACTCGCGTTGAAACTAAAAACACTCGCGTTGAAACAAAACACTTGCGTTGAAACTAAAAACACTCGCGTCGAAACTAAAAACACTTGCGTTGAAACTAAAAACAATCGCGTTGAAACTAAAAACACTCGCGTTGAAACTAAACACTTGCGTTGAAACTAAAAACACTCGCGTTGAAACAAAAAACACTTGCGTTGAAACTAAAAACACTCGCGTTGAAACTAAAAACACTCGCGTTGACACTAAACACTTGCGTTGAAACTAAAAACACTCGCATTGAATCTAAAAACACTCGCGTTGAAACAAAACACTTGCGTTGAAACTAAAAACACTCGCGTTGAAACTAAAAACACTCGCGTTGAAACTAAACACTTGCGTTGAAAAAAAACCCCTTGCGTTGAAACTAAAAACACTCGCGTTGAAATTAAAACACTCGCGTTGAAACTAAACTGAAACTAAAAACACTCGCGTTGAAGCTGAAAATTTGCGTTGAAACTAAAAACACTCGCGTTGAAACTAAACACTTGCGTTGAAAAAAAAACACTTGCGTTGAAACTAAAAACACTCGCGTTGAAATTAAAACACTCGCGTTGAAACTAAACTGAAACTAAAAACACTCGCGTTGAAGCTGAAAATTTGCGTTGAAACTAAAAACACTCGCGTTGAAACTAAAAACACTCGCGTTGAAACTAAAAACACTCGCGTTGAAACTAAACACTCGCGTTGAAACTAAACACTCACGTTGAAACTTAAAAAAACTCGCGATGAAACTAAAAACACTCGCGTTGAAACTAAACACTTGCGTCGAAACTAAAATCATTCGCGTTGAAACTAAACACTTGCGTTGAAACTAAAAACACTTGCGTTGAAACTAAATACTCGCGATGAAACTTAAAACACTCGCGTTGAAACAAAACATTTGCGTTGAAACTAAAAATACTCGCTTTGAAACTAAACACTTGGGTTGAAACTAAAACACTCGCGTTGAAACTAAAAACACTCGCGTTGAAACAAAACACTTGCGTTGAAACTAAAAACACTTGCATTTAAACTAAACACTTGCGTTGCAAATAAAAACACTCGCGATGAAACTAAAAACACTCGCGTTGAAACTAAAAACACTTGCGTTGAAAATAAAAACACTCGCGTTGAAACTAAACACTTGCGTTGAAACTAAAAACACTCGCGTTGAAACTAAAAACACTCGCGTTGAAACTAAACACTTGCGTTGAAACTAAAAACACTCGCGTTGAAACAAAACACTTGCGTTGAAACTAAAAACACTCGCGTTGAAACTAAAAACATTCGCTTTGAAACGAAACACTTGCGTTGAGACTAAAAACACTCGCGATAAAACTAAAAACACTCGCGTTGAAACTAAACACTTGCGTTGAAACTAAAAACACTCGCGTTGAAACTAAAAACATTCGCTTTGAAACGAAACACTTGCGTTGAAACTAAGAACACTCGCGTTGAAACTCAAAACACTCGCGTTCAAACAAAACACTTGCGTTGAAACTAAAAACACTCGCGTTGTAACTAAAAACACTTGCGTTGAAACTAAACACTTGCGTTGAAAAAAACACTTGCGTTGAAACTAAAAACACTCGCGTTGAAACAAAACACTTGCATTGAAACTAAAAACACTCGCGTTAAAACTAAACACTTGCGTTTAAACTAAAAACATTCGCGTTGAAACTAAAACTCGCGTTGAAACTAAAAACACTCGCGTTGAAACTAAACACTTGCGTTGAAACTAAAAACACTCTCGTTGAAACTAAAAACACTCGCGTTGACACTAAACACTTGCGTTAAAACTAAAAACACTCGCATTGAATCTAAAAACACTCGCGTTGAAACAAAACATTTGCGTTGAAACCAAAATCACTCGCGTTGAAACTAAAAACACTCGCGTTGAAACTAAACACTTGCGTTGAAAAAAAAAAAACTTGCGTTGAAACTAAAAACACTCGCGTTGAAACTAAAAACACTCGCGTTGACACTAAACACTTGCGTTGAAACTAAAAACACTCGCATTGAATCTAAAAACACTCGCGTTGAAACTATACACTTGCGTTTAAACTAGAAACACTCGCGTTGAAACTAAAAACCCTCGCCTTGAAACAAAACACTTGGGTTGAAACTAAAAACACTCGCCTTGAAAATAAAAACACTCGCGTTGAAACTAAACACTTGCGTTGAAACTAAAAACACTCGCGTTGAAACTAAAAACACTCGCGTTGAAACTAAACACTTGCGTTGAGACTAAAAACACTCGCGATAAAACTAAAAACACTCGCGTTGAAACTAAACACTTGCGTTGAAACTAAAAACACTCGCGTTGAAATTAAAAACATTCGCTTTGAAACGAAATACTTGCGTTGAAACTAAAAACACTCGCGTTGAAACTAAAAACACTCGCGGTGAAACAAAACACTTGCGTTGAAACTAAAAACACTCGCGTTGAAACTAAAAACATTCGCTTTGAAACGAAACACTTGCGTTGAGACTAAAAACACTCGCGATAAAACTAAAAACACTCGCGTTGAAACTAAACACTTGCGTTGAAACTAAAAACACTCGCGTTGAAACTAAAAACATTCGCTTTGAAACGAAACACTTGCGTTGAAACTAAAAACACTCGCGTTGAAACTAAACACTTGCGTTGAAACTAAAAACACTCGCGTTGAAACTAAAAATACTTGCGTTGAAACTAAAAACACTCGCGTTGAAACTAAAATCACTCGCTTTGAAACTAAAAACTTGTTGAAACTAAAAACACTCGCGTTGAAACTAAAAACAGTAGCGTTGAAACTAAATACACTCGCGTTGAAACTAAAAACTTTCGCGTTGAAACTAAAAACACTCGCGTTGAAACTAAAAATACTCGCTTTGAAACTAAACACTTGGGTTGAAACTAAAACACTCGCGTTGAAACTAAAAACACTCGCGTTGAAACAAAACACTTGCGTTGAAACTAAAAACACTTGCATTAAAACTAAACACTTGCGTTGCAACTAAAAACACTCGCGATGAAACTAAAAACACTCGCGTTGAAACTTAAAACACTCGCGTTGAAAATAAAAACACTCGCTTTGAAACTAAACACTTGCGTTGAAACTAAAAACACTCGCGTTGAAACTAAAAACACTCGCGTTGAAACTAAACACTTACGTTGAAACTAAAAACACTCGCGTTGAAACAAAACACTTGCGTTGAAACTAAAACCACTTGCGGTGAAACTAACCACTTGCGTTGAAACTAAAAACACTCGCGTTGAAACTATACACTTGCGTTTAAACTAGAAACACTCGCGTTGAAACTAAAAACCCTCGCCTTGAAACAAAACACTTGGGTTGAAACTAAAAACACTCGCCTTGAAAATAAAAACACTCGCGTTGAAACTAAACACTTGCGTTGAAGCTAAAAACACTCGCGTTGAAACTAAAAACACTCGCGTTGAAACTAAACACTTGCGTTGAGACTAAAAACACTCGCGATAAAACTAAAAACACTCGCGTTGAAACTAAACACTTGCGTTGAAACTAAAAACACTCGCGTTGAAATTAAAAACATTCGCTTTGAAACGAAATACTTGCGTTGAAACTAAAAACACTCGCGTTGAAACTAAAAACACTCGCGGTGAAACAAAACACTTGCGTTGAAACTAAAAACACTCGCGTTGAAACTAAAAACATTAGCTTTGAAACGAAACACTTGCGTTGAGACTAAAAACACTCGCGATAAAACTAAAAACACTCGCGTTGAAACTAAACACTTGCGTTGAAACTAAAAACACTCGCGTTGAAACTAAAAACATTCGCTTTGAAACGAAACACTTGCGTTGAAACTAAAAACACTCGCGTTGAAACTAAACACTTGCGTTGAAACTAAAAACACTCGCGTTGAAACTAAAAATACTCGCGTTGAAACTAAACACTTGCGTTGAGACTAAAAACACTCGCGATAAAACTAAAAACACTCGCGTTGAAACTAAACACTTGCGTTGAAACTAAAAACACTCGCGTTGAAATTAAAAACATTCGCTTTGAAACGAAATACTTGCGTTGAAACTAAAAACACTCGCGTTGAAACTGAAAACACTCGCGGTGAAACAAAACACTTGCGTTGAAACTAAAAACACTCGCGTTGAAACTAAAAACACTCGCGTTGAAACTAAAAACACTCGCGTTGAAATTAAACACTTGCGTTGAAACTAAAAACACTCGCGTTGAAACAAAACACTTGCGTTGAAACTAAAACCACTTGCGGTGAAACTAACCACTTGCGTTCAAACTAAAAACACTCGCGTTGACACTAAAAACACTCGCGTTGAAACTAAAAACACTCGCGTTGAAACTAAAAACCCTCGCCTTGAAACAAAACACTTGGGTTGAAGCTAAAAACACTCGCGTTGAAACTAAAAACACTCGCGTTGAAACTAAACACTTGCGTTGAGACTAAAAACACTCGCGATAAAACTAAAAACACTCGCGTTGAAACTAAACACTTGCGTTGAAACTAAAAACACTCGCGGTGAAACAAAACACTTGCGTTGAAACTAAAAACACTCGCGTTGAAACTAAAAACATTAGCTTTGAAACGAAACACTTGCGTTGAGACTAAAAACACTCGCGATAAAACTAAAAACACTCGCGTTGAAACTAAACACTTGCGTTGAAACTAAAAACACTCGCGTTGAAACTAAAAACATTCGCTTTGAAACGAAACACTTGCGTTGAAACTAAAAACACTCGCGTTGACACTAAAAACACTCGCGTTGAAACTAAAAACACTCGCGTTGAAACTAAAAACCCTCGCCTTGAAACAAAACACTTGGGTTGAAGCTAAAAACACTCGCGTTGAAACTAAAAACACTCGCGTTGAAACTAAACACTTGCGTTGAGACTAAAAACACTCGCGATAAAACTAAAAACACTCGCGTTGAAACTAAACACTCGCGTTGAAACTAAAAACACTCGCGGTGAAACAAAACACTTGCGTTGAAACTAAAAACACTCGCGTTGAAACTAAAAACATTAGCTTTGAAACGAAACACTTGCGTTGAGACTAAAAACACTCGCGATAAAACTAAAAACACTCGCGTTGAAACTAAACACTTGCGTTGAAACTAAAAACACTCGCGTTGAAACTAAAAACATTCGCTTTGAAACGAAACACTTGCGTTGAAACTAAAAACACTCGCGTTGAAACTAAACACTTGCGTTGAAACTAAAAACACTCGCGTTGAAACTAAAAATACTCGCGTTGAAACTAAACACTTGCGTTGAGACTAAAAACACTCGCGATAAAACTAAAAACACTCGCGTTGAAACTAAACACTTGCGTTGAAACTAAAAACACTCGCGTTGAAATTAAAAACATTCGCTTTGAAACGAAATACTTGCGTTGAAACTAAAAACACTCGCGTTGAAACTGAAAACACTCGCGGTGAAACAAAACACTTGCGTTGAAACTAAAAACACTCGCGTTGAAACTAAAAACACTCGCGTTGAAACTAAAAACACTCGCGTTGAAATTAAACACTTGCGTTGAAACTAAAAACACTCGCGTTGAAACAAAACACTTGCGTTGAAACTAAAACCACTTGCGGTGAAACTAACCACTTGCGTTGAAACTAAAAACACTCGCGTTGAAACTATACACTTGCGTTTAAACTAGAAACACTCGCGTTGAAACTAAAAACCCTCGCCTTGAAACAAAACACTTGGGTTGAAGCTAAAAACACTCGCGTTGAAACTAAAAACACTCGCGTTGAAACTAAACACTTGCGTTGAGACTAAAAACACTCGCGATAAAACTAAAAACACTCGCGTTGAAACTAAACACTTGCGTTGAAACTAAAAACACTCGCGTTGAAATTAAAAACATTCGCTTTGAAACGAAATACTTGCGTTGAAACTAAAAACACTCGCGTTGAAACTGAAAACACTCGCGGTGAAACAAAACACTTGCGTTGAAACTAAAAACACTCGCGTTGAAACTAAAAACACTCGCGTTGAAACTAAAAACACTCGCGTTGAAATTAAACACTTGCGTTGAAACTAAAAACACTCGCGTTGAAACAAAACACTTGCGTTGAAACTAAAACCACTTGCGGTGAAACTAACCACTTGCGTTCAAACTAAAAACACTCGCGTTGACACTAAAAACACTCGCGTTGAAACTAAAAACACTCGCGTTGAAACAAAACACTTGCGTTGAAACTAAAAACACTCGCGTTGAAACAAAACACTTTCGTTGAAACTAAAAACTTTCGCGTTGAAACTCAACACTTGCGTTGAAACTAAAAACACTCGCGATGAAACTAAAAACACTCGCGTTGACACTAAACACAAGCGTTGAAACTAGAAATACTCGCTTTGAAGCTGAAAATTTGCGTTGAAACTAAACACTTGCGTTGAAACTAAAAACACTCGCGTTGAAATTAAAAACATTCGCTTTGAAACGAAATACTTGCGTTGAAACTAAAAACACTCGCGTTGAAACTAAAAACACTCGCGGTGAAACAAAACACTTGCGTTGAAACTAAAAACACTCGCGTTGAAACTAAAAACACTCGCGTTGAAACTAAACACTTGCGTTGAAAAATAACATTTGCGTCGAAACTAAAAATACTCGCGTTGAAACAAAACACTTGCGTTGAAACTAAAAACACTCGCGTTAAAACTAAACACTTGCGTTGAAACTAAAAACATTCGCGTTGAAACTAAAACTCGCGTTGAAACTAAAAACACTCGCGTTGAAACTAAACACTTGCGTTGAAACTAAAAACACTCGCGTTGAAACTAAAAACACTCGCGTTGACACTAAACACTTGCGTTGAAACTAAAAACACTCGCTTTGAAGCTAAAAACTTGCGTTGAAACTAAAAACACTCGCGTTGAAACAAAACACTTGCGTTGAAACTAAAAACAATCGCGTTAAAACTAAACACTTGCGTTGAACCTAAAAACACTCGCGTTGAAACTAAAAACATTCGCTTTGAAACGAAACACTTGCGTTTAAACTAAAAACACTTGCATTAAAACTAAACACTTGCGTTGCAACTAAAAACACTCGCGATGATACTAAAAACACTCGCGTTGAAACTAAAAACACTCGCGTTGAAAATAAAAACACTCGCGTTGAAACTAAACACTTGCGTTGAAACTAAAAACACTCGCGTTGAAACTAAAAACACTCTCGTTGAAACTAAACACTTGCGTTGAAACTAAAAACACTCGCGTTGAAACAAAACACTTGCGTTGAAACTAAAAACACTCGCGTTAAATCTAAACACTTGCGTTGAAACTAAAAACATTCGCGTTGAAACTAAAACTCGCGTTGAAACTAAAAACACTCGCGTTGAAACTAAACATTTGCTTTGAAACTAAAAACACTCGCGTTAAAACTAAACACATGCGGTTGAAACTAAAAACACTCGCGTTGGAACTAAACACTCGCGTTGAAACTAAAAACACTCGCGATGAAACTAAAAACAATCGCGATGAAACAAAACACTTGCGTTGAAACTAAAAACACTCGCGTTGAAACTAAAAACACTCGCGTTTAAACTAAACACTCGCATTGAAACTAAAAACACTCGCGTTGAAACAAAACACTTGCGTTGAAACTAAAAACACTCGCGTTAAAACTAAACACTTGCGTTGAAACTAAAAACACTCGCGTTGAAACTAAAAACATTCGCTTTGAAACGAAACACTTGCGTTGAAACTAAGAACACTCGCGTTGAAACTCAAAACACTCGCGTTCAAACAAAACACTTGCGTTGAAACTAAAAACACTCGCGTTGAAACTAAAAACACTCGCGTTGAAACAAAACACTTGCATTGAAACTAAAAACACTCGCGTTAAAACTAAACACTTGCGTTTAAACTAAAAACATTCGCGTTGAAACTAAAACTCGCGTTGAAACTAAAAACACTCGCGTTGAAACTAAACACTTGCGTTGAAACTAAAAACACTCGCGTTGAAACTAAAAACACTCGCGTTGACACTAAACACTTGCGTTAAAACTAAAAACACTCGCATTGAATCTAAAAACACCCGCGTTGAAACAAAACATTTGCGTTGAAACTAAAATCACTCGCGTTGAAACTAAAAACACTCGCGTTGAAACTAAACACTTGCGTTGAAAAAAAAAAACTTGCGTTGAAACTAAAAACACTCGCGTTGAAACTAAAAACACTCGCGTTGACACTAAACACTTGCGTTGAAACTAAAAACACTCGCATTGAATCTAAAAACACTCGCGTTGAAACTATACACTTGCGTTTAAACTAGAAACACTCGCGTTGAAACTAAAAACCCTCGCCTTGAAACAAAAAACACTCGCGGTGAAACAAAACACTTGCGTTGAAACTAAAAACACTCGCGTTGAAACTAAAAACACTCGCGTTGAAACTAAAAACACTCGCGTTGAAACTAAACACTTGCGTTGAAACTAAAAACACTCGCGTTGAAACAAAACACTTGCGTTGAAACTAAAACCACTTGCGGTGAAACTAACCACTTGCGTTCAAACTAAAAACACTCGCCTTGAAAATAAAAACACTCGCGTTGAAACTAAACACTTGCGTTGAAGCTAAAAACACTCGCGTTGAAACTAAAAACACTCGCGTTGAAACTAAACACTTGCGTTGAGACTAAAAACACTCGCGATAAAACTAAAAACACTCGCGTTGAAACTAAACACTTGCGTTGAAACTAAAAACACTCGCGTTGAAATTAAAAACATTCGCTTTGAAACGAAATACTTGCGTTGAAACTAAAAACACTCGCGTTGAAACTAAAAACATTCGCTTTGAAACGAAACACTTGCGTTGAAACTAAAAACACTCGCGTTGAAACTAAACACTTGCGTTGAAACTAAAAACACTCGCGTTGAAACTAAAAATACTTGCGTTGAAACTAAAAACACTCGCGTTGAAACTAAAATCACTCGCTTTGAAACTAAAAACTTGTTGAAACTAAAAACACTCGCGTTGAAACTAAAAACAGTAGCGTTGAAACTAAATACACTCGCGTTGAAACTAAAAACTTTCGCGTTGAAACAAAACATTTGCGTTGAAACTAAAATCACTCGCGTTGAAACTAAAAACACTCGCGTTGAAACTAAACACTTGCGTTGAAAAAAAAAAAACTTGCGTTGAAACTAAAAACACTCGCGTTGAAACTAAAAACACTCGCGTTGACACTAAACACTTGCGTTGAAACTAAAAACACTCGCATTGAATCTAAAAACACTCGCGTTGAAACTATACACTTGCGTTTAAACTAGAAACACTCGCGTTGAAACTAAAAACACTCGCGTTGAAACTAAAAACACTCGCGGTGAAACAAAACACTTGCGTTGAAACTAAAAACACTCGCGTTGAAACTAAAAACACTCGCGTTGAAACTAAAAACACTCGCGTTGAAACTAAACACTTGCGTTGAAACTAAAAACACTTGCGTTGAAACAAAACACTTGCGTTGAAACTAAAACCACTTGCGGTGAAACTAACCACTTGCGTTCAAACTAAAAACACTCGCCTTGAAAATAAAAACACTCGCGTTGAAACTAAACACTTGCGTTGAAGCTAAAAACACTCGCGTTGAAACTAAAAACACTCGCGTTGAAACTAAACACTTGCGTTGAGACTAAAAACACTCGCGATAAAACTAAAAACACTCGCGTTGAAACTAAACACTTGCGTTGAAACTAAAAACACTCGCGTTGAAATTAAAAACATTCGCTTTGAAACGAAATACTTGCGTTGAAACTAAAAACACTCGCGTTGAAACTAAAAACACTCGCGGTGAAACAAAACACTTGCGTTGAAACTAAAAACACTCGCGTTGAAACTAAAAACATTCGCTTTGAAACGAAACACTTGCGTTGAGACTAAAAACACTCGCGATAAAACTAAAAACACTCGCGTTGAAACTAAACACTTGCGTTGAAACTAAAAACACTCGCGTTGAAACTAAAAACATTCGCTTTGAAACGAAACACTTGCGTTGAAACTAAAAACACTCGCGTTGAAACTAAACACTTGCGTTGAAACTAAAAACACTCGCGTTGAAACTAAAAACACTCGCGTTGAAACTAAACACTTGCGTTGAAACTAAAAACACTCGCGTTGAAACAAAACACTTGCGTTGAAACTAAAACCACTTGCGGTGAAACTAACCACTTGCGTTCAAACTAAAAACACTCGCGTTGAAACTAAAAACACTCGCGTTGAAACTAAAAACACTCGCGTTGAAACAAAACACTTGCGTTGAAACTAAAAACACTCGCGTTGAAACAAAACACTTTCGTTGAAACTAAAAACTTTCGCGTTGAAACTCAACACTTGCGTTGAAACTAAAAACACTCGCGATGAAACTAAAAACACTCGCGTTGACACTAAACACTTGCGTTGAAACTAGAAATACTCGCTTTGAAGCTGAAAATTTGCGTTGAAACTAAACACTTGCGTTGAAACTAAAAACACTCGCGTTGAAATTAAAAACATTCGCTTTGAAACGAAATACTTGCGTTGAAACTAAAAACACTCGCGTTGAAACTAAAAACACTCGCGGTGAAACAAAATACTTGCGTTGAAACTAAAAACACTCGCGTTGAAACTAAAAACACTCGCGTTGAAACTAAACACTTGCGTTGAAAAATAACATTTGCGTCGAAACTAAAAATACTCGCGTTGAAACAAAACACTTGCGTTGAAACTAAAAACACTCGCGTTAAAACTAAACACTTGCGTTGAAACTAAAAACATTCGCGTTGAAACTAAAACTCGCGTTGAAACTAAAAACACTCGCGTTGAAACTAAACACTTGCGTTGAAACTAAAAACACTCGCGTTGAAACTAAAAACACTCGCGTTGACACTAAACACTTGCGTTGAAACTAAAAACACTCGCTTTGAAGCTAAAAACTTGTTGAAACTAAAAACACTCGCGTTGAAACTAAAAACACTAGCGTTGAAACTAAATACACTCGCGTTGAAACTAAAAACTTTCGCGTTGAAACTAAAAACACTCGCGTTGAAACTAAAAATACTCGCTTTGAAACTAAACACTTGGGTTGAAACTAAAACACTCGCGTTGAAACTAAAAACACTCGCGTTGAAACAAAACACTTGCGTTGAAACTAAAAACACTCACGTTGAAACTAAACACTTGCGTTGCAACTAAAAACACTCGCGATGAAACTAAAAACACTCGCGTTGAAACTAAAAACACTCGCGTTGAAAATAAAAACACTCGCGTTGAAACTAAACACTTGCGTTGAAACTAAAAACACTCGCGTTGAAACTAAAAACACTCGCGTTGAAACTAAACACTTGCGTTGAAACTAAAAACACTCGCGTTGAAACAAAACACTTGCGTTGAAACTAAAAACAATCGCGTTAAAACTAAACACTTGCGTTGAACCTAAAAACACTCGCGTTGAAACTAAAAACATTCGCTTTGAAACGAAACACTTGCGTTTAAACTAAAAACACTTGCATTAAAACTAAACACTTGCGTTGCAACTAAAAACACTCGCGATGATACTAAAAACACTCGCTTTGAAACAAAAAACACTCGCGTTGAAAATAAAAACACTCGCGTTGAAACTAAACACTTGCGTTGAAACTAAAAACACTCGCGTTGAAACTAAAAACACTCTCGTTGAAACTAAACACTTGCGTTGAAACTAAAAACACTCGCGTTGAAACAAAACACTCGCGATGATACTAAAAACACTCGCGTTGAAACTAAAAACACTCGCGTTGAAAATAAAAACACTCGCGTTGAAACTAAACACTTGCGTTGAAACTAAAAACACTCGCGTTGAAACTAAAAACACTCGCGTTGAAACTAAACACTTGCGTTGAAACTAAAAACACTCGCGTTGAAACAAAACACTTGCGTTGAAACTAAAAACACTCGCGTTGAAACTAAAAACATTCGCTTTGAAACGAAACACTTGCGTTGAGACTAAAAACACTCGCGATAAAACTAAAAACACTCGCGTTGAAACTAAACACTTGCGTTGAAACTAAAAACACTCGCGTTGAAACTAAAAACATTCGCTTTGAAACGAAACACTTGCGTTGAAACTAAAAACACTCGCGTTGAAACTAAACACTTGCGTTGAAACTAAAAACACTCGCGTTGAAACTAAAAATACTTGCGTTGAAACTAAAAACACTCGCGTTGAAACTAAAATCACTCGCTTTGAAGCTAAAAACTTGTTGAAACTAAAAACATTCGCGTTGAAACTAAAAACAGTAGCGTTGAAACTAAATACACTCGCGTTGAAACTAAAAACTTTCGCGTTGAAACTAAAAACACTCGCGTTGAAACTAAAAATACTCGCTTTGAAACTAAACACTTACGTTGAAACTAAAACACTCGCGTTAAAACTAAAAACACTCGCGTTGAAACAAAACACTTGCGTTGAAACTAAAAACACTTGCATTAAAACTAAACACTTGCGTTGCAACTAAAAACACTCGCGATGAAACTAAAAACACTCGCGTTGAAACTAAAAACACTCGCGTTGAAAATAAAAACACTCGCTTTGAAACTAAACACTTGCGTTGAAACTAAAAACACTCGCGTTGAAACTAAAAACACTCGCGTTGAAACTAAACACTTACGTTGAAACTAAAAACACTCGCGTTGAAACTAAAAACCCTCGCCTTGAAACAAAACACTTGGGTTGAAACTAAAAACACTCGCCTTGAAAATAAAAACACTCGTGTTGAAACTAAACACTTGCGTTGAAGCTAAAAACACTCGCGTTGAAACTAAAAACACTCGCGTTGAAACTAAACACTTGCGTTGAGACTAAAAACACTCGCGATAAAACTAAAAACACTCGCGTTGAAACTAAACACTTGCGTTGAAACTAAAAACACTCGCGTTGAAATTAAAAACATTCGCTTTGAAACGAAATACTTGCGTTGAAACTAAAAACACTCGCGTTGAAACTAAAAACACTCGCGTTGAAATTAAAACACTCTCGTTGAAACTAAACTGAAACTAAAAACACTCGCGTTGAAGCTGAAAATTTGCGTTGAAACTAAAAACACTCGCGTTGAAACTAAACACTTGCGTTGAAACTAAAAACACTCGCGTTGAAACTAAAAATACTTGCGTTTAAACTAAAAACACTCGCGTTAAAACTAAAAACACTCGCGTTGAAACTAAACACTCGCGTTGAAACTAAACACTCACGTTGAAACTTAAAAAACTCGCGATGAAACTAAAAACACTCGCGTTGAAACTAAACACTTGCGTTGAAACTAAAATCACTCGCGTTGAAACTAAACACTTGCGTTGAAACTAAAAACACTTGCGTTGAAACTAAATACTCGCGATGAAACTTAAAACACTCGCGTTGAAACAAAACACTTGCGTTGAAACTAAAAACACTTGCGTTGAAACTAAAAACACTTGCGTTGAAACTAAAAATACTCGCGTTGAAACAAAACACTTGCGTTGAAACTAAAAACACTCGCGTTAAATCTAAACACTTGCGTTGAAACTAAAAACATTCGCGTTGAAACTAAAACTCGCGTTGAAACTAAAAACACTCGCGTTGAAACTAAACATTTGCTTTGAAACTAAAAACACTCGCGTTAAAACTAAACACATGCGGTTGAAACTAAAAACACTCGCGTTGGAACTAAACACTCGCGTTGAAACTAAAAACACTCACGATGAAACTAAAAACAATCGCGATGAAACAAAACACTTGCGTTGAAACTAAAAACACTCGCGTTGAAACTAAAAACACTCGCGTTTAAACTTAACACTCGCATTGAAACTAAAAACACTCGCGTTGAAACAAAACACTTGCGTTGAAACTAAAAACACTCGCGTTAAAACTAAACACTTGCGTTGAAACTAAAAACATTCGCGTTGAAACTAAAACTCGCGTTGAAACTAAAAACACTCGCGTTGAAATTAAACACTTGCGTTGAAACTAAAAACACTCGCGTTGAAACTAAAAACACTCGCGTTGACACTAAACACTTGCGTTAAAACTAAAAACACTCGCATTGAATCTAAAAACACTCGCGTTGAAACAAAACATTTGCGTTGATACTAAAAACACTCGCGTTGAAACTAAAAACACTCGCGTTGAAACTAAAAACACTTGCGTTGAAACTAAACACTTGCGTTGAAACTAAAAACACTCGCGTTGAAACTAAAAACAATCGCGTTGAAACTAAACACTTGCGTTGAAACTAAAAACACTCGCGTTGAAACAAAACACTTGCGTTGAAACTAAAAACACTCGCGTTGAAACTAAAAACATTCGCTTTGAAACGAAACACTTGCGTTGAGACTAAAAACACTCGCGATAAAACTAAAAACACTCGCGTTGAAACTAAACACTTGCGTTGAAACTAAAAACACTCGCGTTGAAACTAAAAACATTCGCGTTGAAACTAAAAATACTTGCGTTGAAACTAAAAACACTCGCGTTGAAACTAAAATCACTCGCGTTGAAACTAAACACTTGTTGAAACTAAAAACACTCGCGTTGAAACTAAAAACAGTAGCGTTGAAACTAAATACACTCGCGTTGAAACTAAAAACTTTCGCGTTGAAACTAAAAACACTCGCGTTGAAACTAAAAATACTCGCTTTGAAACTAAACACTTCGGTTGAAACTAAAACACTCGCGTTGAAACTAAAAACACTCGCGTTGAAACAAAATACTTGCGTTGAAACTAAAAACACTTGCATTAAAACTAAACACTTGCGTTGCAACTAAAAACACTCGCGATGAAACTAAAAACACTCGCGTTGAAACTAAAAACACTCGCGTTGAAAATAAAAACACTCGCTTTGAAACTAAACACTTGCGTTGAAACTAAAAACACTCGCGTTGAAACTAAAAACACTCGCGTTGAAACAAAACACTTGCGTTGAAACTAAAACCACTTGCGGTGAAACTAACCACTTGCGTTGAAACTAAAAACACTCGCGTTGAAACTATACACTTGCGTTTAAACTAGAAACACTCGCGTTGAAACTAAAAACCCTCGCCTTGAAACAGAACACTTGGGTTGAAACTAAAAACACTCGCCTTGAAAATAAAAACACTCGCGTTGAAACTAAACACTTGCGTTGAAGCTTAAAACACTCGCGTTGAAACTAAAAACACTCGCGTTGAAACTAAACACTTGCGTTGAGACTAAAAACACTCGCGATAAAACTAAAAACACTCGCGTTGAAACTAAACACTTGCGTTGAAACTAAAAACACTCGCGTTGAAATTAAAAACATTCGCTTTGAAACTAAATACTTGCGTTGAAACTAAAAACACTCGCGTTGAAACTAAAAACACTCGCGGTGAAACAAAACACTTGCGTTGAAACTAAAAACACTCGCGTTGAAACTAAAAACATTCGCTTTGAAACGAAACACTTGCGTTGAGACTAAAAACACTCGCGATAAAACTAAAAACACTCGCGTTGAAACTAAACACTTGCGTTGAAACTAAAAACACTTGCGTTGAAACTAAAAACATTCGCTTTGAAACGAAACACTTGGGTTGAAACTAAAACACTCGCGTTGAAACTAAAAACACTCGCGTTGAAACAAAACACTTGCGTTGAAACTAAAAACACTTGCATTAAAACTAAACACTTGCGTTGCAACTAAAAACACTCGCGATGAAACTAAAAACACTCGCGTTGAAACTAAAAACACTCGCGTTGAAAATAAAAACACTCGCGTTGAAACTAAACACTTGCGTTGAAACTAAAAACACTCGCGTTGAAACTAAAAACACTCGCGTTGAAACTAAACACTTGCGTTGAAACTAAAAACACTCGCGTTGAAACAAAACACTTGCGTTGAAACTAAAAACAATCGCGTTAAAACTAAACACTTGCGTTGAACCTAAAAACACTCGCGTTGAAACTAAAAACATTCGCTTTGAAACGAAACACTTGCGTTTAAACTAAAAACACTTGCATTAAAACTAAACACTTGCGTTGCAACTAAAAACACTCGCGATGATACTAAAAACACTCGCTTTGAAACAAAAAACACTCGCGTTGAAAATAAAAACACTCGCGTTGAAACTAAACACTTGCGTTGAAACTAAAAACACTCGCGTTGAAACTAAAAACACTCTCGTTGAAACTAAACACTTGCGTTGAAACTAAAAACACTCGCGTTGAAACAAAACACTCGCGATGATACTAAAAACACTCGCGTTGAAACTAAAAACACTCGCGTTGAAAATAAAAACACTCGCGTTGAAACTAAACACTTGCGTTGAAACTAAAAACACTCGCGTTGAAACTAAAAACACTCGCGTTGAAACTAAACACTTGCGTTGAAACTAAAAACACTCGCGTTGAAACAAAACACTTGCGTTGAAACTAAAAACACTCGCGTTGAAACTAAAAACATTCGCTTTGAAACGAAACACTTGCGTTGAGACTAAAAACACTCGCGATAAAACTAAAAACACTCGCGTTGAAACTAAACACTTGCGTTGAAACTAAAAACACTCGCGTTGAAACTAAAAACATTCGCTTTGAAACGAAACACTTGCGTTGAAACTAAAAACACTCGCGTTGAAACTAAACACTTGCGTTGAAACTAAAAACACTCGCGTTGAAACTAAAAATACTTGCGTTGAAACTAAAAACACTCGCGTTGAAACTAAAATCACTCGCTTTGAAGCTAAAAACTTGTTGAAACTAAAAACATTCGCGTTGAAACTAAAAACAGTAGCGTTGAAACTAAATACACTCGCGTTGAAACTAAAAACTTTCGCGTTGAAACTAAAAACACTCGCGTTGAAACTAAAAATACTCGCTTTGAAACTAAACACTTACGTTGAAACTAAAACACTCGCGTTAAAACTAAAAACACTCGCGTTGAAACAAAACACTTGCGTTGAAACTAAAAACACTTGCATTAAAACTAAACACTTGCGTTGCAACTAAAAACACTCGCGATGAAACTAAAAACACTCGCGTTGAAACTAAAAACACTCGCGTTGAAAATAAAAACACTCGCTTTGAAACTAAACACTTGCGTTGAAACTAAAAACACTCGCGTTGAAACTAAAAACACTCGCGTTGAAACTAAACACTTACGTTGAAACTAAAAACACTCGCGTTGAAACTAAAAACCCTCGCCTTGAAACAAAACACTTGGGTTGAAACTAAAAACACTCGCCTTGAAAATAAAAACACTCGTGTTGAAACTAAACACTTGCGTTGAAGCTAAAAACACTCGCGTTGAAACTAAAAACACTCGCGTTGAAACTAAACACTTGCGTTGAGACTAAAAACACTCGCGATAAAACTAAAAACACTCGCGTTGAAACTAAACACTTGCGTTGAAACTAAAAACACTCGCGTTGAAATTAAAAACATTCGCTTTGAAACGAAATACTTGCGTTGAAACTAAAAACACTCGCGTTGAAACTAAAAACACTCGCGTTGAAATTAAAACACTCTCGTTGAAACTAAACTGAAACTAAAAACACTCGCGTTGAAGCTGAAAATTTGCGTTGAAACTAAAAACACTCGCGTTGAAACTAAACACTTGCGTTGAAACTAAAAACACTCGCGTTGAAACTAAAAATACTTGCGTTTAAACTAAAAACACTCGCGTTAAAACTAAAAACACTCGCGTTGAAACTAAACACTCGCGTTGAAACTAAACACTCACGTTGAAACTTAAAAAACTCGCGATGAAACTAAAAACACTCGCGTTGAAACTAAACACTTGCGTTGAAACTAAAATCACTCGCGTTGAAACTAAACACTTGCGTTGAAACTAAAAACACTTGCGTTGAAACTAAATACTCGCGATGAAACTTAAAACACTCGCGTTGAAACAAAACACTTGCGTTGAAACTAAAAACACTTGCGTTGAAACTAAAAACACTTGCGTTGAAACTAAAAATACTCGCGTTGAAACAAAACACTTGCGTTGAAACTAAAAACACTCGCGTTAAATCTAAACACTTGCGTTGAAACTAAAAACATTCGCGTTGAAACTAAAACTCGCGTTGAAACTAAAAACACTCGCGTTGAAACTAAACATTTGCTTTGAAACTAAAAACACTCGCGTTAAAACTAAACACATGCGGTTGAAACTAAAAACACTCGCGTTGGAACTAAACACTCGCGTTGAAACTAAAAACACTCACGATGAAACTAAAAACAATCGCGATGAAACAAAACACTTGCGTTGAAACTAAAAACACTCGCGTTGAAACTAAAAACACTCGCGTTTAAACTTAACACTCGCATTGAAACTAAAAACACTCGCGTTGAAACAAAACACTTGCGTTGAAACTAAAAACACTCGCGTTAAAACTAAACACTTGCGTTGAAACTAAAAACATTCGCGTTGAAACTAAAACTCGCGTTGAAACTAAAAACACTCGCGTTGAAATTAAACACTTGCGTTGAAACTAAAAACACTCGCGTTGAAACTAAAAACACTCGCGTTGACACTAAACACTTGCGTTAAAACTAAAAACACTCGCATTGAATCTAAAAACACTCGCGTTGAAACAAAACATTTGCGTTGATACTAAAAACACTCGCGTTGAAACTAAAAACACTCGCGTTGAAAATAAAAACACTCGCGTTGAAACTAAACACTTGCGTTGAAACTAAAAACACTCGCGTTGAAACTAAAAACAATCGCGTTGAAACTAAACACTTGCGTTGAAACTAAAAACACTCGCGTTGAAACAAAACACTTGCGTTGAAACTAAAAACACTCGCGTTGAAACTAAAAACATTCGCTTTGAAACTAAACACTTGCGTTGAGACTAAAAACACTCGCGATAAAACTAAAAACACTCGCGTTGAAACTAAACACTTGCGTTGAAACTAAAAACACTCGCGTTGAAACTAAAAACATTCGCGTTGAAACTAAAAATACTTGCGTTGAAACTAAAAACACTCGCGTTGAAACTAAAATCACTCGCGTTGAAACTAAACACTTGTTGAAACTAAAAACACTCGCGTTGAAACTAAAAACAGTAGCGTTGAAACTAAATACACTCGCGTTGAAACTAAAAACTTTCGCGTTGAAACTAAAAACACTCGCGTTGAAACTAAAAATACTCGCTTTGAAACTAAACACTTCGGTTGAAACTAAAACACTCGCGTTGAAACTAAAAACACTCGCGTTGAAACAAAATACTTGCGTTGAAACTAAAAACACTTGCATTAAAACTAAACACTTGCGTTGCAACTAAAAACACTCGCGATGAAACTAAAAACACTCGCGTTGAAACTAAAAACACTCGCGTTGAAACTAAAAACACTCGCGTTGAAACTAAACACTTGCGTTGAAACTAAAAACACTCGCGTTGAAACTAAAAACACTCGCGTTGAAACAAAACACTTGCGTTGAAACTAAAACCACTTGCGGTGAAACTAACCACTTGCGTTGAAACTAAAAACACTCGCGTTGAAACTATACACTTGCGTTTAAACTAGAAACACTCGCGTTGAAACTAAAAACCCTCGCCTTGAAACAGAACACTTGGGTTGAAACTAAAAACACTCGCCTTGAAAATAAAAACACTCGCGTTGAAACTAAACACTTGCGTTGAAGCTTAAAACACTCGCGTTGAAACTAAAAACACTCGCGTTGAAACTAAACACTTGCGTTGAGACTAAAAACACTCGCGATAAAACTAAAAACACTCGCGTTGAAACTAAACACTTGCGTTGAAACTAAAAACACTCGCGTTGAAATTAAAAACATTCGCTTTGAAACTAAATACTTGCGTTGAAACTAAAAACACTCGCGTTGAAACTAAAAACACTCGCGGTGAAACAAAACACTTGCGTTGAAACTAAAAACACTCGCGTTGAAACTAAAAACATTCGCTTTGAAACGAAACACTTGCGTTGAGACTAAAAACACTCGCGATAAAACTAAAAACACTCGCGTTGAAACTAAACACTTGCGTTGAAACTAAAAACACTTGCGTTGAAACTAAAAACATTCGCTTTGAAACGAAACACTTGGGTTGAAACTAAAACACTCGCGTTGAAACTAAAAACACTCGCGTTGAAACAAAACACTTGCGTTGAAACTAAAAACACTTGCATTAAAACTAAACACTTGCGTTGCAACTAAAAACACTCGCGATGAAACTAAAAACACTCGCGTTGAAACTAAAAACACTCGCGTTGAAAATAAAAACACTCGCTTTGAAACTAAACACTTGCGTTGAAACTAAAAACACTCGCGTTGAAACTAAAAACACTCGCGTTGAAACTAAACACTTACGTTGAAACTAAAAACACTCGCGTTGAAACAAAACACTTGCGTTGAAACTAAAACCACTTGCGGTGAAACTAACCACTTGCGTTGAAACTAAAAACACTCGCGTTGAAACTATACACTTGCGTTTAAACTAGAAACACTCGCGTTTAAACTAAAAACCCTCGCCTTGAAACAAAACACTTGGGTTGAAACTAAAAACACTCGCCTTGAAAATAAATACACTCGCGTTGAAACTAAAAACTTTCGCGTTGAAACTAAAAACACTCGCGATGAAAACACTCGCGTTGAAACAAAACACTTGCGTTGAAACTAAAAACACTCGCGTTGAAACAAAACACTTTCGTTGAAACTAAAAACTTTCGCGTTGAAACTCAACACTTGCGTTGAAACTAAAAACACTCGCGATGAAACTAAAAACACTCGCGTTGACACTAAACACTTGCGTTGAAACTAGAAATACTCGCTTTGAAGCTGAAAATTTGCGTTGAAACTAAACACTTGCGTTGAAACTAAAAACACTCGCGTTGAAATTTAAAACATTCGCTTTGAAACGAAATACTTGCGTTGAAACTAAAAACACTCGCGTTGAAACTAAAAACACTCGCGGTGAAACAAAACACTTGCGTTGAAACTAAAAACACTCGCGTTGAAACTAAAAACACTCGCGTTGAAACTAAACACTTGCGTTGAAAAATAACATTTGCGTTGAAACTAAAAATACTCGCGTTGAAACAAAACACTTGCGTTGAAACTAAAAACACTCGCGTTAAAACTAAACACTTGCGTTGAAACTAAAAACACTCGCGTTGAAACTAAAAATACTTGCGTTGAAACTAAAAACACTCGCGTTGAAACTAAAATCACTCGCTTTGAAGCTAAAAACTTGTTGAAACTAAAAACATTCGCGTTGAAACTAAAAACAGTAGCGTTGAAACTAAATACACTCGCGTTGAAACTAAAAACTTTCGCGTTGAAACTAAAAACACTCGCGTTGAAACTAAAAATACTCGCTTTGAAACTAAACACTTGGGTTGAAACTAAAACACTCGCGTTAAAACTAAAAACACTCGCGTTGAAACAAAACACTTGCGTTGAAACTAAAAACACTTGCATTAAAACTAAACACTTGCGTTGCAACTAAAAACACTCGCGATGAAACTAAAAACACTCGCGTTGAAACTAAAAACACTCGCGTTGAAAATAAAAACACTCGCTTTGAAACTAAACACTTGCGTTGAAACTAAAAACACTCGCGTTGAAACTAAAAACACTCGCGTTGAAACTAAACACTTACGTTGAAACTAAAAACACTCGCGTTGAAACTAAAAACCCTCGCCTTGAAACAAAACACTTGGGTTGAAACTAAAAACACTCGCCTTGAAAATAAAAACACTCGCGTTGAAACTAAACACTTGCGTTGAAGCTAAAAACACTCGCGTTGAAACTAAAAACACTCGCGTTGAAACTAAACACTTGCGTTGAGACTAAAAACACTCGCGATAAAACTAAAAACACTCGCGTTGAAACTAAACACTTGCGTTGAAACTAAAAACACTCGCGTTGAAATTAAAAACATTCGCTTTGAAACGAAATACTTGCGTTGAAACTAAAAACACTCGCGTTGAAACTAAAAACACTCGCGTTGAAATTAAAACACTCTCGTTGAAACTAAACTGAAACTAAAAACACTCGCGTTGAAGCTGAAAATTTGCGTTGAAACTAAAAACACTCGCGTTGAAACTAAACACTTGCGTTGAAACTAAAAACACTCGCGTTGAAACTAAAAATACTTGCGTTTAAACTAAAAACACTCGCGTTAAAACTAAAAACACTCGCGTTGAAACTAAACACTCGCGTTGAAACTAAACACTCACGTTGAAACTTTAAAAAACTCGCGATGAAACTAAAAACACTCGCGTTGAAACTAAACACTTGCGTTGAAACTAAAATCACTCGCGTTGAAACTAAACACTTGCGTTGAAACTAAAAACACTTGCGTTGAAACTAAATACTCGCGATGAAACTTAAAACACTCGCGTTGAAACAAAACACTTGCGTTGAAACTAAAAACACTTGCGTTGAAACTAAAAACACTTGCGTTGAAACTAAAAACACTCGCGTTGAAACAAAACACTTGCGTTGAAACTAAAAACACTCGCGTTAAATCTAAACACTTGCGTTGAAACTAAAAACATTCGCGTTGAAACTAAAACTCGCGTTGAAACTAAAAACACTCGCGTTGAAACTAAACATTTGCTTTGAAACTAAAAACACTCGCGTTAAAACTAAACACATGCGGTTGAAACTAAAAACACTCGCGTTGGAACTAAACACTCGCGTTGAAACTAAAAACACTCACGATGAAACTAAAAACAATCGCGATGAAACAAAACACTTGCGTTGAAACTAAAAACACTCGCGTTGAAACTAAAAACACTCGCGTTTAAACTAAACACTTGCGTTGCAACTAAAAACACTCGCGTTGAAACAAAACACTTGCGTTGAAACTAAAAACACTCGCGTTAAAACTAAACACTTGCGTTGAAACTAAAAACATTCGCGTTGAAACTAAAACTCGCGTTGAAACTAAAAACACTCGCGTTGAAATTAAACACTTGCGTTGAAACTAAAAACACTCGCGTTGAAACTAAAAACACTCGCGTTGACACTAAACACTTGCGTTAAAACTAAAAACACTCGCATTGAATCTAAAAACACTCGCGTTGAAACAAAACATTTGCGTTGATACTAAAAACACTCGCGTTGAAACTAAAAACACTCGCGTTGAAACTAAAAACACTCGCGTTGAAACTAAACACTTGCGTTGAAACTAAAAACACTCGCGTTGAAACTAAAAACAATCGCTTTGAAACTAAACACTTGCGTTGAAACTAAAAACACTCGCGTTGAAACAAAACACTTGCGTTGAAACTAAAAACACTCGCGTTGAAACTAAAAACATTCGCTTTGAAACGAAACACTTGCGTTGAGACTAAAAACACTCGCGATAAAACTAAAAACACTCGCGTTGAAACTAAACACTTGCGTTGAAACTAAAAACACTCGCGTTGAAACTAAAAACATTCGCGTTGAAACTAAAAATACTTGCGTTGAAACTAAAAACACTCGCGTTGAAACTAAAATCACTCGCGTTGAAACTAAACACTTGTTGAAACTAAAAACACTCGCGTTGAAACTAAAAACAGTAGCGTTGAAACTAAATACACTCGCGTTGAAACTAAAAACTTTCGCGTTGAAACTAAAAACACTCGCGTTGAAACTAAAAATACTCGCTTTGAAACTAAACACTTGGGTTGAAACTAAAACACTCGCGTTGAAACTAAAAACACTCGCGTTGAAACAAAACACTTGCGTTGAAACTAAAAACACTTGCATTAAAACTAAACACTTGCGTTGCAACTAAAAACACTCGCGATGAAACTAAAAACACTCGCGTTGAAACTAAAAACACTCGCGTTGAAAATAAAAACACTCGCTTTGAAACTAAACACTTGCGTTGAAACTAAAAACACTCGCGTTGAAACTAAAAACACTCGCGTTGAAACAAAACACTTGCGTTGAAACTAAAACCACTTGCGGTGAAACTAACCACTTGCGTTGAAACTAAAAACACTCGCGTTGAAACTATACACTTGCGTTTAAACTAGAAACACTCGTGTTGAAACTAAAAACCCTCGCCTTGAAACAGAACACTTGGGTTGAAACTAAAAACACTCGCCTTGAAAATAAAAACACTCGCGTTGAAACTAAACACTTGCGTTGAAGCTTAAAACACTCGCGTTGAAACTAAAAACACTCGCGTTGAAACTAAACACTTGCGTTGAGACTAAAAACACTCGCGATAAAACTAAAAACACTCGCGTTGAAACTAAACACTTGCGTTGAAACTAAAAACACTCGCGTTGAAATTAAAAACATTCGCTTTGAAACGAAATACTTGCGTTGAAACTAAAAACACTCGCGTTGAAACTAAAAACACTCGCGGTGAAACAAAACACTTGCGTTGAAACTAAAAACACTCGCGTTGAAACTAAAAACATTCGCTTTGAAACGAAACACTTGCGTTGAGACTAAAAACACTCGCGATAAAACTAAAAACACTCGCGTTGAAACTAAACACTTGCGTTGAAACTAAAAACACTTGCGTTGAAACTAAAAACATTCGCTTTGAAACGAAACACTTGGGTTGAAACTAAAACACTCGCGTTGAAACTAAAAACACTCGCGTTGAAACAAAACACTTGCGTTGAAACTAAAAACACTTGCATTAAAACTAAACACTTGCGTTGCAACTAAAAACACTCGCGATGAAACTAAAAACACTCGCGTTGAAACTAAAAACACTCGCGTTGAAAATAAAAACACTCGCTTTGAAACTAAACACTTGCGTTGAAACTAAAAACACTCGCGTTGAAACTAAAAACACTCGCGTTGAAACTAAACACTTACGTTGAAACTAAAAACACTCGCGTTGAAACAAAACACTTGCGTTGAAACTAAAACCACTTGCGGTGAAACTAACCACTTGCGTTGAAACTAAAAACACTCGCGTTGAAACTATACACTTGCGTTTAAACTAGAAACACTCGCGTTTAAACTAAAAACCCTCGCCTTGAAACAAAACACTTGGGTTGAAACTAAAAACACTCGCCTTGAAAATAAATACACTCGCGTTGAAACTAAAAACTTTCGCGTTGAAACTAAAAACACTCGCGTTGAAACTAAAAACACTCGCGTTGAAACAAAACACTTGCGTTGAAACTAAAAACACTCGCGTTGAAACAAAACACTTTCGTT
Source organism: Pammene fasciana (assembly GCA_911728535.1). Lineage (NCBI taxonomy): Eukaryota > Metazoa > Arthropoda > Insecta > Lepidoptera > Tortricidae > Pammene > Pammene fasciana. The sequence continues at coordinate 8,654,542 of OU452278.1, read as the reverse complement.
GAAACTAAAAACTTTCGCGTTGAAACTCAACACTTGCGTTGAAACTAAAAACACTCGCGATGAAACTAAAAACACTCGCGTTGACACTAAACACTTGCGTTGAAACTAGAAATACTCGCTTTGAAGCTGAAAATTTGCGTTGAAACTAAACACTTGCGTTGAAACTAAAAACACTCGCGTTGAAATTTAAAACATTCGCTTTGAAACGAAATACTTGCGTTGAAACTAAAAACACTCGCGTTGAAACTAAAAACACTCGCGGTGAAACAAAACACTTGCGTTGAAACTAAAAACACTCGCGTTGAAACTAAAAACACTCGCGTTGAAACTAAACACTTGCGTTGAAAAATAACATTTGCGTTGAAACTAAAAATACTCGCGTTGAAACAAAACACTTGCGTTGAAACTAAAAACACTCGCGTTAAAACTAAACACTTGCGTTGAAACTAAAAACATTCGCGTTGAAACTTAAACTCGCGTTGAAACTAAAAACACTCGCGTTGAAACTAAACACTTGCGTTGAAACTAAAAACACTCGCGTTGAAACTAAAAACACTCGCGTTGACACTAAACACTTGCGTTGAAACTAAAAACACTCGCTTTGAAGCTAAAAACTTGTTGATACTAAAAACACTCGCGTTGAAACTAAAAACACTAGCATTGAAACTAAATACAATCGCGTTGAAACTAAAAACTTTCGCGTTGAAACTAAAAACACTCGCGTTGAAACTAAAAATACTCGCTTTAAAACTAAACACTTGGGTTGAAACTAAAAACACTCGCGATGAAACTAAAAACACTCGCGTTGAAACTAAAAACACTCGCGCTGAAAATAAAAACACTCGCGTTGAAACTAAACACTTGCGTTGAAACTAAAAACACTCGCGTTGAAACTAAAAACACTCGCGTTGAAACTAAACACTTGCGTTGAAACTAAAAACACTCGCGTTGAAACAAATCACTTGCGTTGAAACTAAAAACAATCGCGTTAAAACTAAACACTTGCGTTGAAACTAAAAACACTCGCGTTAAAACTAAAAACACTAGCGTTGAAACTAAATACACTCGCGTTGAAACTAAAAACTTTCGCGTTGAAACTAAAAACACTAGCGTTGAAACTAAATACACTCGCGTTGAAACTAAAAACTTTCGCGTTGAAACTAAATACACTCGCGTTGAAACTAAAAACTTTCGCGTTGAAACTAAAAACACTCGCGTTGAAACTAAAAATACTCGCTTGAAACTAAACACTTGGGTTGAAACTAAAACACTCGCGTTGAAACTAAAAACACTCGCGTTGAAACAAAACACTTGCGTTGAAACTAAAAACACTTGCATTAAAACTAAACACTTGCGTTGCAACTAAAAACACTCGCGATGAAACTAAAAACACTCGCGTTGAAACTAAAAACACTCGCGTTGAAAATAAAAACACTCGCGTTGAAACTAAACACTTGCGTTGAAACTAAAAACACTCGCGTTGAAACTAAAAACACTCGCGTTGAAACTAAACACTTGCGTTGAAACTAAAAACAATCGCGTTAAAACTAAACACTTGCGTTGAAACTAAAAACACTCGCGTTGAAACTAAAAACATTCGCTTTGAAACGAAACACTTGCGTTGAGACTAAAAACACTCGCGATAAAACTAAAAACACTCGCGATGAAACTAAACACTTGCGTTGAAACTAAAAACACTCGCGTTGAAACTAAAAACATTCGCTTTGAAACGAAACACTTGCGTTGAAACTAAAAACACTAGCGTTGAAACTAAATACACTCGCGTTGGAACTAAAAACTTTCGCGTTGAAACTAAAAACACTCGCGTTGAAACTAAAAATACTCGCTTTGAAACTAAACACTTGGGTTGAAACTAAAACACTCGCGTTGAAACTAAAAACACTCGCGTTGAAACAAAACACTTGCGTTGAAACTAAAAACACTTGCATTAAAACTAAACACTTGCGTTGCAACTAAAAACACTCGCGATGATACTAAAAACACTCGCGTTGAAACTAAAAACACTCGCGTTGAAAATAAAAACACTCGCGTTGAAACTAAACACTTGCGTTGAAACTAAAAACACTCGCGTTGAAACTAAAAACACTCGCGTTGAAACTAAACACTTGCGTTGAAACTAAAAACACTCGCGTTGAAACAAAACACTTGCGTTGAAACTAAAAACACTCGCGTTGAAACTAAAAACATTCGCTTTGAAACGAAACACTTGCGTTGAGACTAAAAACACTCGCGATAAAACTAAAAACACTCGCGTTGAAACTAAACACTTGCGTTGAAACTAAAAACACTCGCGTTGAAACTAAAAACATTCGCTTTGAAACGAAACACTTGCGTTGAAACTAAAAACACTCGCGTTGAAACTAAAAACACTCGCGTTCAAACAAAACACTTGCGTTGAAACTAAAAACACTCGCGTTGAAACTAAAAACACTCGCGTTGAAACTAAACACTTGCGTTGAAAAAAACACTTGCGTTGAAACTAAAAACACTCGCGTTGAAACTAAACACTTGCGTTGAAACTAAAAACACTCGCGTTGAAACTAAAAATACTTGCGTTGAAACTAAAAACACTCGCGTTGAAACTAAAAACACTCGCGTTGAAACTAAACACTCGCGTTGAAACTAAACACTCACGTTGAAACTTAAAAAACTCACGATGAAACTAAAAACACTCGCGTTGAAACTAAACACTTGCGTTGAAACTAAAATCACTCGCGTTGAAACTAAACACTTGCGTTGAAACTAAAAACACTTGCGTTGAAACTAAATACTCGCGATGAAACTTAAAACTTTATCCTTTATGCTATTGTTATTGTGTTTTTCCTCATTTCTCTGATAATGGCTAGTAACCACAGTGAATCACTTACCGTTTACTATCAAAATGTCAGGGGGCTTCGAACAAAAACAATTGATTTCTATCGCAATATTCTATTAGCCTCCTATGACATAATATTCTTAACAGAGACTTGGCTTGTGGATGGTATTACCGACTCGGAACTTTTTGATAATAGGTATGTTGTTTGGCGGCGTGATCGTGATCTGGCGCTGACTGGACAGACTCGTGGAGGCGGCGTCATCATCGCTACGCGGAAGGAATTAGCTGTTGTTCCTCAGCCTGCCTATCAATCTTCGGCAGAAGATTTATGGGTTACCATTTTAATTAAAAACTCAACGATAAAATTACACTTATGTGTTTTATATCTATGTAGGCAGGGGCAGGGACACTCGTTTTCAAGTCAACTTTCTAACTTTCTGAGTAGTCTGGGTGATGTAGTAGTTGGTAATCCTGATGATAAATACCTTATTGTTGGTGATTTTAACCTAAGTAATATTGTGTGGACGCCTGGCAACCAATGCTTATTGCCGTCTAATTATTTTTCCACGGACGAGTGTAACTTAATCGATGAAATTAATTGTCTTGATTTGTGTCAATACAATGGAGTACTTAACAAGTTTGGTAAAATATTGGATCTTGTGCTATGTAATGACGTAGTTACGGTGTGTGATTGTCAGACTCCACTTGTACCCATAGATCCGTACCATAATGCTCTAGATATATCGATATCCTTTGTTTCTCGCACCTCTCTTAAATCCGCACCTATCATGAAATACTTTTACAATAAAGCTAAGTATGATTTGATAAATTTAGACCTATTACACACTGACTGGGACGTGGAATTTTCTAGCCGTACGCTCGACCAGTGTGTTGATTACTTTTATTCTAAGTTTAAAAATCTGAGAGATAGGTATGTCCCTCACAGGTTAATTAACGCGAATTCATACCCAGTTTGGTACTCATCATCGCTTAAGAAGGCAATTAAAGAAAAACACAAATATCACCGTAGATACAAAGTATATGGGAATAGACATGATTTACTTGCATACGAATATCAAAGGGATAGAGTGAGGCGTATGGAGAAACGTTGTTTTATGGATTACACTGAAATGATCGAAAATAACATTAGTAAAAATCCTAAACAGTTTTGGTCCTTCATCAAGTCTCGAACTAAGTCCTTTGGAATGCCTAGTAGTGTGCGTTATGACGGTGATACTATGAGTTCAGGGGTAGATATTTGCAATGCGTTTTCTGATTTCTTTAAAACTACTTTTTTGGACCCTGGACCTGTCACGATATGTGATTCGGTAAATGACAGCTACTTTCCGGAATGTAATGGCCAAACTAGTGATATAGGGCGTATTTTGGTTGATGATGATTTGGTTACCAAACTTTTGCTAAACCTCGATCCTAATAAATCAGCTGGTCCAGATCAAGTGCCAGCCTTATATTATATTAACTGCGCCAAAGCTTTAACTAAACCAATCTCGCTATTGTTCCGTCGCTCGTTTGCTGAATGTACAGTCCCCGCGATCTGGAAATCGGCTTACATTACTCCTGTTCTAAAGAAGGGTCCTAAAACTGAGGTAACTAATTACAGGCCGATTTCCAAATTATGTGTTATAGCCAAGGTGCTTGAAAGAATAGTCCACATTCAGGTTTCGTCAGAATTAATGAATTGCATAGATAGCACTCAACACGGTTTTGTTCAACGTAGGTCAACTGTATCCAACCTTGCTTTATTAAACGATTTTGTCTCTGAATCAATGGATAGTGGTTTTCAAGTGGATGTAATCTATACAGATTATAGTAAAGCGTTTGATCGAATTGATCATGACATTTTATTATCGAAGCTTTACTTAATAGGTATTAGGGGAGATCTTTTAAGATGGTTCACGTCTTACATAAAAAATAGGTGTCAGTCTGTAGTTATCAATAATTATACGTCTAGCTGGGTTTCTATACCTAGCGGAGTGCCTCAAGGGTCTCTGCTGGGTCCGCTCTTATTTAATATCTTTGTGAATGATATTAGTGCTTGCTTCCAGTCTTCTAGGGTACTCAGTTTTGCTGATGATATGAAGATTTTCGCTAAAATTGCCTCATTGAGTGACGCCTATGCACTGCAATCTGACCTAAACCGGCTAAACAGCTATTGTATTGAGAATAAGCTCGATCTAAATAGCTCTAAATGTTTTACAGTAACATTTTCCCGTAAACATAATAACATCCCTACTTCTTATTCATTAAATGGTAATATCCTACAACAGGTAACAAGCATGAGAGATCTGGGTGTTATACATGACTCTAAGCTTATTTTTAGTGAACATATTGATAACATAGTGTGTAAAGCTTCACAGTCACTTGGCTTCTTAATGCGAAGTTAACTTGTTTTGCTCGTATTAAGACCCTCAAAATCTTGTATTGTGCTTTTGTGAGGAGTAAGCTTGAATACGCGTCTCAGATTTGGAATCCACAATACCAAATTTACATAGATAGGATTGAAAGATTGCAATTAAAATTCATAAAATTTTTGTGCTCTAGAATGCGTGTTGTCTTCAGTTCTGCTAATTACTTTAACCTGTGTAAGAAACACCACTTGATCCCGCTTGTTGAACGTCGTAAAATTGCGGATATAGTATATTTAGTGAACATTATTAAAGGCAATATAGATTGTCCCGACTTACTTGGTAAAATTGCCTTTAGTATTCCCACCAGGAGGTTCAGGCGCTTTCGTCCCATTAGTATTTACCGTGCGTCTGCTAAATATAGGAAAAACAGTTTTCTGGGCAGGGCAGGCAGGAGTATAAATAAAATGTTAGTCAATATTGATTTTGATATATGTAATGATAGCATATCTGTAATTAAAAATAAATTAATTGGATTTTGTATGGGTTGACTCTCTCTCGCGCAGGTTCAGGTTCAGACTAGGTTTAATTTCTTATATAGCTACACATATTATGTAAGGTACAAGTTACAACATATATGCATTTAATGTTTGGTAACTTAGCTAACACGTTTTGCTGCAGATACTTGTGTGTCTAAGAGGGCTAAATTTGTTATTTCTGCTAGATTGGTTTTATAAGTGAAAACCTGTAATTGGCTTTATAATTCTACTCTAGTTTATAATAATGTATTATGCTGTTGGTTTTCCATGTATCTAAAATAAAATAAAAAATAAAATAAAATAAAACACTCGCGTTGAAACAAAACACTTGCGTTGAAACTAAAAACACTTGCGTTGAAACTAAAAACACTCGCGTTGAAACTAAACTCTTGCGTTTAAAACTTTAAACTAAAAACACTCGCGTTGAAACAAAACACTTGCGTTGAAACCAAAAACACTCGCGTTAAAACTAAACACTTGCTTTGAAACTAAAAACACTCGCGTTGAAACTAAAAACATTTGCTTTGAAACGAAACACTTGCGTTGAGACTAAAAACACTCGCGATAAAACTAAAAACACTCGCGTTGAAACTAAACACTTGCGTTGAAACTAAAAACACTCGCGTTGAAATTAAAAACATTCGCTTTGAAACGAAACACTTGCGTTGAAACTAAAAACACTCGCGTTGAAACTAAAAACACTCGCGTTGAAACAAAACACTTGCGTTGAAACTAAAAACACTCGCGTTGAAACTAAAAACACTCGCGTTGAAACTAAACACTTGCGTTGAAAAAAAACACTTGCGTTGAAACTAAAAATACTCGCGTTGAAACAAAACACTTGCGTTGAAACTAAAAACACTCGCGTTAAAACTAAACACTTGCGTTGAAACTAAAAACATTCGCGTTGAAACTAAAACTCGCGTTGAAACTAAAAACACTCGCGTTGAAACTAAACATTTGCTTTGAAACTAAAAACACTCGCGTTAAAACTAAACACTTGCGGTTGAAACTAAAAACACTCGCGTTGGAACTAAACACTCGCGTTGAAACTAAAAACACTCGCGATGAAACTAAAAACAATCGCGTTGAAACTAAACACTTGCGTTGAAACTAAAATCATTCGCGATGAAACAAAACACTTGCGTTGAAACTAAAAACACTCGCGTTGAAACTAAAAACACTCGCGTTTAAACTAAACACTCGCATTGAAACTAAAAACACTCGCGTTGAAACTAAAAACACTCGCGTTGAAAATAAAAACACTCGCTTTGAAACTAAACACTTGCGTTGAAACTAAAAACACTCGCGTTGAAACTAAAAACACTCGCGTTGAAACTAAACACTTACGTTGAAACTAAAAACACTCGCGTTGAAACAAAACACTTGCGTTGAAACTAAAACCACTTGCGGTGAAACTAACCACTTGCGTTGAAACTAAAAACACTCGCGTTGAAACTATACACTTGCGTTTAAACTAGAAACACTCGCGTTGAAACTAAAAACCCTCGCCTTGAAACAAAACACTTGGGTTGAAACTAAAAACACTCGCCTTGAAAATAAAAACACTCGCGTTGAAACTAAACACTTGCGTTGAAGCTAAAAACACTCGCGTTGAAACTAAAAACACTCGCGTTGAAACTAAACACTTGCGTTGAGACTAAAAACACTCGCGATAAAACTAAAAACACTCGCGTTGAAACTAAACACTTGCGTTGAAACTAAAAACACTCGCGTTGAAATTAAAAACATTCGCTTTGAAACGAAATACTTGCGTTGAAACTAAAAACACTCGCGTTGAAACTAAAAACATCCGCGGTGAAACAAAACACTTGCGTTGAAACTAAAAACACTCGCGTTGAAACTAAAAACACTCGCGTTGAAACTAAAAACACTCGCGTTGAAACTAAACACTTGCGTTGAAACTAAAAACACTCGCGTTGAAACAAAACACTTGCGTTGAAACTAAAACCACTTGCGGTGAAACTAACCACTTGCGTTCAAACTAAAAACACTCGCGTTGAAACTAAAAACACTCGCGTTGAAACTAAAAACACTCGCGTTGAAATTAAAAACATTTGCTTTGAAACGAAATACTTGCGTTGAAACTTAAAACACTCGCGTTGAAACTAAAAACACTCGCGTTGAAACAAAACACTTGCGTTGAAACTAAAAACACTCACGTTGAAACTAAACACTTGCGTTGAAAAAAAACACTTGCGTTGAAACTAAAAATACTCGCGTTGAAACAAAACACTTGCGTTGAAACTAAAAACACTCGCGTTAAAACTAAAAACACTCGCGTTGAAGCTAAACACTTGCGTTGAAACTAAAAACACTCGCGTTGAAATTAAAAACATTAGCTTTGAAACGAAATACTTGCGTTGAAACTAAAAACACTCGCGTTGAAACTAAAAACACTCGCGTTGAAACTAAACACTTGCGTTGAAACTAAAAACACTCGCGTTAAAATTAAAAACATTCGCTTTGAAACGAAATACTTGCGTTGAAACTAAAAACACTCGCGTTGAAACTAAAAACACTCGCGTTGAAACAAAACACTTGCGTTGAAACTAAAAACACTCGCGTTGAAACTAAAAACTTGTTGAAACTAAAAACACTCGCGTTGAAACTAAAAACAGTAGCGTTGAAACTAAATACACTCGCGTTGAAACTAAAAACTTTCGCGTTGAAACTAAAAACACTCGCGTTGAAACTAAAAATACTCGCTTTGAAACTAAACACTTGGGTTGAAACTAAAACACTCGCGTTGAAACTAAAAACACTCGCGTTGAAACAAAACACTTGCGTTGAAACTAAAAACACTTGCATTAAAACTAAACACTTGCGTTACAACTAAAAACACTCGCGATGAAACTAAAAACACTCGCGTTGAAACTAAAAACACTCGCGTTGAAAATAAAAACACTCGGTTTTGAAACTAAACACTTGCGTTGAAACTAAAAACACTCGCGTTGAAACTTAAAAACACTCGCGTTGAAACTAAACACTTGCTTTGAAACTAAAAACACTCGCGTTGAAACAAAACACTTGCGTTGAAACTAAAACCACTTGCGGTGAAACTAACCACTTGCGTTGAAACTAAAAACACTCGCGTTGAAACTAAAAACACTCGCGTTGAAACTAAAAACACTCGCGTTGAAACAAAACACTTGCGTTGAAACTAAAAACACTCGCGTTGAAAATAAAAACACTCGGTTTTGAAACTAAACACTTGCGTTGAAACTAAAAACACTCGCGTTAAAACTAAAAACACTCGCGTTGAAACTAAACACTTGCTTTGAAACTAAAAACACTCGCGTTGAAACAAAACACTTGCGTTGAAACTAAAACCACTTGCGGTGAAACTAACCACTTGCGTTGAAACTAAAAACACTCGCGTTGAAACTAAAAACACTCGCGTTGAAACTAAAAACACTCGCGTTGAAACAAAACACTTGCGTTGAAACTAAAAACACTCGCGTTGAAACAAAACACTTTCGTTGAAACTAAAAACTTTCGCGTTGAAACTCAACACTTGCGTTGAAACTAAAAACACTCGCGATGAAACTAAAAACACTCGCGTTGACACTAAACACTTGCGTTGAAACTAGAAATACTCGCTTTGAAGCTGAAAATTTGCGTTGAAACTAAACACTTGCGTTGAAACTAAAAACACTCTCGTTGAAACTAAAAACACTCGCGTTGAAACAAAACACTTGCGTTGAAACTAAAAACACTCGCGTCGAAACTAAAAACACTTGCGTTGAAACTAAAAACAATCGCGTTGAAACTAAAAACACTCGCGTTGAAACTAAACACTTGCGTTGAAACTAAAAACACTCGCGTTGAAACTAAAAACACTTGCGTTGAAACTAAAAACACTCGCGTTGAAACTAAAAACACTCGCGTTGACACTAAACACTTGCGTTGAAACTAAAAACACTCGCATTGAATCTAAAAACACTCGCGTTGAAACAAAACACTTGCGTTGAAACTAAAAACACTCGCGTTAAAACTAAAAACACTCGCGTTGAAACTAAACACTTGCGTTGAAAAAAAAACACTTGCGTTGAAACTAAAAACACTCGCGTTGAAATTAAAACACTCGCGTTGAAACTAAACTGAAACTAAAAACACTCGCGTTGAAGCTGAAAATTTGCGTTGAAACTAAAAACACTCGCGTTGAAACTAAACACTTGCGTTGAAAAAAAAACACTTGCGTTGAAACTAAAAACACTCGCGTTGAAATTAAAACACTCGCGTTGAAACTAAACTGAAACTAAAAACACTCGCGTTGAAGCTGAAAATTTGCGTTGAAACTAAAAACACTCGCGTTGAAACTAAACACTTGCGTTGAAACTAAAAACACTCGCGTTGAAACTAAATACACTTGCGTTGAAACTAAAAACACTCGCGTTGAAACTAAAAACACTCGCGTTGAAACTAAACACTCGCGTTGAAACTAAACACTCACGTTGAAACTTAAAAAAACTCGCGATGAAACTAAAAACACTCGCGTTGAAACTAAACACTTGCGTTGAAACTAAAATCACTCGCGTTGAAACTAAACACTTGCGTTGAAACTAAAAACACTTGCGTTGAAACTAAATACTCGCGATGAAACTTAAAACACTCGCGTTGAAACAAAACATTTGCGTTGAAACTAAAAATACTCGCTTTGAAACTAAACACTTGGGTTGAAACTAAAACACTCGCGTTGAAACTAAAAACACTCGCGTTGAAACAAAACACTTGCGTTGAAACTAAAAACACTTGCATTTAAACTAAACACTTGCGTTGCAAATAAAAACACTCGCGATGAAACTAAAAACACTCGCGTTGAAACTAAAAACACTTGCGTTGAAAATAAAAACACTCGCGTTGAAACTAAACACTTGCGTTGAAACTAAAAACACTCGCGTTGAAACTAAAAACACTCGCGTTGAAACTAAACACTTGCGTTGAAACTAAAAACACTCGCGTTGAAACAAAACACTTGCGTTGAAACTAAAAACACTCGCGTTGAAACTAAAAACATTCGCTTTGAAACGAAACACTTGCGTTGAGACTAAAAACACTCGCGATAAAACTAAAAACACTCGCGTTGAAACTAAACACTTGCGTTGAAACTAAAAACACTCGCGTTGAAACTAAAAACATTCGCTTTGAAACGAAACACTTGCGTTGAAACTAAAAACACTCGCGTTGAAACTCAAAACACTCGCGTTCAAACAAAACACTTGCGTTGAAACTAAAACCACTCGCGTTGAAACTAAAAACACTCGCGTTGAAACTAAACACTTGCGTTGAAAAAAACACTTGCGTTGAAACTAAAAACACTCGCGTTGAAACAAAACACTTGCATTGAAACTAAAAACACTCGCGTTAAAACTAAACACTTGCGTTTAAACTAAAAACATTCGCGTTGAAACTAAAACTCGCGTTGAAACTAAAAACACTCGCGTTGAAACTAAACACTTGCGTTGAAACTAAAAACACTCGCGTTGAAACTAAAAACACTCGCGTTGACACTAAACACTTGCGTTAAAACTAAAAACACTCGCATTGAATCTAAAAACACTCGCGTTGAAACAAAACATTTGCGTTGAAACTAAAATCACTCGCGTTGAAACTAAAAACACTCGCGTTGAAACTAAACACTTGCGTTGAAAAAAAAAACTTGCGTTGAAACTAAAAACACTCGCGTTGAAACTAAAAACACTCGCGTTGACACTAAACACTTGCGTTGAAACTAAAAACACTCGCATTGAATCTAAAAACACTCGCGTTGAAACTATACACTTGCGTTTAAACTAGAAACACTCGCGTTGAAACTAAAAACCCTCGCCTTGAAACAAAACACTTGGGTTGAAACTAAAAACACTCGCCTTGAAAATAAAAACACTCGCGTTGAAACTAAACACTTGCGTTGAAGCTAAAAACACTCGCGTTGAAACTAAAAACACTCGCGTTGAAACTAAACACTTGCGTTGAGACTAAAAACACTCGCGATAAAACTAAAAACACTCGCGTTGAAACTAAACACTTGCGTTGAAACTAAAAACACTCGCGTTGAAATTAAAAACATTCGCTTTGAAACGAAATACTTGCGTTGAAACTAAAAACACTCGCGTTGAAACTAAAAACACTCGCGGTGAAACAAAACACTTGCGTTGAAACTAAAAACACTCGCGTTGAAACTAAAAACATTCGCTTTGAAACGAAACACTTGCGTTGAGACTAAAAACACTCGCGATAAAACTAAAAACACTCGCGTTGAAACTAAACACTTGCGTTGAAACTAAAAACACTCGCGTTGAAACTAAAAACATTCGCTTTGAAACGAAACACTTGCGTTGAAACTAAAAACACTCGCGTTGAAACTAAACACTTGCGTTGAAACTAAAAACACTCGCGTTGAAACTAAAAATACTTGCGTTGAAACTAAAAACACTCGCGTTGAAACTAAAATCACTCGCTTTGAAACTAAAAACTTGTTGAAACTAAAAACACTCGCGTTGAAACTAAAAACAGTAGCGTTGAAACTAAATACACTCGCGTTGAAACTAAAAACTTTCGCGTTGAAACTAAAAACACTCGCGTTGAAACTAAAAATACTCGCTTTGAAACTAAACACTTGGGTTGAAACTAAAACACTCGCGTTGAAACTAAAAACACTCGCGTCGAAACAAAACACTTGCGTTGAAACTAAAAACACTTGCATTAAAACTAAACACTTGCGTTGCAACTAAAAACACTCGCGATGAAACTAAAAACACTCGCGTTGAAACTAAAAACACTCGCGTTGAAAATAAAAACACTCGCGTTGAAACTAAACACTTGCGTTGAAACTAAAAACACTCGCGTTGAAACTAAAAACACTCGCGTTGAAACTAAACACTTGCGTTGAAACTAAAAACACTCGCGTTGAAACAAAACACTTGCGTTGAAACTAAAAACAATCGCGTTAAAACTAAACACTTGCGTTGAAACTAAAAACACTCGCGTTGAAACTAAAAACATTCGCTTTGAAACGAAACACTTGCGTTGAGACTAAAAACACTCGCGATAAAACTAAAAACACTCGCGTTGAAACAAAACACTTGCGTTGAAACTAAAAACACTCGCGTTGAAACAAAACACTTTCGTTGAAACTAAAAACTTTCGCGCTGAAACTCAACACTTGCGTTGAAACTAAAAACACTTGCGTTAAAACTAAACACTTGCGAAGAAACTAAAAACACTCGCTTTGAAACTAAACACTTGCGTTGAAACTAAACACTTGCGTTGAAACTAAAAACACTCGCGTTGAAACAAAACACTTTCGTTGAAACTAAAAACTTTCGCGCTGAAACTCAACACTTGCGTTGAAACTAAAAACACTCGCGATGAAACTAAAAACACTCGCGTTGACTGACTCTAAACACTTGCGTTGAAACTAGAAACACTCGCAATGAAGCTGAAAATTTGCGTTGAAACTAAACACTTGCGTTGAAACTAAAAACACTCGCGTTGAAACAGAACACTCGCGTTGAAACTAAAAACACTCGCGTTGAAACAAAACACTTGCGTTGAAACTAAAAACACTCGCGTCGAAACTAAAAACACTTGCGTTGAAACTAAAAACAATCGCGTTGAAAATAAAAACACTCGCGTTGAAACTAAACACTTGCGTTGAAAAAAAAACACTTGCGTTGAAACTAAAAACACTCGCGTTGAAACTAAAAACACTCGCGTTGACACTAAACACTTGCGTTGAAACTAAAAACACTCGCATTGAATCTAAAAACACTCGCTTTGAAACAAAACACTTGCGTTGAAACTAAAAACACTCGCGTTGAAACTAAAAACACTCGCGTTGAAACTAAATACTCGCGATGAAACTTAAAACACTCGCGTTGAAACAAAACACTTGCGTTGAAACTAAAAACACTTGCGTTGAAACGAAAAACACTCGCGTTGATACTAAACTCTTGCGTTTAAAACTTAAAACTAAAAACACTCGCGTTGAAACTAAACACTTGCGTTGAAACTAAAAACACTTGCGTTGAAACTAAATACTCGCGATGAAACTTAAAACACTCGCGTTGAAACAAAACACTTGCGTTGAAACTAAAAACACTTGCGTTGAAACTAAAAACACTCGCGTTGAAACTAAACTCTTGCGTTGAAACTAAAAACTTTCGCGTTGAAACTCAACACTTGCGTTGAAACTAAAAACACTCGCGATGAAACTAAAAACACTCGCGTTGACACTAAACACTTGCGTTGAAACTAGAAATACTCGCGTTGAAGCTGAAAATTTGCGTTGAAACTAAACACTTGCGTTGAAACTAAAAACACTCGCGTTGAAATTAAAAACACTCGCGTTGAAACAAAACACTTGCGTTGAAACTAAAAACACTCGCGTCGAAACTAAAAACACTTGCGTTGAAACTAAAAACAATCGCGTTGAAACTAAAAACACTCGCGTTGAAACTAAACACTTGCGTTGAAAAAAAAACACTTGCGTTGAAACTAAAAACACTCGCGTTGAAACTAAAAACACTCGCGTTGACACTAAACACTTGCGTTGAAACTAAAAACACTCGCATTGAATCTAAAAACACTCGCGTTGAAACAAAACACTTGCGTTGAAACTAAAAACACTCGCGTTGAAACTAAAAACACTCGCGTTGAAACTAAACACTTGCGTTGAGACTAAAAACACTCGCGATAAAACTAAAAACACTCGCGTTGAAACTAAACACTTGCGTTGAAACTAAAAACACTCGCGTTGAAACTAAACACTTGCGTTGAAAAAAAAACACTTGCGTTGAAACTAAAAACACTCGCGTTGAAACTAAAAACACTCGCGTTGACACTAAACACTTGCGTTGAAACTAAAAACACTCGCATTGAATCTAAAAACACTCGCGTTGAAACTAAACACTTGCGTTGAAACTAAAAACACTCGCGTTGAAACTAAAAAAACTCGCGTTGAAACTAAACACTTGCGTTGAGACTAAAAACACTCGCGATAAAACTAAAAACACTCGCGTTGAAACTAAACACTTGCGTTGAAACTAAAAACACTCGCGTTGAAACTAAACACTTGCGTTGAAAAAAAAACACTTGCGTTGAAACTAAAAACACTCGCGTTGAAATTAAAAACATTCGCTTTGAAACGAAATACTTGCGTTGAAACTAAAAACACTCGCGTTGAAACTAAAAACACTCGCGGTGAAACAAAACACTTGCGTTGAAACTAAAAACACTCGCGTTGAAACTAAAAACATTCGCTTTGAAACGAAACACTTGCGTTGAGACTAAAAACACTCGCGATAAAACTAAAAACACTCGCGTTGAAACTAAACACTTGCGTTGAAACTAAAAACACTCGCGTTGAAACTAAAAACATTCGCTTTGAAACGAAATACTTGCGTTGAAACTAAAAACACTCGCGTTGAAACTAAACACTTGCGTTGAAACTAAAAACACTCGCGTTGAAACTAAAAACACTTGCGTTGAAACTAAAAACACTCGCGTTGAAACTAAAATCACTCGCTTTGAAACTAAAAACTTGTTGAAACTAAAAACACTCGCGTTGAAACTAAAAACAGTAGCGTTGAAACTAAATACACTCGCGTTGAAACTAAAAACTTTCGCGTTGAAACTAAAAACACTCGCGTTGAAACTAAAAATACTCGCTTTGAAACTAAACACTTGGGTTGAAACTAAAACACTCGCGTTGAAACTAAAAACACTCGCGTTGAAACAAAACACTTGCGTTGAAACTAAAAACACTTGCATTAAAACTAAACACTTGCGTTGCAACTAAAAACACTCGCGATGAAACTAAAAACACTCGCGTTGAAACTAAAAACACTCGCGTTGAAAATAAAAACACTCGCGTTGAAACTAAACACTTGCGTTGAAACTAAAAACACTCGCGTTGAAACTAAAAACACTCGCGTTGAAACTAAACACTTGCGTTGAAACTAAAAACACTCGCGTTGAAACAAAACACTTGCGTTGAAACTAAAAACAATCGCGTTAAAACTAAACACTTGCGTTGAAACTAAAAACACTCGCGTTGAAACTAAAAACATTCGCTTTGAAACGAAACACTTGCGTTGAGACTAAAAACACTCGCGATAAAACTAAAAACACTCGCGTTGAAACAAAACACTTGCGTTGAAACTAAAAACACTCGCGTTGAAACAAAACACTTTCGTTGAAACTAAAAACTTTCGCGCTGAAACTCAACACTTGCGTTGAAACTAAAAACACTTGCGTTAAAACTAAACACTTGCGATGAAACTAAAAACACTCGCTTTGAAACTAAACACTTGCGTTGAAACTAAACACTTGCGTTGAAACTAAAAACACTCGCGTTGAAACAAAACACTTTCGTTGAAACTAAAAACTTTCGCGCTGAAACTCAACACTTGCGTTGAAACTAAAAACACTCGCGGTGAAACTAAAAACACTCGCGTTGACTGACTCTAAACACTTGCGTTGAAACTAGAAACACTCGCAATGAAGCTGAAAATTTGCGTTGAAACTAAACACTTGCGTTGAAACTAAAAACACTCGCGTTGAAACAGAACACTCGCGTTGAAACTAAAAACACTCGCGTTGAAACAAAACACTTGCGTTGAAACTAAAAACACTCGCGTCGAAACTAAAAACACTTGCGTTGAAACTAAAAACAATCGCGTTGAAACTAAAAACACTCGCGTTGAAACTAAACACTTGCGTTGAAAAAAAAACACTTGCGTTGAAACTAAAAACACTCGCGTTGAAACTAAAAACACTCGCGTTGACACTAAACACTTGCGTTGAAACTAAAAACACTCGCATTGAATCTAAAAACACTCGCTTTGAAACAAAACACTTGCGTTGAAACTAAAAACACTCGCGTTGAAACTAAAAACACTCGCGTTGAAACTAAATACTCGCGATGAAACTTAAAACACTCGCGTTGAAACAAAACACTTGCGTTGAAACTAAAAACACTTGCGTTGAAACTAAAAACACTCGCGTTGATACTAAACTCTTGCGTTTAAAACTTAAAACTAAAAACACTCGCGTTGAAACTAAACACTTGCGTTGAAACTAAAAACACTTGCGTTGAAACTAAATACTCGCGATGAAACTTAAAACACTCGCGTTGAAACAAAACACTTGCGTTGAAACTAAAAACACTTGCGTTGAAACTAAAAACACTCGCGTTGAAACTAAACTCTTGCGTTGAAACTAAAAACTTTCGCGTTGAAACTCAACACTTGCGTTAAAACTAAAAACACTCGCGATGAAACTAAAAACACTCGCGTTGACACTAAACACTTGCGTTGAAACTAGAAATACTCGCGTTGAAGCTGAAAATTTGCGTTGAAACTAAACACTTGCGTTGAAACTAAAAACACTCGCGTTGAAATTAAAAACACTCGCGTTGAAACAAAACACTTGCGTTGAAACTAAAAACACTCGCGTCGAAACTAAAAACACTTGCGTTGAAACTAAAAACAATCGCGTTGAAACTAAAAACACTCGCGTTGAAACTAAACACTTGCGTTGAAAAAAAAACACTTGCGTTGAAACTAAAAACACTCGCGTTGAAACTAAAAACACTCGCGTTGACACTAAACACTTGCGTTGGAACTAAAAA